>CM076969.1:10551134-11056134 GCA_039105355.1 Benthosema pterotum
AACATCACCAAATTTTGACATTTTTTGATACTGTACATACTGTACAGAACGCATATTGGTGTTCCCGTCAACTAGGGTAAAACTAGGGGTTCCCGCCTACTATGGTTATGTTCTCACGTGTATTCTCCACTCCAAGTACTTTTCTTTGCTCTGTGCATACCAGCAAATACATGCACAAACAATGCTTTTATGAGGAAATATGCACAGGGGAATCTTAAAAATATATAAATAGATGGGGCATGACACACAGCAAAGGTCACTGGTATCTGGACTGAATTCCCAGCAGCACAGGTGCCCAGACGGCCTCCCAGCCAACAGACAGTAGGATCTTGACCGTTCATATTATTTAACAATACATTTGAGCCGCTAGACCAGGCCAACACGTGAGAAATAATTCTATTTCCTCGCAGTCTCGTGCTTTGGGCACACGGTTTTTCTCAGTGATATTAGCTAATGGCCACAGCACAGAGAGCCTTGATATCAGTAACCATCTGTTTACCTCCAGATGGTGTAATGCATGGTTCTCAAACACTGGGCCGGCGGCCCATTTGTGGGTCCCAGAGACGTGAATGGGTCCCTTTATTTTGTTTTACTTTTGTTTTTAATTATTAGAAGATATATAGATGTGTGTGTGTGTGTGTGTGTGTGTGTGTGTGTGTGTGTGTGTGTGTGTGTGTGTGTGTGTGTGTGTGTGTGTGTGTGTGTGTGTGTGTGTGTGTGTGTGTGTGTGTGTGTGTGTGTGTATAATCAAAGAAATTAAAAATCAAAGAAATTACATAAATTGCAAAACAATGTAGTAGAAGTGACAATAGCCTATTTGATATTTTCACTAGTTTCAAGTTTAGGTCATGGTCTGGCTTCATTTTCTTTGGGTCAAGGACAGTTTGGGAACCAAAGATGCAATGTGTCCACTCTAACAGAAGAGGGCACCGATGTGCAGGCGTCCTTTGTTGAACGGAGTGGTAAATATCTTCCTGCATTTTATTTTATGAATCTTCTTTTCATGATTTTACACAGACTGCTAACCTAGTTTCAAGAGTGGATACAATGTGCCACACATAGCAGCGGAGAGTAATTTCACACAGTGTTGTAAATTATGCACTGTAGTGTATAGGCATGGGCAAATATTTGAAGAGTTCTTGTGCCTTATATGGATCCTAGGTCTGGAGGGTAGAGTCACAGAAGAGATATAGGGCTCCATTTTTGTTACCGCTAAACCCCTTATCCCTTAACTTCTTTGCCTTTTTAAACTATTTAAAAAAAAAAATGGCCAGTTCAAATGGCCAGTCTACAAGCTCACAACATGTTAATAGATTGACATGTTGAAATATTCCAAAAAGTTTTTCAAAATAGTAAAAACAAAATAAGGGATTTGGGATAAGGGGTTTAGCATGTAACGAAAATGGAGCCCATAAATATCTTGTCATCCCTTTTCCAACCTGCATTATTGTCAGGTGGGATTGGCTATTTTCACTACTTAACTTTCAAAACTGGTCATATGTATGAATATAATTGCACATTTCGAAGTGCTTTGGAAAAAGGCAGTGTATAAATACAAGAAATACTAAATTAATAACTACTTGTGTAGTGCAACTGTGGATTAGAGAGAAAAGTAAATCAGTTGATCCAGGTGTTCAGTTTAATAGAAGTGAAGACATACCAGATCACGTCACAATTCAGGTACCACACATTTCATGCCAGCCTGATGCCGTCTATCTCACAATTTGATAACAAGGCAGAGGTGCACTTATTATTCAAACCACAAATTGAACAGACAATTAAAAAAAGAAAAAAGAACCGACAAAATATGTTACTGGAACGTGCTCATCTGACTCCTTTCTTATGAAGAAGTGACAGAGGAATTAGCGTAAAGAACGGCTTTTTTGTCAAACCAAAGCCTCTGGTAAGTACGACAACTTGGGCGGTAACTGGATGGAGGCACCTGGGCAGAGGGAATACAGTAGAGTGTAGAGGGTTGGTGAATGACACCGTGCAAAGTCCTTTCATGATGTGGTCTTTTACTGAAAGACGAGATGACGCGCAGACCTCTAAGTTAGGGTGGGTGGGAGGTTGGTGTGTGTGCGTGGGAGAGGAGGGTTGAAGGATAGGGGATGTTCGGGGGGGAGGGCGGTGTTACTAATGTCCCTTGATGGTGTTCAAGGTACGAGCACAACACGCATGGTGTTGGTGTAGCCAGAGCCTGGGCGCCAGCCGGTCACGACGATGACCACATCGCCGGACTTGAAGAACTTGCGGTGCTTGCCTGTTGGATAACAAGGTAACAAGGAAAGGGGCGTTAAGAGACAGTTAGGCCAGGCATGATATTGAAAAGAATGTCGAGATGTACAAATTCTGTTGTCTAGAAAGGGGAAAGGGACTAGACGGGTTCATATTTAATTTTTAATTTAATTTTATGTGTTTACAGAAGAGTGGTCCTTGAGGAGCATCTAGGTCATCCCCAGCTACTATAAATGATGGAGATTTGGCAACAGTTGAACTTTTAACGCCTTATGGGTCCATTTGGTTTCATTTGCATGCTCTCAGGAGTTACATTATTGTTAAACTTCTGCATTCTTTAATTTGCAAGAAGCCTACACAATTAAGGAATGTATAAAGAATTGTTATTTTTCATGTATGCCTGATCTCTCCTAATGATAGCAACATCAATGCAAGATGATAAATGCCATGGAAATTATGACACTAATTCCCCCAAAATAATGGTTCCTTCCTTGACATGAAAAGTGTTGAAAACCACTGCATTAAACCCATAGACCAGGGGTTTTCAACAGGTGGTCCGGGAACCACCTGTTGAAAGGGTTCCAGTTGGTCCCCAGTCTAAATGATGGAAAGTTGGTTAACCAGATGTAACTCTTGAGAATGTAAAAATGAAACCAAATGGACCCTTGCGGGTCCATTTGGTTTCATTTTGACACTCTCATGAATGTTCTCTGAAAAACATTCATCATTTTCACACTCAGGATGAATGTTTTTCAAGAGTTAAAACATTCATCATGTGAATTAGCCCCAAGTCTACACCACTAGGGAATGTAGAAGATTAATGGTCATTTTGATCTGCATGTTGGACTGTTTACTCACCGACTTCCATGGCGAAGTTCACACGCAGGTCAACGTCCTCTGCCCAGACGTCGTTGGCAGGCTTGTTGTACATCACGGGGTAGATGCCGCGGTACAGGTGGCACTGGCGGGCCGTCATACCACAGCGGGTCACGGCAATGATGGGAGCACGAGGTCTGTACCTGGACAGCATGTGGGCTGACCTGCAGAAACAATTTGTATGTTAGATAGTAGGGATGTCCCGATACTGATACCAAAGTATTGGATCGGCTCTTTTTGTCCCTTTTTTATCACATCGGTATCGGCAAATACTGTATGGGTATCAGAAAAGTATCAGTATCGGCTCTTATTTGTCATTATCGGGTCACATATTGGCAAATATGCTTGTCTAACGAGTGATCAGACACAGGAGTAAAGGGTTGACACCATGGCAGTTAAGTAAAATGTTGGGTCATGGGAGTTTGCTTTGGAGTTTCCCAAGTGCACATTTGAGAGAGGAGTATGTTATTCCCTGTTGGTGACTTCATATAAAGGTATTTTTTCTTTGGTGTATTATTATATATAATCTTCTCTGGTATCGGTATTTGGTATCGGTATCGGCTAACACAAAAATTGTGGTATCGGGATCGGATCAGAAATGAAAATGTGGCATCGGGATGTTTGTTTGTGTTTTAAAATTTAAGGAGATGAGAATGAAATGACAATGAAGGGAAAATGTGATGAGAATGAAAGGGAAAAAAATGATTCTTGATTCAATTCCAAGCTACATTATGCAATCTCACTCTATCACACCACGCCCGAGAGAAAGAGCAGGATGAAGCAGGAGATAAAATTAACTTGGGAAATGTCAGGGTTCATTATTGAAAAGGTCAGGAATGGACCAGAGGTTGTGACTGCAGTTAAGAGTAGATGATGGATCACATGAGACACAGCAATCTGTGGGGTGTAACAGCTAATGAAAATAATCAATTTATTTGATTATGAACAAATAAATAGTCAGTAGATCAGCTGTTGTTTAAATGACACTGTAGTGTGTACAGTAAACGCTTCATACTGTACCTGCCAGACTTGGTGAGGACGATGATGGCGCTGGCGCAGCATTTGAAGGAAGCCTCCACAGCACCGATGGCGACAGACTCGGTGGGGTCACGGGTCAGGTGGGAGGTGCGGCGAAGCTCCTCAAACATCTGTCTGTGGAACATGGCTGCCTCTGCCTCGCGAGCGATCTGAGAGGGCGCAGACAGACGGGTTATCAGGCTCGTACAACTGTTTTTTCCAAATCTTTTCCAGATTTTTGTTTGAGATATTGGTTGTACTGGAGGTGCGGGGATCATTGATCAAAGTTATGATCACGGTCATCAGTTAACGGCGAACAGACTTGAGCAACTATATCTACAGTTTCTTTTGAAAACGTAGTTCGGAAAGAGTTGATACTATAGCTTTGTATTCGTAATGCCTGATTACCGGTAGACACTTGGTTGCATGCTGAAAACTCTCATCACAGCATTGTGTTTTTATTTAGTTTTCTTCTGTGGAAGAGGTAGTAGGGGAAAATCTTAGTCATAAAAATCTTGTCATAGTTGTACTAGTTGTAGTTGATGGACTCTCACCCTGTGTTGAGTGCGGACGGCCTCCAGGGGGTAGTCTCCCTTGGCGGTCTCTCCGCTCAGCATGATGCAGTCGTTGCCGTCCAGCACGGCGTTGGCCACGTCGCTGGCCTCTGCGCGAGTAGGGCGGGGCTTCTTGATCATGCTCTCCAGCATCTGATGGAGAAAAAGACAAGATGAGAGATCGCGATTTACGTTCACAGTGGCAAACTCTGAATCTGCCGGCACGAGAATTAATTTTAAGTTTCGCTGATTCACAATTTAGTCGTTGACAGACTAAAACAGACTGACAAATCTGTGGTGACTTGAGAGTAAGGCAGTATTGCAGACTGCAGTACATAAGGTAATCAACTAACATCAGGGTAAGTGGTCAAGTAAATAGTGCTGAAAAAATAGTCAAGTGCTACAGTAGAAACTGGGACAGCAGGTTGACCTCAAACGTGGCATCTATCTACACTGCAAAAAATGTCAGTCTAAGAAAAAAAAATAGTTATATCTGAGTGGAAAAGTACTAGAGACAAGCAAAATAATCTGTCCGTGGGGTAAGTGTACTTGGTAAGAATTCTTGTAATTAGAAATATGCTCTAAAAACAAGGTTGATAATCTTATACAATTTTCTCCGTGGGGTAAGTTGTACTTGGTAAGAATTCTTGTAATTAGAAATATGTTCTAAAAACAAGGTTGATAATCTTATACAATTTTCTCTTGGTTAGTATCTCGTTAAAACAAGAGCAATCATATTTTAAGTCTATATCTAAGATTACAAGATTGCTTAGTTCGGATTTTTTTGCAGTGTAAATAACCCTGTATCTGTAGAACAAACTTGACATAAGTGTACAATTACGCAGCATACATACAGAGCATCCATCTTGATGACACTGACCTGAGTGGCGCAGGTGATGGGCTTGCCAATTCTGGTGCAGCGGCCGGTCATCATCTTCTGGGCGATGAAGACCTTTTCTGTGGGGATCTCGATACCCAGGTCACCACGGGCCACCATGATGCCGTCACTGGCCTCCAGAATCTCATCGAATCTGTACAGAAACGGCATCATGTAAGTCAATCTCCAAACTATTTTTCTGTAGCGAACTGGGGGCGATCTATGGATTTTTTTTGGGTTGTATGATGATCTACCCACCTGCGCACACCCTCGTGGTTCTCCAGTTTGCTGATGATCTTGATGTCCTTGCCCTTCTCGCCCAGCACCTTCCTGACGGCATGGACGTCGGCGGCTTTGCGGATGAAGGAGGCGAACACCATGTCGACTCCCTGCTCCACGCCGAACTGCAAGTCCTGAATGTCCTTCTCCGACACGGCGGGGAGGTCCACAGCGGCTCCGGGCAAGTTGACACCCTTCTTGCTGCCCAGCGTGCCGGGGTTCTCAATCTCGCACATCAGATGGTCGTTACCTGTGGATGCAGGAGGATGAAGACACTTAAAAAGCTAAATTAAAATACAAAGAACGAGTTTAAAAAACGGTGACTGCCTGTTTGTGGGCGTACCGATTTCCTTAACCAGGAGGGACATGAGACCGTCGTCGATGTAGACGTGGCTTCCCTGCTGCACGACCTTGGTGATGTTCTTGTAGTCGAGCCACAGGGTGGACTCGTCGCAGTTGTCCTTGAACTTGTCGTCCGTGGTGACCTTGATCATGGCGCCCTTCTTCAGCTCCACCTCAGCGGTGCCACTCTGAGTGGGAACAGGCAGAAAACACAGAAAAACATCAGCATGTAAACAAACATCTCCGCATCAAATATTCCACTTCTGCAGAAACACAGGGAAACGGCAGAAGAGTGCAGGAGAGAGCATTCATGACCTGTATGTATGGTTGTGGAACGTAAACAATTGACTGTTTCAGAGAGTACTCACGCCCTTGATGAGTCCAGTCCTGATTTCAGGTCCCTTGGTATCCAGGGCGATGGCCACTGGTCTGTACTCAATGGTTCCAGGTCCAAAGCTCTCGGTAGCTGCACGGACGTTGGCGATGGTCTCAGCATGGTACTGTACAAGGTTGCATATTACAGGTAAAAACCCTTATAAATGAACATTCTTATAATTGAAGTCAGTTCCTTGAATTTACTAATGTAGAGAGGTCGGAATTGCATGCTAGAATATGTACGTCACCGCACGAAAAATGTATTACAGGACACTAATGAGAAGAATTAATGTGAAACATTAAGTTGGTTGAAGAGGTAGAACCCTCACACTGAAAATATGGCACATCTGACACCTCTTTATTTGACACAAATCGATCGTTTCGAGCAGTTTAACATTCCCTGACCTGAAGAAGATTCACATTGGATCGGACCTCTAGCATACAGTATTTCCTGTGCGCAAGTTCTACCTCTTCAACACGTTCTCATTTTGCACAGAACAGCCTATTGCATAACTAGTATGTGTATGGAATCACAAGCGACACATTGGCACATGACAACGAGCGGGACACATGGACCATATCAGGTGTCACATTCTTTTGACCTATTAAGCTGCTTATGAGTTATTTGTTCTTTCCCCAGATTAAATATGTACCGTACCATTGCTTCCAGCTATGATTTATACTTAAGCTTACTCCTCTTTTTTTGAGCTGCAAGTATTATTATTATCATGTAGTTGCATATTCTGTACATGGGGCAGAGAGGAGGACGGCAGGTCACTGCAATCTTAGAAATGATAAGAAAAATAAATGTATCTGAAAGCGGCAGTAGGAAAGGCAGCAATGACAAAGGACAAATGTACTTTTCTTTAGCCAGTGACCTACAGTATGCCTTGTCCCTGTGAATACCTTCCAGTCATAGTGTTGCTGAGAGACTGGCATAAGAGAGGAGCTATTTTTAGTTGTACTGACAACTGACACCAAAAAGACAGAGGTCAAACGTCTGCTCCCCTTCTGACAAAAAAACTCTGAAGTCACTTTATATATAGTTTCATTAATAACTTAATAACTTGTTAATGTTATATTTTCAAATACTTTGCCGGCACCTGCTGGCCTAGTGGTCCAGGCACGTGCCACGTATCGGTTTTGCCCTGGCACGGTGCAGGATGTTCAAATGCCATTCATGACGACCTTTTCAGCATGTCCCTCCTCTTCTCGCTTTCCTGACTATCTTCACTTAAAAACTATCAATAAAGGCAAAAGCCCAAAAACAAATCATGCTATTTCCAGTATAGTGGTCAAAAATGGTGTGCAGAACAGCATCCATGACATGTTATAGTATCTCAGTTCTTTATAGCTAAGCACGTCAAATACAGAGCCACTACACTAGCACACAATGTGATGCACTGTAAGTGTGTAGATCGGCTATTTCCAATGTTCAATTATGACGATTTTCCTGTACAATGAGTGACATGCCCAAAATAGGGGCATCAGTTTGAGAACAGTTAAGGTGTCACCAGCTGAGAAAAGTTGTCTGTGACTTTTAAAGGCAAAGGTCAGAAATCTAATATGTTCATTTGGTCTTTTAAAGCTGGCTGGGCTGCTGATAACATAGCATGAGTCTAGGTGTCACTTTACGGCCAATGGATATTAGGGGATGAGTGTCATGTCACAGCACATGTTGCAGCTCAACATGGATGGAGCATAAACTTTATGTTGAGTCACCTATTTGGGAACTTCCTTTAAAATGAAACTAAGGCGTTGGTCTGTGGCTACTAGTGGTGCAAACATCCCAAACTGACCTCATGTGTGCCATGAGAGAAGTTCATTCTTGCAATGTTCATCCCAGACTTGATCATTTCCTTGGCCATATCCACAGAACGGGAGGCAGGTCCTGTGTTGAAGATGGCAGAACAAGGACAGCTTACAGAGGGCGGGGGCAGCCACGGACAGGACTAAAAAATGTATAACGGAATGTGGTGGAGGGGCTGTCGAAAGACCTATTCAGAACAATCTCTTTCATTAATGTCAATACAACGTGAGATACAAAAAAGAATGGCATCGGGGAATGAAGCCTAACCAATAGTTGTGCAATGTCAAACAATATGAGATACGGAAGATAACATGGCATTGGGAAATATGTCACACACCGATTGTGCAGATGATGCCAGTGTTGCGAGACACGGCGGGCTCCGAGTCGATGTCCAGCAGGCACATGTGCTCAAGGTGGGTGTCAGCCATGGCAGCGTGCAGCTGCTGGGTCTGAATGATGGAGGAACCCATATCCTTTGACTTCGACATGACTGGATCAGTGGCTGCAGGAAACGTCCTGCGGGAGACAGCAAGGTGATATGTGATCAGTTTAGGAGTTAGCCTGTGTCATACTAGCGTCATGTCCAGGGGGTGTACATCAAGCTGCCTTACTTACTTAGAGTTACAGTACAGTACAGTACAGTACAGTACAGTACAGTACAGTACAGTACAGTACAGTACAGTACAGTACAGTACAGTACAGTACAGTACAGTACAGTACAGTACAGTACAGTACAGTACGGTACAGCACCCATCCAAACATCATTTATGCTGTTGCATGACAACAGCATTAGCTCGCCTATGATTAAGTCATTGTTTATGAAAAGCATAGAGCAACATCATGTGACATCATGTGAGTATGAAGCCGAAGTCAGGAATAGACGATGTGTGCATGCCCCCCAAAAAAGACCTTCATTTTACAGTTGTTGTTAATATGTTACACGCACACACACACACACACACACACACACACACACACACACACACACACACACACACACACACACACACACACACACACACACACACACACACACATGGATGCAACTTGGATGAGATGAGAGTAATTTGCTCAATAATTGCTGGTAATAAAGTGTGACCTCTCTGTGGATGGTTGGAGTTAATTTTAAGCCCTTAGCTGCCAGAGTGAAGCTGTGCAAGCTGACCAGACAGTGGGCAAAGACCAACACAGACAGACAACACATGAGCCTGCATGACTGCACACAGGCGGCACACGCCCACATATCACCGGGAATTCAGCCGGCGCAAGAGAAGGCGACACTTTTCACATAAAGTAAATGTGACTATATATATAGTCACATTTACTGTATATCAGGGGTTTTCAACAGGTGGTTCCGGGGACCACCAGTGGTCCCTGAGAGGGTTCCAGGTGGCCCGCCAGCTCAGTTGGTTAACCAGATGTAACTCTTGAGAACGTAAAAATGAAACCAAATGGACCCTGGCGGGTCCATTTGGTTTCATTTTTACACTCTCAAGAGTTAAAATATTCATCATGCGAATTAGTCAAAGTCTACACAACTAGAAGATTAAGGATCATGGACAGAAGCAAAAGAAATCTTTAGTTTTGGGGTCTGTGGGTCTAAAAATATCCTCAATTGGTGGTCCGTGGCTCAAATGCTGAATAAATGGTGGGCCCTGGGATGAAAAAGGTTGAAAACCCCTGCTGTAAATCAAAAGTGTCGCCTTGTCTTGACCACGCCTGAAGTGGTCAATGGGGGTATGGGTATATATACCCATACCCATCCATACCCATATGTGTGTGTGTGGGGGTGTGTGTGTGTGGATGCCTGAAGTACACTTTATATAGAAAGCTATGGCATGTAGCCTACTGTGAGAGTATCTATGCCGAAGAACATTCTTTTTAAAGAACACATGTCATGCACAGTCAGATTTCTGGGGGTCTGCAGCCTGCATGCACAAGTTTGCCAGTGCAAAGTAACACACAACCTGCTGTAAGCCTGTAAGATATAGATCGAGATGAGCACTCTAGACTTCATGGATTCAAACAGGAAACAATAAATAAATTGCTTCTTTATCTTCAAAATCCAAATTTCCTTCCTACACCTTATCAAACGTGTAATAATAATAATAAATAAAATGCATGCAGCCTATGCCACAAGAAAATACAATATACATACATACAAAATACAATACAATATACATACATACAAAATGCATGCAATGTATCTGTTCTGTGGAAAATAAACTTGCCTATATATTGACAGCCACCTGCCTCAACCAAAATGTCTACTTTATAGACCTACTGTACTACTGTAGGCCCATTATAACTAATTATAATTAGTTCAAAATTTTCCTGAGAAAAAGGGGTCTGAAAGAAAAATCATTAACATGGTGAAATACATCTTGATGATGATGTATTTCACCATGTTAATGTTTTTTCAGAGCTCCATTTTTAGGAAATACAGAATTGGGGGAACTTTTTTATCATGTCCACACAACATCTCTAAGGTAGGCTATATTAATGACATATTAAAATGTTGAAAATGGGTGGAGTTCCCCTTTAATTAATTATAACAGGCTATAGTAATGAGCCCAATGCAGATAATCCAAACGTCAAATAGCCTATAATATCTGCACAAACCCTCACAACAGTTCAAGGTAAGGCAATTCAACAAAATCCCTATTTCTCCATCTTCAGTACAGAGTGAAGTTACAGCCTAGTCACTTACCAGGTGAACTTGCAGGGACCAATGCGTGCGGCGGTTCGCACGGCACCAAGTTAACCCCTCAGACCAACCGGGACTACTTTCAGGGTGTGTTCTTTAAGTATCCATCCGACGAGAAGAACATAGGACGTCTCACCATCAATCACCATTCACGATTTATATGACCGGCTGTTAATGTGCACAGTGAGTTGAATTCATTTCATGCTTTTGGATTTATTGTTTTGGACAGGGAATTCACATTATTTTACGAAATACGACGGACATCGTTCAATCTCCTAATCTCCCTTTATAGAATACACATTATACAGAACTAGAAATAAACTAGAAGAAATTTGGGGTTGGGGGCAATGATACAGTAGTCCATGTGTGACATGTCCGTCCCATTGACCAATCATGGAACTTTGCACGGTGGTACTTAAACTGTCCTGAGTCAGACAAACGTGTTCCTATGGCGCCCTGAAGTTTCTGGTTACACTAATGGGCTAATAAATGAATAGGCGGTTGCACTATGAACAGAATAGAAAAAAAACATGTAGGCCTACGATTATCCATGCAAGTAAGTTGAGTTATATTAAATGGCTAGGCCTAATTGATATGGGTTTTTTTTTTTTCAACATTATAAATAGAATTGCAATATTAATATAATACTAAATGCTGTGACAGCAACATATACTAAACTTCCTGAGCTTCTTGAGACTTCATGAGCATTAAATAAAATAATATAATAATTGCTGAAAACACAATATAGGGTGGGTATCCAAAATATAACTACTGGTAATCATCTTTAATGGGGGAAATTAGTCTATGGGTTAATTTCATATGGATATAGGCTGGTTTTCTGTTGAAAGCTATACACTTTGTCAGAGTATATTTTAAGAAAGTGATGTCCCACTTTGGATACATGCCAAAGTAACCCCACTTGCCATATGTGTTCTGTGACATGTGTTTAACATGCTAGCCTATGAACATACTGTACTGTTCCGGCGGCAGCAACTGGTGGTCTATAAATTCAGCTCTGGACCTTGTAGATGGATAGGGTCTATGGTGATTATCATGCTTTTCATTTCTAAGCCCCCCCAGGTTGATAATTACTGTATGCACTGGGACTTTGGGTCATTGGGATTGTATGCACAGACTAATTTGAAAATTTGATAGGATTTTCACTTAGGGACCCTGAGAACATTTTTTTTGTCAGATGAATTGGTTCATATGATCTCTCGGTCCAGAATATATGCTTGACTATATCCTTACACTATAGATAACAATTGAAACCAGCCATTCTTTAAAAAGGGCTTACATATCCTATAGTACATAGCCTATGCAGGCAGTGCCAGCAACCCTACAGAGAAAGTTTGTAATTTGGTTTTCAATAATCTGATGTAATATAAAGCAGGATACAAAGATTGCCAATCCACTTAAACTGACAGTTTCATGGACTGCACTGTCATTTGTCAGTGCCCCAGCTGCCCCTCTCTTTCTAAAGATAGCAACGGCTCCCCCTTGTGGGAGATGAGCTGAAACTGAACTAGCACTTGTCACTACTGTGTGTTAGGCTACTATATTGCATAGGTTTTCAACCTTTTTGATACCAGGGACCACCATTTATTCAGCATTTGAGTCACGGAACACCATTCGAGGGCATATTAGCTCCACAGACCCCAAAACTAAAGATTTATTTTGCTTTTGTCCACAATTCCAGGCTGGATTTGGGAAACAAAACAGTCAAACATACTGATCAAAATGACCATTAATCCTCTACATTCTCTAGTAGTGTAGACTTGGGCTAATTTTTAGATGATGAATATTTTAACTCTTGAGAGTGTAAACATGAAACCAAATGGACCCGCAAGGGTCCATTTGGTTTCATGTTTACGCTCTCAAAGAGTTACATCTTGTTAACCAACTTAGCTGAGGACCACCTGGAATCCTCTCAAGGACCACTGGTGGTCCCCGGACCACCTGTTGAAAACCACTGCTATATTGCATTGGTGGAGATTGAAAATAGATTACCCTATTGGCCTGAATATAAGACTATTATTTTTTCCCAATGGAAATATCCCAAAAATGGAGTCGTCTTATATTCAGGGACTATACTTGTTGACATTCAATGTTCTTTTTTCTGTAAATGGTTTTTGAAAAATGGGGGTCGTCTTATAACCGAGTCGTCTTATATTCGGGGAGATTGAAAATAGATTATATGCATGTATTGAACATTTCTTGTCCTAAAAGGCCTATTGGGGTTATGGCCTTGATAGAATCCATAGGCTATGCTCATAAAGCAGTGCAATATAGTAGTTGTGGCAATATTGTCTTGCAAACAAGGAAGCATTATAGAATGACTACTAACATGGGATGTACAGTAAGGGGATGGGTGATGTATATAGTTCCACTCTGCAAATGCCCTTGCAGAGTGGAAACTCTATAATAGGCAGGATCCAGACCCCCCAAAAAGCCGGTTAAGCCATAGCTGAAGTGCTTTCAATGTGAAGAGATCCTAAATACATCCAGTACTGTAGTCCTGTTGCTAGACAGAATAAAACATCTCTTCTCTGCTCCTGTTCCTGTAGACTAAGTTGGATAACTAAGATGTTGTTTGGTGTGTTTAAAGGGGACCTAATATGTCATTAATATACCTTAGAGATGTTGTGTGGACATGATAAAAAAAAAGTTCCCCCAATTCTTTATTTCCTGAAAATCGAGGTCTGAAAAAAATCATTAACATGGTGAAATACATTTGATGACATCATCAAGATGTATTTCACCATGTTAGTGATTTTTCTTTCAGACCCGTTTTTCCTGAGAGGGTACAAATGGAACCAAATGGACCCGCTAGGGCCCATTTGGTTCACATTTGTATCCTCTCAGGATTTTTTTGAAAATGGGTGGAATTCCCCTTTAATAATGTGTATGAATTTTAAATCATTAGGACTATTACTCTGAACCCTCACTTGACTCCGCTCCCCATGGCTGGGCACCTTATGGGCACGGTATACGTACATACTTCTGCGAAATTAACAGCTGTTTCATGTATTTCGCACTGATAAATACATTGCATTAAAACCTAATGAAGTATAATTGAATCTGAATTTCTGTGGACTTAAAAGTGTTGTTTTATTGACAATTGCATGGTGAAGCAACCTGCCAGGTTTATTTCCTGTAGACTGACCAATTGCATATAATGCTATGCCAACCATAAAGATACCACTGTACCGTGTGCCCATATTTAGTCTGATCCCGGTAACATTTGTCATGAGCCACATATGTTGAATAAATCAATCATCATGAGAGTATGCACAGAAAGTACAGGTTGTTCTTATGGGGGCAGTAGGCTCTAGGAGCAGTGATGGACACTGGGAGTCCATCTAAGTTTAGCTGGACACTGCTCTGTTACAGCTCACAGTTGTCTCTCTCTCCCTCTCTCTTGCTGTGTGTGTGTGTGTGTGTGTGTGTGTGTGTGTGTGTGTGTGTGTGTGTGTGTGTGTGTGTGTGTGTGTGTGTGTGTGTGTGTGTGTGTGTGCGTGTGTGTGTGTGTGTGTGTGTGTGTGTGTGTGTGTGTGTGCGCGTGTGTGTGTGCGTGTGCGTGTGCGTGTGCGTGTGCGTGCGTACGCGCGTACGCGTGCGTGTATACGTGTGTGTGTTTTCAGTGCACTCGGCAGCTGCCTGATATCCTATACAGATGGAGTGAAGGCATATCCTATCCTATTCTATTCTACAACATATTTTATTGTCTCCACCGTAGGTGGTGACTATAAAACGCCCTCTGTCCGTGCACGTAGCCCGTCTGTGCCCTCGTCTCTGCCGTAGGTGGTGACTATAAAACGCCCTCTGTCCCTGCACGTAGCCTGTCTGTACATCGATCTGTCTGTCCTCCCAACTATGGCGTCATGATGACGTCATCATGACGTCATAGTTGGGAGTTCAAACCTGGGCCCGGACGGTGGAGACCTGTGCCCCGTAGGGGCACAACTTTTATTCTATTCTATTTTTTTATCACTGAAAATATAAATGGATGGAAGGTCACAAAGTATCACCGCCCATTGCCCAGAGCATAGGAGAGAGTCGTCCGTTCAATCCCCCTTATGCTCTAATCGCCTTTAGAAAAGAACAAGACAAAGATTACTGAAATAAAATTAGTAGATTTATAGTCCAAAAAGGTAATCAAAAAAGCAACATTAATTGCATGTATTCAACTGTGTTCTATAGTAGTCTGTGATACTGTATAGGTTATTAAATGTTATACAGAAATTAATACATGGTTTATCACTTTCTAGCGAGTTTGTCACTTTCTAAGCTTCAGTCCATGTTGTTTGAACCCAGCACTGCACACTGGAGGACCCTCTCTGAACCAGAGCGTAGCAATGTTGGGTTGTACCTTAGGGAACAGAACTGGGGTGATCCGGAGTGGTACCCATGCCTGTCATGGGCATTGGTGCCAGAGGAGCAAAGAGGTTGGCAGGTGCCAATCCACCAGGCTTAGTAGTTCTTTTGGGGTTCAGCACGTCCACATATGTGTCTTTAGTGCCTGCTTTTTTGGAGAACCTGTTGACAGCACGCCCACCATTTGCTGGTTCTCCGGGTCCTCCAGGAACAGGAACCATCTCGGGGAAACCTGATGGCGGTGGTGGAAGAGGCTTGCTCTCTTCCTCAGGCGCACTCAGGTCCACCCATTTCTTTTTCTTATCATCGAACACGAATGTCATATTGCTGTCATCTGGCAAGTGCGCCTCATTCATCCTATTTGCTGGAAACATTTTCCAACATTTGTTTGTAAACCAGTCAATCAGCCCCTCCTTTTTTGGAGAATCATTCTTGATATCTTTGGGCTCCTCTTTATAGGACGGCTCAGTGATGGAGGGTTGTCGCGGTGGAGGAGGCGAAGAATGTCTGACGGCTAAGCTCTGCTGTTGTCCCCCAGAATCAGTGGAGGACTCTGACGTCATACAGGAGGCCATATTATCTTTTCTTCCAAGATACATATTATTATTATGGTCATAAAAGTTCAACGAAGGTGTAAAAGAGCTCCTAGCTGGGGAGAGCATCTCTGAATTTGGCATATGCACAGTGACAGAAGGAGTCATGTGTGGTGGGGACATTTGCGGTGGTGGCTGGTTCATCTGATTATGTGGCTGTTCTATTTGAGGGGGCATTTGAGGTAACATCTGGCCCATCTGTGGAAGTGGGATACCAGATTGGTGTTGGGCCTGATGCTGGAAGGCAGTAGTGGAAGACTCGCATGCAGGTTGACCTATAACATTTTGCTGGATAGTAGTGGGAGCTGGAGACATTAACTGCACTCCCTGTTTTGGATCAGGTAATAGTGAAGTGAAGCTCAGATTGTTGTTGGTAGGGCAAGCATCCATGTCCAGTGGAAGGGTATGAGACTCAGTTGGCTCAGAGTTAATGTTGCTGCAATCATACCGTACATTGCAAGTTATCACCTCTTTCCTGATTTGGTCATCCAGTTGTCTGAGGTGGATCAACCACTTTGGTTCTTTGAACAACGCCTCTGCTTTCTCCTTGAACTGGAAATTGGAAACCTGCAGCTTCTCAGACATCTGAATGAGCTGGCTGATTAAGACAGGCGAGTGACAGGTAGGCTCCATGAGGACGTTCTTAGAGATTACTTTGCAGTAGTTGAAGGCCTGGGCACCCAACCCCATTTCAGCCAGTCGACATGCATAAATAAACTTGTACACCAGGAAGTTGGGTACTGAGGAGGGCTGTGCACATAATGATTGGGCATACTCATAGGCCTCTGTCCTCTGGATGGCTTGATTGGTAGCAAATTGGGAGAAAGCCAAACTGTGGTTAGAGCCAATCAGAACTATCTTGGAAATATTCTTGGCAAACACTCGGGCAATCAGGTAACAGAAATGGGCGGCATTGATAAGTCCCTTAGAAGCTAAAGTGTCACCCATGGTGGTAATAATGCAGGTATCCCGTTCGAGGTTGTGTGTGAGATTAGACAACACCATGGCCAAGTGAGGGCGCCAGTTCTCCTTTCCACAGCTAGTGGCTGAGGCAGGCATTTGCCCAAACATGAGATGGTATACTGTTTGAAGAGGGTCAGTGATGGCCAAACTACTCATAAACCTGGTCATGACATATTCATGTGTTCTGTTATCCATCTTGCTGGACAACAGTAGGGCATGGCCCCAGAGACCTCCCTTCATAGCTGCATCCAGTGCATTCTTTTTGTGACCAAACAATAGAAGTTCCCTGAACCGGTTGGTTTCCTTCTGTATATTTTGTGGACCCATCATAGCGGTATCAGAAGTTAAGCATAGTGGCCCTGCTCCACGTTCCCCTTCAGCTTTGGTTAGTGGTTCATTGTCGATCAATGTACCGTCATTACTTGGTAACCACACAGATTGATGCTTGTTCAGCAACAAATCTGCTATATCTGTACCGACCAAGGCCCCATTCTGTCTGCAAAGCAGAACAATGAATTCCCAAAGCAAGCAAGCAGAGTCGTTGTCCAAGAGGTCATTATTACGGGAACATTCCACAGCTTTATTCTGAGAGAACTTAATCACATCTATTTTGTTGGTTTCCTCTTTGACTAGGGGCCCTGGGAAGGCACGCAATTCCGACTGATCAGGAGTGTCCTGCAACATTGTTTCTAAGCTGTGGATGTCAACCAGAGCGGGCTGTCCAACAGAGGGACGACTGGGTCGAACCTGTATAAGATGACCACCAGGTCCAAAACACACACAACAATGAGGTATGGTGAACTTCTCTGGGGTAACTGAACAAGGAGGCAGTTGTTCAGGGGTGATGAAGGTACTTTCTGTAGTGTGCTGCTCTAAAGAGGTGGGGTACTGGCTGTAAACATCCGTCTGGTCTGGGTACTGGCTGCAAGAGTAGTCCACAGGTGGGGGGGATTGCAAAATGTGGGTCAACTGTTCACTTTGGACACTACGCCGGTCAAACTCATCATCAAATTTCTCTCTGTGCCAATCGTAGTCATCAGACCATTGGTCATCATAGCCATCTCTCCTGTCAGGACATGTCTCTTGGTTGTAGTAGGAGTCTCTGCCTCTGTAGGCCTGATTTTGGTTTTGTTTGTAGTAAGGATCATATACTTCAGATTTGTATTCAACATATTCATTCCTGTAATAATCTGCATACTTCTCATCAAAGGTACCAGGATAGGCTTGACTCAGTGAGGGTCTGTCTGAATAATGTCTGTGCCTGGAACTAAGATGATCAGACTGAAAATCCCTGTACAAGTAGTTCTGGTCTCTGTAAGCTGGGTTATGTTCGTCTTGGTATCTCCCATAACAAGGATTTGATTTATAGTGATCACCAAGACAGCATTGCTGTGATCTATGGTCTACAGGTGGACTTGGGAACTGGACTGGAGGGTGTAGCACTCTGCTGTCTGAGTATTCTCCATAGGCACCTGCACTGTATTCTTCATTCATCTGTCCTGGTGCTAGAGGATAGGGGCCATACCCCTGTTGACCACTTGATGAGGAGTGTGGTTCAAGGTTTTGTGAAGGAGCTGGTTGGATAAGCCTTGGGGGGCAATCAGTCAGGTTGTGTCCTAGGTCTCTGCCATAACAAGGATGCGGTCTTCTAAAGGGATCATCAGGATGATATTGTTGTGGCCCAGGTCGAGCTGAGAACTGGTCAGAAGGGTAAGGGGTTCTGATGCCTGAACATTCTCCATAGCCATAGCCACACATCTTGCCTGCTGTAGGGGTGAACTCTGCTGTGGGGGTGTTCCCCTGCAGATTATCCAAAGAGGAGGGTGGTCCACCTGGGTGTGCTGACCTCCGAGGTCCAGGACGTTTAACAGCAGTACAGTGATTCCCTTGTCCTTGAGAACGATACTGGTAAGGAGGTGGTGTTTCGTTGATCAAATGTCGGGAACACTCTTGTTCATGTATCTGTGGGATCAAAGATGCTGTGCTCTGGCTGACATTAGTGGAATCAGCTTTGTGTTTGTAATAATCATCATAGTATGTATAGGCACTTTGGTTAGCACTGTTATAGTCATGATAGCCTTGCCTGGACATGTCTGAATACTGAATGACCCTGGAGTTGGGATTGCCAGATAGAGGATCTCTGTATTGGTAGGTTTGTTTTTTGTAAACTGGGTCAAGATCTTGATATCTGCCATAGCAGGGATCTGCTCTTCTATATAGGCCATCAGGATAATATTGCTGTGGCCTATGGTCTTCAGGGGGGTAGGGGTTTCGGCCGTCCTTTTCTGTATAGGCATACCCATGTTGATTGCCCAATGGGGTTGGTCCAAGGGGTTGTGAAGGTGGTGGGTAGGTGACTGCTGGAGGATCACAGGTAGATTGATTTCCTAAAGTAGCAGCCTTTTCTGAAGGCGCTGGTAGGATGACCTTTGCAGGCACTTGCACCTGAGACCTTAGAGGTTGATTGGCAGCAGAGGAATTTTCTACAGCAGGTTTTTGTTTTGGAGGAGGATACTGGCCAGGAGGAACATGACCATGTCCAGGCATTGCAGAAGGTTCTGGCACCTTGGGAGGACCACTTGGTTGCTGATGTCTGTTTGAATCTAGCCCCTGTTGAGCATCTTTGATCTGCAGGCAAAACTCAGAAGCATTACTACTGTTGTCCAGATTATCTTGTGCTATTTTTGGGGAGAGTTCCAAATTACCTTCTTGGTGCTGGATGATAGGAGAGCAAGTAGCAGTTGAGTGATTCCCTACAACTGTCCCTTGTGCTGGAGGAGGATACTGGGCATGAGAAGGTCCTGCAATGACTGGAAGCTGGTGGGGGTCAAATCGAGGTGAATTACTAGCCTGTGATGACCCCTGCAAAGAACATACATTGTAAGAAGCTTCGTTCTGGTTCTGTGATTGGTGCATAGCTAGAGAAGGATGCTGTGAATTGATTGGTTGGCCTGTAGGCAAGGGGTGATTGGTTTGCAGAGACAGTGGTAGAGATGTCATTTCTGATTTAACCCTGTCGCTGTTTTCTCGGGGAAGGTTTAATGGGCTCTGACTAGAAGTACATGAATTGAAGCTCATTGGACCAGGGATACATAACGGCTCATTAGAAGTTACTTGGAACAATCCAGGCTTCAGGTTTGTACTCTGCTCCTGTAAGAATGGTCTTACAATTGAAGTGGTCCCCTGATTATGACTAGATGGTTGGACAAAGTCGCTGGGGGGAATTATGCAACAATTGGACATTGACGGAGCAATGTGAACATCTTCAAACACCTGTGCAGATGCATGGCCCAACATGTCTTGAGATGTTTCCCCTAGACTCATGTTTGACATGTTTTCTATGATCTCTGATTGATGCTGGGATAATGACTGGACACTGTGAGGGGATTGGAGATTGGATTGGCAAGAAGCTGGCCCTCGACTGACCGGAACAAGAGGAACATGAATATGTCCATACATCTCAGGAGAATCTGGCACTTTTGGGGGATCAGCTTGGGGTTGATGGGTGCTTGAGGGAAATGGGGTACAAGCGGTTTCAGACGAGGGAGTGGGCTGGCTAAGATTAAGGGATTCCCCTTCAAGTCTAACTACTTCCTGTTGAGCACCTTTGGCAACATGAATGCTACTAGCCTGTGATGACAAATGGACATGGGCCTGCTTTTGGTTCTGTGAATCGTGTGTTGAGGAAGTGGGTTGACTATGATTCAAAATAGAAGTAGATACAAGACAAGCCTGTGAATTGATGGGAAGGGCAGGATGACTACCCATTGACTCCATTTTAGACAAAGGCTGAGATTCAACCATGCCTGTGTTTTTTTCACACACCTTTGGCGGGTCTATTAGGATCTCCGTATGGTGCTGGTATGTTGATTGGGCTCTCTGTTGGGAGTGGAGGTCCTGAAGGCCGTCTTCTTGGTTTTGAATGACCTCTGTGCTAAGCTCTTGAGTGGTATCAGGAACATTGTGAGCAACTGGGGCTAGAAAGATGCTGGGAGGATTTAATGTTGGTGGCTGGCTATGGTATATCTGTTCCTGGGAACTTGGACAAGTGCCCATATCACCCCCACCTGACGAAGTGCCTATCTGATCATATCCTCCATACACCCCCTGGTTGGGCACACCTCCATTTTCAACATGCTCAAACTGGGTCTCAATTGGCTTCTGGCTGTTTCCTGACACAAAATTAACATTGTTGAAGTAAGGCATGGGTTCATTAGCTATCGAAGGAGTGTCTGTGTGACCACTGTGGGCCTGTGGACATGGTTTAGGGTGGCTGTGAACCTGAGAGGATCTCTGAATACCATTTACAGCTTTGTGTCCTTCTCCAACCAATGTCTCCTTATTTTGCACATCATCATCTTTGAAGAACAAGGAGATAGTACCAGACAACTCCTGTGAGCATGGGGCTGTGGTTGGCACAGGATTGTTAGTAGATACATAGGACATTCCAGCTAAATCAGTCTGGTGGTCTGGGTTTTGTGGGGTTTGGCTAAACCCAAAGAAACCCTGATGAGCTGAATTCTGATCAAAATAATTCTGATCTTGAAATTGGGGACTGTGGTGCTGCAGGGGATTGTGATCCGAGCTTTGAAAGCAGACCAACGTTTCAGGTGTGTGGAACATTGGTGCGGCTTGTGGACGGGTAGGGAGTGTTGAGGCATGGGGGGTCACTGGGAGGTTATAGGTTGAGCCATGTGGGGTCACTGGGGGGTTATGGGTTGAGCCCTGGGGGGTCACTGGGAGGTTATGGATATTTCTGACCTGATGTAGGGGTGGATCCATGACGTGGTATCACGAAGACGGTTGAACGACTCCGGCTGTAAAAGAATAAGGAAGTTTAGCACTGAACTGATATCAGAAAACCTAAAAACTAGTAATGTCATCATTCAATACCTTCTATGATGTCACTCATCTCCCTATTTGAAGGACTATCCCTTACTATGCAAGCCAGGCCGAACGTGGTATAATTTTACTGAGGTTAAGGTTAGAGATATTGCGAACTCAGTGAGCGTGATTACTGTGTATGCCAGGCCGAAATGTCGGTGACTTTATGCTTCACACGCACACACTCCATGTGTGTGTTTGTGTTTGTGTTTGTGTGTGTGTGTGTGTGTGTGTGTGTGTGTGTGTGTGTGTGTGTGTGTGTGTGTGTGTGTGTGTGTGTGTGTGTGTGTGTGTGTGTGTGTGTGTGTGTTTGTGTCACACACTCCGTAATACGGCGATGAAGCCACACCCATACCATTTTCAGTAGTGTTTGAAAACTTTGAAATACTTTTAAATATAAGCACTGAAATATCTTGGGGTTGTTTTGCATACCATCATGTTTGGTTGGGCAGATTGGGCATTTAGGGGGGCATTGCCCCCCCCCATGCCTATGCCTAGATTTGCCCCTGTACACCGGATATAAAAAAGGTGTATAGTTAAGTCCACTCACATCTGTACTGTATGTAAATTACATTCTTCACATAATTCTGCATTATAACTGAATTATTACTGGTAATAATAACTGAATTTAATAATCATACATCCTGAAAGGAAAATCTGTCTAAAGAAGAGAAAACTAAGATTGCTGTGCGTATGGACAATCAAAATATATATTTTTGATGTGGTGTCATCATTAAACATAAAGTCGATATGGTACACCAAATTATCAAGACAACAAAGACACAGCACTTCACGAAAGGGTTCCTTACGCTTATTCTATTCATTCAAGTGTGTGGTTTGCGAGTACTTTGTGGTGTAAGCGGATTACATTCGTTAAAGGATACCTTCTTATCTGGCCAGGCTTTACAGAGCAGCAGGTGACTGCTAACATGAAGAAGCAGCAGCTGATTAAGGTCAGACAGACAGACAGACAGACAGACAGACAGACAGACAGACAGACAGACAGACAGACAGACAGACAGACAGACAGACAGACAGACAGACAGACAGACAGCAGGGCCGGATCTAGAGGGGGGCCAGGGTGGGCAGAGCCCACCCAAATGTGCATCCTGCCCACCCAATGAAAGGTAATATCAGTGCTTTTCATCAGAGTTCCGGGGACCACCAGTGGTCCTTGCGATAGTTATGTAAAGTTGTTTAACCAGATGTAACTCTTTGAGAGCGTAAAAATGAAACCAAATGGACCCTTGCGGGTCCATTTGGTTTCATGTTTACACTCTCAAGAGTTAAAATATTCATCAACAGAATTAGCGCAAGTCTACATAACTAGAGAATGTAGAAGATTAATGGTCATTTTGATCTGTATGTTTGACTGTTTTGTTTCCCAAATCCAGTCTGGTATTGTGGACAAAATCTTTAGTTTTGGGGTCTGTGGGGCTAAAATGTCATCAAATGGTGGTGGTCCTCCATGGCTCAAAAGCCGAATAAATAGTGGGCCCCGGTGTCAAAAAGACTGAAAACCACTGCTTCATATGAAAAACTTTGGAGTTGCCCACCCTGCCATTCTTCGTGCCCACCCTAGTAGAGTTGGCTAAATCCGGCAGACAGACAGACAGACAGACAGACAGACAGACAGACAGACAGACAGACAGACAGACAGACAGACAGACAGACAGACAGACAGACAGACAGACAGACAGACGGACAGATAGACGGGCAGAAAGTCTTCAGGCCAGGGATCAATGTGTATCAAACATCCTTCAGATCACCAACATCCTTCAAAGGTGTCTTCTTCATAACGAATCATTTGGTTTCAATGGAGTGTCAAGAAGAGTCAACTCAGAGCAACTCAGACCATCCTTGCTTTTTCAGTCGTAGCAGAGGGTCCCAGTTGGAAGGGAGGCTGTGGTTTGTCTGGAAATGTTTGACACGTGCTATCAGCAACATACATAATAAAACAAATACAAATAGAATAAATACACGTGCATGGGAAAAATGCATTCCTAATTCTCATACTGTTTGGGTAAACGTTACTTGTTTATAGGATACAGTATAACCAAGAAATGTCACTGTGTGAGCACGTGGGTTTTCTTGATTCACCTTCATTCACCTATAACCTACCTCTATTTCACCCGAGTGCGTCCTCTCAACAGCTGATCAGCCAATCGTGTCTAGAGGCTGCAAAGCACTGTGCTACTGATCTTCAGCCAGAGCCTCCCTCCAGTGTGGCCACGCATCCACACTGGCAGACCGTGGCGTGCACATGGTCACAGCAGTAGCCTGAAGTAGCCTATCGTTTCAACATGATAATTTGACCATTTTTTCCTACAAAAGGTAAGACTTTAAATGTTCGTTTTCAAATAATTATTGTGTGTTTTACAAAGTAACATGCTGTGCATTAAATATTAGAGTTACAAGTAGTCTCCAATAGTATCATACTGTTTATGTCTCACTTATTACACCCTGTAAAGTGCTTGTGACAACACGAGATGGAGAGCCAGTGCTGGAGTGACAGCCAGTGTGAAGAAGACAGTGACACCGAGGACTTTCTTCATGGGATCCACGTAAAGTAGAATAATTATCTTTTGAATAGTTGCAATACAGTCTAAAGAATGCTGGAGTAACAAAGTAATTACCGTATTAATTGACAACATGTTGAACTCCTTGGATGCTAGTATCTTATCCAGATATTGTGCTCTTTGCTTGTAATTTAGACAGATGCTGTATGCTTGGTGTCTACCCTCTATCTTTACTTTATAGCACTTCATTGTGTTCTTGGCACTCTGTTTACATGACCTGATTATCCCCAGCCTTAGTCCTGTGTCATGGAATTAGGTTTGTGGGGAAGCAAAGCCAAAGGTAACATATGTCGAATGTTATCTGGCTGATCCTGTAGTGGAGCCTTAAGTCACACTCATTCTCATTTTCTCACAATATAGAGCATTGACAACAAAAGCCTATTTCCTGGGAACAGTGTGAAAAAATGCCATTCTTGGTGATTGTTTGGCGAATTCGCGCCATTTGTGAGAGAGGCTTTATGACTGAACTCTGTGATGTTGAGCAGAGATTGAACACGTGTTTCTATTTGCTACAGGCAGGGGTGGATCTAGGCATGGGCATGGGTGGGCAATGCCCCCCTAAAATGCCCAGACTGCCCCACCAAACATGATGGCATGCAAAACAAACTCTCTGAGTCAGACCTTTAGCTTTATGCATGCTGTTGCAACTTCAACAACAACGGATTATTATTGATGCTTTACTTGACTAATAAAAGTCCTGACTACAGGGGAGCTGTACTACTAGTGACCTGCATCGTCACACCCAGCTGGACAGAGACATAGCAGCAGTCAGGACACTGTACTCAGACACTGCAGTGGCTGTCAGGTACAAAAACATTCACCTACATGCAGTCCTTTATTCACAGTGAAGAGACATGTACGTTGTACATGTTCATCTTGACTAATAGCTAAAATCTCTCAGTTATTTTTTAAATATTACAAGGCATTTTTAGCATGTCTCTGTTTCTTTTTTCTCCACCTCATAATTGATGTTTTCTATCTCTTTCTAGGGAGTTCAGGATGATCGATGACATGGACGTTGACCTGAATATTAGCGTCAACTTCTTGGAAGTAAGCTAACCGACCCATTCAATTGAATTACTGGGTCAATCCAAAACTATTAGAAACTGTATAGGTATTAATCATTATTGGGTAAATATCCATGTGTAATTGGGCTAATGGAAGCTGTGTTGTTATTAGCTATCTCATGCTTGCATCATATCTTGTTGTGCAGAACACAAGAAATGTCAAGGAATGTTATTTGAAAATGTATGCCTACAGGAGGAAGTGTGCAGTGCCTGGAAGATCCTCCCATCAGAACCCATAGTCATCCGTCTGCGCTTCTCTCCATCCCAGTACTTGGATGGTCCGGGTGAGCTACAGTTACAAGTGGTGTAATGTACCACCAGGGGAGTAGTGGAGGGGGGGCGCAGGGGGACGGCGTCCCTCCACTTCTCACATCTAAAATATTTCTGTAGGCCTGTGTTTTTTGTCTTGTCATTTACTTTTATGGATACAATTAAGCATAAACAAATCTTTCTCAATATGCTATACTTGTTGTAATGCGTGTCTGTGTGTGTTGCGCAGGTGCACGCAAATGCGCATGCAAATGCAAGTGTGCATGCACGTGTCTTAAAGGGGAATTCCACTCATTTTCAATATTTTACTATGTCATTAATATATACCTTAGAGATGTTGTGTGGACATGATAAAAAGTTCCCTTTTTCTGTGTTTCCTAGAAATGGAGAAAAAAAATCATTAGCATGGTGAAATACAGACTTCATCAAGATGTGTTTCACCAACTTAATTAGTTTCCTTTTAGGACCCTTTTTTTCTGAGAGTGTACAAATGGAACCAAATGGACCCGGGTCCATTTGGTTCAGAAAAAAAATGAAAATGGGTGGAATTCCGCTTTAAGAGGCGTCCCCCCACTTCTAAAAGTCCCACTACAACACTGTGTACCACTCTCCATTTTACTATACATAGGAAAATAGAAATTCTGGGTTTTAATTCTGTACATTTCCTTTTCTGTATCTCCCTACTCAAATCACCCAAATCACTGAATTGTCCTTTAATGGTACCGTTGTCCTTACAGTACCGTCAGTAGAGGTATTCCAGCCGTCCAACATAGATGGTTTCAGTGTCGGACAACAGCTACAAAAGTGAGTGTTCATTTCATTGAAATACTAATCTCTGTTAAAAACATGGAATTGACAGTACAACTAAAGAAATTTTAATGTTCCCTCAAGTATCCTCAAGACGTTCATAGCTCAGGAGTGGAAGGAGCTGTCCAATGAGAAGGTAGTCCAACAGAAGACCACACACAGCTGGTTCAGGCCTGCAGGAACCTTCAAGAAGTTCCGCACGAGACTCGCCATCTGGCCACCTATGTCAAAGTAGGAAACACATCTTTTATGTGTGTGTGCGTGCTTTGGCATCAACTTTCATGAAAGTCTGATCATCTGTGTTCAAGTTATTGCTGATAGGGCCAGCTTAATAACCACACATGATCATTCCTTTGCCTGCTGTGAACCAGGTCAAATGGGCTCCATGACCCTACTCTAAAGAGCAAGATCGTTTCTTCAGAAACGCTAAAAGTGAACAGGCTAATGAATCGGACTACCTTCTACACCATCAAGAATCCCAAGGGGGAACTCTTTGCCTACACCCCCAATGGAAAGGTAAGACCCCACTTCTTATGTTTCTTATGTTCTTGTGTTTTGTGTTTTATCTACATTTTATGTACGTTGTAGAACAAATTCACAGCCCCCCTCCGTCCCCCACAGAGAGTTATGGTGCCTCCGGTTAAGTCCTCGGCCCAGATTACTACCAAACAATTGTTTGAGATCATCTTCTCCAACAATGCCATTGTACACTGCAAGACACCCCCCAGCCTCCAGCACGGCTTCTTGGCTCAGGTAATAAAATAAATAAAATAATATAAATCAAATAATACCAAAAATGAAATAATAATAATAATAATTAAATAGGGCACACATTTACCCTTTGTGTACTGAACGCACTTTGGTGTTCAATGCATTATGTTACACTTTAGCTATTGAAAAATATCAGATCTACAAGCTTATCTATATCTATATTTGGCTGCGGGCCCCCATCTGAAAACATGTTGTTGTAGGGATCCCCAGAAGCAACGATTTTAGTTCAAAATATTTGCTTTCCGAAAGAATATATATTCAAAGATTTGCATCACATTTTCACAATCTTTCAAAAATATCAAAGCTTCAAGCTCACAGCGCGCCACCGAGTGGCGCGCTGTGAGCTTGTAGATCTGATATTTTTCAATAGCTTAAGTGTAACATATTGCTTTGAACACCAAAACGCGTTCACTACACAAGGGCAGCTTTGTGCTGCAAATGTGTCTGGCAGGTATCTATCGAGTTATGAGGTGTTGGCTCCAGTGTGCACTGCAGTGTCCTCAACTTATGTTTGTCTGTTTTAGATAATGAAGTATGCTGAGCAGAGGATCCCGACGCTGAATGAATACTGCGTGATCTGTGATGAGCGACATGTATTTCAGAATGGCCCTATGTTAAAGGTACATTAATTGCCAGATAAATCACCTACTTTTAACCTAGTCTAGTCAGTGCATTGCCATTATTATCAGTGATGGAAGTAGCTAAGCTACATAGCTTAACTACATTTTCCCGTAACTTGTAGTGTAGCTTACTACATTTGTTCTGGGAATAGCTTGTAGTGAATCTACACTACTTGTTTCGAGAAACAAGGATTGTAGCTTACTACATTTTCCCACACACATTTTCAAATTCCGCCCATTTTTAATGGGTAGAAAAACTCTCATATACATCCCAAAACTTAGACATGCCACCATCCTAGGTTCAAATGTATTATTATGATTATTATTTAGAAAGTTGTACTTTAAGTTGATATATATTTATATAATATGTAGTGTTGATGTAGCAAGCTACATCAAGCTACTTTTCTCGTGTAGCTTGTAGTGTAGCTTGCTACAATTTTCTGGGGATAGCTTGTAGTGTAGCTTAGGTACATTTTTTGAGAGTAACAAGTAGTGTAGCTTACTTTTCCCAGTAACTTGCCCATCACTGATTATTATTCTCCTTGTGCATGCTTCCAGCCAGCAGTTTGCACCAGGGAGCTCTGTGTGTTTTCCTTCTATACGCTGGGTGTTATGGCTGGTGCTACGGAGGATGTAGCCACCGGGGCAGAGGTACGCTTGCACGTATGCACACACACAACCATACCCATGCATACTAAGCAGCTGCAATACGATAGTTCCTTGATTTACAGCATATCTGGGCATTATGCGGCCCGGGGGCCAAATGCGGCCCTTTGGCTGACTCTGACCGGCCCATGAAAGGGCACTGTGGTTTTCAACCAGTGGTCAGGGGACCACCAGTGGTCAGGGGACCACCAGTGGTCCCTGAGGGAGTTCTAGTTAAATATGGAAAGTTGGTTAACCAGATGTAACTCTTTGAGAGCGTAAAAATGAAACCAAATGGACCCTTGCGGGTCCATTTGGTTTCATTTTTACGCTCTCAAGAGTTAAAATATGCATCATGTGAATTAGCCCAAGTCTACACAACTAAAGAATGTAGAAGATTTGGTCATTTTATGTTTGACTGTTTTGTTTGTGAAATCCAGCATGGCATTGTGGACAAAAAGCAAAAGAAATCTTTAGTTTTGGGGTCCGTAAGGGCTAAGAATGTCACAAAATGGCTCAAATTCTGAATATAGGGCCCTGGTGTCAAAACGGTTGGTCTTACGCTTGCTTTTATTTTGAAATGAAATTAATATTACGCAGACTTTAGTTCAGCCTTTAGTCTTGGCCCTCCACAATATTTTATGCATCTCATTTGGCCCCTTGGGAAAAATAATTGCCCACCCCTGACCCCTGCTTTACAGGTAGTGGACTTGCTAGTGGCCATGTGCAGAGCTGCGCTTCAGTCTTCACGCAAGAGCGTCATATTTGAACCGTACCCCTGCGTCGTCAATCCATGCAACCCAAAGACGCTGGCTTTCAGTCCCAGGGTAAGATTAGGCACTGGCCTAATCTGCATTCTTGCCACGTCATTGCAAATGTGGGGGGATTCTTTTAATATTTCTTTCAATCTTCATTTTATATTCACACAGAGAAAGAGCTTTGGCAGGCTACAGAATTTGTTGGACAGCGTCATGTTGATCCAGAAGACGTCACAGGTCATGACCTGTCATCATTATTCACACTAAGTTATTCATGCATGAGTTCTGGTGGACCGTGGAAGTAATCAGAATGTCAATTGGGTCTTTTCCAGGGTCCATATTCAGAAATTAAGAAACAGATGGACATGGCAGATCCCCTTGCACAGGCTTTGTTACAATGGTAAGCTCTACATGGGGTGATTCAGTATAGTATACTATGCACTGTATTAAACCTTATGCCATTATAGACCCACTGTTAACTCACTTCTGAGCCATGTGTTTTTATGTTTGATAACAGGATTATATCCAGCAACAGATCACACATTGTCAAGCTTCCACTCAACAGGGTATGGAAGAATAGACTGTAGCGATCCTCCTTAGCTGTATAGAGGTTATACTTTTTGATTAATCAAAGAATATATACATATTTATATGCCCTAATCGAATCAATGAGTATAGTATGATTAAAGCCCTGTTGCACCCCTAGTTAGAAGTTAACCTAGTTAGAAGCTGCCTGTGCAAGTGTTAATAATATAAAATGATATGGCAGGATCTCACGTCATTTCTTTGTGTGATAGCAACTGGAGTTCATGCATACTCCCCACCAATATTTGCTCATCAGCAGCCCCCCTGCTAAAGAAGCTCGATTCCAAACTGCCAAAAAACGTTATGGCAGCACCTTTGCGTTCCAGTGAGTTAAAGTCTTTTTTTTTTTCGTGCGCTCATATTGTATACACTATACAGTCTGCATGTATAATCTTGCTTGTCTAATACACTCCACATGCACACTCAAATTACGCAATCCCAATGTTACTGTTCAGTCTTTAATTTGTTTCCGTGTCTTTCTTTAGTGGCTCCCACATTGAAAATTGGCATTCGATACTCAGAAATGGCCTAGTCAGTGCCTCCTACACAAAGTTGCAGGTATGAAAAAGGACAAATGTATTCAATCACAGCCAGAGTATGAAAAGTACGAATGCATCCACAGCCAACAGTCAGTTAATGAATATGGTTTGGAATATAGTTTTTCAGGTTTCTTTTTTTTTTTTTGTCTTAAGGAAAGTAGACAGTTCACTTGCTTGAAATCACATGTTTCACAGGCCAGCATCCTAACCAGGGACAAACATTTATTGTTATTGAAGATTAATTCATTTGCATTCAGTTGAGAAAACCCTGAGTTTTGTCAATTTCAAGATGATTCATGCACTTCTCATTCATTCTTGTATCCTTTCTTATTTAAGCTTAATGGGGCTGCATATGGAAAAGGCATATATTTAAGCCCCATCTCCAGCATATCTTTTGGATATTCGGGTATGAATGACACACAAGTGTTTTGCTACAATCTCTGAAACTGAATATTTCTGAATATTTCTGTTAAATAACAGTGCCTCCCCCCGATTCACAGATATGGGTAGAGGTCAACACCAAATTCCTTCCAAAGAAGAACTTATCAACAAATATAACCGAAACAATACAATTGAGCAGGTACAGTCACTACATTGTGTGCTTGGTCCTATCGTACACTGTAGAAGAATGTTCGACCTCAGCCTCAGCTGCCTCACTGATCTTGTCTTAATTGCATTCAATGTAGGAGCGCCCAGGACAAGACAGATTTATTCAGAACACGAATCTGAACTGCATTGCACTGTGTGAGGGTAAGTAATGACATTTTGGCATGTTTGCAAAGTTAACATTTTCAAAAATAGTAGGGGGTGGGCGGATATAGTCAATGGAGCGACTTGTTTCTAAGCACATTATACATCTTAATAGTTATAGCTTCCATACCATATAATAATTTGCTGTAAACTGTTTCTTGGCACAAACCACGCGTTGTCTCATGAAATGTCTTATTCATATCATTCATAACAGTTATAACGTCAAAGGATCTTCAAAAACATGGGAACATATGGATGTGCCCAATATCTGACCACGTGTGCACACGTTTCTTCTTTGTGTAAGTAGTACACATCATGACAGCAGCAGAGAGGAAAACATACCGTAATATCCGCCACTTACATCAGATAAGAGGACAGGGCCGGATTTAGCCAGCCCTACTAGGGTGGCTTTTGTCCACAATTCCATTTGGGAAACAAAACAGTCAAACATACAGATCAAAATGACCATTAATCTTCTACATTCTCTAGTTGTGTAGACTTGGCTAATTCACATGATGGATATTTTAACTCTGGAGAGTGTAAAAATGAAATCAAATGGACCCGCAGGGGTCCATTTGGTTCATTTTTACGCTCTCAAGGAGTTACATCTGGTTAACCAAACTGGACCTCTCTCTCAACCACTGATGAAAACCACTGATATTACCTTTCATTGGGTGGGCAGAAGGCACATTTGGGTGGGCTCTGCCCACCCCTGCCCCCTCTAGATCCGGCCCTGTATGAGGACCAATCGGCATCTCTCATTCAATGACTTCTGCTCTTTTGTCTCTCTCTTAGGTATGAGAACGGGCGGATAGGAGACACCAGTGTCAACACTCAGGACTCCAGGATAGAGAGGGAGATTATGCAAGTTATTGCAACAAGGCCTTGCTGAGAGAAAATATGTATGGACAGACACATGCACATGAACGCTCACACGGCCAGACACATGCCAGCATGCACGTATGCATCTTGTTTTATGATCTCCTGGTATGCATGCATGCACGCATGCACATACGCACCCCCACCCACACGCAAAATCACTCTTGTGATTTTCCATGATTACCAAATCAAATGTTCATGCAAACACTGTCCAGGGAGGCTGTTCATTCTCTCATCTCTCATCTCATCACTCTCTCTCTCTCTCTTCCTGGCATGCCTTGACTGTCTGTCCTAGTCATGCAATTTCTATAATTAGGCCCACCACAAGAGGCAACTCTCGAGGTACTAATATTTGACTAGAGATAGTCAAATGTCAAATTGGCCTGGAAATGCTGCTTCTGTCTTACATTTTGTATGATAATATCTTGTTTTGTAATGTGCATGTGGTTTATTCAGTAACATTGTCTAGTCACACTTAGCCTACAGTACAATGTTTCATAGAGCATGTGTAGGATTTATGGAAAGGTTTTTTTTGTCCGTCTTTAAATGCTTTTGTTATTTGGAAGTAGAGCCCATAGCTCTAGGATTTGTTAAAAGTGACAAAAATCCACATTGTCATATGATCAGTAAGAGTGAGGTATCTGTGAGCACGTTGCACTTCCAAATCATGGAGATAGGTGCCCAGTGGCTCAGTGTGTGTGTGTGTGTGTGTGTGTGTGTGTGTGTGTGCGTGTGCGCGCGTGCGCACCACGCGCGTGTGTGTCAGACACATATCTCAACCTCCCAAGTTTGGTTTCAGGGTCCTCACCACACCTCCAGCGCTCACTCACTCTCTCTCTGTATTTCTCCCTGTCCCAATTAATCAATTGCTGCTGGTCAGAAATAAAAGCTGGTCAGGAAAACTGGTGCCTGCAAACACATTATGTTGAGTGTTGACCTTGACCTTTGAACCATGTATTCCAGGCCAGCTTATGTTAAGACGATAGATAAGATGATAGTGTGCTGCTCTCTACGAGTAGTGTCATTCCTACCGCAAACTCCAGAACAAAAAGACAAGTACAAGAATTAGACCTATCATGTCAACAAGCAGTCCGTATTATTTTTTGTGACCAAAATTTTATCTTATTTCTTTAGGGATGATAAAACATGTTTTTGTCAAAGAAAGTGTACATAAAGTGTTAAAATTACTTAATTAGCCTTTCACTAAGTCCCTCCCCAATTCTGTCTTGTCCAATAGGCCCAATGGTTAGTGCTGTCGCCTCACAGCTAGAAGGTCCTGGGTTCGATTCCTGCTAGGGGCGCTGCTGTGGGTGCTGGCGGCGTGTTTCCTCCTCTGCCCCTAGGCCCCCTACCCTAGGCAGGATTGGTGAAGTGCCTTTCTGTGTGGAGTTTGCACGTTCTCCCCGTGTCCCCAAGGGTAGACACCCTCACAAAAACATGCAGTAATCCTGGGCTCTATAAACTGCCTCCCCCTGGCCAGCCGGGGCGCCTGATGGAGGGGACTGGAACTGGTTGGAATAACGTGTTCCTTCCATGCGCTACGTCCAACCAGGGAAACTCCCCCCGTCAGGTATAAAAAGAAGGCGGCACGACTCCTCATGCCTTGAAGAAAGCATGAGCCCAGTCTGCTGCCTCCCCAGGTTGGCGGCGGCGGGTGTGTAGAGCCCAGGATTAGGAATTGGGTGAAAAAATGGGTTGCAAAATCGTGGGAAAGCTTGACCTGGATAGCAACAGTTGCTAAGGTATTTGGATTGGCATTGGACAGTGTCAGTGAACACACATTCACTTGATTTTTTCTTTTTTCTTTTTTGAGAAGTTTTTGAGAGGGCTCATTATTATATTATATGTACAGTATTGTTTCCAGGTGGGTGGAGTTCCACCTGAACTGAAGCTGCACCCACAGCTGTTGTATGACAATTGGGAAGGCCATGGGATGGGATGATATTGTGATGTCACTAGCCTATATCACAAGTACACTGTCTCCATAGACATACAAAAAAGAGGTACCAATCATTGCACATCATCATTAAAAGGTTCTCAAGGGAAGGAACATTATGGACAAAGCTTACACAAATTCCCACAAAATATGATCTTTGATCAAAGTTTGTCAATCACTGGTCATAATGTTATGTAGTCATGTATACTGACTGATTTGGCAGTCTGTGGTTGCAAAACACACTGCTTCTTAACCCTGTTACCAGAGCCTGTGTTTGCACAGACATTAAAGGGTAGGAAAAAATATATATGTATAAAAATGTATACTCCCTGTTGGAAAAAAAATGGATCCATGTATCCAGATCCAGATCTTCGAAAAATGTAGTAAAACTTGCAGGATGTTAACATGTTTATTTTTTTAAAACCAAAAAATTGTAGGCTACTCATCTGAATTTGTGTTCATTTATGTGCTAATCAATGTAGAAATTATTTTTGATTTCTTGAGTACACCTTTGGAGTTACATGGCAACAAAAAATGCCTTCCCCTTTCAATGGTGAGTGAAACTTCACCATTGTACACTAGGTGGTGACATAGAGCTGTCATCTGTCACTGTTAGTCCTGACTCCTGAGCCATGATTAGGCTATTGATGAGTGGCCAAATTGAATAAGTAACGTGTAATGATAACCCTTCCACAGGAGTAGCTTTTTCATATTTATTACACAATGTGTTATTTCCACATTATGTGATAGGTGAATAGGAATAAGTATAGTATCATTTGGGACCAAATGGACCCTTATTGGTCGGTAACTCTGAGCGTTAAATTAACAATGAGTTAATATAAATCAATGGTTAATTTTATTTCCCCTTTTTATTGGGAAATGTAACATGTACCGTACGTTCGGTGAATCACGGTGAATGTAGTGGAGCGGTTTAGCTCTCTTATTAGGGCAGATTGTTCACTTTTTGAGAAAAGTGTGAAAATTGGTACACACATAGCCAAAGACATTTAAAAAATATTTGGATGTGGAGGCATCTTGAATTCCAAGATGGCGGCCCCAAAATCCAAGATGTCTGCCCAGAAATGTGTTTTTTCCTTCATAACTTGAAATGCATTGATTTTACGCCCATAGATGTATTGAACGTTAATACAAAGTTGGCCATTACGGACGATTTGGTACCAAGTACGTGTCTGTATCTCCTACGGTTCTTGAGATACAGCATATAGGTACTTTCACAGATCGAGGAGAGCAAGACATTTGTAACATTGATTCTTAAGTCAATCCAATGGTCATACAGACATGAAAATTGGTACACACACTCTGCAAACCCCACTATTTCTAAAAGTACTGCATGCCCTGCAAAATTCCAAGATGGCAGCCCCCAAAATCCAAGATGTCTGTCCAAAAATGTGGTTTTTCCTTCATAACTCGAAATACGAAGATCTTAAGCCCCATAGATGTATTGAACGTTAATATAAAGTTGGGCATTACGGACATTTTGATACCAAGTACATGTCTCTATGTACTACGGTTCTTGAGTTACAACATATCCGTATTCATGAGGCACCAAAAGTGTAACATTTTGGCACATTTCACTATTTAACTCAAAGATCCCTTCATCACTTTCAGGAATCATTTTCAGGAAATGGACCTACATGTATCTGCTATCATAAACCACTTCAAGTTTCTCAATTGATGAAACGGGTCAGGAGTTATTAAACCGATCGTAAAGGGCTGTTTCAGTGCTAAATTTGCTGCGTATAGTTAGCGAACATAAGCCACCCAGAAATGTCTGTCTGTGCATCTGCCCTTCACAATAAGTGTATATCTGAAGCGGACGCACCAAGTGCAGCATGTGTCCTAGTATAATGGTATAATATGCTAATAGGCGTAATAGTGTAATAGGGCTAATAGTGTAATATATGCAATAGTGGTATACTGTAATAGGGTAATATATGTAATAGTGTCATAGTGTAACATGTGTAATAGTGCATTAGGGTAATATGTGTAATAGTGTAATAGGGCAATATGTGTAATAGTGTCATAGTGTAACATGTGTAATAGTGTAATAGGGTAATAGTGTCATAGTGTAACATGTGTAATAGGGTAATATATGTAATAGTGTCATAGTGTAACATGTGTAATAGTGTAATAGGATAATATGTGTAATAGTGTCATAGTGTAATATGTGTAATAGTGTAATAGGATAATATGTGTAATAGTGTCATAGGGTAATATGTGTAATAGTGTCATAGTGTAACACGTGTAATAGTGTAATAGGGCACTATGTGTAATAGTGTCATGGTGTAACATGTGTGATAGTGTAATAGGGTAATATGTGAAATAGTGTCATAGTGCAACATGTGTAATAGCGTAATAGGGTAATATGTGTAATAGTGTCATAGTATAACATGTGTAATGGTGTAATAGTGCAACATGTGTAATAGTGCAATATGTGTAATAGTGTAATATGTGTAATAGGCTAATACGTGTAATAGTGTAATATATGTGCAATAGTGTAATAGGGCAATTACACTATACACCTATTTCATATACCACACTCTTACCTTAATGCACATATATTACACTATTACTCATATTAACCTATTACCTTATTACACATGTTACACTATGACACTATTACACATATTGCCCTATTACACATGTTGCACTATGACACTATTACACATTACCCTATTACGCTCTTACACATGTTACACTATGACACTATTACATATATTACCCTATTACACTATTACACATGTTACATTAAGACACTATTACACATATTACCCTATTACACTATTACACATGTTACACCATTACACTATTACACATATTGCCCTATTACACTATGACACTATTACACATATTACCCTATGACACTATTACACATATTATCCTATTACACTATTACACATGTTACACTATGACATTATTACACATATTACCCTATTACACATGTTACACTATGACACTATTACACATATTACCCTATTACACTATTACACATGTTACACTATGACACTATTACACATATTGCCCTATTATACTATTACACATATTACCCTAATACACTATTACACATGTTACACTATGACACTATTACACATATTACCCTATTACACTATTACACATGTTACACTATGACACTATTACACATATTGCCCTATTATACTATTACACATATTACCCTAATACACTATTACACATGTTACACTATGACACTATTACATATATTCCCTATTACAGTATACCGCTATTGCATAGATTACACTATTAGCCCTATTACACTATTGCATATATTACACTATTACGCCTATTAGCATATTATACCATTATACTAGGACACATGCTGCACTTGGTGCGTCCGCTTCAGATATACACTTATTGTGAAGGAGGGATTCACAGACAGACATTTCTGGGTGGCTTATGTTCGCTAACTATACGCAGCAAATTTAGCACTGAAACAGCCCTTTACGATCGGTTTAATAACTCCCGACCCGTTTCATCAATTGAGAAACTTGAAGTGATTTATGATAGCAGATACATGTAGGTCCATTTCCTGAAAATGATTCCTGAAAGTGATGAAGGGATCTTTGAGTTAAATAGTGAAATGTGCCAAAATGTTACACTTTTGGTGCCTCATGAATACGGATATGTTGTAACTCAAGAACCGTAGTACATAGAGACATGTACTTGGTATCAAAATGTCCGTAATGCCCAACTTTATATTAACGTTCAATACATCTATGGGGCTTAAGATCTTCGTATTTCGAGTTATGAAGGAAAAACCACATTTTTGGACAGACATCTTGGATTTTGGGGGCTGCCATCTTGGAATTTTGCAGGGCATGCAGTACCTTTAGAAATAGTGGGGTTTGCAGAGTGTGTGTACCAATTTTCATGTCTGTATGACCATTTGATTGACTTAAGAATCAATGTTACAAATGTCTTGCTCTCCTCAATCTGTGAAAGTGCCTATATGCTGTATCTCAAGAACCGTAGGAGATACAGACACGTACTTGGTACCAAATCGTCCGTAATGGCCAACTTTGTATTAACGTTCAATACATCTATGGGCGTAAAATCAATGCATTTCAAGTTATGACAGAAAAACCACATTTCTGGGCAGACATCTTGGATTTTGGGGGCCGCCATCTTGGAATTCAAGATGCCTCCACATCCAAATATTTTTAGAATGTCTTTGGCTATGCGTGTACCAATTTTCACGCTTTTCTCAAAAAGTGAACAATAGTTTTGCTAACCCGCTCCACTAATGTGGTAAAGTCGCGCGTCGCCTTCAAGGCTCTCAGAGCCATCTCGTAGAAGAGTTGCGACATTGAGGGGTCAGAAAACAGCCTGGTCACGTGGTTCATGTACTCAATTGCATTCAGTAACTTCCGGCTGTCACTATTCCTTGTCACTATCCAATAGAAGTCAATGTAGAGGAGCTGCCATTAGACTGGCCCCATGTAGTGAACCGAGTTGGCGTAACTGTCTATTTCCAAGGCTCTGAAGGCTCTGGTCGCCTCTACCTTAGAGTATATATTAAATAGAGAGAACACCCGAGATCCCCTCTCATCCACTTGCATTGAGTTGCTCACTCAGCGCATGAGGCGATTTCACTCCTATTTTTCCACTATTTCCGGGGGAAAAACAGAGTGCATTCTGGGAAAATGGGGCCGAGAACATGAACGCGGGCGACCTCATGCACGATCGGCGCGCGTGCGTGTGCGTGCATCAGAGCGGAGAGCTATGGAGGGGGCGGAGCCTATTCCGCGTTCATGTTACTGGCCCCATGCTCTCAAACTGCATTCTCAACTTTGGCCACTATGTCCATTTCGCCTCAAGGTTTCCTCAGGGTGTTCAGTCTACTGTATATATGTCTATGGCCTCTACAGTGAAGAATTACTGAAGTACTCATGCGCAGTAGTGCGACTGTGTACGTGCCTATGCGTCTCGGTCGTGCCAGATTGGTACAGAGTAGTCAGAGATAAGACATCTCCGTTTACTTCACAGGGTCAGTCCAATGGCGGTTCTTCTACATATACTTCTATTGAGAATGGGGACGATACAAGTCCTGGGTGGAAAGACACTTTTAGTCTGTTCACAATACCGTACAACAGTTGACATGTTGCACGGTTTTGCAATTACAATAATGCCTTATAGGCCAGTAATTTTAGCTCATGTTTTACCTAAAATTGGAATAAATTGTAACATGGGATTTTTCTTCACAGATCATTTCTTTGAGGTCTCCAGAACAACATATTAAAAGTCCCGAAAAATCCCAGTTGCGCAAATATGTTTAATTTCATAAAGTAATAAAATACATAGGCTCCAATGGAGCCCCCTTCCTATACAAACCCATTATAACTTAAAACTCCATTTTAACCATGATGGATTATTCAAAAACAACCCATCTTTTTTCTGGTGACTGATATTGTCCTCCTAATATGTGAGAGGGCAGTGGAATTTCATTTACAGGTTTCATTTATTTTTTTTTAAAATATTCATTTCGGTGGGCAATGGGCATGCCCAGATATGGAGGCAGCTACATTTTCCAAAACAATATTTAAAAAATAACTGAAACCTGTGAATGAAATTCCACAGTCCTCTCACGTATTAGGAGGACAATATCAGTCACCAGAAAAAAGATGGGTTGTTTTTGAATAATCCGTCATGGTTAAAATGGAGTTTTAAGTTATAATGGGTAAATGTAGCTGCCTCCATATCTGGGTATGCCCACCGAAATGAATATTTTTTAAAAAAATAAATGAAACCTGTAAATGAAATTCCACTGCCCTCTCACATATTAGGAGGACAATATCAGTCACCAGAAAAAAGATGGGTTGTTTTTGAATAATCCATCATGGTTAAAATGGAGTTTTAAGTTATAATGGGTTTGTATAGGAAGGGGGCTCCATTGGAGCCTATGTATTTTATTACTTTATGAAATTAAACATATTTGCGCAACTGGGATTTTTCAGGACTTTTAATATGTTGTTCTGGAGACCTCAAAGAAATGATCTGTGAAGAAAAATCCCATGTTACAATTTATTCCACTTGAAACGCTATTTTGCCTGGACAAATGCCTTATTTGCGTTCAAACCATTGCATTTCAACTCAAGCACGGACCCGTCCGAGGCTGCAAACAGCGCTCGGTTTCTGACCCCTCAATGTCGCAACCCTTTCTATTAGATGGCTGTGGGCCGGCCCGTGCGTCCTCTTCTCCAGTGTAACCGGGTCGTGTCCCGTTGTGTACAGCTGACTATAAACTTTATCCATCATGTTCAGAGCTGCCGTCCGACTCTCTGTCTCCGGTGTCCGGAGTTTAACGCGTGTACAGCCAGGATGTCAAGGTGAGACTACCGGCGAACGCGTTTTAATTCACGAAGTCGTCCGTCGTCCTTGTTTAATAAAGCGTTGACGGTGTGCGTGGGCAAATCAGAGCTCAAGCTGTCAGGAGGACTCGTGCTAGTGTTAGCATGCTAACAGTAACGTGATGGAGGCTGCTATTATGAAAACATGAATTGCTTTCTAACACAGGTACACCCCCTGGTGAGCTTTGGCCCGGGATGTGTTGGTAATGGTTCGGCATGGTGCTGTCGTCTCCGTGATCCATTGTGCCAGCCAATATTCAGAGTGTGATGTTTGGTTTAACGTGTGTCCTTGCCATGACCCACTTGGTAGGTCGGGCCCTGTGTGTAGCTAACTGGCTAGGAGTAAGTTACTAGGTAGCAGGTATAGTAGATCAACTATGTTTATAATTAGTCGGGACTCGAGACCAGAGACATATGCCCGGTGCTTTAGAGATCAGAGATGAGTTTAGAATAGGTTGTTTATAACAATATAGCCTGTATGGGTGTTCAACTTGTAGTGTATATTATTTTTAACCAGGTCATATCGGGGCACTGGCTAAGGGCCAAAAGGAATACATTCCTAGACAGAAGGTTTTGCGACCTCGGTCTTATAACAGCCCTTATTTGTAAGATTAGCCTAGCTCTGCTCCATCCATCTACAGTCGAGCTATGGAATGGATCAGAGCTAATAATATTAGCCTGCATTAGATGTTACTTTAACTAACACAGGGCATTATTGTGACTTTGGATCTGTTGATTATCAGGATATCAATAGAGCAAAGATGTACACGTGACTGATATGCTTGTGTTGTCATGGTGCAGTTATGTCTTATTGGGTTCATGTGTGTTCTCACGGTGCCTTTTTATTTACTTCAGACACAATATGTGAATCACCGTAATTCAAAGACATGGGGGGTGATGATGAAGAGGATTATTTGCTTTTCATTTACCTTTTATTGATCCACATGTTGATGGAGCTATTACGATGCTCAGCCATACTTAGTGCACCAATTATTTTGTTAACCCTAGGTGTACCTTTCAGCAAATATAACTGATTTGTTTATATCTTGTAGCTCCAATGGCTTTAAGGTGTTACTCACATGGGGCGCAGGAGACAGATGAAGAGTTTGATGCCCGTTGGGTAACCTATTTCAGCAAGCCAGACATTGATGCTTGGGAACTGAGGAAAGGTCTGTATCACTAATTACTGTGTATGAATAAGAATATATATTAGTTAGCCTACATATTACAAGTAGGTAATGTAACATAAAAGTGAGGGTGAAAAATGTTCCTCCTTTTCAGGAATGAACACATTGATCGGTTATGATCTGGTACCTGAAGCAAAGATTCTTGATGCAGCACTAAGAGCTTGTCGGAGGCTAGATGACTTGGCCAGTGCCATCCGAATCTTGGAAGCTGTCAAGGTGAGCTTGAGCTATTATTCAATTGTACCTGTTTATTATTACGGACTGTTTATTATTAGAGAGACTGATAATTGGAAAGTCACCAGTCCACCCCTGGATTCCAAGATTTCTCTGTATGGGATAGTGCAAATTTATAGTGCAGTAAATGATATCTATTAGTAAAGATTATGCAGTACAGTGACATCCATATGGATTTCTCCATATAAATAATTGGTCATTTAAGTACTTGAATATTCAAGAGCTTCAAAATAGCTTAATCTATTAAATGAGGAAATGGTGTCATCTGTGTAGTCAAACTCAATCATGTAACTTTCCTGTTTCCACATTAAGCTGTGTACAATATTTGTTTGACAACACAGCCATGCAAAATAACATTGACTTGAGGTGAGGTGACGAAAGCTTGGGTGTCACCTGTGTACTACCAACCAGGGGAGATTCATTAACCCTATTACATACATATTTTAATGTCTCCTGTATGTGATGGTGGTCTAAGTCAAAGGTTTGGTAATGCTGGTCTGTGACTTGCAAAAATTGGGATCAGCATCAAACCTAAACACCTGGCATTGGTTGGGTCATTTGTATTGATTGTTGTCTCCACCGTACGGTGGTGACTATGTTTCTCTGTCCGTCCGCTGTTACGTCACCCGAAAGGTGACGCAACAGTTGCCTGCAAGCGGTGAAACGTAGTCATCACCTTACGGTGGTGACTCCAGTATGGTGAGTCACCACTAGTGACTTTTACGTCACCCTCACAGGGTGACGCGACCTGAGCTGGTGGAGACCTGTGCCCAGAACTAGTATTCATCAAAATATAATGCATGGCCCAGGCCACTGGTGTTTCAGTTCGAATACCAAGAATCCTGAAAACCTTCGCACTGAAGTGTGGCGCTCCCCAAATCTCCACTCATTTCCTGTCAGTGTTTATTGTACTATAAATAAAGGCAGAAAGCAAATCTTTTTAAAAAGAAAATAATTATTATTTACTGACCTTCTTTCAGAATAAATCAGGTTCCCACAAAGACATTTACCCATACCTGATTCAGGAACTGCGGCCAACACTAGATGAACTTGGAATCTCCACCCCTGAAGAACTGGGCATTGACAAAGCATAGGTAGGTAATACATTTTGCTACAAGTTTTTTTATGCTTTCTTTTGTTTACATAGCATTAATTCAGTGCTACAAATATCTCACTTGGTAACTGAAAATCTCTCTACCTCTAACAGTTCTCAAACAGCTGTGCAGGACACCAGATAAAAGACCACTTGGACATGGAAACCTTGTACCTAAATCTTTGCCCTGAATAATATGTATTATATTTAATTTGGCCTTTATTAAGTTCTATTGCTTGTAAAATATCGACGGACCTAATAAAGGAAATCCTTATCTTGATTGAGTGCTGTATTAGTGTTTTGAGGTAATTACATTTTGTTGCAGCTAACACGTGTCCTAAAACCTGCAGTATATACATAAAGTAGGCTCTACTGTAGGTCACATGACAATGGTTTGGACATTGCAACTGTAAAAGGACATGTATAATTGTGAGGGTAATAACTTATTTTGCCAGCAGGGAGCAGCATTTAAGTGTGAATGTAAAAATAACTCCTGTACATCATTCTGAAATCTGACATGTATTTTATTTCAGGGAAAATGTATATGATGGTAATAAACATGTTGAAAGGGTAATGATTTATAGGTTCATTATCACCATGGTACCTTTTATTATTCATTATGTTTTATGGCTGGCTGAATATTTGATAAAAAAAAATGATAATATGTCATGTTCTGTCATAAAAAATGCTCAGTGAATTTTCCAGCACATGTTTGAACTTTGACTAATGGGAGTTCTGATCTAAGGGACTTTAGATCTATGATCAGTCCCCATGTCACCACCTACCAGTTATTCTAATTTCTGAATATTCTGATGCCCTTTCCACAAGTTCCAGGTTCAGTTCAGAAGAGAACCAGTTATTAGTCTGAGAGACCAGACCTCCAAAATTGGAACATTATCTATATACCTATATATTTATATGATCAATACAATAAATGACTATATAACCATTCAACATTATTAGCTTTCATATTTTACTTTTTTATCAATTCCTATTTGCACTATGCATATTTGGAAATGTAATATTTGTACTAAAAATTGATCACAAATCTTACATTTTTTTTTAAAAATATGCAAAGTAATTATTTACAAAGAAAATGTATTTAATTTCCGTTGCATAAGTAATCAACTGTGGAAGTTTCCTTGTGATAACATAGGTATGGGTTTTGCTGCTTTACACAGTAACATTCCAATTTTAGAATCATGGACTAAACTAAAGAGTCAAAAATAACTGAATAGTTATTTCCAATAGTGGAAAAGGGGCCACAATGAATAAAACAAGCTATACCACTAAACCTTTGACCTATCAGATGAAATGATGATCCAGCTGATGACTTCGTAAAATGGATGGAAGGATTGTTTAAGCCGCTGACTTATCAAGTTGTATGTTTTCAAATAGTTCGATACAACCACCTTTAAAAGCAAGTTGGTTCAAGATAAGATTGAAACTCACCTTTTTCAGACTCCACCTTAATCGCTATAGCACTCCATTGTTTCCCTTAGTTCTTGTCACCTTTTGTTTTAGTATTCATATTATGCAGTATGCATTTGGCTAACCTAATAGCACCTTTTTGTTGTTTAGATTTTCTTTGCTTGAACACATGCTGGAGGGAAAAAAACGTATTTAGAAGGTACAGTGGCTTGCGAAAGTATTTGGCCCTCTTGAACTTTGTGACCTTTTGCCACATTTCAGGCTTCAAACAAAGATATAAAACTTTTTGTGAAGAATCAACAAGTGGGACAGAATAATGAAGTGGAACAAAATTTATTGGATATTTCAAACATTAACAAATAAAAAATTGGGCGTGCAAAATTATTCAGCCCCTTTACTTTCAGTGCAGCAAACTGTCCAGAAGTTCAGTGAATGATACAATGACGATAAATGGAGTTCCCGCATTCCATTTGTGCATCCCTCCATGTCATACGGTAACTGCAGCAGGGCCGGATTTAGCTAGCCCTGCTATAGGGTGGGCTGGGTGAGGCAAGGTGGGCAACTCCAAAGTTTTTCATATGAAGCAGTGGTTTTCTACTTTTTTGACAATCCAAGTCTACATTTTTGTAATCAAGTCTACATATAGATGCACCTGCACTGTGATAGTCTCAGCGGTTCGTTTAAAGCGCAGAGAGCATAATGAAGAACAAGGAACACAGTACACCAGGCAGGTCCGAGATACAGTTGTGGAGAAGTTTAAAGCTGGATCTGGCTACAAAAAGATTTCCCGAGGATCACTGTGCAAACAATAATATTGAAATGGAAGGAGTATCAGAGTACTGCAAATCTACCAAGACCTGGCCGTCCCTCTAAACTTTCAGCTCATACAAGGAGAAGACTGATCAGAGATGCAGCCAAGAGGCCCATGATCACTCTGGATGAACTGCAGAGGTCTACAGCTGAGGTGGGAGTCTCTGTCCATAGGACAACAATCAGTCGTACGGTATACTGCAAAAAATCTGGCCTTTATGGAAGAGTGGTAAGAAGAAAGCAATTTCTTAAAGATACTGTATGTTATTTGGAAACGAGCCATGGTATTGATGTTTAGATCCTATGTTCTTCGAAGGACTTTATAGGCTAATGTTTTCTCTTTTTGTATTATATAAGCCTGTGTGACTTATTCCTACTCTGTCGTTTATTGGCCATGGTTTAATGCCATACTCTGATTCCGTACTTGTCGCTTTAGAATAGTAAGAGCGTCTAGTGCGAAATGCTTTCAATGTAAAGTGTAACCTGACCTGACGAATTTGCCAAAGCAATTTCATTTGGTCACATTTTGTGTATTCTAGCGAGTCGCGACGCCAAGCCAATGACAACTGGCACCTGAAACAAACAGGCCTCGCCCTGTTTCACCCACAACATACTGTATATCTCACTCTCCCCTGAGATGTTTAGACATGGAAAGGTCTGTCATTGATTATTAATGAATTAAGATGAAAGCTCATACCACCAGACTGAGTGTAGTTTTCCGTATCAGCCGAGTAAATTAATAGTTGCGAGCAACCGAATAACATTAGCATTTTAAGGTGCATTGTTACGGTTATTACGGATTATAAAAAACACATGTAGGAGTAGGCCAATCAGCCAGCTGCCTCCGTTGCCCCTTCCCCCATTCCATTTCTGTATCCCTCCATGTCATACGGTAAATACAGCAGGGGCGGATTTAGCTAGGCCTACTAGGGTGGGCTGGGCGAATGGCAAGGTGGGCAACTCCAAAGTTTTTCATATATGAAGCAGTGGTTTCCAACTTTTTTGACACCAGGGCCCACTATTTATTCGGTATTTGAGCCACGACCACCATTTGAGGACATTTTAGCCACACAGACGCCAAAACTAAAGATTTGTTTTAATTTTGTCCACAATACCAGGCTGTCTTTGGGGGGAAAACGGTCAAACATACGGTACAGATCAAAATGACCATTAATCTTCTACATTCACTAGTTGTGTAGACTTGGGCTAATTCACATGATGAAAATTAATGATCAATTAATCAATCAAAAGACTGGACAACTGAGGCAATAAAGACAGCACCATGATAGGCTATAAAACATTTTGATCCTGCAAAGTAATAGGCCTACATCAGAATGCTGTAGCCTATAACTCAACGTGGCCTATCGTGCTCAAATTAGTTTTAATTCCATCAGAATGTAGTCACTAGCCTGCAAATGCAAATTGGCCCAGGGTTCATTTTGGCCAGACCGCGATCGTTTTTCACCGGAACAACAACCAGGATTTGCGCCCTCTACCGATATTGCCAATAGAAAACTTCCATAGAAAATATTTTTCCTTCAGTGAAAAACGATCGCGTTCTGGCCAAAAAGTCCATTTTATCTGTGTGGCGGGGGGCTCAAAGTGCCAACACTAAGGTAAGTAGGTTTTCTAATGACACAAGACGGGTTTGTTTTGGTGAGTAGGTAAAACTCCAGAAGAGATGGTACTGGTAGTGTGGAGTAATGGCAGATTGCACTGAGAGTTGCAGAGCTCCAATGCAAGTCAGACTCAGAAGCAGTGGAGCTCTGGACCAGAGCTACACTTTTATAGCATAGTGCGTGGATGGTGGCCTACACTAGCCTATAAATGTGTAAAGGTGGTCGGAGAAGGACACCTACTGGTTAACAAGTAGAACGGATCCTCAGAACAATATCTACAATAATATTGTTAATTGTCTCATTCTCGTCTGAAATGTAATATTTTGGCTAGTTGAAAATGTGTGGCCACACATTCTCAGTCTATAAATGATTGTGTCTGGGTATGAAGTCCCGGGAGGTAAAACTCGAAAGGCTGCCCTTTACAAAAGAAAGGCCCATGGTTTTCCACTGTCGTTTTACTACACACTGGGCGGATCTTTTCATTCATGGGGTTGGGGGCGTTTGGTTGGGGGTGTAGGCCACTCCGTCAGTCACACACACAATCAGAGAGATGTTTGAGTTTCCATGCGCAGTGTGAGTCAGTGACGAGTCGAGGGGAGGTAAAGCAGCACGGACATTATTAAGCTACTTCTCCACATTGGCGTTCGATCAATCCCCCCACCATACACGGCGCACATTGTTGAGCTTTTTTATGATATTTGATCGACGATCGAGAGACGAATCCGGCGTACCTGTTACCACCACAGACGTTTGGTCATGCAACGCGACTGATTCGATTTGAGGAAAGAAGGGAAGTTTTGATAATACCTGGTTGTAGTATAGGGGCTGTGATGGATTATTCGAAGGCGCAAATGGTGAGCAGTCGACGTTTTTCTATCGAGTTTGTTACAGTAACAAAGCACAGGAGGGGATTGATCTTCCAAATTTTAACTTGTTTAGCAGCTTCACGGGGGATATAGTTTCTTTTCGATCATTGTAGTGTCCGAGATAGTTTTAGAATGTTTCTGAACACGAATCTATGTTGCTATGGTATTGATCAGTAGTTGTTGATTTCTTTTGAACTAACAGCGTTCAACAAGATTTTGGCCTAGCATTCTACACAACTCTTCGATCAGGCTTTCATGACCATAACAATGTGTCTTATCGGATGCTGTTGTGCATTGGTTTTCTTCTGAATGGATCGATTAATACAAAATCTCAGATAAATCTTATAGTATCACTAAATGAACGTCGCGGCCGCCGAGTTTTGTCAGTATTATTTGCTACTATTTGTTTAGTCGTTATTGTATCCACCTTTACGTACGCTGATTACGCCTGGGTGTTTAGATAAGATCTAATATTTATTTATTTGCATACGATCCAAATTTGCTCAAGGGATTTGGGTATATATTTGTAGGGCAAAGTTTGTTGTGTGAAAACCATTTTGCCAACTTAAATAAAACGCGAGTCAATAATTAGATTAGTAGAATGTCTGTTGTTTACCCATGGCCTGGCCACACATAAACCCACTTCTCTTCTTGTCCATAGTCCAGCCTATCCCAGGAGGGTGGTTTAGGAGGACCACCAGGGTGCCACCAGGGGGGTCCGGTTGGAGTGAGACTCGGGGCTGTGATGGAGCACCTCCAGAGGCAACAGGAGGCCAAGCTGAGCATGGAGAACCATCAGAGGCAACAGGAGGCCAAGCTGGGCCTGGACCTCCTTCAAGCCCAGCTACTCTTTGGCAAGCAGCCTGCTTCGGCTAAGGCCAGCTCTGGATACAGGCTACAGTCAAACTTCCTGGGTAAGGGGGCCGAAGGCGACTCTCCTCAAATGGGACAACAATCAATGGATCAAGAGTTTGATTATATGACGGGAGATCGCAACTCGGATCAGGACGACGACGAAGAGGATGAAGACGAAGACATTCCAGAGGATGACGACGATGATGATGATGACGGCGTTGACGACGACATGGAGGAAGGAGAGGAGAACAGGCATAATCATCATGAGCCCTCCATGATACCTAGACATCCTCAGGTTCCTGATCCTCCCCGCTTCTCCCTTCCTCCATATCCCTCCTCTGCCTCACCTGCAAAGCAACTGACCACACCTCCTCCAGCCACTGTGAAGCAGGAGACAGTTGCTGTGAAAGAGGAGCCAGAAGAGAATGACCTGGCCTCCCCAATAGGCCAACCGTCCTTCGTATCGCCGGGTGGCCTCGCTGACTGGGGCTACGATGAGGTGCTTAAACAACAAGTAAGCCATTTTTATTGTTGAAAGGAGTTCATTCTTTTACCTATGATGATGTACGATAAGAGTGCCCCTCACTAGGGTTAGGGGCTAACCCACACAGGTGTGATTTTGTTGTTCGGGCCACTAGCCCCTCCTATACTCGGCTTAGTGTAATTTTTCATCCAATGCAAACATTGCATTCCCATTGACAATGAATCAATGGATTACGCCCGTGTCTGAGCAAATCCTTTTAGTATCTGGTTTTGTCTTATGCAAACATTAAATTCCCACTTCACATGAATGTAATTGTTACTTGAATGCATTTAAATTGTATTTATTTGCAAACTACAGGTATATCAAAGCCACAAAGTTGAAATACCCCACATCCCTGACTGATAGTCTCATGTCTTTTCAAGCTCAAAATACAACTCAAGCCAATATATCATCCCATCTTATTTACATGAAGAGAGAGGTCATTTCTAGGCCTACCTTTCTGTATGTGTGATCTCATTGTTTACTTGTCCCCGCTGGGATTCCCGCACATGGCTGCTAACATTCAGGCCCACATGTGGAGGAAGGAGTGTGGCAATTTGGCGCGGAGCCCGACAGCATTGGTGTTAACTCAAGTCACCAGTCCATGATTCGTCCGTGCCCCTTCAGCCACATTTACCATTATACTATTACCTCTCATTTTAAGAACTCGCGCCCCGGCACTTGGCACTAGCACAGCTAATTGGTCTTGGACTCCACCCAAACCCCTCTTCAGATGAATCATTTGAGGTTAACGCAAGTTGTGGCATCACCATTTTTCCATACATGACATGTTGAATCAACCAGGGCGTCAGACAGGCCTTTGTATTCTTACTTAAAAAATCCCCTCCCAAGCCCCAATTTCTGGGTTTGTTTGTGAACACAAACTTAGACTTGTAATTTGCTGATCACCCCATAGTGATAAATTGATTGACGGAGCAAAATAGACACACATTAAAAATAAACATGCAAATAAAGGTGCACAAAGGGAGTATACCAACACTCCTCAAGCCTAAAGCGGCCAGTTCGGTGCATCACAGGTACAGGTACATCACAATGCAGAAGGAGAGCCTTTTATTGGGTGCTAATGTATAAAAATTACTAACCTTTCAACCTCAAATGGTCTTCAGAGACAAGTCTTTTTTAACTTATTAAGGTTTGAGGTTGAAACATTAGTCGTTGATGTATATTAGCACCCAAATTGTCCGACCTCAGATAAAAGTGACATGGAGACTCAAAAGTGACCGTCCAGAATTACTTTTGTAATTTGGCTGAGCAGCATGGAATGTAATGTGTGATTTTCCTCGATCAGATTCAATAAAAAGCAAGGCATTTGCACACCTACTGTGACAGGTGGCTATGCCTTCCGACAACATGAAAATGAAAAACGCCGGCACACTTCAAATGCACTGGAAAAACTTTAATCAAGGGAGTGGCATCCTATTTGGGGTATGCGGCCATCATCTGGCTATCGTTTTATTAAGTGGATTTGAAGACTGCTGCTGCTGTTTTCCTTTGCATCTCCAATCAGAATCTGAATCAACTTTATTGTGTCCGCACCACAGGTTTACAGGTGTAAAGAAGTGGGTGTAATTCTTTTGTGTGCAAGCTCCATTGTTGTTTTCAGGAAGAGAAAATAAAAAAGAAGGGGGTGGGGTGCAGGGAGAGCAAGGAGAAAAGAATCAAAGAGAAACGTGTTGAGGGTAGGCAATAAATAAATGTATAGATACTCACGTCTAGTTAGTATAATTGCTAGTACTCAAACCTCCAGGCCTATTGACTTGTGTATGTGTCTGTCTGTGTGAGTTTTTTTTTACCCTTTTCATATGGAAGCTTCTCTGATTGGCTGTACTGTATGAGTCACCCCTACCCTGGCCTCTCGTCTATACATTGTGATTAATGAGGCCAGTGGAATCGGACAGAAGGACAGTGGTGTCTGTAGTCTGTGGCGCTATACTGTATATCTCGCTGTACTGCGGGCAGATACACAGTTTGGATTGTTCATTTAACTATGAAAGGACCCCCTAAGGGGCCAATATAAGGGGCCAGTATTCGCGCTATCAAAGTGAAATTGTGGCGTTGGCTTGTGGTAGTTTAGTATTTTATGGAGACGGATGACCCAATGGCCATACAGTGCTGCAGGAGTTACTTTTATTACTTTATTATTAAGTAATAAAATCTTTGTTTCAGTTTGATGTTTTTACCGATAAAGTTTATGGAATCTTATCTTTTAGCCTTTTATGTTAGCTATCTGGTCAAGGGTTATTGCAAAAGAAAACGGCAAAGCATGATGTGGACAACAGTTTCCTAAAGCATTTCAGTACTTAATAGTTTATAATCCCCCCCACCCCCACCACCACATTCATGGCATTCATCTGCCCCCTTGGCTTGATATTTAAACCCTCGTAGATCCATAATAACCAATCACTGCTGACCTAGCTGTATCTCATTTGTTCTCCTTGCATTATTTAGCTGTTGCCTGGCAACACTTAATGGTAGCTTGACTCAGCTGCAAGTAATCAATAGATTCCACCGCTATTAGGAATGCGTTGGGAATGCCCCTATTTTCCTTGTCACTCCATGACACACAATGCATTCACAACTTCAGGAAATGGTTGATGCAGTGATATGCTTCTAGGTACTACAAGGGATGTTATGGCTAGAAGAATTTAGCAAAGAACAAGCGGTGAAGCCGAGTCATGTACCGGTATCAACCTCTGTCCAATCGGCATTCTCTCTGTTACCGCGTGCGAAGGTGTTCATTATAGCTCTGGTTTATATAGCAATGAGTTCTCCTCAGCGAGAACAGGAACACATGGCTTACATTTTCTTAAAACGTACAATATGCATAAGTATGTTGAGGCAAACTTGGCAATGACTTTTCTGACCACAGCTTTATATTTAAGGTTAACATAGTCATTTAGAGCATTGCCTTAGTTCTCTTTCCTAGTTGTGTTAGAGGTAGACAGAAGCTATTGCATCTTGGGTGGGTGGGTATGACCTCTCTTTCTTTTATTTGGCTGTAATCCACATCCTTTCTCTTTGGACTATACAAAGAAACATATTGAACAATTTGATGTGCTGGACATCCATTGTTCATGCCCTCGGGCAACGCATTCATTCTCTCTCTAGAGTCAGTAGAAACCAAGCTCTGTTGACTTGTATTCCCGGCACCAGGACTCATCAGGGGGCCAGATAATTTATTTTGACTCTTGATTCGGACCCCCCCACCCCCTTAAGTCATGCACCCTGTGGTGCCACTGAAGTGCCAAGGCATATAATTTCACTGGACAAGCTGCATTGTAGCTCATTACCAGAGGTAGAATTGTTATCCATAACTTAGTATGTGCATTATAACTACCATGGAGATGAGCTGCCTGTTGCTTGTTAAGATTCAATGCACTTTTGTGTGCTTATCAATACAAAGCGCTACCCAATCTAAAAAAAAAAACAAAATCTGAATCCAGATTTGCCTAAAAGGACCAGGTATCATATATTCTTGGTTGCTTTTTTTTTCTTCTTTACAAACCCAAACTAATTGAACTGATCCCTGGAAAATGATCTTGGCTCACATGGTTAGATTGCTGAATGTGCTGCGAGCAATTAAGTGAAGCCTCTTTGTTGATAGATCCACAGTAGGTCTCCCTGGCTCATCAATAAGAGGGGGAAGGGATTTTATTCTCACTTGATGACCAAAAGACCGGGATGTTTATCTCCCTTCTCTGTCAATAGGCCTGCTGCTGGGGGGCAGTTGCAGTGCCTTTTATTAGAAAGGCTAAGCCACAAGCCATTAGATGTGTCAACAACTCTATCACCAGGGTGACTGTTTTTGTATGCATTGGATATAACACTCCAGTGTGGGTGTGTGTTCAAGCATACACACTTAATAACCACATATATAGTATGTGTTTTTCAGAGGAAAATCTTTTCCCCTGCCTAAGTATTCTAGTTTCAGACACTTGAAATTATGTCTGCCTTTTGAATGGAGCGCAACAGAGTCAATTCTTCTCTTGGCTAGTTCCAGTGTGCTTTATTGCAGATGGACTGAAATGGCATCATTATGAGCCCCAAGTGGGTCTGATCAGGTTACCATAAACCATCTAGCAAACGGAATAACGTATTTAGAGCACAGATTGACTGAGGCTAAGAAAGCTAGCGGAAGTGTATGAAGTCTCGGAAGCTAAATAATATAATGACTTCAATTTTGAAGCAACAAGCAGAAACATGTATTATTCAGTGCAATGCTGCAAGTGGCACCTGAGAAGAACAATAAACAATTTTATGAATAAATGGCCTCAGATTGATGCATGTGTTTCCAATTGAATGGTCTTTAAAGGGCAAGCCGGCGCCGCCACAGCATGTAAATTCGTACATTATGGTATTTACTTACTTTCTTTTAAAAGTACAGGCTACAATTTTCAAAACCTTCCCTGGTATTTTATAATCTTAGCTTTGTTTTTAAATATCCTATTTTCTCATGTTAATATAACAGCACATGGGGAAATTAGTGCTTGTTAATGGAAAAACACAGACGGAGCCTGAGATTGCAGTTGTTTGAAGTGTGACATCCCCAGTGAGTCAGTCAGAGCGGTGTTAACAGCTGATCAAACTCTTCAGACAAGATCAAACCTGTGTGATTTTTCTTGCCCCGTCTCAGGGGCGGGTTCTCTTGTCCATGAGGGTCAACAACAGCCAATGAGCTCAATGAGTAATATGGACAGTTTTTTGTCACCAACCAACCCAACAAAGTGCTCAGATCCAAGTTTTGTGATGCACCTTCTCTTTTTTTCATTCTCAGTACAAGCAAGCAGTGGTAAACGCTATTACAAATGAAGTAGCACAAACTCAAGTAGCTGTTTGTTCCCCATTTTGCTGTGTTGTGTTTACTTTCACGTTTTCCCTCTTCCATCTTCTGTTTAACTAGACCCATGACTAGTTCCCTGGGACTGTTGTGGTTGAGTTGTGAGCTTGTAGATTAGCAATTACTTAATTTAAAAATGTCACATCATCACCAACTTCTTACTGACAATTGAGACTCCTAAATACCGGTATGCAATATGTCAATCTCAGTGTTTACACAAACACACAAAACTAGCCATTCATAATTGATGGCACTTAATTTGTGTAAGCACAAAGTTTGTGTTTAGACGCACACTAAAAGCTGGACATAGAAAGGACCTAGTGCCTCAAAAATCGAATATTTGTGCAAAATGGAGATGCCAATGTGGTCGAGGCAGAAAGATGAGTGTGATCCTTAAATGCGACATGCTGTCTGACTAAACGTTGTATAGTGTGTAACAGGCATTAGACTGGACATTACAATGCATCTCAGCAGGCTCCTTCCACTCTGTTACACACACTGGTCTCCCACTGCTCTCTCCTCACATTCTTTAACCTTAAACTGTCACATAGGATGTGCACGGGACGGCCTTAAGAAAGGGAGGGATAGTGTCTTGAGTTGAACTGTGTAATGACTGTCGCTTTGCGTGTGTCTTTGTTGCTATGAATGTGATGATTTTTATTGACTGATGTATGAGCATTGGCAACCTTTTTCATCCCATTGGTTCCACAGCAGTTTTCAGCTGAGACCCAAAAGAGAAATTTGATGCCTCCCTGGGACCCAAAAACTAGTGAAAATAACCTGATCTACATGTGTTGTGAGCCTGTTTTTTTTTTTTTTTGGGGGGGGGGGGGGCATTTGTAAATGTGGAGAAGCTAAATAAAACACATATTTTCTCGTTATGCATAAAAATTGGTCTGTGACACGAAAATTGGGCCCAGAGTCAGACCTTCTGTTTGGGAAACGGTGGTTTACACCAGGGCAACTACAGAGAAGTGATCCTCACATTGACCAGCTGTTCAACCCTCCAGAGTGACAGTGACTCACTGCTTTTATTTTACTGTTGGGGAAAGGGAACAGGTTCAGTCAAAACAGGTGGGAACTAGGTGTAGATTCCTTATGTTCTGCCTGCATCAAATTGTGGCCTTGTACTTTTTTTTTTATTTTCAGCATGCAACCAACTGTAAAATCTGCCATTACAATGCCATCAAGTCCTGCAAAGATGTAACAAATCGATTTAGTTGACTAAACTATGAGTCACCAAAAACCAGACTAACATTAAAACTTAGATGACTAACTTATGACTAAAGCTAAGAAGTTTCATTTCAAAGACAATTAGTTAATCTTTGCAATGTATACTTCTAGCAGACACACTATCCAGATGAGCAACTTGGTGCTAGCTAGAGTAGCGGTGTGAACAATAGTCAGCAGAGTAAATCTTCAAGTAAATTCAGTGGGAAAGCAATGAGGTGCTAAAAGTCACTAGAATACCAGGTAAACATTAAACCTATAGTATGTGTTATTGCACGGCATGAATAAGTAACCAACACACCCCTGCATAGTATAACCTTATATAGCCTTTATCAAATAATGGGTGGTGAGGTATAAAGGGGAGTGTGTCTCTAGGTCTGACTGGGGGGAGGAGGGGTGTAAAGTCTGATACTTGGGGAGTCGGCCAGGGTGTGGTAGGAAATAGGGGGTCATATAATACAGTATATTATATACTGTGTTTTAGCTGATCAAAGCATTTGGAAATGAGCAGATAATGTCCTGAAGTTAGGGAGTGACATGCTCTTGTTTGACTCATAGTAAAAAGTGTTTAGAATTGGATGCAGGCAGAATCCAGTTAATAAGGAAATGCAGATAATGGGTATGAGATCAGGTGTTGGTTGGTTGGTTGCAGACCAGGTCTTGCATTCTGTGCCAATTGTAGGGGTCTGAGTGAGCATGCTGGCCAGACCAGCAAGCAAGGAGGGATTTTCTATAGTAAACCCGGAGTGGCGGTCAATGTAAACGCGAGTAGCCTATCGTCTCCATGGGCCAAGAGCATTGAAACATACAAAGAATGTGACTTTGATAGGTTGCATCTGCGAAAGACAAAGGCTACAATGTCTAAATAACAGAACAAACAGCCAAGAAGTGGCTCATGTTGGGCATGTGGTTGTCTGCTCCCATCCAAGCTCAACGGTGGGAGTTGGCAGCAACAGGCACTGTTCGAAAGGACATTTACATGGAGAAATTGACAACAGCCGCTTTCTATCTGTTGTGATATCAGTGGCACTGGATATGAATAATTATACAGTACACCAGCTTGAATGTCTTAAATTGTCTGTTTAACAGAAGGCAAGTGGAGGCTGGGCAGAGGAACCTGAAGGTGGAAAAGCAAAGGGTGAACCCTCCAGAGACTTTGCCAAGGTCAGTTGGATTCCATAAAAGAAGCAAATGTGTGAAATGAGTAGACAGTATGTGTGTGAGATAGTGAATGTATATTTGTATTAGTAAATTTTAGAAACGTGTATATGATAACCATAATAAGGAAAGACCACATTTAAGCTATATCACAAATGTTATGGTGACCAAACTCCCACATACTTGAAACCTGCTTGTCACTGACAATAATTCTCACGTTTTAGCTCTATGAATTGGACAACGACCCGAATCGGAAGGAGTTTCTGGATGAGCTGTTCGTCTTTATGCAAAAACGAGGTATGAGGTTCAATGACTGACTACTACTACTACTACTGTTACTACTGCTCTTGTAGACATTTTCATCTGCAATATGTTGCCACCTTTTGATTAATCAACAGAAACATGTTATCATGTAGCCCAACCAGTGTGGATGTGAATATCTTGAGCCCAGTTGGCTGACTCCCTCTTTTCCACATGAGACACACTTGACTAGACCTCTATTCATAACTGAAAGCCTATCAAAAGCATGTGTTGCTGGGCAGAGAAGCATGTGTTCATCAAGTAATCTTATTCCTCCAACTTATGTTGCCCACCCCTCATTAATTGGCTTTATCGTAGGGGTTGTGGGATTAGCTGTCAGTTCTTGCTCTGGCAAACTGGCCCTAAAAAAAAGCAACCCTCCCCCCAACTCTAAAAGCACAGTGATAACAGAGATGAACTGTGTGGATTTATCCCCTCCCCCATCCATCTGAAATGAGCTTCATTAGCAACATTCATCTGTGCAGATTACACTCTGCAGCCACTTGACTTAATCTTAGACTCGAACCCACAGGTGGATAACAACATGCAATGCATGCAATTGCATGCATACATCACATGCATACTGTTTGTATAATACAGCAACAGTCTGTCCCTCATTGTTTTATATTGTTTTATTATGTTATGGATACAATGTATGCATTTAATCACACCCGTGATTTTAAGTGAGGGCCGCCCTTATCATCTTACAACATTGATTGCAACTTGTTTGTGTTAGCAATGGGTGTTAATGTTAGTGTTGACAAAACAAACATTAATTTCTCTTCATTGTCAGTGGCGTTTTTGAAACAAACAGGTATGAGTGATGTGTGTTGTTGGAAAAAACAAAGCATAAAGTTTAGATGCTAAGCACCCCACGAAAACAGACGCAGGCTGTCCTTCAAACCATTTTATTTTGTGAATTGTTTTACTTTGATGTTCCACCTCCTGCAAATTGATCAGATGTTTGTGTGGTAGGGCCTGGGTAGAATCTGAGGTGCAAGCCCATTTGCGATGATGTTCTTAGCTGGGCTTCTTCTCATTGCTATTCTATAGTGTTCTTCAGTAACGGGGGCATCCATGTCTCTTCAGCTTTCTATTATACAGAGAATTCATTTTCATTTCATTCAATCGGGATAGAGAACGCAGTCCATATACAGAATATTAGACACACACACAGACAAAATCGTATTTGGAACACTACACAAATGGCTACTTTCTCCTGATTGTCACTTAGGTCCTATCTGATGATTTTTTTTTTGTTTTGTTTTATTTTTTCCACTTTTCTAACCACAACATATCACCTTTGCTACCTTTTCCCACCCACCCCAGGAACTCCTGTGAACCGTATTCCCATCATGGCCAAGCAGATCCTGGACCTGTACAGGCTGTACAAGCTGGTGACCGAGAAAGGAGGCCTGGTGGAGGTCATCAACAAGAAGATCTGGAGGGAGATCACCAGAGGACTCAACCTCCCCACCTCCATCACCAGCGCCGCCTTCACGCTCCGCACACAGTGGGTGTCTTTATTTGTAACCTTGATGTTTAATTATACTGACCACATGAACCCTTTTTATCCCATTTTATCCTGACTCTTTTCTAGTTTCTGACAGTAGACTCTAGTTTCTGACAGTAGATTCTACTTTCCGATAGTAGATTTTAGTTTCTGGTGCTAGATTTCTTGTTTCTGACCCTAGATTCTAATTTCAGACATTACATGAACCCTTTTAAATGGTCTGCCTCTGTTGTACTGCTCACCGCGATGTTGCTTTTCTGTCCACCTTTTTAGGTACATGAAGTACCTGTATGCGTTTGAGTGCGAACAGAAAGGCCTGAGCTCCCTGGGCGAGCTGCAGGCCGCCATCGACAGCAACCGCAGAGAGGGCCGGCGTCCCAGCTACAGCAACAGCCTGTATTCTCGCTTCTCTGCCTCCCCCACCACCGCCGCGCCACACACCCTGCTGGCCTCTCCCAAGATGCACACCCCGCCGGGCCACAACGGGCTGAATTCATCACACAGACCCTCGCTCAAGAGACCCGCAGGTGGGTGTCTGTGTGTGGGAGAGGAGATTTCTATTATAATAAGTGTCCTTTGTTTTTCGCAGAAATATTCTCTTGCCATCTTTTATATAGTCCAGGATTTTAGTGAAATGATAAGTTTTATTTTTTTCAGTTATTGGATTTTAGCCTTTGAGGCCTGGGCAAAAATGTGGGGCAAATTAATCCATATGGCCTCCATCAATAAAATATGGGAAACATCGGAAGGCACAACCAGTCAGACTAGGAGGTTTTCATGAATCCATTCCAAGCATTAGTTTTGCACAAAAAACATCCTTGGGCTAAAATAGCTGTCATCACAAATATGCTGAGGTCAACACATTTGATCGCATTTGGCAAGAGGATACAGCCTAATGCTCGGAATGGATTCAGCATAACGAAAACGGAACATAATGAAAAGTTTGACATGTCACATGCTACTTAAAGCAGGATTAATTTGAGGGCATTTTGCCTTATTTTATTATGGATAGAGGCCTAACCTTATTGATGTGGAGCTCTGATTAATTTCCCTACCATATTTGTGCCAAGGGCTAAAATCCTTCAGTATGTCCAAGAAGCCTCATACAAAATTTTGCTCTTTTATCTGCAAGTGCAAAATCCATTAAAACAGAGCAATCAATAAAGGAGTGGTAATTGTACCTCTGTATAATATCAGAGGAAAGGTTGTCAACGACTTTAAACTGGTGCAAAAAACCTCACTGGCCAATGTTGTGATTGAAATGAGTGTGGTAGAATTGCGCCCTCTGGTGTTTGTTTTTAGGAACTAAACCTGTTCAAGCCATGAATGGTGCCTGACTGTCAGGAACCTAAATTGTGTCCACAAAATGGTGTTGAATGTCGAGTTCTGAGATGACTGTGTGAAACATAATTTGAAAGAGAACATATTCAAAGGATACAAAGCCTCAAATTGAAGTTAAGCTGGGTTTAACTGTAGCTTTTTATGTATTCATTCATTCTTTCTCCCTCTGTGTTCTCTTGCACCCTTTTCTAGCTGACAAAAACTTGTGACGTCTTTCTCTAGTCTGTTTCTATTGGCTCCAATTCATATTAGTAATGCTTAGGTCCAAACACCTCCAGCGCACATCACTACGGACTCAGCATGCTTGATAACGTCACCAACCATGTTGCATGAGGAGCAACATGCAACAAATCTGCAGTGATTTGCATTTCTGCAGATGGCCTTGTGGGAACTCAACTCACATTTCTTCATGTCTTTGCAGCATCAGATGAGATCCCCACTCCCATCCGGCTGGGCGGCCTGCCCGGCGCCATGGCTCTGGCGCTAGGGCAGCAGCAGCAGCAGCTGGCCCAAGCTGTCACCTTGGAGCACCTTCGGGAGAAACTGGAGCGGGCTGCCGGCGCCGGCACAGCGGCGGCAGCGGCCGAGGGTCCAGAGAGGAAGATGGCACGGCTGGCGGAAGTAGCGGAGCAGCAGCGCCTCATGCAGCAGGCCCTGCAGCAGAACCTGCTGGCCATGGCCTCTCACTTCAACCCCATGAACCTCAAACTAAACAATGGCCAAGGTAGAGTGTTTTCCCTCAGCTTGTCTTGTCCTTAACCAGATGAACCCTAGTACCCTTATTCATTCAATGGCAAAAATAGCAACACATTTTGTGCGATCGTTTGTATTATTGCTCCACTGTTTTGTTTTTAATCGACTATTTGTAATTTGCAACATTCTGTCATTCATTTGTTTTAGCAACTTTGGAGTATGTACCGAAACTTGACAAATGGCCTTTTTTCCCCCTTGCTTCCACAGAGAGCAAACAGGACTTGTCACTGAGCATCTCGACCAACGGGGCGGCCAGCATCAGTGTATCTGTGGAAGTCAATGGGACCATTTACAAAGGTGAGAAATTTCAGGGTTAACCATGTAAACCAGGGATGCCCAAAAGGGAGATCGTGATCTATCAGTAGATCACACAGCCCATGCAGGTAGATCACATGACAGCCCCCCCTGCACTTGGACCCTTATAGATCTGTAACTCTTGAGAGCGTTAAAATGAAACCAAATGGACCCTTACGGGTCCATTTGGTTTAATTTTACACAGAGTTAAATTATATTTAAACATCTGGATTACGTAATTTCAAGAGTCCACAAATTAGAAAATGGAGAATAATTTTGACTAACGTTTTGCCAGTTCTCTTTCCCAATTGTGGACAAAAACATAATCAGCTTTGGGTGCAAGAGACTAAATTCAACATCACAAACTGTCAAACCCAAAATACTGTTTTCAAACGTCAGTAGTAGCATATAGAAGAAAACCTTCCAATTCTCCCCTCTATTTTTCATTATAAGTGCATTATTCTTAAACACTATAACAGTAAGTAACACCACCAAGTCAAACTTTCTTGGGGGTCTTGAAATGGATTTTTTTTTTATGTGTGGATCTTGTTGAGCCGGTCATTTTGAAAGTAGCTCTCAAGTCAAAAAAGTGTGGTCACCCCCTGATGTAAACCCTGGCCTACAGTGTATACCTAGCCAGAAATAGCCGATCTACAGGCTCACAAATATGACATGGCCGCTATGAGCAAACATTCTGGCTGTGGCCATGGCTCTCTCCAGTTTTTGATTCGTTTATTTGAATACTTTATTTAGAAGTGCACCTGGGGGCTCATTGGCTTTGACTTGCAACAGATTCGGCAATAGAGCTCGTACCAGAGGTGACATTTTGAGCGTACGCACACTCTCAAGGCCTCCTGAGACTAAATGGGGACTTTTTCGATTATGACTTATTATCTTATTTATGCAGCTGCACCTCTCCTGAATTGAACACTCACCTTATTTTTTTCTCTTCAGGAATGCTGTTTGCCCAGAGGCCCTCTTCAGCTCCTGTGGTGTCGTCACACAACATAACCCCTGCTGGAACCAGTGGTTTCACTGCCCTCTCTACCTCACACAGCCCCTTGTCTTCATCCTCCTCTTCCTCCAAGGAAGCTAATTAAGACTCCTCTGTGAGTTATGTACATCCCTAATATTATTATTATTATTATTATATTATTTTTTCTGTTATTATCACATCAGATAATACCCTTTGATTTACTGTTACAACACCAACACCTCCCAATAGATGCTCATAAGCATTGCATTCATTTGGAGAAATCACGTTACTCATTCAGCAATATGATTTATATATACCATTATATATTTTTTGTAGTGTTTTTTTATTATTAATTTTTAGGTTGTTTTTGAATGGGAGTGTAAATTGGGGTGCCGTTTTTTCTGTAAATGACCTCAGGATTTTCCGATTTAATCCAGTGTAGACTCAGTTAAGTTTACCGTTGTGCCTCATAGAAGCTACTTTGAAAATGTGGTGACAATTCATGTCAAGGAAGGGCTTTGTTAAGTGTAACTATGTAGCTGCTACCAACGTAGCTCTTCAACTCATCAACTTCATAGAAACGGAACAAATGAGCTGTGTAGTGCAGCTAATGAAGACCAAAAAACGCCTTCGTTTTGTTATACCTCTGGCCATTTTTATATACCTCGACCCTTAACCATTTGTTTCAGATGGAACACAAAGTGGCTGTATGTGAAAACAAGCCATATTTAACACAGCTTGATGCTATGATATACACAGTGACTGTTTTGCTGAAGGTTTGCATTTTTTAGAAAATGATGATGACAGATAATGGCAAATGAGGGAAAACCCTCAGGCCCAAGCATATTTCACACTGGCAGTGATTTGGCCGGGTCTAGGAGGATTCCCTTACATTCAATTGGCCTGCATGTCAGTTATTACTGCTCAATTTAATTTTGATTTTGAATGCAGAGAGAGACGCAAGCTTTCTGCAGAAAACACATTCTGGTAGTGATGTACCACTTACCTCATTTGACTTTCCAATTTGGAAAGCAACTTACTCAGGAATTACTGCGCAAAACAACCAGGGTGAACTCATATGAATGATGTTCTATTTCATGCTGTATTGCTGCTCTGTTTACTGTCTGTTATAATGTTCTGTTATACTGTACTAAGAGAATGTATCTTGAATGACCTCAGCCTTTTGATCAGAAGAGCATTTTGACAATTGGAACATTGAAGCGATTCTACCTCAACTCCTCTGGTGATATAATGTGATACTTAACACAGTGTCAGTTTGTTTATCTGCTTAATTTGTGCTGAAGAATATTTGGACAATCAAGAGGTAATATCTCTCACTGGAAATGGGCATCTCAGTGATATTTAACACTGAAAAAAGAAAAGAAAAAAGTTTGATGTCTGTTTTTTGGTCTTGTTTGCCTGTTGTATTTCCTGTTTGGACATGACCATATGAAAATAAAAGTCTTATGTGTGATGTAGGAAACGTCTGCTTGAAATAACTATAAATGTGTTCTATTCCATTTCCTCTGACCTTGCAAAGACCAATCGTGACAGGATAAATTGGCTTTCCCCTCTAAAATGCTGCATTTCAAGGGGGAATCGACTGGATCACATTGACCAAAAGTTGTCATGATGTGTATCTTTGAGAGAGTTACCGAATTCAAGTGATTAAAGTCCAAGTAGTCAGTCAGGCACCCGGGCTGCATAATGCCCAGGTATGCTCTAGTCGCAATCCATTGTAGGCAGTTGTCTTTGTAGTTGTCAGGGCAGCTGAATGAATCACTCAGTGAGGATTAATACACACATCGATTGTGTAAATGTCCACTTGAGAGCAGTATTGCTTTGTGTAGAACAAACCTATGATGGAGTAGCAGTATGTTCTTCATGACAGCCCCATCAATCCAAGCTACATTAGATACTACTACTAATAAATGATATAATAGAATTTGCTTGTGGAAATAATATATATATATAAAAAAATATATATATGTATACCGGGTATGTTATATTTCTCATTGATACTCTGCAATTTGTTTCTGAGGCTCAAACAGACAGGTTAAGTGTGTGTGTGTGTATGAGAGAGAGAGAGTGCGAGAGAGAGATCCTGATTGAAAGTTAATTCCTGAACAGTTGTACAGTAAACCTATGACAGTGACCATACTAATGGAAGCAACAGCTTGAGCGCTGTGGGGTGATGAGGGGCGGGGGGATGGGGAGAGTTTTACTGTTGCATGGGAATAGTCCTTCTATAATGCAGGTATTATGAGACTGCTGTCTCCACCCACTACAGTCCTCTCCTCATCAGGGAAAAATATCGCTGCCGAGGAGAAATATCGCTGCCCACGTCTTTCCGTGAACACAGGAGTCATCACAGTTGGAACTTACAGTGGCCGTGACATGGTCTTTTTCAGATCTTTTCATCTTCCGCCTGGGGCGCTTAACTGGAAACCGGTATCTCTTGTTAATGGCCTATGGCAATACTCTTTGTGGTTGACTTTACGGGTGACATGCAAAGTGCACCGCCTGGCACCACCATGTGATGGTGATCATCAAAGAGGAGTGTATACCGTTATCTGGATTGCTTGGCTATGCGACTTCAGCATACCCAAGCCTTAAAATGGCTTGATGTGCTCTGAAGTATTACCAGAGTGCAACCTGAAGTACACTTTTGCAAGAGGCGTTTATAATATGTACAGTGTTGTAAGTAGCACATTATTTAGTCACATTACGTACAAAATATATGCAGTGCCCTGCACTGATAGATTGTTTGTGACGGATGAATGTCATGCTGCTATTTCAAATACTATTAGTGTAACATAACGTTACTGCCTCCGCTCTTCTGTTTAATTACTATGACTAATCCTTTTCATCCTTTTCTATTGCATTTCATTCAAGGGTGTTTTGTGAAACATGGAGTGATTTTGGAACGTACACTACAGTCACATTGCTTTCAACTGAAGGTAATGCATTTAATGGTGAAACACTTCTGTAACCCTGGATAATGTGGATATGGAGCTTGTCCCCTGCATCTGTGTAGATCATTTCTCCTGCTAAACTCAAGGACTTGGAGGAACCATGCCCTACGATGACGAAGAGTACCCAGACCAGCCTGTGTGGCAGTCTGTGTTTCTGTTCTGTTGTAAGGGTATGATCGAAGGAATAATGGTCATACTCTTCGTCTGGCTTATGTTGCAAGTTATGTTCACCAAACAGTTGGAAGGTAAGATTTGCATTCTGTGCACTCTATATTTGTAACTATCGACTGCCATAATATCAGTTTTTTGTTGTTGTACTAGACAGTGTTGAGGATTTCACACACAAAATTGACTGTGACATGTCATGTACACTATTATTTAGCTAGTCCACTATTGAGATGATGGTTTGTTGATTAATCCACTGGTTTTGCTGGTGTGGAGTAGGGTGACCAGATGTCCCTCTTTGCGTGGGACAGTCCCTCATTTCCAAGACTTTTCAAGCGTCCCACAAATTGAGACTCTGTCCCACATTGTGAATTTGTGACTGACAGGCATCAGTGTTCAAAATGCCTTAATCATTTGTAGTGGCCTAACTAATAGTCAGATTTCTGTTGTATCATTTTCTGCTATGTTTATTTATATTTCTACACTCACTCTTAGAGAGGCCACGTCGCATATGCAATATTTTTCTGCTATTTTTATTTTATTTTAGATCTGCTGATTTTAGATCAGCTGTTTTTGCTATATGTGAAATTAATGATATTGACGTCAAGATGTTAATAATTTGCTGACTACATTTTGTCCTGTTTCCCCACTCGACTTGTCCCACGCATGCAGCACTTCTGTATGTCAGAGCTCATCTGCTGATCTGATCTGAGTTCTTGTTACTCTTTGTCTTGTTAGTTCATCTCCAGGCTCTTCTGCTGACTGGCCTGATATTGTTCTGTCTGTGTTTGGCGCTGGGCTGCGTGCTGTCCTGGAGGAACAGGCACGTCGACAGCAGAGACGACAAAGAGCCGTCGTCGTCAGCTGCTGACCCTGCCAGTCTGACCCAGCAGCGCCCGCCGCCTGCTTCAGCCGCAGCGGTGGTCAGCCAGCAGTACGATGAGCGCCATCACGCAGGAGACATCCTGGACTATCCCATAACCTTCAGCAGTAGCTCTGCACCTTCCTTGGACAGTTTTGGGCCGGTGTCGTTCTACTCTCACAGCCACGCTGGTTACGAGATGAAGGAACACCCAAAGTCCCACTCGCCTCTGCGTCGCCTCAGCACGCCGCCGTCCATCACGCCGCCTCTCTATAAGCCGGTGGACCACAGCCGCACTCTGCCCTCGCTTCCCAAACTGGGACTGCTGTCCAGAACGCGCAGGATCCTGGAGAGGCGCTGCACCGTGACGGGAGACGGCATCTTCTGTGACGAGCGCAGCCGGCTCACTAGCCCGTGCGGCTCTGCTCCTCCCGTCTTTGCGGACGAGCCCATCCCGCTCTCCATGCTGCACTACGGCTCCGACGCCAGCACCAGTCGGCCGGCCTCGGCCTCGGCGCTCAGCCCCAGCCTCCACTTCACTATGGCCTTCTCTGCAAAGCAGCACACTCTGACGGTCACTCTGCTCAGCCTCACCGGGACCCTCCACAGACTGGAGGACGTGTCTGTGCTGGGAAGCCTGCCCCCTCTGTGCCCCTGTCCCGTGCATGCTTCGGCCCCCTGCATGCTAGGCCCAGAGACCCCCGCCGCCCTGGTCCTGGTTCTGAGCGTGGGCTCCGTGGAGGAGCTCCGGCGCTGCCTGCTCAGGCTGGCTCTCTACACGCGAGACCTGCCCAGCCTGAGGGGCTCGCCGCTGGGGGAGGTAGAGGTCCAGTGTGGTGAAAGAGACTGGAGCGCAGATCAGCTTTACCATTGCAAGAAAGAGCTGAGCCCCAGCAAGACAAAGGCTAAAAAGGTGGTAGAAAGGGAGGATTTTTTGCTTTAATTTAATTTAGTATTAAAGACAATTTGACTTAAAAAAAAAAAAAAAAAAAGACAACAGCATGCATTTAAAACAACTTGTATCCATGATGCCAAGAACGGTTTTGGACTTATTTCCATCAAGGTTCTTGCTAATCCATCAAGGCCAGCACTAAACCAGGCACATTGGGGAAAAGCGCAATAGGTCCACTGCTGATTCCATAACAGAACATCCTAGAGATGCACTTTCTTCGGATTAAAGTAGACATCCTAACCTTGGATATGTATGTCGTGTTGACAAAGTCCTTGCAGAACATACTGTATATTGGATGTGGATGTAAGTTTCATTAAAAAATAACAAACCATTGTAGTAGCTGCCTGGCAGGTTAGACGGTTTCCAGAATTGAAATCCACTGCTGTCTGGCAGGTTAGAAGGTTTATACTGATAGGGACAGGTCCAGCGATATTCGATTTGAAAAGATTAGCATGGAAATTGTTACAGAAATGGAGTGGAGAGGAATAACTGAGTGAGATGCATTTTTGGTGATACCGAAACTGCTGGCTGTTGTGATAATGTGTGAATTGACACTTTTATACAACACCTCATCATCTCCTAATTGTCTTAATGCTCTCTGCTCTGGGAACTGGTCCACATCTGGTCTTAGGTCAGTTGTTGATGCTTCAGTATCAGACCCTGTCCTGCCACAAAGCCTTGATCCACAGAATAGACAACCTATCCAAACTCACATACACCATGCAGTAGCAGGGAAAAGCAAGTTATGTCTAGAGTCAGTGGTCGATGCTCCAATTGTCTTATATAAGTAAAGATATAAATACCACTAATGTATATTATCAATATCAGTTGCAGAAATCTGTACAAAATCATTTGGAAATAGCCTATTGTCAGCCTATAAGCTGACAATGTTTCTATGGGGCTGAAATGTTTTATGTTTTCCAAGTTATTGTAGGGTGTTTTTAGTATAACATTTGGTAAAGAAGTAAAATACAGTACATAAGTAAATGTACTTAAGCCAAGCTGAAATTGAAAAAGCAAACAAATGCTGATCAAATGGATCTATTGGGGATAATGTGTGGAAACAATATGTAGGCTAATGTGTGTCTGGGTTGAGTTGACTTGCATTTTAAGGGCAGAGGTAAAGCAAGTCCCTATGTTTGCTTTTAATGTTTGGGGATTAAACCATGTCTTACAGACAGGCCAGAGATCATCCCTTTTTTAATGACAGTGTGGTTTAATCCCTCTCTCTCGACAATGTTCCAATCCTCCCCAACCTCCAGATCTCTGATTTAGCAGATCAGATCTAGTCTCAGCCAGCATTAAGGCTGTCTAGTACAACCACTTGCAGGCAGAAATACTGTACTGCATATCATAATGTGACTGCTATCGGGTGGAAACTATAGGGCTCCATTTTCGTTACACGCTAAAGCCCTTATCCTAAACCTCTTATCATTTTTTGTTACTATTACTACTCGAAAAACTTTTTGGAATAGTTCAACGTGCCAGTCTATTGACACATTGTGCGAGCTTGTAGACAGGTCATTCAAACTATTGAAAAATGTTTCTTTTTAATAGTTTAAAAAGGCAAAGAAGTTAAAGAGGGGGTGCCGTGATTTTTGTATTTTTTCCAATTTTGTACATGTTTAAGAGGTGACAGTATGTAAATAGACCCTTGGTGTGTTTTTTATGTGCAATGATGTCTTCCCTTTGTATTTAGTGATTCTTCCTGGGGGCTGAACCTTTTCAGCCAAACGTGCCAATGAAAAAAACTTCAATATAGTGACATCACGTGTTCAGCCCCTCCTCTAACTCCTCCCCCTTTATCATGCAACTAAAGCTGTGGGTGTGGCTTCATTTGCTGGATCTCCACCCATCACCACCCACCAGGCAAACCAGGCATACTTAATGAACTGGTACACTTTTTGGGAAAAAATCTTACTTTTCACATAACATTAACACCTGATGATCATGTTTTAGGGTAGAAAATTTTCATGGCACTTCATCTTTAAGGGATAAAGGGGTTTAGCGGTGACGAAAATGGAGCCCTATATGTGTATCCAAAACCGTTCCTTTTTGAGGAGTGCCAGCCCCTCTTAGGCACAGCTTTGTTTCTTTTTATGAACACAAACATGATGCTCTGATTGGCTGATCACGCCATAAGGATGCATTGATTGGCTGAGCAATGTCTGGTACACACGTCGTTGCACTTCACTTCACAGTGTGAGGGGGAAAACAATTCATTCACGTTCACATCCCACAGCTACTACATAAACATGATACTGTAGGTCTACAGTACTATTCAGGATCAGGAACTTTAGTTTTTTTTAAACAAAGGTTCATGTTTTAGTTTGTTAAAAGAGAAAGCAAAAATATGAGTGTTAATTGTTTTTTCATTTGTTTTCTTTTGTTTCAGATGATTTTACAGGGGGTGGGGGCATGTGAACGTGGGGCTAAATACATCTGGCCACAAAACTGAATGTACCGGTAACAAACTGAGATATTATGCCTATGTCACACGTTGTAGCTTCCCCACAGCAGGCCACATTCAGTAGATCCTGTGATCTTCTGTGTCCAGATGTAATTTCTGGGGGTTTATTACGACTGTAGTAAATAAAGATAAAATAAATCACCATAGTATTTTGTATAAATAAATAAAAAATTAAAAAGGAAAATAAGTAAATAAAAAGTAAATAAACAAACAACACTCAACACTTTTACTTTCTCCAATAATAACCTCATACATGAACCTTGGTTGAAAAAAAAGAAGGAAATAAAATATATACTTTTACATTGGCCACAATTACATGTCACAATTATGGGACTGACAACTTGCAGTTGGTGTGTGTGTGTGTGTGTGTGTGTGCGTGCGTGTGTGCGCGTGTGCGTGAGAGAGAGTATGTATGTTTTTTTCAGGGAGCACAGGAGTAATTTTGCCTGTAAACATGCCATTATCCACTCTAATCTTAATTCTGCAAGGCTAGAAGGCCAGGTCGGAGATTAATTTTTCACACTGCATGTCTGTGTGCATAGGCTAATCAGTGTCCCCCAACCACCACACACACGCTCACATGCAAGCAAGCACATGCGTGCAGGGAACAGAATTTTGATCCCTTATTTCCCTTCTCCCCCATTAAATTAATCCACAGATGGAAAAGCAACGGGATAGAGAGAAACATAGCTGTTTACACCACCCTCCGGGTTGGGTGGTCATCATTATTTATTTATTTATTATTATTTTTATTTTACAAATACAAACATTTTTTCATATAGTATCAGTACTTCAGATTGCACCTCGCAGAAATTAAGTTTGCAACACGCAAAAAAAACGAGAAAAGTTAAGTAGTTGAATTTAATCTGGTTTTCCCCAAAGGTAAGCGCCTTGCCCTAGTAATATTAAGCAATAACAATGAGTCTTCAGGCTGTGCGCCTAGCCTTCTCCTCTTCCTCGTCTTCATCAGGGCTGCAGATTTCAATCAGCCTTGCCTGGAATATTCCATCTGGATAGAGGATGGGCAGGTCCCGCTCCGCCGGAGAGGCTGACCTCACTGACGACCCCTTGGCTGTCAGCTGTGGTGGTGCAGTGCCACACACGCCCTGGGTCTGCTGCTGCTGCTGCTGTCTTAGCTTGACTAAATCATAACACAAGTGGGACAGAAATGTACGCAGATGAAGCTATTGTATGTCAGACTGTATATCCGAACGGTAGCAAGGATAGTTGTAAATGTATAAGTCAGTGGTTCTCAAAGTGTTCCACAGGGACTCCCAGAGGTCCTTAAGGAGTTTTTTTGGGGGGCGTCCAAAGCAAAAAAGTAAAGAAATGAAGCCCTCCCAAGTCAATGACTTGTGATGGCGTTGTGTTGACAAGTCAACATGGGTTGACTTGAGCTTGAGCTTTGAGCTCGCAACACACTGAACACAGTTTAAAGATTTTGCGACAAATGTTGACTGAACATTTTCAAAAGGGGGTGCAAATACATATCTATTTGACTATTTAAGTATCCTTGACATAAACCTTTTTGAGAACCACTGGTGTAAGTGATTGGAGGTGCATGTGGATAATACAACGTATGAACGCAGGTTCATACAACGTATGAACCTGCAATAATTACTGTTATACACAGAATGCACACAGAATACTCTCAACTACAGTATAACTGCAACTTATGCATTGCATTGCGCACAGGTAGGCCATGGCCTACTTGTGCGCAAGCAGAGTGAGCGAGCAGAGGGCAAGTACCCCCAACACCTCCAGGAGATAATACCCATGACCCATGCTTAAACTATCTTAATTACATCACCATTACATCTTCAACTAAACCAGTCAATCAATGTTCTTAAAAATCGATCCACAGGCCGACCACTGGCGACGGTGGACCGCTCGCAGTACTTGCGCTCGCTCTGCTCTTGCAAGTAAAGAGACACAACCTTTATATCCCTTCACACAGAAAACACAGGTGACTTACAGAACACATCTGAATGTTCCAACCTTTGTGAACATCCTTTTGTGACAGTTACCTGTTGAAAACAGGCAGCATAAACTTTCAGAGAAACATTTATATCATCAGGTCGGGTTGTTTTCAATATGCTTTGATGCTTCATTGTGCTGTGAACAGCTGATTGGATGTTGACAAGGGGTTTCACAACTACTGGTGGTGACACTGCTTCGTTCATCATGACTTCACCTTTATGGAGAATCTCATTACTGCCCTTCAGACTGCTGAGTTCCATGCTCACAGCTGACATCTGTCAGATTGGATACCTTTTTATTATTACATTTTCTGTCACTTTGTCTGCTGTCATCAGAAGGTTGCAATAAACCTTTAAAGCCCAATGTTGCCAAGCAAAAAATACAACAACAACAAACTTCAGAATCGACATGGCAGCATGTTGACAATTGTTGATGACAATGGGTTTGAAATCAATAAACTAAAGACACTTTAATTTAATACCTACTAAGGCTTCTGGATGTCATATTGCAGTTTTTATTTTGTACTGTCATTAACGTACACAAAAACTACAAATTATTTAAATGTATTGATTTACATGAACCCTACTATCCCAATTTGGGTCATTTCCTTATAGGCGTGATAGAAAAATACCTACAAGCTCACAATACTTTGCCTGTTCCTAGATCACCTATTTTCACTATTGATGCACAGAAAAGTGTATAGGGTTTAAGAGGTTATGGCAGCAGCTGGGATTAATGCTGTCTGTCTGTACATTTTGTGCATGTGTGCATGCATGCGGCGTGTGTGCATGCGTGAACAAAATGTTTTTCTCTGACAGACTAATTTGTCAGCGCCATGTTGACACCATTCATTATTACCGTATATTAGTAATTATTAGTCGTGGCTATTTAAATACAACCAGGGGCCGCTTTTTCTGCCGTGTGGATTCATGGCATCTGTCTAGCATCTTGTGGAAGTGCACTGAATCATGACACGCTGGTTGTAATGACAGACTGAACCCTCTGTGACCCAATAACCCCTCAGTGAGGGGTTATTGGGTCTTAACCGAATAGGTCCAATCCTGCTGGGTTCTATTGTGGAGCTCTTCCCTGAGGAGTGCCACGTACCTCCTCCATCTCCTCCTCCTCCTCCTCCTCCTCCTCCTCCTCAAACAGAGGCTCCAGGCCTGTCCACTGCTGCTGGCTCCGATCCCTCTGCACCTCATGCTGTCTGTGCCTCTGACTCCTCTGTGTGTCCGGGGCATACTGAACCAGCAGCACAGTCAATACAATACTCAGATCCATGCCAATAGACCAACACATATAGGACTGATCTGTTATATATGATCTGCTGATCTGTTTTGTAATCAAAATCTACAAAGTGACTATGAATGAAGTAGAGGTACTAAGAATTTGACATTATCAAGTATAAATCCATCAATATTTTACAAATATTGTTAGTTGCTTTCTTTTTGTAGAAACCATTTGGGGGATGCTTTACCTTAGTTTTGGGTGTCTGATCTTGCAGTGGGGGACCTGCAGTCGGCGCAGGTACCGGTCTGTCATTGATCTTCCCCTGTTCTTCTCGCTCCTTCAACAGGCTCTTCAACTACACATATGATGATAGGATACAATATATTAGTATTTCTGTATCCACGGCAATGTACATTACTACTTACTGCTTTTTGTTATTGGTCTGGACAATTATTTTTGGTGGCGTCAATCCAGGGCAGAGAAGCAATGAAGTCGGTGCATGAAAATATAATTTAATCTTATTCTTGTGTATATTGTTATAAATCAGCTAATGATTCCCGAGCGCGGCAAGCCGCAGCTCACCGCTCCTTGGAGCTCACCACTCCAAGTGATGGGTTAAAAGCGGAGGTCCAATTTCGCTGCGGTAACGTAGTGACAAATCATGCGACTTTGACTTTGACTTTGACTTTGTTATACAGTATATACCTGCTCCATGACCATCCTCCTCTGCTGTTCGTGGTCTACATTCACTGGACAGATTGTTTTATCTTTCTTGCTTTCGGGAGACTCATCATTGCCCTGTGAGTTAAGAATAGACATCCTTTGTCACTTACTACACCTGATCTATACATTCTGATCAAATAATCTGATCAAAATCAAAGCAAAAATGATAGATCTACAAGCTCACAACCACTTCACAACTTATTACATTGCACCACAATGTATGCATTATGGTATAGGTGTCTATATATTGGGTATATACTGTATAGGGATAAGAAATCAATATATTATAGCTCAGTAGCTGGTCATCTTTTTGAAAAACAGTCCCCCTGACATTTTTACCTGGTGAAGCTGCCTCGATTTTTGTAGCTTTTGGACTTCCTGCTTATTATCCTGTTGCAGCTGGCCGGCTTGCTTTCTGTTGTCTGCAGACATATTAGAGAGAAGAAAGAACGAGGGCCATGTGGACAAACTAGTATTACATCACACTATAATGTATAGACTATAAGCTTATTGTAATCATGTTTATCCATTAAGTACTATAGATGCAATGTCCCAAGTAGCCTAACTCCCCGATGCCCAGCTCACTCATACCCTCCTGTTGAGCCCTGGGTGTGTGGCCGGCTGGGACATCTGTTTGACCTCCATCGGCGTGACCATCTGCCGCTGCCTTTCCCCTGGACTTCAAAAGCTGCACCATCACAGACAGCCAAGGAAAGATTAAACGGCCGATTTGCTCTGTGTGGTGTAATTCTCTTCTTGGTAGTCTTTATTACTGCATTTTGTAGCGGAAAGCGTTTTTCAGTTTATAGGCTGTAATTACCTTGAGCTCCAGCGCAGAAATCTTGATTTGAGCTTCTGCGTTTTCCACCTCTCTTAGCCTTTCCACGCTCTTCAGTGCCTGTTCTCTGACACATCAAATATAGGACGTTGGGAATGTCGATTGCCATAATAATCGGCAAATCTGTTATGAATGATCTAATCACATAAAATGAATTGAATGAAACATATACTGTACTTTGCCGTCAGTTCCTTCTCTCTTTCTGTCAACTGCTGCTCCAATCGTTGAACGACACTGGCCTGCAAAGACGCCTGTCAATCAACAAGTAAAGCCAACATATTCGTTGCAAACAGTGTCATCACTGCTTCAGTTTGCAAAGATTACAAAAATATTTTCTATTTTCATTGGTTGTATATATATTCTGTATGTACAGTATACTGTATATATAACATTGTCATCCATACAGGCCAAATAATTCTGATGTTTATTTGTGACATTTTCAGTTGTTCGTCGCATCAGTATAGTAGAACGTACCTGTGGTGAATTTGTTTGGCCGTTTGAGGCTGAGCTCTGTGGCATTGTAGATGTGCCTGTAGAGGGTTTCTGTGGTGGCATACTGTGCCATATTACAACAGAGAAAGAAATTATAGTTTAGTTTTCAAAATCAGGAATCAAGATTAGTGTAGTCTCATTTGGACTATAAGGCACACCTGAATATAAGCCGCACCACCTAAAGCCGCACCAGCTAAATTTGGGGGAAAATACTGATTTTTCCTTGTATAAGCCGCACCTGACTATATGCCGCACCAGACAATAAGCTTCATGTTAGAGCAGTGGTTTTCAACCTTTTTGATACCAGGGCCCACGACTTATTCAGCATTTGCCAACATCTTCACCCCACAGAACCCAAAACTAAAGATTTCTTTTCGTTTTGTCCACAATTCCAGGATGGATTTTCGCAAACACAACAGGCAAAACATGGATATCAAAATGCCCATCACTTATGACTTCTTAATTAAGTGGTGCAAATTTAGATGGTGAATATCATAAGTCTTGAGAGTGTAAAGATGAAACCAAATGGACCCGCGAGGGTCCATTTGGTTTCATTTTTACGCTCTCAAAGAGTTACATCTGGTTAACCAACTTTCCATCATTTAGGCTGAGGGGCCCACCTGGAACCCTCTCAGGGACCACCTGTTGAAAACCCCTGTGTTAGAGCACCGTCGGTGGCCGTTACCTGTAAAAATCCATAGATTTGCTGCACCGTTGTATAAGCCGCAGGGTCAAAAGCATGTAAAAAAAAAAGTAGCGGCTTATAGTCCGGAAATTATGGTATACAAGCAGCGAAATTGCTGTTGGCCTGGCCTGTTCCACAACTCACTCTGTCTCTGTTGTCGCTGTCTGTTTGTCTCCAGTCTGCACAGCTTTGTCACCTGCAGGTATCAGTACACAGTGTCACAGTGGCTTATTACTGATATGTGTTCTCTTGTTCTCTCACTGCTGTGAACATGATTTGATAACACAGTTTCCATCTGTAGATTAGACATTAACAAAATGTTTATCTTAGTTTAAGAACCTTTTTCTTTTTGCCTGTGAAGCAGCGACTGGCTCCTGCTCCTCTCCAGTTCCAGTTCTTGTTTACAAGCGTCAAGCTCAACCCGCAGCAGTGAATCAGCGTCATTCTGCAGGGGACAAAAAATGTATAGTGATATGACCTGAATAAATTCTACCGCTGCGGTCTCTAATCCTGTGATGATTACACAAGGATGGATTAGCACTCACTCAGTCAGCACACTACCTTAACTTTGTTCAGTTCTGTCTCCGCCCTGGCTTTGTATCTCATTAGACTGTCAATCTCCTCCCTGAGGAGGGAAAGATTTGCCATCAAACAACTGCAAAATATGACAAGGAACTTCAAATATAAGTGACGAACATCCTAGTACACACTCACCTGTCTTTGTTCTTGTCTCTTTGAAGTTTCTCGATTTCTGCCACCAGTCGTGAGACTTCCTCTTGGAGCTAATAAAAAAAAGACGATGACAGAAATCTATGTTAGATTTACGGGGCAACGCCTGTGGGTAGGCATCTAGGTAGACCATACTTGGGCATTATGCGGCCCGGGGGCCAAATGCGACCCCCCTGACTCTGACCGGCCCGTGAAAGGGTACAGTGGTTTTCAACCAGTGGTCCGGGTTCTTGAGAGAGTTCCAGTTAAATATGGAAAGTTCGTTAACCAGATGTAACTCTTTGAGAGCGTAAAAATGAAACCAAATGGACCCTTGCGGGTCCATTTGGTTTCATATTTACACTCTCAAGAGTTAAAATATTAATCTGAATTAGCCAGAGAATGTAAAGAATGGTCATTTTCGTCTATGTTTGCCTGTTTTGTTTGTGAAGTCCAACCTGGAATTGTGGACAAAAGCAAAAGAAATCTTTAATTTGGGGTCTTTGGGGCTAAAAAGTCATCAAATGGTGGTCCGTGGCTCAAATACTGAATAAATTGAGGGCCCTGGTGTCAAAATGGTTAATATTATGCAGACTTTAGTTCAGCCTAGTCTTGGCCCTCCACAATATTTTATGTATCTCATTTGGCCCCTTGGGAAAGATAATTGCCCAGCCCTGAGGTAGACACTGGTCTTACGTTATTTCCTGGTTCTCTCTGCTTGAGTTGGTCCAGCTGACCCTGTGCGGCGCTCAGCGCCACGGCCACATCCTGCCACTTCTCGGTCCAGTGTGAGGCCACGGCTCGGAGCTCCTCCATGCCCTGGAGCCTCTGAGCCTCCAGTTTATCATGCTCCTCCTGCTTCACATGCAGCTCCTCCTCCTTCTCAAGGACCTCTGACTCCAAATGCAGACATCGCTCTTGCAGCCGCTGTTTCTCCAACTCCTGGGCATCCTGACATACTCTGGTTTAGACACAGAATTTACTTTGTTTTCTGACAAGAAAGGCAGGATAGAAATATGTGGATCGACATACCGCAAAAGGCCAAGAATCAGACTCCAACTCGATCTGACATTTTGTCACCCTTATAATGGTATAATCTTGCATTTTGCCAGGTGAAACAAACTATTGGTTCCCAAAGAATGAGCTCAATTTAAGCAGTGCAATATGCTATTTGGAAACACATTCTGTTATTTTATGTTATGTTTTTTAACCTCACAGGACAAGCTTGTTTCAATGTCTGAATGACAATCAATCAAAATGCTTTAGATTGATTGATGTATATATTAGCTATTCACAGAATTACAGTACATTTCCAGCACTCAATACGAAAACTGTTAACTGTGAGTGGACGACCCAATAAAGCATTTCACTTGCTAATTTGATTGCTTCTTTCCTGACTAGCAAGGAGAGCTCTTATTGAGATAAATAGCAATCGTGCTGAAACATTTTTATTGCAAATGAAGGTCTTGAGAATTGAGATGTATAGATATATGGATAACGGTATCGGTTACCCGGTAACTTACCTGAGCTGGCGACAGGTTTCTCTCATCTGTGTTAACTCTGCCTGCACTTCCTTGTTAACTTTGCTATGCAAGTCCTGGTTTTCTCCGATCAGCTGAGAGTTCTTTGCCTCTAGAGCCGTGATCTGGTTGGTGAGGACGACCTTCTCTGCTGACAGGTCATGAAGCTGGCTCTGTGATGTGTCCAGGCACTGTTTGACCAGTTCAAGCTCACATGTCAGTTTTCCATTTACCTAATTTCAAGCGACAGTGAGTAAAAGCATGTAGGACAAAGTACTTTCATAATAAAACAGAAAAGCAAAAACAAAACCATGGGAAAAAAGCACAGAAACAGAGCAACTTGTTTACTGGTCAACTTTAAATTGAGAATTGAGATTTCATTTCAATTCAGTATTTGAAAGTAATGTAATCCTATATGTTTTGCAGACCTGTTTTGGAACAGCCCCCAAAATCAATAACTGTTAATGTATTCAGATTGTATTATGTCACAGAATTCACATTTTATTTTTTTTACCAGGTTAGCTCAGCATCATTTTATGTCCATCCTTCTTGAGCTTTTCTCACCTCTTTGACAAACATCAGTTCTTTCTTCAGTTCCTGAGACTCCTGCTCCTTCTGGTTGCTGTAGGTCTTGGCTTCAGACAGTTCCCTATGGAGTTGACAAGCTGCCTGGTCCGTAAAGCCCTCCTGGCCTTGTTGTGTTCTCTGCTGCGACTGCAGCTCCAGCTCCTGGGTCCTCCGGCACAGACCTGTGTTCTCCTATGAAAACATATCACACACACACATGTCTCACAAAGGCTCCTTTGTAACGTAGCTGAGTTGAGTTGAGTTTAGATATAGCTGAAGATGGCTCTTCTGTAGGTGAGACCTGAACAAGACGGTCCTTCTCTGTCTGAGCTCCCGATACTTCTGCCTTCAGGACCTCTATGCTGTCCTCCAGTCTTAGCACTTGGTTGGACAGTAGGTCCTTTTCCTTTAGGAAATAAAAAGGTTGAAATGTTGTGTTAAAGGAGAATTCCACACCAAAACACATTGGACCTCAATCTACCTTGATTCCTGTGACTCTGATACCAGGATAACCAGTGTTGTAGTGGGACTTTTAGAAGTGGGGGGACGCCTCTTAGAGGGAAATTCCACCCATTTTTTTTTCTGAGAGTGTACAAAATATGTGAACCAAATGTGAACCAAGTGGGGACAGGGACCTCATGGTGAAATGTAGAAAATGGGACATCTGTGACAAAAATCAAGGACATTATGTATCATGTCACAGGAATCAAGGTAGATTGAGGCCCAATGGGTTTTGGTGTGGAATTCTCCTTTAATTGCACTGAATGTCTTTAGGAATCATTAGTCCAGTTGTACACTGACACTTACAGATATGTAATTTTCAGTTACAGATACTAATTCTCTATGTTCAGGGCAAAAATATACTTTTGATAAAAATGTCCACCACAGGCCAGCCAAATGACGGTGACCCTGCGTGTCTAGTGAATGGCATTATGGGTGAGATTAATGTGTCACTCACCAGGCAGGCCTGTCCCAGTCTGCTGCGAGCCTCACTCAGTTCATCCTGTACCTCATTGTGGGCGCGCACAGAGCGCTGGAGCATCTGGTTGGCTTCATCCAGTTGACTCAACAAAGACTGCTGCACCTACCAGTCGAGTACACACACACAGACACACCTTTATTATGCCACCAGGTTCACCCAGCTGACGGCTGCTCAGGTGGTGATAACAAGTGCAGTTTATTTATTATGTTGTGTTTTCACAAATTAAACAATAATAAAGAATTTAAACTCTGGGCATACGAACACTGATGTCACAGCAGCATCACATGCCAGGCACCCTCTCTCTCTTTCTCTCAGTGTCTCTCTCTCTCTCTCTCTCTCTCTCTCTCTCTCTCTCTCTCTCTCTCTCTCTCTCTCCCCCCCTCTCTCTCTCTCTCTCTCTCTCTCTCTCTCTCTCTCTCTCTTTCTCCCTGCCTCCTCTGTCACTCCTATATCTCACCGCCGCCCACCTGTTACCACAGTGGGACGTCTTTAAAAGAAATTGCAAAAGGAGCATAAATATGGGGGGTTTTAGATTTCACTTTACCGTCGTTAAACCGATCTCTTTAGCTGACTTGAGTTGCTGCAGAGCTTGACTTGTCTCTTCTGATCTCAGCTCAGCCGCCCTGAGAGCCTCCTTCAGCTTCCTCAACTCTCTGTCAGCCTCCTGCTTCTCCTGGATGAAAACAGTCAAAGGGCCAATGGTTATCCTGGTATCAGAGTTGTACGTACCGCCCTAGAATGGCAGGTGGATCGTTCCACATAGAACTTAATCGTAGGGGAAGTGATTTCACTTTTGTCAGATATCACCCAAAAAATATTTTTTTTCTGTTAAAATGCTCTATTATAAGGTGTGGAAACCACATATGGAGTTTCCCCCTCCCCCACGTTAGCAGAGGAGCTAATAAAAGTTCCCCAGGTCACCACAATTCTCCGCCAATCAGGAGAGAGCAGCAGGTTCACATAGTGTAGCTCAGGGGAGCCCAACCAGTAGATCGGGATCTACTGGTAGATCTCGGCCTGATCTCAAGTAGATCTCGGGAGATGTGGGGGGGAAAGAAAAAAAAGGCGGTGGAAAAGAAAAAAAAGATAAATTTTCGTGTGTGTGTGTGTGTGTGTGTGTGTGTGCGTGCGTGCGTGCGTGCGTGCGTGCGTGCGTGAAGTTACTGCAGGCTGGCAATTATGCGTGTCGTTTGAAATGTTGATATTGGACTGGTAGATCCCGGAGGGGTTGGCTGCTGAAAAGTAGATCTTGGGTCAAAAAAGGTTGGGCACCCCTGGTGTAGCTACTCTTGGGGGCCCCTAGTGCACCAGGCTGGTACTACACCATGAATTTCAAATCACTTCCCCTACATCTTAATCAATTGTACACACCTCTCTGTAAAGGTCTTTTGTCATAGCAGGTGAAGGCAACATTCTGGTGACATTCTCGTATTGGGTGATGCTGCCTTTTGCCAAAGACGACCTCATGTTCAACATGTCCATCTCCAGCTGCAGGACCCTTGCAAGAAGATTTCACAAGAAATACTGATCATTCAGGGTTCAGGAACTCAACGGAAACAGCGAGAGAAATAAGCTAATACTCAGTTTACGGGGGTTCACCAGGCCCAGGGCTCTACTGTATATATGGTCTGAATCTCTTTGCTGAAAATGTGATCTGATATCCACAAGCTCACATTGCCTCATGTCACGTTATGACGTACTGTGATCAAAGCTTGTATAACTCATTTTTGTGAAATGTTTTATGTCCCCATACTGACTTTTCTTGAAGCTCTCCGCGCAGTCTATTCTCCTCAAACCGGGACAGCTCTGCCTCCTCCTTCTCATGCTCAAGAGCACTCACTGCTTCTGCCAGCTGCTGTGGAATACATACAGTAGTACTGAGGTGAGCCAGGGAGAGAAAGGCTAACCAAGCTTTATTTATTTCATAACATTTATATAAATTATATAAATGTATATAAATTTATATAAATTTGAATTAGGTGAACAAGCCGTGCTGTGACTTCAGGTCAGTCATGAATATTATCAGTTGTCTCTAAAATATTGACGATGAGGAAGGCCTCAATGCCATTTTATTTCTCCTAGGGGAAACCAGTAAATGAAAGAGTCTTGTTTACAAGTGGGAACTGGCAAAGAGTCAGAAATAAAAAATATACAGTTCAATACCATGACAAAAGTCGACAAAAGTCACATTTTGGAACAGTGAATAAAAACATCCATGATACATCCCTATTACGCATCAGAAAATATGCTGTAAGTATATATTACTTACAACATGTATTAGAACAAGCTACAACAGTTCACCTATATCTTTTATAAGCCAGGCAACATACAAAGAGAGAGAATTGCCCAAGTAAATATATATATATATGCATACAAATACATATACAGTATATGCATTGTACACACATACACACATATATAGGTCCAAACATATAATTTGGTTACATATCCAAACATATGCAGGTGTTGGACTGTACACCTAAGATAATTAGAGCCAATTTTAGTATGGCATGCAGGTCATTCCATGACCATGGGCTAAAGACAGACAAACATTTTTTTTCCTGCTTGAGAATGCTGGTACTACACACAGAACACCGAAGCCAAGATTTTGATCTGCGGTTATGAAGAAAGTGTACAAGTGAGACGCACACACGCATGCTGCACACCCTATGGATACACAGGCACACCATGTAAAAGATGGGGGGCTGTCTGGTGGTCATATCCAGGAGGTGTTTGGTGCTCATGTACCTTGTGTTTCATGCCCAGGAGCTGTGTGGTGGCCATGCCGTGTTGAAGCTGTGTCTCTTTGTTCTTAAGCAGATCCGTGCTGCCGTCCAGACGGCTGTGAGCTTCACGCAGCCTTTGCACCAGCTCTGACCGCCTGAAGCCACTCTCCTCCAGGGCAGCCCGCAGTTCAGCTCCAGGGGAGGGAGTGGTGAAGGAGTGCGGAGCTCCTTCCGGAGCCAGGCGGGACATCGAGTGCCATCGCCGCCTCATGCTTGGCTCACTTTGTCTGAAGCCGCCACTGCTGCCAGATGTGCTAGGAGAACAGATAGTCACATAGTTGATTTGAATTTAGAGGGTTTCTATCCTTTATCCATCGTGGCTCATTTCCTGTGTGAAAATATTTTTTTATACGAGATGCAATTTTTGGGGCCACATGAAGTCTTTCGTTGTAATTTAGTGTCCTAAGAAACAACAACAACAACAAAAACAAAGTTCATAAAATTGGCTGGCAAACGATTTATGTCATACCTGTAAGTGCTCTAAAGAAACAACAAGCCAAACAACATAGTCAGTTTAGTAGAGTTTCCTTTTGCAAATGCAAATTATAAAATCCAACCCAACAGCATAAAGTAAGTTGACCAAAGTGCTCCACAATACTCACATAACAATAAAACATGATACAAAAGAACACACAATACAATTAAATATAAATACGGGTTTAAAAGACATCTTCTCACCTTGTGCTGACTTTGGACAGGTATCCTGATCCTGAGATATTTGCCATCCCACACCATGCTGAGGACTACCATAAACATAAATTAGAACAGGGCTGTCCGAAAGGTAGATGGTGATCTACCGGTAGATCACACAAGCCATGCAGGTAGATCACATGACAGTCCCCTAAAATGTATAGATCTGTAACTCTTGAGAGTGTTAAAATGAAACCAAATGGACCCTTATGGGTTCATTTGGTTTCATTTCACACTCTCAAGAGTTACATTATATTTAAACATCTGAATTACGTAATTTCAAGAGTCCACACAATTAGAAAATGGAGGATAATTGTTACTTTGACCAACGTTTTGCCAGTTCTCTTTCCCAATTGTGGACAAAAACGTGAAGGTTATTAGCTTTGTGTGCAAGAGATTAAATTCCACATCACAAACTGTCAACTCAAACCCCAAATAGTAGTATAGTAGTAGCATATACAAAAAACTTACCAATTCCCCCCCTCCATTTTTCATTATAAGTGCATTATTCTTAAACACTATAACAGTAACACCATCACCACTATTTCAAAGTCAAACTTTCTTGGTGGCCTTTAAATTGATTTTCTTTTTATGTGTAGATCTTGTTGAGCCGGTCATTTTGAAAGTAGCTCTCAAGTCAAAAAAGCGTGGGCACCCCTTAATTAGAATGTGGCACAATATTCCACAAAAAGAACAAAACAAACTAAAACTAAAAACTAAAACAAAACAAACAAACAAACAAACAACACAATTCCTTACCTCTGCTTTGAAGCGAGACTTGGTGTCCCACTCCCACATATCTAGATCAGTAAGAGAACGTGGACTAGTTGTGGACCTGAATGGACGTGTAAAGATTCTCCCTGAATCCCAATCTTCACTGTGCTTTGTCAGTGAGAGAGGACAGTCCTTATCTTCCCACATGTCAACGGCCTGGTTCTGTCCAATGGAAGAAGAGACAGGGATAGCATGTCACACAACGGTGGGACATACAGTGGCTCTGAGGAGGCATCTATTCCTAGAACTGATGCCCTGGAATTTCCTACGTGTTTGTGTGCTCAGCAGCCACAAACAAATAGACCGATGAATGCATGCAGCCATGACATGTCAGATCTACAGTATATACTTTAGAGATTTTGGGGAGATTTTGGTATCTACCTGTGCAGTAGAGAGACATTGTTAGAACTCTATAAACAACACATTCACATAGTGTTGCGTCAAGAATATATTATTGAATGACAAAGGCAAGGCAATGACCAAGGATATATGAAAAATGTAATCTTGCTCATTGAGCAATTAAGCTTATTGATTCATCGAGAAGTGGGGTTTTTCATGCTAATTCTTTACTTTAATATTGAATTCATTGTAATTAAACCAACCATTAAATAATAATAATAATAAGGGTAATAATAATACTAATAATAATTGTGATATTGATCTGAAGCCATAATAGGCTATAAATCAATCAATCCAAAATATTTTATAATAACTTATAGTCAGCATATAATTAAATACAAGGTGATTTGTTGTAGGCTGCTGGGATACAAAAGACAGCATATTAAATTAATATTCATATTATTATTTTTTTAAATACTTACTGACTGGCTGAACCTGGCAGTACCAGAACCATTCCCAGGCCATAGTAACTAGCCACCCAGCTGCTTTGATTGCACGCTGGCCATTGTGTGTGCATCTCTTGAGTTGAAGGGACGTATCCATGGTAACCTGTGTATACAGAACGCGGTTGGATGGGAGTGTCACAGTCAGTCCAACTGCTCAGTTGTTCTCTCCACGAACACAGATTCTCAACGACCATGGTTGTTGTTGTTTGCTAAATGAAAGGAGTTGAAATGATTTGTTAAAGGGGAACTCCACCCATTTTCAACTTTTCAACTTTTTCAACATTTTAATATGTCATTAATATACCTTAGAGATGTTGTGTGGACATGATAAAAAAAGTTCCCCCAATTCTATATTTCCTAAAAATGGAGGTCTGAAAAAAATCATTAACATGGTGAAATACATCTGATGTCATCATCAAGATGTATTTCACCATGTTAATGATTTTTTCTTTCAGACCCCTTTTTCCTGAGAGGGTACAAGAGAGGGAATGAGAGGGAATTCCACCCATTTGATAATGGGTGGAATTCCCCTTTAACAACACCTCTCTCATAAAACTAAACTAAACTAATTTTCCCCTCTACAGTAAATCTCCTGCCTAAAAACAGCTGATCTACAAGCTCACAACTCGTCACATCATGAGCTGTTGTTCTCCAAGCAAAGTGTGAAATACCTCATGTTCCTCACAAGGTCACAATGGTATTGAAAAGGATTGTCATCATTACTCAAACACAACCCAAAAACCTGTCCTGTTGTTTGTTCCACTTGTTGCTGTTATTGCGAATAGGTCTACTGCATACATATACAATGCACCTAATGGAACAAAAGAAATTATGTCAGTTTCAATGACATTATGAATATGTGATTAAATCATATCAGATTCACCAATTTGGTAATTCATAGTTTTAGTATTAGTTCATGATGGTCTAAAAATCAGGTGCTTAGAAATCTGTATTTGTATTTATTAATGTTATTGATGTTGTTTATATTTTATTTATTTATTGATTTTTGTCTACATATGGGCCTTGGTTGTGTAATACAATAATTAGTTACATAGCCTACTATGGATCTATATTTGCATTAAAGTGAGGTTTAATGCATTAAAGTCTATATGAGCTATAGCTCATATAGACTTCACTTTAATGCAAGGCAGTTATGGCTGAAACATCTGACCATCTGAAGTGGTCTTATAAGACAGCGTTGAGGATAGATCTGAAGTTTGAATGTTTCAGTATTGACAGAGAGCATGCAACCATAGGTATATATATATATATATATATATATATATATTATATATATATATATATATATATATATATATATATATATATATATATATATATATATATATATATATATATATATATATATATATATATATATATATATATATACATACTGTATGTACCGTATTGTCCCGAATATAAGACGACTCGTTTATAAGACGACGTTCATTTTTCAAGACCCATTTACAGAAAATAGAACATTGAATGTCAAATAGTATAGCCCCTGAATATAAGACGACTCCATTTTTGGGATATTTCCATTGGGAAAAAAGCATAGTCTTATATTCAGGCCAATAGGGTATTTACAGCAACAGCAGAAGCAATCTTCCAGAATGTTGGTGGAGCAGTCTTGAGCTTTCTCCACACCACTCCACTAAATCTGTACTCGCCTCTGGAGGGCGGTATTACAGTTGTCAGTATACTGTACAACCTGCCGGAAGTAAAAAAAAAAAAAAAAAAATAATAATAATAAGAATAATAATCATACAGCAGACTTGTCAGACCATAGATATACAAATCCAACAAACCAATCCGTTTGAAAATCGGTTGAAAAATAAGCGAGTTATCATTGTTGTCATTTAAAAAGTATATGCTCATAGACACAATGTTATGCTATTCTCTCGTCGCCACGTAACGACGTCACTCCTCATTGGCCAGCTACTCAGCGCGGGGGAGCCATCTAGTAGAAGAGTTGCGACATTGAGGGGTCAGAAACTGAGCGCCCGCGCGCTGTTCATGCAGCCCGAATAGTGACAAAATGGAGTTGGAGATGCATTGTTTTCAATGAGGGTGGCGCAAATAAGAGCTATTTTAGGGAAACTGTTTTAAAGTAGCCTATTATAGATTAACGACTAAATAGCCTACTCTGTAGCCTAGTGTTTATGTTGTGTATGTATCTAAAATAAAGGGGTTTAAGAACATTAAAGCTGCCCTGTTGCCTGAGTCCACTGCATTTCTGCTCACTTCAGGCCCAGGGCTTGTCCCTACTTAATGTCCCATTTTCCATAGAAGTTTATGTACAGGAGCCGCCATTAGACTGGCCCCATGAAGTGGACGGAGTTGGCGTAACTCTGTCTATTTCCAAGGCTCTGCACTGGCCAGCAGCGCGGGCGAGCCATCCAGCTTTCTTATATATATCTATGGTCATACAGTAGTGGCTTCTTATTCTGAAATAAGGCTGAACTCTTACCTTGAAAGCGGAAGTAGTTGAGCAGACGATAGCTGCATTGTTTCACGTTACAGGCATTGCTCGAAAGAGACGAAGAACACACACATTCGATTATCCATTGTATTTATAACTGGTTTAAATTCAAACATTTGCTGTCCTTTGACGATAGATCTACCGAAACAAATTCCCGGGTAAGATTTCGTTCGTTTTGAAGCTTTGACTAAAACGCTGCTATTCTTTTTTTCTTCATTGTGTACAACAACAGGCCATAGCTAACTGTTGTTAGCTAACATCCATAAGTCGAGTTATATATCATTGTTTTTACGAAGGTCTAGGCCCGTTTTCATAAAGCAGCAGGGCACAATGACCCCAATGGAAACTTAAGCCAATATATTTTGCTTGATTCATTTTTTTTTACCCGACGGCATATTGTGTAGAATCACAGAATCAGATGAAATGCCGACCAGAGCTTTGTGTATCCTACTTCCCTATGCCTTGTTGTTGTTGTTGTTAGAGTAATCAGTTACTCAATCAGCAAACCCATTACCTCTGTCTCTTTGGAGGGAACAATTCTTACTTTTTTCTGGTTTTACCTTCATTCATTTGTTTTTTTATTTGCATTGACCACTTTGCATTGACCACTACCTGTGCCCATTGTCTAATCGTGTCTTATTTAACGATATAAAAAAGTTCTAGTCGTGTATATCAGTGGTTTCCAACCATTTTGATACCAGGGCCCACTATTTATTCAGTATTTGAGCCACGGACCACTATTTGAGGACATTTTTAGCCCCCACAGACACAAAAACTAAAGACTTCTTTTGCTTTTGTCCACAATTCCAGCCTGGAGTTTGGGAAACAAAACAGTCAAACACACAGATCAAAATGACCATTAATCTTCTACTTTCTCTAGTTGTGTAGACTTGGGCTAATTCACATGTTGAATATTTTAACTTTTGAGAGTGTAAACATGAACCAAACCAAATTGGTCCATTTTGGTTTCAAAGAGTTGCATCTGGTTAACCAACTTTTATCCATTTAGTTGGGGACCACCTGGAACCCTCTAAAAAGTACTGGTGTATGTCAATCATTCTAATCTAATGATAGTAGTGTTGTCTTTTATTCTCTCCTCAAACAGAACAGAATGGCTGCAGACTGGTTGGGTAGTTTGGTGTCTATAAACTGTGGACCAACGTTGGGGGTGTATCAGGGAGAGGTGTGCTCTGTGGACCAGAGCAGCCAGACCATCTCTCTCACACAGCCTTTCCACAATGGTGTCAAGTGCTCTGTTCCCGAGGTCACTTTCAGGTAAAGACCCGTTTGACCCGTCTAAAGAAAGACCTGACATTCGACCCTTCTAAATCGAAGTTGTAGTTGTATAAACGTTTTTGTAGTTTTTAATTACTACAGAACAACCCTTTTCAGTACACAGACTCCAATGGAAAAGTCATAGGCTTTCATGTGGTTTTCTTCTATTGAAATTCTATTGTACAAGTCCTTTAAACAAAATAGCCTAATGCGATAAAGTTTATTATTTGCCATAATTTAATGAAGATTACATTAGACTAGACACAACAACTGGAAATTGTCAAGCCTCTTATTGTTTCAATATTGATGATTATGGCTTACAGCTTATTAAAACCAGCTTAATCACATTATGCTATTTTTTTTTTTTTTAAAGACCTATATACGATCAATTTAAAATATATCTTTTAATGGTGTTTAAAATCCCAGATTTAAAACTAGCACCATCGACCAAAATGTTGTTATAACTTTTATCATTATTTGATGATATACATGTAGCAACATTATTTTTGTTTGAATAAGAACTTGAAGGTTTAGTTTTATAAGGCGTTTCTAGAATCAGCCTAATTACAAATATCTCACATTTGCCTGACAAGAGTGTGGAGCTGACTTATTATTCCTCCTTTTTCCTCACTAAAACAGTGCCATGGACATTAAAGAACTGAAGATTTTGGGCATTACTAATGGTAATGTCAGGAATGGCTCTTCTGTGTCCTCAAAGTCGAGCAGCGGTCCAATTGCAGTACCAAGGAATGACCCCAGGACCAAGGAGAGGCTGAACTCTCCACAGCATTACTCCAAAAGTTATGGGGAACATCACCTGGATGTACCCGGTCAGCCCAAACAAGGATTCCGTCGCAGACATAACTCCTGTAAGTTCCAGAGTCATTGGTCTGAAAGCCTGCCCATTAGTGCCCAAGCCCAAACTAACCCTAAGTCAGTGGTGGACTGGGCGAAAAAATCGGCCCGGACATTTTTAGCGTGATTTGGCCTAGACCGGCCCACCACAACCAGCGTGTGATGGACCTGTTCTACCTGGTATAGTTGGTTAACCAGATGTAACTCTTTGAGAGCGTAAACATGAAACCAAATGGACCATTGTGGGTCCATTTGGTTTCATGTTAACACTCTCAAGAGTTAAAATATTCATCTAAATTGGCCCAAGTCTAGTTAGAAAATGTAGAAGATTAATGCTCATTTTGATCTGTGTTTGACTGTTTTGTTTCCCAAATCCAGCCTGGAATTGTGGACCAAAAAGCAAAAAAAATCTTTAGTTTTGAGCTCTTTGGGGCTAAAATGTCATCAAATGGTGGTCCGTGGCTTAAAATTCTGAATGAATAGTGGGCCCTGGGATCAAGAAGGTTGAAAACCAGTGCTTTTAATCATACCGTGATACCCTACGGGTCGTGACCCACCGGGAGACCTCTCTGTACGCCCTAAGGTCAATCCGACCCTGCCCTAAGTACATTGGGACGCAAAACATGTTGGGAGCATCGGGTGATTTGCCCATGTCACTTTTGGTAAACATGTGCAGCCCAAAACACCCACCCAAACACAATATGTTTAGTCCTTCCTTTTTCACGTCAAAGTCCCTCAAATTGCTATGTATGTGTTTAGACACTCATCTGAAGAGATTTTGTGTCAGGGACAAGAATTGAGTTGAAATGTTTGATTATTGACTGATTAGCTGAGTCTCGCTGTAACCCCCTCAAGGACCCAGTCACGGGGATCCCTGGATCCCGCTTACACAGAACCACTGGCTTTAAACCTATCTGTAATTTTCTGTCCAGGGTCTTCAAGTAGTCGAGGTGTGAACCCGGTCACTCCTAAGAAGAATGGGGTGAAGAACGGCACTCCAATGAAGCACAGGGACGACGAATGTTTTGGCGACGGCATGGACGACGGGCTGGATGCCGACTTTGACTTTGAGGGGAACCTGGCCTTGTTCGACAAAGCAGCCGTGTTCTCAGAGATCGACACGTCGGAGCGCCGTGCTAATGGCGCACGGTCACGCGGTACGCCCCAGGAGCAAACACCGACGCGGTACCGCCACGATGAAAACATCCTGGAGGTCAAACCCATCGTGTATAGGCAGATCACTGTACCGCAGCCTGGAGACAAAGAATTTTGCACTGGCAAGTATTTCATGCGTTTTCTTTATGACTTTTAGTACTACAAATAAAAATAAATATTGTTTTTTTCTTGGTGTTGAATATGGTCATTAATTAAGTACTTTTTTCCTTTCCATATTTCCTTACAGATTCGGGGCTGATTGTGCCCACTATTTCATATGACTTCCGTAAGCGCCTACTGTCGGTAGCGGAGCGTCATGGCCTGTCGTTGGAGCGGAGGCTAGAGATGACAGGTGTCTGTGCAAGTCAGATGGCCTTAACTTTGCTGGGTGGGCCCAACAGGTAAGTACTCACTTAGGACAAGAGAAAATATTTTAGGATGGATGAGAGCTGTATAGCCTCAACTTGGAACCATTCATGCCTTAAGGTCCCAGCAGAATTCCATCTTGTGCGTTCATTACATATTAGTTGTACTGTTGTAGCACTGTGGGCTTGATGAAAAATAAAATTAGTTGTCAGACTGCAAATTGTATTTGGAAGTCTACCTGTCACCATTGTTGAATGGTTCAGTTGATGAGTTGAGTGATAATGTCTCAAGAATAGGGGGCACACCTGCTCTTCATTTAGGCTCAGGAAAGATCTCAGTTATAATGTTCTGTTGTGGAAGGGTGTCCATGAAAAACGATTTCACCTGGACTAGATTCATAGTCTCAATTCTCGTTTGCTTGTTTCGGGCGCCATAACACCGATGGACAAATGTCAGAGATAAGAGTACCATAGTTTTTGTTCTTTGCAGACTCACGCCTAAGAATGTACACCAGCGTCCAACAGTAGCGCTGCTGTGTGGCCCCCATGTCCAGGGGGCACAAGGCATCAGCTGTGGCCGTCACCTCGCCAATCACGAAGTGGAGGTCATCCTGTTTCTACCAAAATTTGTCAAGATGCTTGAGTCGGTCACCAATGAGCTCAACCTCTTCAACAAAACTGGTGCCAAACTGGTGTCAAATATCAAAGGTATGTCTTAGTTTTTTATTGAAGTGATTTCTATCATTCACAGATGACAAGTAGCAACTATGAGAGCTTTATGTTTCCAGGGATCTTGTCTCAATGTATTTATTTATGAGATGCATACAATCGCTATCTATCTATAAATCTTCTACATATCACTGTGATACTCACTGCACAAGCAATGAATATTCCAATATCCTATACTGTATCTTAACCTCCTTGTCGACCAAGTGAGTTTCAACAGTGTGGTGTGTTACTATATACTGCATAGTATATAGTAACACACCACACTGTTGAAACTCTGCCTGTAGGTGATCTGCCATCAGTGGGTTGATCTACCCACTGATGTCAGAATGTCTCAGTGGGTAATGAAAACTACACCACTACAACAGTACAGGGAACATTTGCAAGTATTGTGGATGTCTAGGTGATGATCCATGAAATGTAATTGCATGTTCTTTTGCAACATGTGTGTGTGCTTTGTACACCTAAAAAATAAGTTTCCTTGTTTCTCTCCTACGTTGCAGACCTTCCTGACGGCCCCGTGGACCTCATCATTGACTGCCTGAACTGCCACGAGAGCACATTTCTGATGGACCAACCTTGGTACAGAGCCGCGGCCAACTGGGCCAACCAGAGCCGAGCTCCTGTACTCTGCATAGACCCGCCGGTTGGCGGACAGCAGGTGGTGGAGGCCAAGTGGTCCCTCTCTCCGTGTCTCCCACTGCCCCTGGCCGATGCGGCTGGCAGGGTCTACCTCTGTGATATAGGGGTTCCCAGCAAGGTGTTTCAGGAAGTAGGGATCAAATATCACTCACCCTTTGGCTGCAAATTTGTCATTCCCTTGCACTCTGCATGATCGGACTGATAACACCATTTGGGGTTTTGGGGCCTTATGTTCTTGAAAGTGTTTCTTTCATTTAATTATCATGAAAGTCGTTGCTTATGTTGAGGATTTGTCCCAATTGTGCATTAGGACCATTGTGCGGTACATAACTTTACCAGGATGCATGAGAGTGCATGAGAACATCTAGCTCTGGAACAGAGCTAGTAAACATGATTTTCTTATTTTCTTTATTTTTATGGATTAACAACATTTGTTAATGTCTTACTTGACCAGATGTTAAGTTGCTCTTTTGCAACTCCTCAGTCTTGGGCTGAGGAATTGACTAACTGCAGTGCAATCACTGAAGCAGCAGGTTAATACAGTGTTGACTGCATTCATTTCTTTTACATGGTCTGCATTTTCTGACCTGTTGTAGCAGTGTGCTCTTGTTGCCACTTAATGTGATACTTAAATTGTATTTTTCTATCTTTAGATTGTACAATGCCAGAATACTTGGAAATGTGATTACAGTATATAAAGTACAAATTTTAATTTAACGTAAACATTTCGTTGTTGGCATTTGTATTGATATGCCATTCTTGCGAACTAAAAACTGATGTATATCAGGCAGCTGTTGGTAGAATCCTCCACTGTGCTGTTACAGAACTTACGGACTACACGTGAGGGGAAAATTGGGAGTTGAGCTGATAATATTCCATAGAAGAAACAAAGTGAAAAGGAAGGAAACTAACTATATATCAATATAGACACAGTCTCAAACCAGGTAAATGGTCAGTTTTTCTGCCCTAAACATTGTAGGTGCAAATAGTTTAACTGCCTTGTGATCTGAAACTGATTTTTCTTTTTCTCTTTTCTTTTTTTGTGAATCCCACACTTTAAAGCCTACTTTATGCTTTGACAAACATGTTGTGTGCAATGCCTTTGCTGAAGAGCATGCTACAATATTACTGGTGTTTTATTCTTGTGATCTACAAAGCTATCTATGCTCGCAAAAGCTGAGAGGAGCTTGGTTTGCATAACTGTGCTGGGGTTGTTCCTCTGTTTGGGGGGCTCTACTTTTGATCTGGTATCATTCATGGTCTTTGATCTGGTATCATTCATGGTAGGTACCAGATACTGTGTGTCTACTCACTGGTTCTACATTGGGCTTCCAAACGCGATAAAACGTGTGAAACGGGACGCACAAGTCAAAGTTAGAAACAGTATTGCTGTGTTCATTTAGGTGTGTTTAACAGCAAGTCCAGCAAGACGCCCACTTTTGAGATCTAGTCCTTGGTGTGCGTGAGCTCACTTACCCATTGTAGAACATGTTTGGTCAGTGAATTATTTTCAAAGTGGCGTTGTCGGACAAAGTTGTATCCCTTGTGACTCAAAAACATTCCACCTGGTGAGAGATTCACATCACCTGATTAGGCCATTGTTGAATCTCTGAAGCGGTCATCAAATGTTATGGTAGCACTACCTCAACCCATGACATGGGTTGAGGTAGTCGACACGCAAAACGTGATGAAGTGAGACAATTCAACAGCATTTAAAACGAAGAGTGTCTGGGAGTCGTATCTCACCTCATTCTGTCTACCTGTCTCCTGTTGTTGTCCAGTGCTCTACTGACATGGGCTAAGTGCTATGACTTGTGACATAGGCTGACTGCTTTTTTTTTTTCCCACCGTCACCAGAGTTTATATGTAACCTGCTACAAAATACCCATTGTTATTGTTTTAAAGTTGTTTCAGAAGAGAAATTCCAAGGAATGTGAACAGTTGACCAGACTGTAAGAAGTTGAGCTTAGTGTTACAAAAGATATATATATTTTTTGAAGCGAGATCTATTTGGTGACTCAATTTTGTTGGCAGTGGGAGTCCTGACAATGTGTGATGGGTTTGCTTTTCGGCTAAAGCAAGTGCACATTTGGCCAATTTTGTGTTTGGCAGTCAGGAGTAATGCAGTATTTTCAGCAGATGTCCTCACTGCTCCTGAGAACCATAATTATTGTGCATAATACAATCTTGTCTTGGGTTTAAACTGGAACAATAAAAGATTTATTCACCATCCATACATTTTCTCCAAGGTTTGTCAGTTTTGTTCGTTCTTCGACTTAGGTGTGTGTTCTGGCTGTTTCACAACACCTTCATGAAACATCCAGAATGTCATTAACGCTCAAGCTCTGTTTACTTGCCAAAACATTTGACCTGTTTTTTGAGGTATTAGCTTTTTGTAAAGTTACATAACTAGACTTAAACTCATGATCTAATGGAGACCTACTGTATAATGGGCAATACATTTGTTTAGGATGGTTATAGAAATGGATGATCCCACACAAACCATCACATGGCGACATCTAGTGGCGAGATTTAACCTCCGCATCGGGGTCCACGGAACCATAGCAACGTTTACCATAACAGTCCTGAGTCTTTACCGCTGTGCAGGCTACTGCCTACTTCTAGCGCCTTATTTCTGAATGTATTCATTTAATTTTTCACGACCGCCATATCGCGCAACGTTTACACAACCCCCCAAGTGTACGCTGAAGTATGAGTGAAACCTTTGAGCCTCCGCGGGAAGCAGGTGCAGCAGAAGTGTCTGGTGGACCATCGTTGCAGTCAGAAGATCCACAGGAGAGGATCGCTGCTCGTCACCTCCGTATAGCGGCACGAAATGAAGCCAAGAAAAGGTAAAAGTAAAACGGGCACCCTGGCAATTATTCTATAACCTATAATTGTTGATTATTACTACACTTGGTGACAGGCAAGATGTTAAGTGAGTTTGTATTGATGAAATATGGTAGCCACTAGTGTAAACAACTGTAACTAGTGCTGTCCACTCAATTCAGAAAAGCTTGATTGGCAGAACTTGTACCCCTTATGCCCCTTTTACTATTTTGAAAAACATTTTGGAATAGTTCAACATCCCAATCTATTAACACATTGTGAGCTTGTAGACTGGCAATTTAAACTATTGGAAAATGTTTTTTTTTTTAATATATATATATATATATAGTTTAAAAAGACAAATAATTTAAGGGATAAGATGTTTAGCGGTGACGAAAATGGAGCCCTAGGCTATATCTCCAAACTGTTATAAAAATCATTCATTCTGATTCTTTAAAGCATAGGTCTACTTTTGAAGACCAGAATTTAAAGTACTCAAGCACTGTATGCTACAAATCTGGTTGACAAACTTGGTGTAGAAGGCCAATATTTGTCCAGGACTGCAGCAGTAGGGCTTGACTCAAGTAGGCCTACTGTGACCACAACTGAGTGGAACACCTAGTTGCCTATATGTTCAAGAATGTTAACAGGGGCCTCACTTATCGCAATGAAATGTGTTGCATTGAGGTGTTAGGACTCAGGAGAGAGTAGGCTACCCATTTTACCTTGATGCCTGTGTGCACCTACCTTCTGCATCTAGGGCAATGGCAGATTTTAAGCTGTCAACACATCTCTCTGCTATGAGCCTGCCCTGTAGGCTATTTTCGTGGGGATTACATTTCTTTCTCGGGGGGATACATGTCTTTGCACGCATTCCCACATCAGTCACCCCATTCAACACAATGTGCACCCACCCGTCTGTCTCCTTACAGAGAGCAGAGAGGTGACCTCATGGATGACAAGCAAGAGATCAAAGAGGAGAGGAAAAGCCAACAGCAAGTGGACAAAAGTCAAAAAGTTTGTTGTCACTCACATGGACGAGTTGCTCTAATGCTTACAACACATGTTTAATGAGGAATTTCACTTCAACTAGATTTGACATTATTTGGTGATGGGTCTATTGTTCCTTGTTCATATTGTTAAGACCAGCTTCTTTTGCCTCGCTTTCAGAGAATCACAACTCTACTGAATGACGGAACCGAAAGAGTCACCAACATACAAACAGCTCTCCATGCCAGAGAGTCGAACAGGAGGACACAACTGAGGGAGACTCAAAGACAAAGGTATCATTTAGCCAACACACAAACCCCAGCCTCCCTCTTCTGCATGCATACATTCAGAAAAAATAAAAGATTCTATATTGGGATAAGGAGCAGGGTCAGATTGACCATTGGCCGTACATGGAGGTCTCCCGGTGGACCACGACCCGTAGGGGGGCCAGCGGTATCACGGTATGATTAAAAGCACTGGTATTCAACCTTTTGGATCCCAAGGCCCCCTATTCATTCAGAATTTTGAGCCACGGACCACCATTTGATGACATTTTAGCCCCAACAGACCCCAAAACCAAAGATTTATTTTGCTTTTTGGACCACAATTCAGGCTGGATTTGGGAAAAAAAAACACTCAAACATTACAGATCAAAATGAGCATTAGCCTAATCTTCTACATTTTCTAATTAGACTTGGGCCAATTTAGATGAATATTTTAACTCTTGAGTGTGTTAACATGAAACCAAATGGACCCTTGCGGGTCCATTTGGTTTCATGTTTACACACTCAAAGAGTTACATCTGGTTAACCAACTATACCAGGTAGAACAGGTCCATCACACGCTGATTGTGGTGGACCGGTCTAGGCCAAATCACGCTAAAAATGTCCAGGCCGATTTTTTTTTTCGCCCAGTCCACCACTGATAAGGAGTTAAGGACTCAATCCCTACCATCCCTGCTTCCACCCAACCCTCTGCCCACTCAGAGTGCAGCAGATGGAGAGCGAGGCCGAGTCCAGCCAGGCCAAGTTCGAGGAGATCAGCAGGAGGTGGAGCAGTGCGGAGGGGAAGGTGATTCCCCAGGAGGTGGCAGAGGTCCTGAAGAGCCAGCGGCAGCTGTGTGCCCAGCTGCTGCTGGACAAGAACAAGCTCATCACGGACCTGCAGCGGGTATGTACTAGAGATCGTCCGATCAGACTTTTGGCCGATGTTTCCGATCACCGATTAGTGGAACATCAAAAAGGCCGATATCAGCCGATACGATTATTATTTACTTTAATAGAATAAAAGTGCGGAAGCAGCAAAAGTGTTTCAGTTTCCCCTCCATCAAATGCATCTTTTTTAATTCAAGTACAGGCACAGAGCTTCAGACATAAAAGAAAAAGAGAAAATACATTTTGGATAATTTGGATAAATCTATAAATACATGAGGTGAGAGAGTCAGAGACACACAGCTATACATCTCCTTACCACCACAATCTACCGGATCTTCAATGAAAGTGGTCGATGTACAATTTTTGAACATTTATAATAAATACAAATAATCAGCTGCTCTTTTTTCGATTATTTATTTTGAGCACCGATACCGATTATTAATAAAATCATGAATATCGAATTCGATAATCGGCCGCGGCCGATAATTGGTCTATCACTAGTATGTACAGCATCAGGTACCATCTCACCCTCGCTTTGTGTCCGTTTACCTCTGATTGTCACAGACACAAATGGAGACAGTGAAAAACAGACTAAAGGCTATATCTTGAGCAACCCCTCATCCCTAAAGGCATTTGCCATTATTTCCAATTTTGACAAATTTAAAATGGTTAAAATTTTAACCATTTTAAAATGGTTGAAATGAAATGGATCATTTCACAACATGGTGGATAGGTTAACGATTTCAAAACCTTTGCGATAAAGAGTAAGGCATGCCCATAATGGGGTCAACAAGCATTGGCCAAGAGGCAAAAATGTTAGCACATGCAGAAGGCTACTTAAAATAAAGGACAAACTTTGCAAGTTGCTCAAGTTGAATAAATTTAGTGCAACATAATAGAACAATGTTAAAAAACTAAACCTCAAAGCAGGAAAGAACGGCCCATAGCGAGAATTGCCATTGTAATCCTATATTCAAATTGGCTATGTATCTGCTCAAGTCTTGTCTTCAGTCGCAAGTGAAATCAGTCATTTTATTTTGCTGGGAACACCTCTCCTGTGTGTTAACAGGAGCTCAAAGCCAGCGATGACCGCTATGTTAAGGACTTGAAGAAGCAGGCGGAGGAGGTGGACCTGTTGATAGAGAGGATGGAGGAGCAGGTCAGAACTCTGAAGAAGACCTACAGGGAGGAGCTAGACCAGATGGAGGTAGGGCACACACACACACACACACACACACACACACACACACACACACACACACACACACACACACACACACACACACACACACACACACACACACACACACACACACACACACACAGCACTGTGCTCAAAGACTCGCCAGTCTTTGCACTCCCTTAGAAGGCTTCAGCTTTTCAGAGTCAGCGCATATTATGTTGACTTTCTATAGGGCTAGTATACAGCCCATTCTGAGCTGGTTTAGTAATCTAAATGTAAGCTAGCCTACAAGTCCCAGGTTAATAGGGTGGTTGTTATGGCTGGGAAGGATTAAGGCCATGAAGATGTCCGCACACTGTTCTTAAGCTCCAAAGTTTTATTCAGTTGCAGGTTTCAACGTTTCGACCCCTTCGGGTCTTCATCAGAAACCTGATGAAGACCCCGGGGTAATAAGTAATATATTACTCTCCTAAGTAATATTGCCCAACACTGATCGCTAGTGTAGGATAAGGCAAAGCCACCCCCTATTTCTTTGTGTTTATTTCTTGTGATGATTTCTCTATTACCCATTCTAATAATCCTACACAAGCTCATAATGGGAATAAAAGTTAAAATAGTTAAAAACACAATAGTTAAAAAGGATAAAAGTTCATGCATATATGTATTTTGTTTTTGTCATTGTTTTATGTAATGGTTTATCTCAAAAAGTAGACTTCTTGCCTGCTTGCAAATGTAGACAGTGCAGTCGCACTTTTCTGCCGCTAGAGGGCAATACACTCCAGTGAGAGGGGAGTTGCTGACATTGAGTCAACGGGAAGTCAGTACATTCCTGTTGAGTGAGGGCTGGGCAAAACATGTGTCTCCTCGTTGTGTGTGAATATCTACAGTATGTTTTGCAGGTGAGATATGAAAAGTGGGCTCATACAGACATATGAAACAGTATATTGGATCGGATGGGCGTATGTTTGGAGTGGGAAAGATGGCCATATGCGACCACAATATGATGATATGTACTGCATGTTCTGCTTGGTATTTTGGTGGGTTAGCTCAGCTAATGCTAATTAGAGGTCAGGCTGCAGTAGGCCCTAAAGCAGTTACTGTGTGTGCGCGTCTGTTATGAATGTAATATTCCTAACTCACTGCAATGGTAATATGCCATATTGGATATTATACTATTTGAAAGACTGTAATTTTGTCATGTAAACCGAATTAGTGATATGATTTGCTTATGGATTATGTATTTGTCCAGTCATGTCCAGTCAGTCAGTCGGGGGAAGTCAGTACATTCCTGTTGAGTGAGGGCTGGGCAAAACATGTGTCTCATCGTTGTGTGTGAATATCTATGTTTTGCAGAACTGTCCAGTAAAAGCTCAACATCCAACCACACTGATATGGACTGGTTAACCAGATGTAACTCTTTGAGAGTGTAAAAATGAAACCAAATGGACCCTTGCGGGTCCATTTGGTTTCATTTTTACACCCTCAAGAGTTAAAATATTCATCATGTGAATTAGCCCAACTTAGTCTACACAACTAGAGAATGTAGAAGATTAATGGTCATTTCAATCTGTATGTTCCAGGTGAGCATCTAGCACATTCTAGTGCATTTTGGAAGTGCCACTAGTGCATTTTGGATCTTGTCCAGGCCACTAGGTGGCGCAGGCCACCGGGAAAACTCCCTGTACTCCAGGTGGCCAATCCGCCCCTGGTGTTAAAAACACTGAACATTCTTGACCCTAGTTGGGTTTAGAGTTGTTGTGCAGCAGCCACACTGACATATTGTATCATGTACCTTCTTTATGTGTGTGTGTGTGTGTGTGTGTGTGTGTGTGTGTGTGTGTGTGTATGGGCATGCGTGCTTATTTCATCCCACTGTTGTCTAATCAGTCTACTTGTGTGGTCCCCAGAACGCCTACGCGTTGGAACGGAAGGACCTGCTGACTGGGAACCGAAACAAGTGGGAGCAGTCTATGAAAGACAGACGGGACAGGGAGGTAGGCATGACGATTGAGACGAGAAAGATTGTCGTTCAATCTTTCTTTCCCTTGCTCTCTTCCTCTTAAACGTTCCCAACTTTCTCTGTGCTCTTTGCCACACATATAGACCAGTACATTGCATAGATTGAAGGGTTCTTCCTCCATCTCCGTGGTTCCCATTGGGAACCAATGTGGTTCGGCAGGCATAGAAAATAGTTTGGACACCACTGCCCTAGGTAACAGCCAGTTACCCATGTCTATGTAATGTCAACTAGGGATGGGCAAAAAAATCGATATGCCAATATATCACAATTCTTAATGCCATGATATCAATATCGATTCGCCAGGTTCAAAATTGTTTTTTTTTTAATATTTATGTAGTCCTATTAATTTGAATGACATGAATTTGTTCATGTCAGAAAGACTGACTGTCGTTATCAGGCTGTATTGATGTGTATGATGGCACTTTTTGCTATTGATATTGTTTAAAATTGCTTTAAAATCTTCTAGTTGATTGAACTTGTCATGGGTCATATTGTTCAGAATTGTTTTAAAGGGGAATTCTGCCCATTTTCAACATTTTACTGTACTGTATTTTAGTTGATGATGTCATCTTTTTTCTGAGGGCGTAAGAATGGAACCAAATGCACCCGTCAGGGTCCAATTGGGGTCTGAATAGGAATATAAATGAATATGAATATAAATCGATTTCAGAACCCTAAATATCAATATAGTATCGTATTGTGAGGTGAGTGAATCGTCCCACCACCAATGTCAACGCTGCCTCCAGTTGCAGAACCTGCTGCAGAGGATGGAGAAGGTGGAGGAATTTGAGGCCTCACTTCAGAAGCTGAGGGTGGAGAGCTCAGAGGAGTACAACACCATCAAGATCAAGCTGGACACCGACGTTCAGGTCAGTAAAAACCCTTATTACATGGCTTGAATGAATGCTCCAATCAGAAGCCATCGTTCTGGTCACGTGAGCGGTCACATGTCACAACGGACCGCTCTGCTCAACAACAGACCTACAAGCCTGGAAGAACATATCCTACACATAAATAAAAGCAGCCTTGTTATGTACTATTTCTGTCAATTATTAGTTATTTATTAATGTAATAAGCGGGATAACACCCTTTGAATCAGTGAGTTGTTTCCTAATAACTGACAGTCAGTCAGTTCGTTGGGTGTTATACCTTACTCATTATATTTAGCACAGAGTGAAGAGTGCACATTTTTGAAAATTATGACAAGATGTCCTGCTGAAACGCTCTAAGAAAATGCGGCCATCAAAGGGTGCGCTCTGCAGATGCATCTTATAAGGGGTTGCGTGTTCTCAAGGGGGGCTGCCAATCATACTTTTGAGTTTTTAACTCAACTCTGAACGAGTTTTGGTGTTCAAAGCATTATGTTTCACAGTGCGCCACTAGGTGGCACGCTGGGAGCTTGTAGCTCTGATATTTTTGAAACATTGTGAAAATGTGATGCAAATCTTTGAATATATTCTTTTGGAAGCAAATTAAACTAATTAAACTTCTCAAAAGCCTTCACTTTCTCCTTGATTTTTGTGGGGTGATTTGGGGCAGTGAGTCGGAATGGTGTTTTTTGTCTCGAACTAGCCCTGAATAGTGCTAATGATGAACAACAACAACCAAACAGGTGCTGGAGCAGGAGCTACAGCAGATGAAAGCGACCTTCCAGCTGAACCAGGAGAAACTGGAGTACAACGTGCAGGTGCTGAAGAAGAGAGACGAGGAGAACACCATCATCAAGTCCCAGCAGAAGAGGAAGATCAGCAGGTCACACACACACACACACACACACACACACACACACACACACACACACACACACACACACACACACACACACACACACACACACACACACACACACACACACACACACACACGGAGCAACTTAACCCTAACCTCAACCTCTATATATCCATACTACAAACCATAGCCTTACGTACTCACCTCTAGACCTAGCTCGTGACTGCTCATAATCCCAACCTGAATCTGTTAGGCTGTTACAAATCACAAACCTGAGTCTAAAGATCTCTTTTAACCATAACTAATAAACCACTTTACTCTAAAGATATCTTTTTACCCATAAATAATAATCCACTTGAGACGAGGTCTTTGTCACCATAAACCATTTTACATTCTTCATGGGGCCTGTTGGCTATCACATCAGTCAGTAAAACATGGTGGTACCCACGCACCACCATGTTTTACTGACTATGTGATGGCTCACATAGTGAACGCTCACTCAAATAATCCGGTGCTGTGTGTGTGTGTACTGCAGACTGTGGGATGTGCTGAACAAGTTGAAGAGCAGGTGTGGCGCCCAGGAGAAGCTGTCTAAAGAGGAGATTGACGGTTTGACTAGAGACTACAAACGCAGCGTGCAGGAGTGTAAAGACATACAGAAGAAAAAGAGGTTGGGAGTGCTCGCTCTTTCTCTGGCTCTCTCTATGTCTAATCGTATTTTCTCAGATTGAATCACAAAAGTAAAATGTATGTCGGCGTATCCCCCGGGGTACAAATTTCAATTAATTTAAAAAAAAATCATACAATATCTGATCGTATAATATCTGGTCGTTTCCAGCTCTCGTTTTGCAAAAACAACTTGAGTCACAGACCCAGGCAGTGGCGTTTCTAAGCAATTTGGAGCCCTAGGCAAGATTTTCCCTGGAGCCCCCCCTTACCAAATGGACCCTTACGGGTTCATTTGTTAAGAGGGGGCTCCAGGGGGCTCCTGTAAAATGGTATATAAGTATAACGTATTTATCCATAAGAGGCTTATTAGCCTGGGATCCATTTAAAGCATGTCTGGTGGTCGCCCCCTCTCCTCACCTCCCTCCCCTCATGGTCGCCCCCCTCCCCTCATAGCGCCCTAGGCAACTGCCTGGTCTGCCTAATGGCAAAAACGCCCCTCGGTCCAGGACAGGTATGGGTGTGTGACTCAAAACTGTGTTGCCGACCTGCAACACACATTTGACCTTTCACCTGTCTGCATTGCTCCAGGCACTTTGCAGCGGTCAGTGCCGACAGGTACGAGGAGGTGTGGCTTATGAGCGAGGCTGAGGTGAAGCTGCTGGCGGAGCGCGTTCTGGAGATCGACCGTCTCCTCCATGAGCAGCAGCTGGGCGTGGCCTGGGAGCGCCCCCCCGCTGCCGCCTTGGCGCAGCGCCCCGGACACGTCCGGACACGCCAACAGAACCGAGCCCAGAGGAGTGCGGCAGTGCTGCGGTCCGTCGACCCCTCCTCCTCCTCCTCCTCACGCCTGGTCCGCTCAGCAGGGCACAGCGGCTCAGGGACCAGAGAGGCGTCGTCGGGACCAGCTTACGGTCGGACGGAGAGCGCCGCCGTGTGGAGGAGCGACAGCCTCGCGGAGGAGGAGGACGAGGAGGAGGTCATCCAGGGGAGCGCGGGGGAAGAGAGAGGGGAGGTGTCGACACGGACCGTAAGGAGACTGCTGGAGGTGCTGTGTGACGAGGCGGTGAGTTCCACAGGGCGAACGGGGACGCGTGTTCTTCACTTTTACATTGTGCAAGGATCTCCACTTTGATACTCTGATGCATTTTATACGATCTCTACAATTTGAAATCCTTCTGTTTGAATTTTACTTAAATGTAGGCAGTCAACATTTCCAGAGCGACTGCCTACATTTCCAGAGCGACTTGCGATCCAGAGCGACTTGCATTACACAATACACAATACCATTTCACTCTCAGAGTTACAGATTTGGTTTGGTCATTTAGCTGTGGATGCCCTAAAACACCTCAAGGATCCCTGGTCTGGTCCTGGGACTAACACACAAGGATACAGAACAGAGAACATAATGCCATTTGAACTTATTCGAACGTACTGTAGCAATATCAGGGACTTTAAGCAGACGACGGCAACGTCCCCACTACTGCAACAGAAAGTTGACCTGGATAGATTAACCTGCTTGGCGTAGCAGCCGTTCCTACTAAGGCAGAACCAGAACCTACACTTTAACATAAGTGTCCCCCACGTCTGTTTGACACACGCTGCATAGATCGTCACCATGGTAAGACGTCGCCGTTGTGGATGTCTGTTTGCTTAACGATTTTGAAAGCTACGGCAATTGCGTCACAATACCTTCTCTAAGGGAGCTGTTGTAAAATAAAAGTAGATGCTTAAAGGGGAATTCCACCCATTTTCAAAAATTTCCATTTTCAAAAAAAAGGGTCTGAAAGAAAAATCATTGGTGAAAATACATCTTGAAAACATGGTGAAATACATCTTGATGGTGTCATCAGATTCCGCCATGTTAATGATTTTTTCAGACCTGCATTTTTAGGAAATACAGAATTGGGTGAACCTTTTTTAACAACATCTCTGAGGTATATTAATGACTATATTAATACATTAATGACATTGAAATGTTAAAAAAGGGTGGAGTTCCCCTATTAGGGGGAGTTCCCCCCTAATATGCTGACATGCCCTGCAGCCAGGCTTGGTCAGGTGTGCTGTCTGGAACTATGTGTGCCGTCTCCTTATTTTTCAAGTCCTCAATATGACAAGGCTTGACTTTTGATAGTACATTCCAGGGGCGGATCTAGGCATGGGCATGGGGGGGGGGCAACGCCCCCCTAAATGCCCAGTCTGCCCCACCAAACACGTGGAAAACAACCCAAGATATTTCAAATTCAAGTTCCTATATCTAAAATGATTTGAAACACTACTACAGCTACTAACTAACTACAGTTGTGTCGCCACTAAACCAACAGCATTTCATCATTGAAAACAGAAAACTCTCTGAGTCAGACCTTTAGCTTTATGCATGCTGAGTGTCTGTTGCAACTTCAACAACAGCTGATGTTAAAATTGCTGCTGAAACGGGCGCTTTACTTGATTAATAAAAGTCCTGTAACTGAAATGCTATGGGGCATTTTCAGTTACAGGTACCATTTTCTCCTGCCCCCCCAATTGGGAAATGTTACATCCGCCCTGGTACATTCGAGGGACATTAAGTCCTATTCCTCCTGTCTGCATGTGTCTCTAGGGCTTCCTGATAGAGAGCAAACTCCTCAAGCTGCTGTCTCCACTGAAGAAAGACGAGCAGTCCCTCATGAAGCTGGACGCCATCTTCTCTGTGAGTTATTATTGTATGGCCATCATTGTTTTGTTTTTAAACCTTAGTAATATGGCTTAAGTCAGTGGTTTTCAACCTTTTTCACACCAGGGCCCACCATTTATTCAGATTTTGAGCCACGGACCACCACTTGAGGAGGACATTTTAGCCCCACAGACCCCAAAACTAAAGATTTCTTTTGCTTTTGTGCACAATTCCAGGCTGATTTTTGGGAAACAAAACAGTCCAACACGCAGATCAAAATGACCATTAATCTTCTACATTCTCTAGTTGTGTAGATTTGGGCTAATTCACATGATGAATATTTTAACCTCTGGCTTAAGTGATTAAAATCTGGAGAAAACAACACATTTATGCCATATCACATTCACAATATTATGATCCCAGATGATGCCTATATTCTCATGAGATACAGTATATCATTATCGGTCAATGTATTTTCACCCCTACCTCACTATGTGGCCACATATGCCACATATTTATTCTACAAACCAAAAACGCTATTTGAAAGTGCTGCTTCGTCCAGGAGAGGCTGGCACTGAGTACTACTGTTATGTTGTCTACCAGGCCCTGGGCATTGAAAGTGACGACGATGTCTACAAACTGGCGGAATTCTTCATGAAATACAGACAGCAGCAGAGAGAGCAGTCTGAGGTAAATACGCGGTGCCATGTCATTATTCCGACCTCCCATTGTTCCGAAACTACAAGACGCAAAACCCTACCCTTCTCCAACTGTAACCCTAAGCCTAGGCTCTTAGGGTTACGGTTGGGGAAGGGTAGGGTTTTGCTACAAACATGCCTAAACCCTTCTCTAACCCTCATCCTCACCATAACCGCATCAAGCACGTTGCAGCTGATAGTGGATTTCCAGCGCATGTTCGGACTAATGGGAGTTCTGATCTGTGGGACTTCGGTACTTAGATCAGTCCCCAAATACGCAAGGAGATGGCAAATTCACAGGAAGGATGGCCTTTGTACCACAGTTGAGTGCATGTATGGAGCACAACAATAATGTGCATGTGTTACAGTAGTTACAGACATGTAGGTGAGGCCCAAAAGAGACATCAAAGAACCAAAGGGGGGAATGTGGGGGACATAGGGCCCCAAATAGGAGTTTCTTGAGAAAGACTTACAAAGGGAGTTGGTGGATTAGGGGGCAGATGTGAACCGCAAGATTGGTAGTTCGAACCTGAGCTCCCCCAGAGTTATTAGGGAATTTAAGTTTCTGTATCTAGGCCTTAGACACGACGAGAACAGTAGGCGTGGTCCGTCGCAGTTGCAACAGAAGCCCAACATAGTTAAGAAAGCAGGTGACGCCGACGGGATCCACCTCTTCCACTGGCGTCTCTGGTTTCCATGGTGACACTCATCTACAGCGTAGCTCTCGTCCACGTTGTTAACACGATGCCAAAAGCCGCGTTCTGCCGTCGTAGGAGAGGGTAAGACGACCGCGAGGCTTATGTATCGAGCACAGAGCGACTTCATTTCTGGTGTCGTAGGTTGGACGTTCTACCAATATTAAATAGGCTAATGTTGAGGTGAGCAAGACATTGATCCCCTAATTGCTACTGATGTGCAGGTTGGTGCCTTGCATAGTTTCCCCTGTCATCACTGGGTGAATTTAATGCACATCTATGTGCTTGGGGCGTAGTTGTGCGCATCCACATGTGTTTGTGCAGCAGACCAGACATAGTACTCTCTATCTACTGTGCTTCTTTAGGACTATTTTTTAGGATGAATGTAATCTAGCAGCAGTGTTCTCTCTCTTCCAGCAGGGGGCGGGGGAGTGTGGTAGCATGGCAGAAGGACAGGAGGACCTCATACATCCCAACGAGGTCCTGGCTGTTCTGAAAGCCTTCACTGCTCAGTGCAGAGACTCCGGGTCAGAACACACACACACACACACACACACACACACACACACACACACACACACACACACACACACACACACACACACACACACACACACACACACACACACACACACACACACACACACTTTAGTTCTTTATTTGAATCCACAAATTAGTTCATGTTCACACAAGGGTACCATAGCACCTCCTCCTCCACACAGACAAACTGCCTATAACAGCCGATACAGATAGAACAGAATTTAACAAGTTGTTTAGCTTTACTCTTTGTCATGCCAGCTATTCGTAGGCCACTCACAGTCAGTTTATGCAATGGCCCAGGCTTCCAAATATCAATATGGCATCCTAGACCCGTCATAGGTTGATACTTTGAGATTTTATCCTGGAATGCCTGCTCCATGTACGAATCAAAGACACAGCCCACCTCCAAAATCAAAACCTCCTTGTGACTTGTATCAACAACAACAACACACGCACGCACGCACGCACGCACGCACACACACACACACACACACACACACACACACACACACACACACACACACACACACACACACACACACACACACACACACAGACGCACACACGCACACACGCACACACAGACCTTCTTTAGAAAAAAGAGAAATAGTCAAATCTTCAGTGTTTGTTAAACTCTAAGGGGAATGTACTGTGTATTATACTGTATTTGTTGTTGTCATTTACATTGATATTGGTCCATAGGCAGGAGCTCAAATAGAACTGATGTAGAACATGCACAATAAAAATGTCAGTTTGTTTATACAGTCACTAAGGTATGTGTTTACCACAGTTGGCTGAATACTTTATTTAGACCTTTATGACTGGTCATACTCGTTCTTGAGTGGTCATGTGGTGCTCATGGTGGTCCTTCCAGGGAGCGATGGGGCCCTCACCGGGCCCTGGATGACTGGGACGGTTGGGATGCCTCTGAAGACGCAGCCTACTGGGACAGTTTGGCCAACGTCATCCCTGAGTCCAAACTGAAGGTCTGGGATGCGCTGGACAATGCACTGGACAAGTACCAGTGAGTGCACAAACTCACACTCACTCACACATGCATGCATGCACTGCATCCAAATGATTGCAGTGTTTGCTCATACACAAACACAGTGGTGGACTGGGCGAAAAAAATCGGCCTGGACATTTTTAGCGTGATTTGGCCAGGACCGGCCCACCACAACCAGCGCGTGATGGACCTATTCTACCTGGTATAGTTGGTTAACCAGATGTAACTCTTTGAGAGCGTAAACAAGAAACCAAATGGACCCTTGCGGGTTTTAGTTATTTATTTTTTTTCTGTGCTTTGACTGTCAGGTATAGGATTAATAAAAAATGTACCAAAGTAGGAAACGGTTGGTTCAACCCTTGCTTTGAGTTTCCTAGTAGATTGGATGATTGTGGATTGATTCCACAAGAACACAATTTTTTACCCCCAGTGTGATGGAAATCACTAGTCGATAAAACATCTAGAAGCAGCTCCTCCTCACGATGGTCACCAAAACATTTTGGATTTAAAAGCTTTATAAAAAAAGGTATTTTGGGGGTATTTTTGCATTCATTTTTAGTTTTTATTAGTTTCATTTAACTCAAATGTTTTTTGAATTTTAGTTTTCGTTTTTTAGTTACTTTTAGTGAACTATTATAACCCTGATCTGACCCTGCTCATACATACTGTTCACTGTAACTTCCAGCGTGGTCCTGACAGAGAGGTCTAAGCTCATCGCTGACACACAAAGCCTGAAGCAGAGGAATGCTGAGCTGCGCATGCTGCTGCACCAGTCTCTCAACGCAGCGGTATGTGCGTGTGTGATTGTCTGTGTGTGTATTCATGCATGCGTGTGTGTGTCTGTGTGCACTCTGCTGTGCCAGTTTGTGAAATCAACACAGCAAACAGTAAATACATCTGTCGTATTTCCTTTAGTAAGCATAGAGATCCAAGGAAACATCTGCACAAAAAAGGGGGAAGTTTTCTAACTGCGGATGTTTCCTTTTGAAAATCATGTTGTTGAGAATCTGCGCCCCAGGAGCTCAGGTGGCGCAGACAGCCGTGCAGTGGTAAACCCTCTGCACGCGACCACGGAGGTTGTGGGTACGAATCCCCCATGGTGCACCCGGCTTTGTTTTGTTGACGATACAGAAATGAATTGGCATAATGACTACATTCTGACTACATTGTAAATTTAGAAAACAAAACGAATCTGTGCCGAGCATTGACCAAAGCTTGTTTAGCTGAGCTTGACTTTGAAGCAGGTATAGAGATATGACCGCGCTTTTTGTCAAAGTTTATAAACCTTTAGTAATAATAATACTATTTCTCCTAGCACAGATACAAAACAATCAAAAGTCAAAATCGTACAATTCTTCCGCATACGTGCCAGTGAAATTTGTTCCCTGCATTCGACCCATCTCTTGAAGCAATGCACTGTGGCCATGCCACACTCAGGAATCAAGAGCCAAGCAGGAAGGTATTAGGTCCCATTTTAACAGTCTTTGGTATGACTCGTCCGCTCAGAGGATCAAACCACTGACCTTCCAGTTTCAGAGTGGACACTAGTCTCAATGCCACTAAGCTGGTACAATGACAAAAACCTAAAAGTCTAAAAGCAATAGGTAAAAAAAACAAACCTGACACATCTGACATGTACTGTATCTCTCCTTCTGCTTTCTGATAGGTCAACACAGAGCTGGAGATACCCCCCACGCAGGTGATGCAACTGGGGCATAAGTGATCATCTTAAAGGAGTGCTTCGCCGGTACGGAATGCCTTTAAATGCTGTACAACACCATCGAAATATGTGAAAAAATATATACATGTAAAAAAAAAAAGCCAAGCGGTGGCGCCAGAGAAAGTATATTCTGTGCTTGCCTTGGGGCTCTCCTCTGCCTCCCTTTAGTGTTCAGTGCTATGGCAAACAGTCTGGAACCCCCTCCATTGGACGGTGTTCCACTACAGTATGTGCAGAGACACGGACACAGAGGCACGGATGCACGATAGTATAACCATACAGACGAGGTTTAATTTCGGCGAAGTATCCCTTTAATTGTTTTTATTTGTCACATTTTCTATGAATGAACACACATTACAGTTCTACAGACGAGGAGTATTCACAATTGTAAACATCATGGATTGTGGGTGTTTTTGTTGATTTGTCTGCTATTGAAAGGTCAATAGCAGATTTACCAGCTCACAATAAGTGTCACTGTCTCAGTCATCGCAACGCCCTTTTGAATCATCTATTCGGTCACTCATCTTCAAAGACATCTTGAGTGTAAACAGAAAAAGACAACACTTACGCCATATCATGACATTGTGATCCTGAATCCCAGATCATACCTAATATGGATATATTTTTGGCCATCTGTATTTGCTTCATATACTGTATGTCTGTAGCCAGGTATCATGTTGCACACGTTAGGATGTCTTGGCTGTGTTTGTTGTCGTCTCGGTGCGACTGGATGGCTTGGGTGAGCGTCTCTGGCTCCTCATTCCTCATCTGTGGGGATCCAGAAATATTCCACCACTTTTCGACTTCTTCTGGCCGGGGCAGAGTCGGGTCTGTCAGGTTTGTCCCCTCCTATGGCAGGCAGGTCTCCGAAGTGCGACGGCCCTGTGCCCTTCCCCATCTGTGGTGCTGATACTCTCAACATGCTCCTGAAACCAAAGTCAGCCCATATAGAGTGTGTTTTACATTGTTAAAATATGTAATTAAATGTTACGTTTTGATTTATATCCATGGCAACTACTTGTGTTTGTTAATCAGCATTAATTCAGTGTATAGATTGAACCAAAAGCTTATGGGTCCATTTTATTAAGTGAAGAGTCTCTATGTCTCTATTTTATGTATAAGCAGACTCTTTCCAAAATGTTTGCCAAAATAGCAGTTAATCAACAGGCTCAGTCCATCTTTGAGCTTGAAAATCAGCTCTTCTTTAAGCCAGTTTCTCAATTAAATAACTTTACCTGGATGGGCTCCTGTCGTCGTCCTCAGGACCAGGTTCAGGGGTGGAGATGTAAACAGGGTCTCCTTCCTGAACAGGAACACAAGTACACAACACTAATGTTTACATTTAACCTCTTTGGAAAGACGCCTTTATTTTCTGTTCGAAGACCATATTTGGGTGAAGGGGGGCTTATGAATACAGGGATAAAGCCATAGCAGTGTCTTAAACAGAGCCTGTACCATTTTACTTTATTGTCCCCACCTGCCGATGGCATGCATGGGGACAGTATGTTTTGCGCTCCGTGTGTCCATCTATTCACGTGTCTTTCTTATCATCTGTCTGTGTGTGTGAACAGCTAATCTCTGGGGAGAGAGTGTGTTTTGCGCTCCGTCCGTGTGTCCTTCTGTCCCAGTCTGTGCCAAATTTTGCTCACAACTATCAGCCTCTGCCTCAGGTATTCCACAAAAGCATGTTATAGTGCCGCCATGAGGCCAATATTGGCAAAACACATTTCTGTAGATTAATTGTACCCTACACGTTTTATCCATACATCACACAATTCATTATACATTATCTCCATAGTTATGGGATCAACATGGATCTGCAATATTTACCATCTTCCATTCTGATTGGCTAAGATTGGCTTCCAAAGATCTTTGTGTGTATAGTGCATGTATGTATGTCCTTCCGTCCGTCTGTGCACTGTTAACCCGGTCAATGCCAATCTTTGCACACTATTGCTAATGACAAACCTTTGCCCCAAATTTTCCAGAGCAGTCTGTTATACAGTAGTGCCTCCACTAGGCAGCTTTTCACATTTTACACAGGGCCGGATTTAGCCAGCTCTACTAGGGTGGGCTGAAAGAATGGCAGGGTGGGCACTTCCAAAGTTTTTCATATGAAGCAGTGGTTTTCAACCTTTTTGACACCAGGGCCCACTATTTATTCGGCATTTGAACCACGGACAACCATTTGATGACATGTTAGCCCCACATACCTCAAAATATAAGATTTCTTTTGTTTTTGTTTTTGTTCACAATTCCAGGCTGGATTTAAGAAACAGTCCAACATACAGATCAAAATGACCATTAATCTTCTACATTCTCTAGTTGTGTAGACTCGGGATAATTCAAATGATGAATATTATAACTCTTGAGAGTGTAAACATGAAACCAAATGGACCCGCAAGGGTCCATTTGGTTTCTAGAGGGCCCCCCCTCTAGATCCGGCCCTGGTTTTACCTTTAACTGCACTGAGATGCATGTAACATTGCATGCATGCTCACCAGAGGTCAAGGGCAAACCTTTGATCTGCATTTTTCATATCAGTGCCACCTCATCTTGGAGCTACAAAATGAGTGTAGGGACTGAAGTCACATAGGGCTAAAACCTCTGGAAAGCTCTGCATTAACAAGCCTTTGTAGGCCTAGTCAAAAAGAGCTAAATGAGAAGTCTTAAGAATCGCATGAACAAACAATATTTATGTTGTGGGCGAGGTTGCTTTTATTGATTGGAATGATGATACTAATGATGATCGCATGAATCCGCTTGTCCAGGAAATGTTATTGTGAAACAAGCAGTGTTGGGAAATATTACGTATTAACTTTCGTTATGACCCATTAGAAGAAGTAATAATATTACATTACTTAACTTGAATCAAAGAATAATATATTACAATATTACTTTCCCAAGTCCCTCCCCCACCCCCCAATCTGTTTAGTGACAACTTGCGACATTTACTAGTGTGCAGAATGCTGCGGTGAATTAGGATCTACAAACTAGAGTCCATCTCTGTTATTTGTTGATGGCTTTTAAATCTGTTTTATTTTCAGATGCAACAGGCTCAAAAGTATATGAGGCATGTTAAGGCAGAGTAACATATTACTTATTACACATTTTGGCAGAGTAATATTTTACTTTTGCTGGAAAAGGTAATAATATTACAGTAAAATGTAATATTTGTTTAGTTATTGCCCAACACTGGGAACGAGTACTATTAGCATTCTTTTTGTTTGTTTGAAATAATGAGGTTTGGAAAGACCTAAATTCAACTCACTTCTTTTCAGTTACATTTATTTACATTTATATTGTGATGTGCAAATAAGGCCTGAACCCCAGTGTCCTCCCTCTCTTGCACAGAGACACATGCTGCATCCAAGATTATGTCAACACTCTCAATACTACCACTACCACATGGGATATAGTGCATGCTCGAACGCTCCTATCCTGGACCTGGTTGGCTCCTATCCACTTTTTTTAAGGCTGATACTGGCCTTCCACATATACTGTACCTTAAGTCGCTGAATTACACTGAAAGTACAAACGTACCGTGAAATTTCTTGGGCTGCCATCCTGGTTCTTTAGAATCTTAACCCTCTGATCGCTTTCTGTCATGCAGAGGAAATAGCTCTTGATGTTGGCCTGGCACTGTGAGAAAACAATATGACAAATACACAGTGATAATCATAATACTACACTGTATATGATCTTTAAGATATACCTTGTATTTTAGCTCAATATGCATTATGCATAAGTGTGAAAGGAAAAAGAAGAAGTGAACAATCAAGATTTAATATTACCTATCATCAGTGTTGGGAATATTACTTTACCTTGTTAATTTATTACTTATTAAGGCCAGTGGCATACCTACAATAAAGCAAGCACACTTGGCTATCTGGCCAAATCCATATGAAATCAACTTGAAAAAACGTCAGTCCTGAAAACAGTACTGGCGTAGACCTACCTCATCCTAATCAGCTATGGACACTTAACACAGGAGTTAAATGTATTCCTTAAATTCATGGAAGCCAGTAAATAATTTGATGAGAAATTATAGAAAAGTATTTAACCTCTGCAGTTGTCAAGATAATTTCACAAGCACACTTGCAACGAGACAGATTGACAAAAAGTAATATTGAAAGTAATACAGTAATGCAGAAAGAAAAGTACTGTATAATATATTAGATTTTTGTAATATATTTTAAGTAATATATTATTTATATTACAAGTTCATGTATTTTGGTAATTTATTGCGTAATATATTAAGTTACGTAGTGCACATGTCCCAACACTGCCTATCATGAAGTGTTCTACATTGATGCTGCTCAGGTTAAAATAAAATATACTGACTTCTCTATTTCACATGAAAACCCTATTTAAAACTCGATATGTCTGTGGCCCCACCCTCTCTGACCACTAAACACGGCAGTCCACAAGCACTTTTTAAATCAAAGGTTGAGAACCACTGCACGACAGACAGCACAGCATAATACAGTACACCTACTGCTTTGTTCTGCCTCATAGCTATGAGGTCCTCCTGAGCTCTGAACCTGTCTGCCAGGGCCTGGTGTCTCTCTCTCCAGGTGAGACACTCGCTGGTCCTCTCCTGTCTCTCCTTCTCGGCCAGGCGTCTCTCCTGGTCCGCCTCCAGCTGAGCCTGGTTGGCCTTCCTGCTCTGCTCTTCTGACACCATGGCCCTGCGCCTGGAGCTCTCCTCTCTGTGAGGTGCGCACACACACACACACACATATGAACGCACAGGAGGTCAGTCAGCATCAAGCTTCAGGTCAATAAGCAGGGGTGTAGTGGAGGGGCGATGCGGGGGGGGGGGGGGGGGGGGGGGGGGGGGGGGGGGGGTGGCGACGTCCCACCACTTCTCACATCTAAAATATTTTTGGGGCAAAAGTAGGCCTATGTTTTTTGTCTTGTCATTTACTTTTATGGATACAATTAGGCATTGTAAACAATATTTCTCAATATGCCATACTTGTTTTAATAGCGTGTCTGTGTGTGTTGCGCACGTGCACGCAAATGCAAGTGTGCATGCACGTGTCTTAAAGGGGAATTCCACTCATTTTCAGTATTTTACTGTCATTAATATACCTTAGAGATGTTGTGTGGACATGGTAAAAAAGCTCCCCCATTCTGTGTTTCCTAGAAATGGAGGTCTGAAAAAAAATCATTAGCATGGTGAAATACATCTTGATGACATCATGAAGTGTTTCGCCATTTCTAAAAGTCCCACTACAACACTGTCAATAAGGTCATGGTAAAAAACAAATGCTGTTCCTTGAAGCGGTTAGCGCCGATCAAAAACAATTCCATTGCCTCGTCATGGTCACAGTCAGACAGCAGTTTGCATTAATCACATGAAATAAATGCTCCCAGTGTTGTTTCATTAAACACTTATTAAGGGATATTTCAATTCAGCGGTGGGCAATTATTTTTCCCAATGGGCCAAATGAGATGCATAAAAAAATGTGGAGGGCCAAGACTAAACTCTGCGTAATATTAATTTAATTTCAAGATAAAAGTAAGCGTAAGACCAACTGTTTTGACACCAGGGACCTCTATTTATTCAGTATTTGTGCCACAGAGGACCACCATTGGATGACATTTTAGTCCCACAGACCCCAAAATTAAAGATTTCTTTTGCTTTTGTCCACAATTCCAGGCTGGATTTCACAAACAAAAACAGGCAAACAGATCGAAATGACCATTAATCTTCTCTAGTTGTGTAGACTTGGGGCTAATTCAGATGATGAATATTTTAACTCTTGAGAGCGTAAAAATGAAACCAAATGGTTTCATTTTTACACTCTCAAAGAGTTAAATCTGGTTAACCAACTTTCCATATTTAACTGGAACTCTCCCAAGGGCCACTGGTGGTCCCCGGACCACAGTACCCTTTCACGGGCCAGTCAGAGTCAACCAAAGGGCCGCATTTGGCCCCCGGGCCGCATAATGCCCAGGTATGGTCTACATGCATACTCACTTGGCTTTCACTTGGCTGTTTTCCTCTGTGAGTTGTCTGAGCTTGTGTCTGAGCTCGTCTCTTTCTCCTTCCAGTGTCCTTTTCTCCTCCATCAGAGCGCGCTTATCCCCGGACGTTCGTTCCAGCTTCAGCTTGGTTTCAAAGTAGTTCTTCTCCGTTTGCACCAGCAGTAGCTGTGCATCTGTGTGCTACAAGAACGGACATAAGGTCACTATGTCACATAATTGCATGTTGTGTACATGTGTAGATAATATAGCCATAATCTAGGCCTACGTACAAATGTACTAGGGCATTCACTTTTAGTGATTTTTGCCTGTCGACTAGTTGCCTAGTTTACTAGTCGACTAGTAGATACTTAATGTACCTGGTATTAAAAATAATTATATTAAAAAAGAAAAAAGTGGGGGCGGGCGAGGGCATCTAGCAGAAGAGTTGCGACATTGACGGGTCAGAACTGAGGAAGGGGGAAGCCTTGCCCCTGACCTCCTGGGCTCCCGGCACTCGCTCGTTTTAAGCCACGGTCAGACGCCACTCGAAGCAAAGCACCTTTCTGGGGCAGAGGCGAGCGTCTCGCTCATGTTATTATAATGTTTGGTCACTATAATCCAGATTTATGGTGTAAGACTAAAACAATATTAATAATAAAAATAATAATACCTCCATTTTTATTAATTTCTTATCGACTAGTCAACTAGTAACAACAAGGTCGACTAGTGGTTTTACTTGTTGACAATCGACTAGACAACTAGTTGGTTAATGCCCTAAAATGTACGTAGGCCTACATTATCAATATATTTATTTAGGTATATGAGCAGTTAAATTGCATGAGAAGAAGTTCTGAGTTTTCAAATAGACTGTTTCAAGTCAAACAGGGGGCATGTGGTTGTATTGTGTTACAAACTGTACTTAAGACTCTGCTTCGTTACTAACAACACAGGAATGGATATCATGATGATGGTGTGTGTGTGTGTGTGTGTGTGTGTGTGTGTGTGTGTGTGTGTGTGTGTGTGTGTGTGTGTGTGTGTGTGTGTGTGTGTGTGTGTGTGTGTGTGTGTGTGTGTGTGTGTGTGTGTGTGTGTGTGTGTGTGTGTGTGTGTGTGTGTGTGTGTAGAGGGAGAGTATAGGGTAGTGATATGTAAATGGTTCCCGCGCACAGTTTCTGACCCCTCAATGTCGCAACATTTCGGTTGGTCCGACTTCGCGGCGGCCCGACTTCTCTGGTGACCATCTGGGAATGGTTCATAGTACTGGGAAGTTGCTGTTAGGTGAGCCCATGCTGTGCTGTATACAGTACACTAACACTACTATGCAGGCTATCGTGTCGCCCCATAATTGGAAGGTAATTAACCTGCTGTGTCAAGTGTCAATGACCTTCCTTGCTTTTTTATTCTTTCTTACCTTTGCGTATGTGCGTGTCCATGTGTGTTTGTGCTTTCTTATTCCACATATGGAGAAAAAAAACTTTATGCAAACTCTTGAAAGTGGCACTTTTCATACAATCCTCATAAGAATTATATGCCATGTGTGTGCATTGTGCAGTATACTTGTATGTACAGTAGATGTATTAGATGTAATCATGTAAATAGATGCATAGGCGTGGTAGTGTGACTGTCGTGTAACCTCTTTCTTGAGGTGCTGCAGCTCGTCGTTCAGTCTGTTTCGCTCGGCCAGCGTCTGCTCCAGCTCCTGCTTGCAGCTCAGGAAGCGTGTCTCCGCCAGAGCTCTGCTCTTCTCAGACTCCTCCCGAGAGGCGGCGGCGTTCTCTGCCTCCCGCGAGCACAAGGTCGCCCTCTGCTGACTCTGGTAGGCCTTCTGCTTGGCCTGGTGGTTAGGGTTAGGGTTGAGGGGAAAAAAAAGACAAAACAAAGAAAGGGAAAGAAAAGGGAGATGCTTCTTCCATAAGTATAAGTGAACAGGGGCTATAGGGCAAGAAATGGACTTGAGGCCATTGACGTCTTTTGAAGATGAGGAGAGAGTTTACGTAGAACAGGGTTTTTCAACAGGTGGTCCGGGGACCACCGGTGGTCCTTGAGAGGGTTCCAGGTGGACCCCAGCTAAGTTGTTTAACCAGATATGTAACTCTTGAGAACGTAAAAAAATGTATACTCTCAAGAGTTAAAATATCCATCCTAAATCTACACAACTAGAAGATTAATGGTCATGGAGAGAAGAAGCAAAGGAAATCTTTAGTTTGGCGGGTCTGTGGGGCTAAAATGTCTTTAAATGGTGGTCCGTGGCTCAAATGCTGAATAAATGGTGGGCCCTGGGATGAAAAAGGTTGAAAAACCCTGACGTAGAAGAATGAAGCAGTAGTAGTAGTAGGTCATGGCATGGCGATAGAATACATGATCAGCAATAAAGACTTGAAGCTATATCAGAGCCTGATATATGGCTTCAAGTCAATCCACTTGTGACTTGGGTCCTTGCAGGGAATTGCACAGAATTTTATGCTTTATTTCAGAATACAGGCGAGTGTACAGGAATGTTCAGATATGCAGTGATGAATAGAGTAGTTTGAACCCAGGGGAACTCTGCAGGGAGCTTGTGGTATTGTCTGTGCACCACCAGACACCCCAGACAGTACAGTACCTCTTTGACCTGCGCCTGCAGCTCCTGGTTCAGGTTCCTCAGGTTCCTCATAGTCAGCTCACTCTCTGTACGCATCATGATCCTCTCCATGTGGATCTCATTAGATAAGTACTTGTTTTCCTTCCTCAGATCCTCGCATTCCTTCGGGAAAGATCGTGACACCCATGATCAAATACAACAGTTTAAATCGTCCTCTCTTGTCTTTGCTAAATACACAGTATATTGGAATATAAAGGTATAGTAAGTGATTTGGGTCATTTGGAAAGCCCTCCAGTCCACCTGGTAGTAAAATGTGCTCATCCACACACTCTACAATCAGGATCGAGTGGGGGCCCGAGTGGGGGCCCACCCCCATTCGATCCTGATAGAGGAAGGCCCCTCTCATCCTGATTGGACGAAAGGCTTTTCTCCCAAAGAACAAACTAAAACTAGGGTTTTTTGACCCCAGGGGCTCACTGGGGAGCCCCTGGCTAATCCTGCCCCTGGTTGCCCCTGGCTAACTCTATAGGAGGGAGGATTAGCCAAAAAGGAAGAAAAAAGTACAATATTTGAATTAAGTGAAATCACTTACTAGACCTTTAACGAGTACTGTACGTTGTACTTGGTACCTCTAGTCTACACCGATTCCTTTTTCTGAAAGTACACAACCTGCTGTACAAGCTCACAACATGCCTAAATTAGGGTGTATATCACACTCATTGGAATCAAGTGCTTAAAGCATTGCTTTAAGTACAGTGTTTAGATGACGTCCTGTCCTAGTCCTACCTTTCTTTTCCTCACTAGTTCTCCTTGGAGGTGGTTGATTTGAAGGAAGGAGCCGCCGTTGCTGATGGCGCTGATTGGCCGTACGGCTCTCACGGGCCTCCGGCACGGCCGCGGCAGTACGCTCACCTCCTCCAGCACCGCTCCTCCTCCTCCTCCTCCCCCCTTCATGCCGAACCGAGTCACACCGTTGACATTACTGCTGCTCATGGACAAAGACTTGTCCAGCGAGGCTCTCCCTGCAGAGGCAGACAAGGCCTGCAGGTCTCCGTGAGACGTGGCCCTCAGGGACATATCGAGACGCGTCCCAGGATCTCTCTCTCTCTGTCTCTCTCTCTCTCTCTCCCAGGATCTCTCTCTCTCTGTCTCTCTGCAGGCTTCAGGTGGATGTATGAATGCAGAAGGGACTCTGCTCTGCAAGGATAACGTAAATGAAGGTTGTCCGGTTTCATGTTTGCTTCCCCAGGCGGATCCTATCCCTCGTTGGGGCATCATTTATCATTCATTAGGTAACATGATAGGCTAGTTTTTGTGCGATGGAATGGAAGAGAGTGAGGAAAGAGCATTCACAATCTAGAGATGCCTTCCAATGAGTGCTACATAGTAGTGGTGCTTTAATTACTCAAAAGTTGAAGAGCCAAAAAGGGAATATGATGACAGGATTGTTAAAAGGGGTATTATATGCATTGACATGACAACCATAAATGAAACCAGCGGAACAGCTAAGCTACTCTTAATGTTTGGTTTAAAAATGTCAGAAGAAGAGGGGGTCCCGCACACTGTCTTCACTTATAAATACTTTTATTAAGGATGACAACGTTTCGGTCTAAACAACCTTCATCAGGTATCTCTGAGATACAAATAACAATAACAGCAGCTTTAGAAAAATAACCTTGATACACTAACTAGAGGGAAGCAGTCACAACAAGTGCAGATGGAGTCTGCTCTTAAATCAGACATTAAACTTTTAAAAGACCTAAACGAGATCAGTTCCTTCGGCTTAAATTAAACTAGGACAAGTTCCACTGCCCTGCCTGGAATGACATCCTCTTGCTTCAAACCAGGGCAGCACAGAAGTACAGTGTGCATAGAATAGAGGATTCTATAGCAAAATGCAAAATTACTGGAAACAGGCTATTATCACACAACCACTAATCACATGCACCCCCCAAATTCTCACTGCCTGTCAGGCTGAAACCATTACAACCTTTACCTTTGAAAACCATTTACTTTAAACAAAACTAGCTTGTGTTCTTAATGAATCCACTGTAGTTATTGTTGTTCATAATACAGTACTTTTCATTGGTTCATATTTTATAATAATCACACTGAAACACTTTTAACTTGGTCTCCCTATTTTGAACAAGGACATTAAATTGTTTTTAAATATGGAAAATTGCACGTCTACAAACTTGCTTCATATCGTGCCGCATTGTAGAACATTGTTATTTTTGTTATGTTCACATGACACTGTCATACAACACAATATAATGTGTCACGAAACACGTTTGGACCCGTATGCAGAATAAACTCAGAACACAAACTTGTTGCACTCAAACAGTCTTTACTAAACTCAGAATGAACCCTCTCAGGGCAATAAACATAAACACAGAATACAACTGACTCTCAGTACTCACAGGCAACACAAACATTATAATCTAGCAACCTAACCAATAACAGAGAGTTCCTAATATACCTTCACACTAATGAACCAAAGTCTCTTCAGCTGGGAGCACAGGTGGAAACAGTCTCACATACAAGCAGGGGGAAGGAGGACAGAGGTGCAAAGTCAGGGAGGCGGCCCAGGCATGGCACACTCAGGGCAGGAGTGTGTCAATAATGTAGGCCTATAAATGTTTTCATGCCTATCAGCAGTGGCACAATGTATATTAAGTTCAGCAGAAGCATATGATATTTGACACAAATGTTTATTCTGAACTACCGTAATTTCCAGACTATAAGCCGCACCTGAATAAGCCGCCCCAGCTAAATTTGGGGCAAAATGCTGATTTTTCCATGTATAAGCCGCACCTGACTATAAGCCGCACCAGACAACAAGCTTCATGTTAGAGCAGTAGTTTTCCACCTTTTTGATCCCAGGGCCCACTATTTATTCAGCATTTGAGCTACAGACCACTATTTGACAACATCTTCACTCCACAGAACCCCAAACTAAAGATTTCTTTGGTTTTGTCCACAATTCCAGGATGGATTTTCGCAAACAAAACAGGCAAAACATAGAGATCAAAATGACCATGACTTAAGTGGTGCTAATTTAGATGGTGAATATCATAACTCTTGAGAGTGTAAAAATGAAACCGTAAAAATGAAAGCGTAAAAATGAAACCAAATGGACCCTGGCGGGTCCATTTGGTTTCATTTTTACGCTCTCAAAGAGTTACATCTGGTTAACCAACTTTCCATCATTTAGTCTGAAGTGCCCACGGAACCCTCTCAGGGACCACTGGTGGTCCCTGGACCATAGACTGCCGCACCGTTGTATAAGCCGCATGGGTCCAAAGCATGTGAAAAAAGTAGCGGCTTGTAGTCCGGAAATTACGGTATATACAGTAGCATCAGAGAGAGCTGACAATAATGATGCTTTTCAATAATGTCACCTTTCAAACTAAAGAGGCAGCATAGCCAGAAAAAATGTTTAGCAAACCTAGATCAGAGCACACTGTACATGTCTGGATAAGAACATTAAACATGAGGCTCCATTTTCGTTACCATCTAAACCCCTTATCCTAAACCCCTTATCATTTTTTTTTTACTATTTTGAAAAACCTTTTGGAATAGTTCAACGTGCCAATCTATTGACACATTGTGAGCTTGTAGACTGGCCATTAAAACTATTGAAAAATGTTATTTTTTTATAGTAATAGTTTAAAAAGGCAAAGAAGTTAAGGGATAAGGGGTTTAGCAGGGACGAAAATGGAGCCCATAGTGTCCTTGTGACTACTTGACATCAACCAGCCAAACAGATGATAGCTGGCAGGATGTGCCTCATGCAGTAACATGTGCTAGACAACTGGGGTATTTGCAGTGGAGATTGTCCACTACAAATATGCCATAGCCAGGCCCCCTGTCCATGGCCATAGCAGGACATATCCAGAACATATCCAGAATGCAAAACAGAAAAGATCATACACAACAGAGCCTGCTATTGACTGGCATACTGTAGGTGGGGCTTCTGCAGTGCAGTGGCGAATGTTCCAGTTCACAACCACAGAGATTAGGCGTTCAAATCACCCATACCACAGTACATCCGGTTTGGTTTGGCTGTATTTGTAGGTGTGAACCTGTTAGAGGAGGGTGGGCGACCTCTGTGCACCGTGACTAATAGTCAGGGAGACTGTTTTTCAGCCGGACTAAGAGCAATAAAGAATCAGTCAGTAGGGCTGGTTCAGTACTAGTGACAAAAAAGGAAAAAGAGACAAAAAGTAATCACTAGAAGTATTTCGGATACCGTATACATTATTTATGTAGCTACTGAGTAAAAAACAAAACAAAAACAAAAACATTCAAACTCCTTCAAACAATTACAAGAAATCCCCCAGAAAACTCCAATATTTATTTTTACATTTGCGTGGGGACATTACCTCACTGATGGAAAAGTCCCTCTCTTATCTTGTTGTCCTCCATTGCCAGTCATGCTCACATAAGGGGATTTCACTTGCATTAGACTCACCTATGAGGGCATTCTTTTTATGACCCGTTCCTCTCTGTTCAGTGGAGGGCATTTTAACACTGAAATGTATAGGCTAGTTAAAAAAATATACAATATGTACAAAAAATGATGACAGAAGCGCATATGGACTGGAAACAATCTGACATGACTTCCTTTGTTAATGTGTGTCCTTTGCTGACCTGTGGCAGCTTGGTGCCACATTGGCATGGCTTCAAATTTGTGGGCAGCATGGCACTCAGCACTGGCTCTCCGTGTCACATATTACTTGTTATTTTTGGCAACCTTTTGTGGCTCAGCAAGTAGTCTATGTCGCTTGATAGTGGGTTCAATCCCAATGACATTAGCTGAGTGTTCTGTGCGTGCGTGCGTGCGTGCGTGCGTGCGTGTGTGCGCGTGTGTGTGTGTGTGTGTGTGTGTGTGTGTGTGTGTGTGTGTGTGTGTGTGTGTGTGTGTGTGTGTGTGTGTGTGTGTGTGCTTTGAAAGAGGGAGACATGCTGAGAGAGAGAGAGGGAGGATGTGACCGAAAGAATAATAGTTGGAGGAACAGACAGTGTAACGGGGCAGATCTAGGCATGGGCATGGGGGGGGGCAATGCCCCCCTAAATGCCCTGACTGCCCCACCAAACAAGATTGCATGCAAAACAACCCAAGATATTTCAAATTAAAGTGCTTATATTTAAAATGATGTGCAACACTACTACACTGCTACTAACTAGGGAATTATAAGTAAATATTCGATTAGTCGATTATTCGACTAGCGAAACACTATTCGACTATTAATTCACTATTCGTTGTTCGGTAATAATAATTTTTGATATATATTTTTCAATTTTCTGCAGCAGGCATTGCGAATGTGTGCTGTGGTGTTGGTAGTAATTGTAGGTTGATTGCTCATTTTTCATGTCATAATGTAACTGAGTTACAGTAGTGTAATAGGCATGTATTTTTTCAATGGGAAGTCCAGAATCACACATTTTATTGGCTAAAATACAAATATGCATATCACTATAGACTAGTCGACAATTATTCGACTACCAAAGTATTCGATTCGACTAGCAAAAAACGTGTTTGATTGATTGATTGATGCCCTACTACTAACTAACTACAGCTGTGTCACCACTAAACCAACAGCATTTCATCATTGAAAACAGAAAACTCTGAGTCAGACCTTTAGCTTTATGCATGCTGCGTGTCTGTTGCAACTTCAACAACAACTGATGTTAAAGTCCTGTAGCTGAAAATGGTATGGGTGCGACTTCATCGCCTGTGGCGCTTCGATGAAGTCGCACCCATACGACCCGACTTGGTACGACCCAAGTCGTAACTTTTTCTCTTGCCCCTCCAACATGTTCTCTTGCCCCCCCCAGATGGGACATGTTACATCTGCCCCTGCAGTGTAAGAGCACTATAGTAGGCGGAAGAGGGAGAGAGATAGACAGAAGCAATGCACAGGAAGCCTCGCCTCCTGCAGTGGGGTCTGTCGCTCCAAAACACAACTGCGTGAAAGATGCTGATGCTGGCAGAAACGGCAAACCCACCCAGAAATCGTCCACTGTGTGACCTGTTGCCCTTTGGTTGTTATTGTCCTCCTGTCAATGTGAAGGACACCGTTTTGCAATAAATGGGTCTAAATGGGCTAGTTACTCACAGTAATATTTCCGTTCATAGACTGCGTTGCGATTGCATTGTTGAAGTGAGGTTTGAAAGCCCTTTTTTGGATAGTTAAAATGCATGGCCAGCTAGTCAAAAATGTTTTTTCAAAATAGTAAAATAAGGCAAGGAAGTTAAGGATAAGGGGTCTAGCGTGTGACAAAAATGGATCCCAAATACCCCAAATCTTAACTCACTCACTCACTGTACTCCAGCATGGTGGTGTTATGATACATGAAATTGGTGACCTGTTGAAGTATTAGAAATTATTATTGACATTAGTATTTGTGACTGTAGACAATCACATAATGTCTGTGTCCGAATGTAAATTGTTGCAATTTGTTATCAGCAGCCAATGTTAAAGATCTTTAGTCGAAGGATTTTCATGCTACTGGTGTTGGGGTTTGCCTCGATCCTGTTTAGGTGTGTGTTCTGTGATAGTGGGGCATCAAGCAGCTTTGACCTTGGTTTCCTAACTTTCCTGCATGCTTCCTCTTTTCCCTTCTAGTTCTATAAGGTCAGTCATCCCAGTTGCTTCACTTTAGTTTTGGTTCAGATCCTGACGACGACACATTCATTTTATTCTATCAGACAAACCCATGGCAATAATGGACTGGCAGTTTGTGTTCTCACTGCTAATGTTTTTTGCCAATACGATGTCATTGCCATTGGACAGAGAAGACATTACAGGTAGGATATTTTGTCTTGTGTGTGTAGATGTTACATTTGAGAAGAAAATCAGCAAAGATAATAAAGTCACTTAAGACATAAGTAAGTAAGGTCAGATAACAATACAGATAATATTAATTATATTCTTAATATGTCACTATCATTGACTTAGGAATAGGAAGTGTATAAAATAATCTGTAACCGGGTACATATTTAAGCTCACACATAATTATAGAACATTTTAAATATTTCTCATAGATTGTGTGTGCATTAGTATTCTGTGCAGTTTCTGCAGTTTCTACTGATATTGTGACAAAGCATATAATATTTTTGTCTCATCCAGAAGTCACTGAAGGGGTATTCATGTATCCTGAGCACGGTGACTATAAATATACAGCAGATGCAGCCAAAGATGCATGCAGATCTCAGAATGCTGAATTAGCCACCAAAGAACAGGTGGAGAGTGCACACCAACAAGGACTGGAGACATGCAAGTACGCTGAGTGTGATGGGAAAGCTAGATAGAGGAATATGGATATTTACATAAAGAATGTCTCAAAATATGTAGACAGCACACACACACAAATATTTAATCATATTTAATCATTTAAATATTTACTGAATATATACAGGTACCAATACAGGTACCAATATGCTCATATAGTTACCAAATAGGCCTCACTCAAACAGCCGCCCACATACCAAATAACTGACACCATTTTGCGTAATAACCGTCATGTCCAAATAACGGCCCTCGTCCGTATAACCACCGTTGAAAGTTGAACTATTCCAAAAAGTTTTTCAAAATAGTAAAAACAATGATAACGGGTTTAGGATAAGGGGTTTGGATGGTAACGAAAATGGAGCCCGTAGTGTATATCTAGCGACAAAGACAGGACACGGACCAGGAGCCATTACGGACCAGGAGCCATTACATTATGACTGCTGGTTAAGAATACTTTTACAAAATGCTACAATCATTGTGGGCTATGAGTTTGGTTTCTTGTGTAAGACCTTGCTGGTTCTCTGGAAAGGTTGTTCAATTGGTTGCCGGACAACCAACTTGTGATGATGCAATCTTCGAGTGAAGATACCTCAGGTTACCAAATAACAGACCTGACTCAGATAGCCACACACTACCTAATGACAGCCCAGGTTCTGACACCATTTTGGAGAATAACCTCCTTGTCAAAATAACAGCCTTGTTCCGTAAAAAAAAAAGAAATGCCTGCGATCTGAAAGAATCTTTTTTGCATATAACAGCCTGGGCTATTGGTAATCTACACTATTGCAAAAACAGACATGAAATGGCGTTTCAATTTAATGAAATAAAAATGCATTATAATGACAACAATTCCTTGTCCCAAGACACAAACACGGGTGGATTGCCATCTGCAGTGACGGATGTGTGCTAGAATAGAAGGGATGAATCTTCCATGCTGTTTACCTCTTTTAAACACATTGTCACATAAATACATTTGTAGACTGTTGTTTTTTCTGTCCAAACAGGTTTGGCTGGACTGATGGACAGGTTGCCGTTATCCCACGTAGAGTGGCTAACCCTAAATGTGGCAGGGGCCAAACTGGAGTGCTTGTCTGGAATAATGCAGCACCAACTAAACTATTTGCTGCATTCTGCTTCCGATCATCAGGTACTGTATATGCACTACGCAAAAAAAATCACCCTCGCACACTTGGGGCTCCAGTGTTGTAACAGATGCCTTTATATGCACCATAGATAGACTGTGACGTCTAAAGCACAATGCTCCTCCTCAGAATGACTGTGCTCTTAGCGTCAGTCATTCTATGTTGCAATAAAGGAATCCGTAACAGCATTGGTTAGTGTGACACTTCTGTTCCATGTGAAGATGTGTTTGTTATGGTATCATTGTGGTATCCATAGCAATAAGTGTTAGTTCTCTGCAAAGTCAGGGACGGGATGACATGACACTTATGACCAGCAGCGTTTTTGCCATTAGGCAGACTAGGCAGTTGCCTAGGGCGCCATGAGGGGAGGGGGGGCGACCATGAGGGAAGGGGGCGACCACCACACATGCTTTAAAAGGATAAGCCTTGGATAAATGCATTATACTAATCCTCTGTAACTAGGATTGAACATTTAAAACACATAATGATGTGTTATTTAGTTTAAAAATAGTTCATAATTTTACAGGTGTTTAGAAACACCACCGATTATGACCCTACTTGGGATGCTTTCTTTTATAAAGCGTCTTTCACTGGCTAATATCAGTGCCATATTGCTTTCATCACACTATTCTTGTACCAACATAAGGGTAACCATTAAGATCTTGTTTTTATTTGTTTGTTTTTTACCTCAGTTTACGCAGTTTTAAATCAAACACAGACGATGACCACCGGCAGCGTACTGAGTCTGACCTCTAAGCCAACCACCACTAGACTACCAGCACAGGCACATGCCTCGCCAGCAGTGACTCCCTCGGTCAGTACGACAACGAAGCCTCCAGCCTCAGTACCAACAACAATATCACTACCAGGCTGGACGCTGGCTCCTGTAACCGCACCCTCACCCCCCACCCTGGCATCAAAACCGTCACCTGCAGCCACGTCGTCGCCCATCTCCCCTGCAGCCTCTCCCACTGGGACATCTGCTTCCTCCACCTCAGAACCTTCTTTGCTTCTTTCTCGCCCCCTGCTGACCTCAGTCCCTGCTAGTTCCTTCTCCTCCTCCTCTTCCTCCTCTTTGACTGTTCTGTCTTCAGCCTCTTTGTCCCCATTAATCACTCCATCACCTCCAGTCGGACGCAACCACACCACCACCAGCTCAACAACGTTGCAGACCGTCAGCCCCACAGACTCCTCCCCGGGAGGTACTGTATGTGTTCATGTTGGCATGTGCTATCTGTTGTTCATTCGGAAGCTCCAAATGTTCCCATGCAATAGTGCCTATATAGTGTCGAATAATGATACTGTTTGAGAGGTTGTTAGAAGAAGACGGCCCTCCGAATTGGAGACTATGGGCTCCATTTTCGTTACATGCATGTGCTAAACCTCTTATCCCAAATCCCTTATTTTGTTTTTACTATTTTGAAAAAAACTTTTGGGAACATTTCAACACGTCAATCTATTAACATGTTGTGAGCTTGTAGACTGGGCATTTGAACTACTGACTTTTTTTAATAGTTTAAAAAGGCAAAGAAATTAAGGGATAAGGGGTTTAGCGGTAACGAAAATGGAGTCCTACCTTGGCATTTGAAAGAAAGCTGTTAGTCGGACTCTGCACCAGTAGCGTCCTTTGTTGCTATTGTATTAGAGCATGCACTAGCATGCTAGTGTTAACTATTATGGACTTTTGTCCTGACCTATAGTGTATTAATGGCCCGGGCCCCGGGATGTTCATTTTGCCACAGTCAAGCCAAGGCAATATGACAGTAAAGATTCCATCCGATTCTATCTCATTGTGGACTACACTATAACTTGTTGAGCCTTGAGGCTTGGCCAGAAAAAAAAACACATTTGATAAACACAGCGAGTCAGATAATTATGTAAGATGATTAAGTCTGTGTGTCATGCCCACATACAGAGTGTATATGCAAAGTTAACAGTGTTTCCTACATTCCCGCCAGATAACACGCAATATAAATAGTGTGTGCAATCTATTGTGTTTTGTTTTGTCAGGAGCACCTACAGCACTCATCGTTCTTGCAGTAATAGGCCTACTCATTCTGCTGACAGCGGCGGCAGGCGCTGTGTGGTACTTCAAAGTGTGAGTAACTATTAATTATTATTCTTATTTTTTGATTTATTTTTTTGAGTACTGGGGATTGTGATTTGAATAGTGCTGTGCTGTGTGTGGCTGTGGGTATAGTCTCCTCTTCGACTCCAGCCATACTGAAAATAGCCTGGTCACAACTCCAGACAGAGAGGACATAGCCGGAAGCGTCTTCATGCTGGAAAATCTGGCAGATGTATTTTCCCTGGATACAGTCTTTTCAGACCCATCCATAGTTCCATACACAACACTTGTTTCATACTGTAATGTTTGAAAAGATTTGTAAAGCGTCAACATAATGTAATTGAGCAATATGTCCTCCGAGTCGTAAATCCCACAACCTTCTGTGAATTTCAGCTAGAGATTTTGCCCAGTGTGGTGGCCTTCCTAATTTCTCAAGTATGGGTCACTCACTGGTTGACACTGAAGACTTGATTATGTTGATTCACTACCATCTTTATTGTAGTTCAGACTTTTGTTGCAATTACCTCTGGATTTTCTTACATGTATTTTGAATGTAATAACTCTTACCGTCTTTACCACCAGAAATATGAGAGAAATGAACTTTCAATGTAGTAGCTGACATGGGATGGAAATACTAAATAGCTAAAGACCTCTAATCCAGTCAAACCAATTGAATCAAGCAAAATTTCCATAGATGGGCTAAAGAGATTAACCCAACCAACTAAGAGAGTTAACATGTTTGGGTGGGACTCCCACACTTTTCTCAGAATTGCTGACAAAAATGCATCAGTTTCCTGTTGCTGCTGATAAGTTTATTTCCTATTTTTGCACATGCCTTCGTGGGTGACACCCATCAGAGGAAGAAAACTATTGAGTGTGGCATGGGTGCTTGTCAGTGTGGTGCTGAGGTGCTACGGGGAGGAGGCCAGAGCCTCACTAAGTCACTAATAATGTTAATCAATACTATAATTAAGGAGTTGTCTGTCTGAATGTCTGAATTTCTGAATGTCTGAATGTCTGAATGTCTGAAGCGAGCATAACTCATCACTGGCTGCACCGATCACTATGATTTTTCACACAGTCATTGACCATAACATTAGGAAGAGACTGAGGAAGCCCTTTTTTCAAATTAACAAATTGTTGATTAATAATGAATTTATTGGTGAATTAAATTTCCCCATTCGCTTAACATTGGCAATTCCCTTTTCGGCCACAGGGGGAAATGCAAATACCAAAACACACACACACACACACACACACACACACACACACACACACACACACACACACACACACACACACACACACACACACACACACACACACACACCACACACACACACACACACACACACACTTTATGACTGGCCATTGCAGTGTTTGTGCGTGTGCATTAAAGCAATCCTTCATCAAATCCTTCATCACATAATGTGATGAAGGATTCACGTTACCCACCCAGTGAGTACATCATTTGGTGTTCATATATTCACAACGGGTAAGGCCCTAGTCATTTCAAGTAATCTTGTCCAAATACAGTAGAGATTACATATCTTGCTGTATTATTAACAACAAAGTGACAGGTGAAAGCATGGCAACATTGGTAATCAAAATGTAAAGCAAAGAACAAGATTAGGGATTTCTGATCAGAATTTCCTCGTTTGTCAACAAAAGTGATTCTTTGATTCTTTGATTCTTTATACTAAAACCAAAATGACCCATGAAGGCAATTAGACAAGCATGTATCAGGTGAACTGGTTGTCTCCCATATGTGCATATGGTGGAGACCTTACCTTCTGTTAAAGGGGAACTCCACCCGTTTTAAGTACACAAAATGCATGACCTACCGTTACCCACGGTAACAGTAGATCCTGTATTGCTGTACTTCAATATAATTTGATGAGGAATACTTTTTTATTGAATATTTTTACATTAGGTAAAATATACGCGTGTTTAGTGATGGTGTAACAAATAATGTGTGTGTGTGTGTGTGTGTGTGTGTGTGTGTGTGTGTGTGTGTGTGTGTGTGTGTGTGTGTGCGTGCGCGTGTGCGCGCGTGTGCGTGCGTGTGTGCGCGTGTGTGCGTGTGTGTGTGTGTGTGTGTGTGTGTGTGTGCGCGTGTGTGCGTGCGTGCACATGTGAATTTTAAAGGAAGAGGCAGGTTTTCCCATTCTGGTCTTGGAGACAGCATGACACAGAGAGAGAGACGTGGAAACAAGTGGACCTGGATCTCCATGGCGATCAAGAAGTAGAAGAGGAACTAGACAAGAAGTTTTCCGACGATATCACCACCTTTTCAGACAACAAAACAATCTCTTCATAGTAGCTCTAGTGTTTGCTTGAATGTCTGTTAATTAATTGTACATACTTTAGGCATCATGGCAAAAACTCCATTTCCTGGAAATCTGAAGAAAAAAGAAAAGGTCTGAAGAAAAAACACAAAAACATGATGAAACACATCTTGATGGCATCATCAAGATATATGTCATCATGTTAATGGATTTCTATAGACACTTCTATTTTTCTGAGAGCGTACAAACGGAACCAAATGAACCCGTTAGGGTTGCATTTGTACGCTCTCAGAAAAAATGTTGAAAATGGGTGAAATTCCCCTTTGACGCCGCCGGGAAAGGGGGGCCCATGTGGAAAAGCTTTGCAGGGGGCCCAGAATTGCTAGCTACGCCCCTGGGGATACATACTTGTATGTGCACACATGTCCCTTTGTGTGTGTGTGGTTGTGGTTTGTATATGTTGTGTGTGCGCATGTGTGTGCACGCGTGTGTATGCGTGTCACTCCTTCATAGCTTTTATATTTTGAAGTATGCAATTTTTGGTTAATAAATAGTATACACATGGCTGAGGGAACATGGGGTGCTGGGGGGGCTGGAGCACCTGCTCCCCTCAAACACAGCACCCCCTCAGACAGGAGCTACAAGCACCCCCTCCACCAGGCACAGCACGCCCCAAAACAGGAGGATAAAAATAAAGAATATATAATATCAATAATAATAAAAAACATGTCACTTTATTATAATGGAGACTAAAATAAAATATGCATTTTTGGTGGGGTCTTTGTTTTTATATTCATCATTACCTCTGCTCGGCTGCTGACGCTGTTTCCGGCTATTTCCGGCTATTTTCGGTTACCTTTCCTTTACGCACGGTGCGCGCCGTTTGAATCCACCGGTCAGCGGCCTAACAGTGAGTGTTGTGTTGTCAGTCAGCATGGCTCAGAAGCGGATAAGTGATTTCTTTGGTGGGCCCAAGCCCAAAACAAAAGTTGTTCGTCCCAGCAGCAGCAATGTTGTTGAAAAGGATGATAATGTCGCAGAAGAAGCAGCACCAGTCTGTTCAGCAGGGGATGAGGGAATTCATCGCCGTCACCCCGGAGCGCAGCCTGCGCAAGAGCACCTTTGGAGTATAACGTAGGCTAAAGCCTTTACTATTTAACTATAATATTTCTCACTAATGTTTACGAATATGGGAAATATGCGAGAAATAATATAGTATTAACTAATTACTATGGCCGCCGTGCCAACTGAACTGCTGCCTGCTGCTGAAATTTAACGTGAGATATTATGTATTGTGTTCTGTTCGATTCTGACGGGGAGGGCTGTGTGATGATGATGATGATGATGATGATGATGATGATGATGATGATGATGATGATGTGAACACACGGGTCGCCGAACCCAAGCGCGCTGCGCTGTCAACTTGTTGCTGTTGGGACTTATAAAAATATACCTCCTACTGGACCTCAGCTCCTCTGTTTAGCCTATAATTTATATTTTTTGCGCCTTGCTAAATCTCATGTGGACTAAATAGGCATATGCCCGTTTATGATGGGTTTGGAACTGTCAGTTGTTTTAGTTTGTGTTGCTGTTGAGCGTTTGTTGTGATTATATATCCTGCGTGAGGATTCTGTAGGCCTATTCATTCAGCCTATATGTTCAAAACAAGTGATTTATGTAGGCCAGGCCTAATAAATATGCTATTTCACATTATAGGCATCTTGTTCATAACTTGTGTGTGGAGAGGGAAATTAAAGAGTAGCCTACTTTAACACGCAAAATGCGCGTGCATGAAACGCGTGCACGCGCATTTTTGCGCACCCCCGCTTCCATGCTCAGCCCCTGCTACTGTAAAATAGTTCCCGCGGCCATGAGTATACATTTCTTACTTTGGGTGTGATGTCCTGTTACAGTGTAAAAACAAATACAAAGGGCATATAAATATGCCCTTTGATGGGTGCTTGTCAGTGTGGTGCTGGGGTGCTATGGGGAGGAGGCCAGAGCCTAACTAATTCTAAATTGTTAATCATTTCAAGTAATCTTGTCCAAATAGAGATTACATATCTTGCTATCTTGCTGTATTATTAACAACAAAGTGACAGGTGAAAGCTTGGCCACAATGGTAATCAAAATGTAAAGCAAAGAACAAGATTAGAGATTTCAAATGACTGTGCTTTTATTATAGTAGAACATTTTAAAGGGGAATTCCACCCATTTTCAAGACTTTTTCTGAGAGTGTACAAATGGAACACCCACCGGAAAAAAAAATGTCCTAAAAGAAAAATACACAAACACAACTTGATGACTTGACTTCAGACCTCCATTTTAGGAAGCATATCTTGCCAACATCTCTAAGGTACAGTAAAATGTTGAAAATGTGTGGAATTCCCATTTAAAATAATTCTAAACAATATGAACTAGAACATTTTAAAGCAATTTTAAACAATATAGATAACAAAAAGTTCAATCATACACATCAATGCAGCCTGATGAGGTCAGTCAGTTTTTCTGACATGAACATAAATATATAAAAAAAAAAATCGATTTTGTATCTGGTGATTCAATATTGATATCATGGCATTAAGAATTGCGATATATTGGCATATCGATCGATTATTTTTTTGCCTACCCCTACCAGACTTGGGTTGGATGTTGGTGCTTTAAGTGCATTCTACCTGGACTCTAGTGGGTCCCAATTTGCCCACCTAGGGTCCTGACACTGTCCCTTTGGGACTGACTTGAGTCCCACATGCTTTCGTGGTGCACTGAACTATATGGGCTTCAAGTGGCCTTGGCACGGGCGGATATAACATTTCCCATTTGGTGGGGGGGGGGGGGGGGGGGGGGGGGGGGGCAGGAAAAATGGTATGGGGCGACTTCATCATGAAGTCGCACACATTTTTTATATATTTATGTTCATGTATGTTTACAGGTTACAGGACTTTTATTAGTCAAGTAAATCATCAATAATAACATCAGTTGTTGAAGTTGCAACAGACAGGCAGCATCTAAATCTAAAGGTCTGACTCAGAGAGTCAGACCATCGTGTTTGGTGGGGCAGTCAGGCCCATGCCTAGATCCGCCCCTGGGCCTTGGGTTGGTTAAGATCTTTAAGGATTTTAGCATTACTGATATTGAGGTAATTCACCTCCTCTTTAGGTGTGTGCACTGTGACATCAAGCAGCATACACGTTGACTTCCTGTATTCTTCCTCTTCTCATGTAGTGCTTAACATACAGCCACCCCCTTTCTTCACTTTAGTTTTTGATCAGATCCTGACAGCTGCACATTCATTCTATTCCATCAACCAAGCCGTGGCAATGGACAGGCCATTCATGTTCTCACTGCTATTGATTTTTACAGTCAGCACGCTGTCATTGGCACTGGACAATAAAGGTAGGATATTTGTCTTGTGTATTTCCATTTGCAAGGATGTTACATTTATCAAAAAAAGATTCTCAGCACAGATTGCATGCCGCGATTAGTTCAATTTCAGACAGGTAGACATTAATAATGTTGTCAATATGCCATTGCCAATGCATAAAATGGCCATCTCATACTAATATTATGGCAAAACGTATTGTATTTTTCTCCAGAAGTCACTGAAGGGGTCTTCATGTATCCTGAGGGCGGTGACTATAAATATACAGCAGATGCAGCCAAAGATGCATGCAGATCTCAGAATGCTGAATTAGCCACCAAAGAACAGGTGGAGAGAGCACACCAACAAGGACTGGAGACATGCAGGTACGCTGACTGAGTGTGGTGGAGAAGCTAGACAGAGGAATATGGCAGAATATATTTACATGAAGAATATCTCAAAATATGTACACAGTACAGGAGAGCAGGCGTGCGTGCGCACACACACGCACGCACACACACGCACGCACGCACGCACGCACACACACACACACACACACACACACACACACACACACACACACACACACACACACACACACACACACACACACACTTACCTACACTTTACATAATACAGCATAGATGGCAAGAAATGTGAAAAAAAAAATCACCTTATAAACAATTGTCACATCATTATAACATTGTTGTTTTTACTGTCCAAACAGGTATGGCTGGACTGATGGGCAGGTTGCCGTTATCCCACGTATAGAGGCTAACAGTAAATGTGGCAGGGGCCAAACTGGAGTGGTTGTCTGGAATAATGCAGCACCAAATACACTATTTGCTGCATTCTGCTTCCGATCATCAGGTATATTCATCAGTTAAAACATTTCAAAATCAGTTTGGCACACAGTTAGTGTATACTGTATCATTGCTCTGTTGTGGGGTTCAATTTAGATGTTACTGTAAGTTACTTAAACCACAACCAAGCAATCATTAAAACACATTCATAGCAATGTTGCACAGCACAACACAGAATCAATCAATCAATCAATGAGTGAAGGGGTTCTGTGATACGTTTTCTTCCATATAAAGATTTGTTGTTTTGGTATCGGGGGGTATTCATAGCAGCTCCCCTGGAAAGTTAGGGGCAGGCGTAGGACATATTTCTATAATTTGGGAGTTGTTTCACAGGAAAATGGCGTCGTGGTTCCAACACGTTTTCCTTTTTTTGTTATTGTAAGTTACTTAGGGGAAGTGATTTGAAATTCATGGTGTAGTACCAGCCTGGTACACTAGGGGCCCCCAAAAGTAGCTACACTATGTGAACCTGCTGCTCTCTCCTGATTGGAGGAGAATTGTGGTGACCTGGGGAACTTTTATTAGCTCCTCTGCTAACGTGGTGGAGGGGGAAACTCCATATGTGGTTTCCACACCTTATAATAGAGCATTTTAACAGAAAAAAAATATGTTTTGGGTGATATCTGACAAAAGTGAAATCACTTCCCCTACTTTTAAACCACAACAGGCAATCACTAAAACACATTCATAGTGTTGCACAGCACAATTAATACAGAATCAATCAATCAATGAGTGAAGGGGTTCTGTGATACTTTTTATCCCATATAAAGATTTGTTTGTTTTGGTATCGGGGGTATTCATCCCCTGGAAAGTCAGGGCCAGGAGTAGGACATACAGTATTTCTATAATTTGGGAGTTGTTTCACAGGAAAATGGCGTCGTGGTCCAACACGTTTTCCTTTTTTCTTTGTCTAATCACCTGCTGTAGACTCAAATCAAACAGAGACGAATGAGACGATGACCACCGACAGCGGTCAGAGTCCAACCACTAGCCTGCCAGCACAGGAACAGGAACATGCCTCGACAACAGCAGTGACTCCCTCGGTCAGTGTGGCGATGAAGCCTCCAGCCTCAACACCATCAACACCACAATCACCCCCCAAAGTGACATCAAACGCGTCAACTCCAGCCACCTCATCCTCCATCTCTCCAATCCCTACTGGGACATCTACATCCTCCACCATGGCAACTTCTTTGATTTCTCGCTTAACCTCCAACCCTGCTAATTCATCCTCCTCCTCCTCGACTGCTTTGTCTTCCACCTCCTTGTTCACTCCAACTCCATCACCTCCAGTCAGCCACAACCACACCAGAGGCCCAACGGTGTTGCAGCCCGACAGCTCCACAAACACCTCCCTGGGAGGTACTGTATGTGCTTTAGTGTTATATATGTGCTATCTGTTATTCAGGGGTGTAGTGGAGGGGGGACGTGGGGGGGCGGCGTCCCCCCACTTCTCACATCTAAAATATTTTTTGGGGAAAAGCAGGCCTATGTTTTTTGTCTTGTAATATACTTTTATGGATGGACAATTAGGCATTGTAAACAATCTTTCTCAATAGGCTATATGCAATATGCTATATGCTATAAATGCAAGTTTGCATGTATCTTCAATATTTTACTATGTCATTAATATACCTTAGAGATGTTGTGTGGACATGGTAAAAAAGCTCCCCCATTCTGTGTTTCCTAGAAATGGAGGTCTGAAAAAAACATTAGCATGGTGAAATACATCTTGATGACATCATCAAGATGTGTTTCACATGAGTTTCCTTTTTTCTGAGAGTGTACAAATGGAACCAAATGGACCCGCTAGGGTCCATTTGGTTCACATTTGTACACTCTCAGAAAAAAAATTGAAAATGGGTGGAATTTCCCTTAAAGAGGCGTCCCCCCACTTCTAAAAGTCCCACTACAACACTGCTGTTATCCATTCGGAAGCTGAAATCCAGGAGTTATTTTGCAATGAATACACACTTATTTTACCAATATGCGTGGTCGAGTATGAGTATGATAGTAAGTTAGAGCACAACCAAGCCAAGTTGTCAAAGCTCAGTGAAGGTTAACAACCATGCATAAGAAACCCTTTTATTCACAGCAATGTTACACAGTGCACATCTGTGTCAATGACCCTCTCATTTAATTCAACAATTGCTGTATGGGATAACAACACAAATTTAGTTGGTAGAGCCATATTGCTTTTTCCACACCACCCTCGACCCCTGTTCCTTCTTGTATCAACAAACAATCAAGCAGTTTCCCTTTTTACCTCATCACCTGCAGATTTAAATCAAACACAGACGATGACCACCGGCAGCGTACCGAGTCTGCCTTCTAAGCCAACCACCACTAGCCTGGCATCACAGGAACATGCCTCGACAGCAGTGACTCCCTCGGTCAGTACGACAACGAAGACTCCAGCCTCAGCACCAACAACACCACCACCACCACCAGGCTTGACGCTGGCTCCTGTAAACGCAACCTCACCCCCCACCCTGGCATCAAAACCGTCAACTGCAGCCATCTCTCCAACCTCTCTTACTGGGACATCTGCTTCCTCCACCTCGGCACCTTCTTTGCTTTCCTCAGTCCCTGCTAGTTCATCCTCCTCCTCCTCCTCCTCCTCCTCCTCCTCCTCCTCCTCCTCTTTGACTGCTCTGTCTTCCACCTCCATGTCTCCATTCATCCCATCTCCATCAACCGCAGCACCACCAGGCCGGAAGTTGACTCCTGTAACCTCCCCCCCCACACCGGCATCAAAACCGTCAACTGCAGCCACGCCATCCTCCAAGCTCTCGCCAACCTCTCTTACAAGCACATCTGCATCCTCCACCGCGACAACATCTTTGCTTTCTCGCTTGCTGACCTCTATTCCTGCTAGTTCCACCTCCGACCAGACCAGGGGCTCAGCAACGTTGCAGGCTGCCCCGTCCACAGACACCTCCCTGGGAGGTACTGTATGTGTTCATGTTGTCTGCTATATGTTTCCATGAGATGTTTTGACCCTAGTGTTGAGTAGGATACTGTCTGACAATGTCAGTGAATGTATTAGAGCAGACATCCGAATTGAACACTACTATGATCCAGTGTTGCCAACGGCCAAAATCCAAAATGCACTAGTGGCACTTCCAAAATGCACTAGAATGTGCTAGATGCTCGCCTGGAACATACAGATCAAAATGACCATTAATCTTCTACATTCTCTAGTTGTGTAGACTAAGTTGGGCGAATTCACATGATGAATATTTTAACTCTTGAGGGTGTAAAAATGAAACCAAATGGACCCGAAAGGGTCCATTTGGTTTCATTTTTACGCTCTCAAAGAGTTACATCTGGTTAACCAGCTGTCCATCATTTAGCCTGGGGACCACTGGTTGAAAACCACTGTCATAGGAGGAGAAATGGTGAAAAATGAGGGTGTTATCTCTGGCGCCTGTCAATCAATTTTGCCCCAACTCAACAGTAAGAAAGCAATAGATTTTACGCCAGGAGTTTTTCCACTAATTTTGGCGCTAGGGGAGTCTGAAAAAAAAAAAGCTAAATATAGTGACAAATGTGCCAAGTTGGCAACACTGCTATGATCTTATCTTGGCTTAACTTAAAGACATTTATCTGATAGGATATTAATGTTGGGATGTTTTTAATTTAGCCTCACAGCAAGTGAAGGCAATATGACAATAACATTCCATTCCAAGTATAGTCCCAACCTCATTGTGGAGCTTGTTGAAATGAAAAACATGTATTTATTTTTATGAGAGTTTATCTCCTCCTATAAACAGCCTGTACAATTTATTGTATTTTGATTCCTCAGGTGTACCTGTAGCACTCATCGTTCTTACAGTGATACTCTTTCTGCTGACAGTAGCAGGAGCTGTGTTCTACTTCAAAGTGTGAGTAATTGTTCATTTGCATCTAGATCAGGGGTGCCCAAACTTTTTTGACTTGAGAGCTACTTTCAAAATGACCGGCTCAACAAGATCTACACATAAAAAAATCCATTTCAAGGCCCCCCAAGAAAGTTTGAGCTTTGAAGTAGTGGTGATGGTGATGGTGTTACTTACTGTTATAGTGTTTAAGAATAATGCACTTATAATGAAAAAATGGAGGGGGAGAATTGGAAGGTGTTCTTGTATACTGTATGCTACTACTGAGGTTTGAAAACAGTATTTGAGGTTTGAGTTGACAGTTTGTGATGTTGAGTTTAGTCTCTTAATTATTCTCCATTTTCTACTTGTGTGGACTCTTGAAAATTAAATTAGGTAATTCAGATGTTTAAATATACTTTAACTCTTGAGATCTACGTTTTGGGCACCCCTGATCTAGATCATCATATTAACAAACTAATAAAAATGTGACTTGAATTGTGCTGTGGGTGTTTTCCTAGCCTGGGTTCCAATGTACTGCGATAGGCTATAGTCACAACCGAAGTCAGAGAGTGCCTAAGGTGTGCATACACACCTCACGTCCTCGATACAATATTTTCATACATTTCATACACACCCATACACACACTTGTTTCATACAGGGAATGTTAACACCTTTGAACCAGACAAGGCTACCACAGATTTTATTTTTTAGGTTTAATTTGTACACTTGAAGTTCAGTGTCCTGTAGGGGAGGTCCCTTCTTTTGTAATTACCAATAATTAGCTGGACCTCCCTGGACACCCTCAAGGTCCCATGGTGGTCCATGGACACAATGATAATAACCAATACACCATATCAGATGAGATGACACTCTTAGTTTTGTGCTTTTTACTATGATATTATTTTGTATGTATTTTAATGGTGGGTTCTCTTTAACACCAGAAAGAAGAACATACTTGCAACACTGTAACTGGCATGGGGTGAAAATACAAAATGAACCCATTATGACACGCATGATACAGCATTTCCTAAAACAATTTACTCACACACTTTTCTCAGAAACCCTGAAAATAGGCAATGGTTTCCTGCTGCTGCTGCTGTGTGCAAGGGCTGATAACTTTATTTCCTATTTTCGTGAGCCTTTGTGGGTGACGCCCATCATAATCATCGTAATAAGGAGACCTTTGAGTGTGGCACACCAGTTTCTTTGATTCTTTATAGGCCTACTAAGATACAACATGGCATGATACAGGCCTGCCAGCATGTGCCAGCCAGGTGAACTGGTTGGCTCCCATACCTGTATGTGCATATAGCTAGGACCTTGCCTACTGAACTAGAACACTGCCCATTGGGTCATCAGGTGTGATATCAATTGACTGATATACTGTAGGCCTGTATTTGGGCATTGTCCATGTCCAGAGTCTGTGCAGAGGTTTTTTTTTTTGCTTGTTCTGGAAACCACATTTGGTCTCCATAGTTACAGTCTATAAGGGTTCATCACCTGTAATCCTCTCAAGGACCACTGGAGGAATGAAAACCACTGAAATATCGGATACGTTTTGCCTTTACCCTAACACTGAACATGGGTGATTTTCACCCGGACGATTATATTATTGCAAAGTTTATAATGTTGCTTGTGTCTGAAGTGGCCGGTTATCACCCTATTTTTTTTCTACAGGCACAGGTATTTCACCCATATTTAGTGCTAGTGTGGTAGAGGAAAAAAAACACACACACATTCACCCAAAATGATTATGTTTTACAGGAAGAGGCATGTCTTCCCACTTTGTTCTCGGAGACAGAAGAACGATGACCGAGAGTTAGAGATCTGGAGACACGTCGACAGTGACCAGGAGGAGGAAGCCGACACCACTTTCACCACTTTTATGACTAAAGACAACAAAACAGACTCTTCATAGTAGCTTTGGTGTTCGTGAGTAGCCTATAGTCTGAGAATGTCTGCACTGAATGTTTGTGTTGAATTTGGAATTAATTGCACATAGAGTAAGCATCACGGCAAAACAATTTTCAACCCTCCTCCATCTGTTTTGGGAATACTTTGATTCCATTTTCATGTGTTCTATGTGCCTGTAGGCTGTGTGTGGGATGTGTGTGCATGTAGGCTACATTTTGAGGTATTCACACTTTACTGAAATATATAAAATTTCCAATACCAATAACACTGGAAACACTCTGTAATGAAGTATGTCTATGTACAGTACTGATACTGTGGAGAATTCCACACCAAACGTTTTTTTCTTCTTTATTTGCAGTTATTTATTTATTTATTTATTTATTTATTTATTTTTTAAAAAGTGGTCCAGGTGTTATTTTGTGAAAACACTCCTTTATGGCTGTTTCCGCTACCCCAAAATAAGCTTATAATGGGCTAAGGGGTGTTGCTAAAGTTCACCTATATATACATCGCTCCAAAATGCAATTTTTTGCTATATATTGTGTCTCTACCATGTCCGTAGTGTGTTAACACTCACACTTTCACTTTTTGTTCAGCAGTGGTTCAGCCATAAACCATGTGCCACGCCCCCACCTTTTGAGACAGCTTGATCACTGCTGAACTGAAAGTGAAAGTGTGAGTGTTAACTCACTACTGACATTGTGGAGAGACAATATAGAGCAAAAAAATGCATTTTGGAGCGATGTATATAGGTGAACTTGAACAACACCCCTAAGCCCCATTATAAGCTTACTTTGGTGTAGGGGAAACAGCCATAAAGGAGTGTTTTCACAAAATAACACCTGGACCACTTTTTTCAAAAAAAGTTAACTGCAAATAAAGATAGAAAAAAACTTTTGGTGCGGAATTCTCCTTTAAGTAAAACAAGAACAAGCATGTATTGTAATATAACGTGTGTGTGTGTGTGTGTGTGTGTGTGTGTGTGTGTGTGTGTGTGTGTGTGTGTGTGTGTGTGTGTGTGTGTGTGTGTGTGTGTGTCACTCGATCAAGTTTTTATATTTTCAATTGAATGTACTGTATGTAATGTTCAGTCAATACATAGCCTGTTCCAGGCTGCAATTCGAAACTGGCGTCTCCAAAAAATAAAAATAAGATTCCCCAACCCCCTTTCCCCTTTGTATATCTTTGTTTTCCCTTTTACCTCACTATGAGTATGATGTATTGATGAAATTAACAGGATGGCTGCCATTGTTACCATGAATTGTACTCTAAATCCTAAGAGTGTACAAATGTTAACCAAATGGACCCTAGCGGGTCCATTTGGTTCCATTTGTACACTTTCAGAAAAAAGCAAACTCATTAACATGGTGAAACACATCTTGATGATGTCATCAAGATGTAATCACCATTTCAGACTTACTTTTAATTGGGGGAACTTTTTCACAGAATTGGGGGAACTTTTTTTTTTTTTTTTTTTTTTTTTTTTTTTTTTACCATGTCCACACAACATCTCTACGGTATGTTAATGACATAGTAAAATATTGAAAATGAGTGGAATTCCCCTTTAAGACACGTGTATGCACACTTGAATTTGCATGTGCATTTGCGTGCACCTGCGCAACACACACACACACACACACACACACACACACACACACACACACACACACACACACACACACACACACACACACATACACAGACGCTATTAAAACAAGTATAGCATATTGAGAAAGATTGTTTACAATGCCTAATTGTATCCATAAAAGTAAATGACAAGACAAAAAACATAGGCCTACCTTTGCCCCCAAAATATTTTAGATGTGATAAATGGGGGGACGCCGCACCCCCCCCCCCCCCCCCCCGCGTCCCCCCTCCACTACACCTCTGTAATTATTTTGTTTATATTTTACTTTATTTACTACTTGGGTAAAATGTAGTGTTCATGAACTTGATTCGCATCATTTCCTGTGCCCTGCCCATAAATGCTACCTTGACAAGGCCCTTCTCACAGCAAGCATGAGGTAGCAGCTAGGCTTCTGTCTCCTTAGGGCAGGCAGGCAGGCAGAAATGTTTGAAGTACTGTGTCAAAAGTAAAGTTTTGTTTTGTTTTAATATCTTATATTTGTGTGAGGTTTATTGATTGTTTTGTTTTCAGTCTTGCTTTGTTTGTCCAGGGTCCCACTTCATTCCCTCTGAATTTGAAACGACATCATGATGCAGCCAGTGAGGTGAATAGCCTGCTTGTTATGTGCTCTGTTTTCTTGATCTTTATGTGGTTTTATGGTTTATTGTTTGTCTGATCACTGCATATTGTATGTGTTTGGACGTTGTGAAAAGCTTATTTGAAAGGACATACGAAATAAAGCCCACATCGGTACAACAGAACTACTAACTGCTTCGTTCATTGAGTGACACATTCATCAATCAATCAATAAACACTAGTAACTCGAGAAAGAGTAAACCACTACAATACCCATAGTTCTCAGACGCGCATGCGCACAGGGAGCCCTCAGCTCAGCTGTGTGAATTGTGGGTATAGAGCTGCGCAGTGACGTCACCACCCCTGTTCCGGAAGTCTTTTCCCAATTCATTTTTCTCATAGACTTTTCGAAAATAATTTATATCAAGACGATTACGCCGCGGACAAAGCCAACTCGAGTCGTGACGAATCATGATGACACACACAAACTTTTGGGACAATAAAATAATTTCTAAGATGAAAAACGAAACAAAAAGTCTTGTATCATGCCGTTTTCTACTTCTTCCCAATTATATATTATATGACGATATTGTGTTTGTTGTAATGATTTGTCACGACCTGAGTTGGCTTTGGCCGCGGCGTAATCGTCTTGCTATAAATTATTTTCGAAAAGTCTATGAGAAAAATGAATGGGGAAAAGACTTCCGGAACAGGGGCGGTGACGTCACTGCGCAGCTCTATAGTAGTGTTTTAGGACAGTCATGACATCCGCACATGGAGCGAGCAGCAGATTATAAACACAACAAAAACAAACGATCCGAGCGCGCTGCCCCTGCTCGTTCTTTTATCGAATATCAAAAAAACGAATGTGTGAAAATGCCACGTCTCGGTTCCGTCCAGGAGAAAATACCGTGTGTTTTCCAGACTGAGGTGAAAGAAGAACAGTCCAGAAAACGCGACTGTCAGGTTTGTATGCATGCAGCTAAACATTCAGCAGCCATTGATGTGTGTATCTTTAGAAGGATCGGATTTGTAGCTTTAAAGCACGACGTGACAACCGAAATGGCATTAGAAATCGTAAAATAAAACGCCTCCAATTCAGTGTTTTGGAACGGCGTGCCACTGACATTACTATTTGGTTGATGTCTCTACTCTAGGCAGTAGGCACTGTCGATGTCACGCAACCCTCACCCCTCCCATGCCATGCATTGTTGAAAGTAGATTTCTGTCCCTCTATGTCAGGGGTGGGCAATTATTTTTCCCAAGGGGCCAAATGAGATGCATAAAATATTGTGGAGGGCCAATACTAAAGGCTGAACTAAAGTCTGTGTAATATTAATTTAATTGCAAGATAATGGTAAGAGTAAGACCAACCATTTTGACACCAGGACCCTCTTATTTATTCAGCATTTGACCCACAGAGGACCACCATCTGATTTTAGCATTTTAGCCCCCCAGACCCAAAACTAAAGATTTATTTTTGCTTTTTTCCACAATACAATACCAGGCTGATTTTACAAACAAAACAGCAAACATAGATCAAAAATGACCATTGTTTTACATTCTCTGATTGTTGGGCTAATTCAGATGATGAATATTTTAACTCTTGAGGGTGTAAAAATGAAACCAAATGGGTTTGGTTTCATTCTTATGCTCTCAAAGAGTTACATCTGGTTAAGCAACAGAGCATTTGTACGCTCTCAGAAAAAAAAATTGAAAATGGGTGGAATTCCCCATTAAGGATTCAGCTGGGTACCCTTTGAGTTATTTTTTTTTGCCTGGAAAATGTGCTGAGGTTTATGAATATAGATTGGGTATCCACTCCCTGGGTTATAATAATCTCAAAGTGGGCCCGTTTGGCCTAAGTGTTAAACATTCTGAACTTAAAAAGGTTCAGAATGGTTCACAGGGCTTGACACTAACACTTGCCCGCTTGCCCGGGGCAAGTAAAAAAAAAATGGTCGGGCAAGTGAAGACTGCTACCTGGTTGCCCGATCGGGCAAGTGTGCAACTTAGTGCACAATACAACACAAGATAAATTTGTCTTGAAGGCAGTCATTGCACTCTGCCTCTGTGTCTTTCCCTGCTTTCTAGCTATCCACAATTCCAGGCTGGATTTGGGAAACAAAACAGGCAAATTAACATACACATCAAAATGACCTACGGTAATCTTCTACATTCTCTAATTGTGTAGACCTGGGCTAATTAAGATAATGAATTTTAACTCTTGAGAGTGTTAAAATGAAACCAAATGGACCCGCAAGGGTCCATTTGGTTTCATTTTTACATTCTCAAGAGTTACATCTGCAAAATTTACAATATATTTTTGGGGGCAAGTGACCATGAGCTGAGGGCAAGTAGAACCTGACTTGCACTTGCCCGATGGGCAAGTGCCTCCGAGACCTTAGTGTCACCCCCTGGTTCAGGTTGTCACCCGCCGTGCCTGTGAACTTGGCCGATGGCATGATCTTGTGACCATCAGTGAGGCGGTGCTGCAGAGTGCAGACATTTATCAGATGACATGATGTCACGTTTGTCTGTTCCACTTCATGCTTTGTGGAGCTGCCATGCCAAAGTGATGATCAGTTACACAATGTAGTGATGATTGAGGCATGTCATGCTTTAAAGGGGGACTCCACCCATTTTCAACATTTTAATGTCATTAATATACCTTACAGATGTTGTGTGGACATGATAAAGTTCCCCCAATTCTGTATTTCCTAAAAATGGAGGTCTGAAAAAAATCATTAACATGGTGAAATACATCTGATGACATCATCAAGATATATTTCACCATGTTAATGATTTTTCTTTCAGACCCCCTTTTCCTGAGATGGTACAAATGGAACCAAATGTACCCAGTAGGGTCCATTTTTATCCTCTCAGGAAAATTTTGAAAATGGGTGGAATTCCCCTTTAAGTGAATACAGTTTATTATCGCTCTGTCTCCTCAGCCATTTCAGGTCGTTGCAACTGAAAATGTGAATCCCGTAGCGCTGGAGGCTCACATTGACTGTGCACTTGCCACAGAAAAACTGGATGGCACGTGTTGTTATGTTTCAGAGTATAACGGTGAGTTGTTAATTAACCACATGAACTACTGTTGTCTTCAGATTTAGATCAGATTCAATTTATTGTCTATACAAATACAGTGCATAAATGCTTGAGTCAACACATTCCCAGTACTACCAAAGTCTTTACTTTGGTAGTAGTCTGTTCATTTTTCCCACTACACGTCGATTTGCGCATTGACGTGTTGTGAACTTCTGGATCTGCCATTCAGTGTTGTTTTTTTGAGAATATTTTGATTTAGTTTTAGTCTTTTCAATAAGACATAATTTAGTCTTAGTCTTTTCAATAAGACATAATTTAGTCTTTAGTCACTTAAGTCTTCTGAAATTCATGTTTTTAGTCTAGTCTTAGTCGACGAAATGTCAAAAATTATTTAGTCTTGGTAGTTTAGTCTTACATACAAATACATTGTAGGTTTAGTATCTATTGTATGTTATACAGATTTATAGTTTTTAGTATGAAACATGTCTCGTTTTATTTCTTAGTATAAAAAAAAGAATAATGTTTCTTAGGGTATGATTTAGTCTTCGTCTTAGTCTTTTGAAAATCATTTTTGTTAGTCTAGTCTTAGTTGACAAAAAAACACTGCTGCAATTTCTTCTTAATATTTGAAAATAATAATGATATTTAAAAATAATAATCTGTATACGTGTAGGAAAGATTTCCCAAGGGTGCCGTACTCATTTCCAGTATCATTTAGGTATATAGCCTGTACCAGGGCTAGTGTTAAAAGTTTACAGATCATTTTTAACTCGAAAGAGTGGAAGCCTTATGTTACTGTAAAGGGAGGCGGGCAATCAATTAACTATAATTAATCACCCTACCGAGTTACTGAAAACCCTTGCACCTAGTGGGTTAACCTCGGCCCCGTCCGGGATCCCCGTGTGAGAGGGTGCTACGTCTCTCACCCGTTCGCCAGACTATTTAAAAGTTTAAACACACACTTCACACTGTTTACTCAGCAAATAGATAGAAAACACTCTGGTTTCTAGCAAAGTAGAGTAATGTCATAGGCCGCTATGGGTCTAACTGGGTTCAACACCCGCACAACGAGACCCCAAGACCCCCCCACCTGAATGGTTCTACTGTCACAGCACACTCTATGTTTATAGACCAAGTGGAGCATTTTCATTTGAGAAACGTGGTTAAACCAAGTTAAAGTGGATATTGCACTTGCTAGTTGCAATGACAAAAGTTACTCCTAATAGGAACCCATTGTACGGCAAAATACTCTTGTATTTCAGGAAAACACACCAGGGCAAATACGACATTAAATGAAGAACAATTAGAAAAGTAACCGTGCACGGGCAATCCTATTCCGCGACGGCGGAGACACCCAGGTACTTTTAAAATTCTCTTCCCTTAAATGTGTTTAAACAACTCCGGCCCGCGCCGAGTCATTTTCTGAGAGGTGCTATAGAAAGATGAGTCTATAAGTTGAGTCATATCTCACCCGTCCAACTCAGGCCCGTGTGGCAGTGGTAAGGTGTTTCTTGTTCTCTGGGAATAAGCTTCTTATTCTCAAAAAAGGACTTCTCATTTCCTGCTACTTCCGAAAAATCTTCTTTTTTCTTCTGCAGTAGGAGAAAGTTTCTTTTTTCTTCTGTTGCTCAAAAAGAAAACAACTTCTTTCTTCTTTTCTTGCAAAAAGCAAAAAGAAAACAACTTCTTACTTCTTTTCTTGCAAAAAGCAAAAAGAAAACAGCTTCTTACTTCTTTTCTTGCAAAAAGCAAAAAGAAAACAACTTCTTATTTCTTTCCTTGCAAAAAGCAAAAAGAAAACAGCTTCTTTCTTCTTTTCTTGCAAAAGGCAAAAAGAAAACAACTTCTTACTTCTTTTCTTGCAAAAAACAAAAAGAAAATAACTTCTTTCTTCTTTTCTTGCAAAAAGCAAAAGGAAAACAACTTCTTGCTTTCTAGGTAAAGCCTCTTATTTCTAGCGGTTGTCGAAAAACAAACTGAAAAATCTTGATCTGCAGAGATGTTCTTCTGATGTCTTCTTCTTCAATTCAAATGGAAAACCTTCTTCTTCAACATTTAATACTTCTCTTAAAAAACTCAGTTCGACGAGTAAATAAAAGGTTAAATGATGATTTAATTAGGAAACGGTTTACACCAAAAGAACCTTTCAGACGAGAGACGTTGAAAGGGAAAATAAAAAGAAGTTACATCAATAAAAAACGGACTATACTTTCAGGAGCTAAAGCGCAGCATGACAAAAGAAAATGACAAAGTCCAAAAAATTAGTCTAAGTTTCCCCAACTAGACTTCTTCTTGATGGCGACCTCACGTAGCGGTTGGCAACTTCAGGACCCCGTGGACTTGTGTCCTCCCGAGGTCCGAACATGACTTTTTAAACCCTAAAATCGTGTAGGTTGCCTCCCCTCACCTCATGCTTGTGTCCACTCAAAATATTCGATCTATATTTCTGTCCAGTCAGAGTTTGCCAGACTCATGGGGTGGTACTTTCTCAGACCACCCTTTTCGCCATATTTGAGATGCAGGTGTCCAAATTCTCACGTATCTAGGAACGAGACAAGGCGCTTTGTGTACGCGTCCTTGGGCATCTACCGCCCGACAAGGGAGTGCTCGTTCATCATTGGGAAAATCCCGCTTATCTAAGCAACCTGACATCTTTCTGCTGTGTTATCAATGCTTGGGACAACATATAGCTAGCATGCATGGAGGGAGGCAAACTTCTAACAGAGATAGCTACTCAGCTCTGCGCGCTTAATGGCTCTCTTCTCACGCAGTGGTCAGCGAGAAACACCAGGTGTTGCATCCCCCCAAGGCCACCGCGCAAACAAAGACCCTCAGTTTAAGCTAAAGTAAACGCACTAGGATTAGCAGACCTCTGTTTCCAGGAAACCATAGTACTCTGTCCTCTCCTCTCTCCCTCAATTGTAACACCTTGCATTCATTTTAACCAAGATACGTATGCACAACAAACTCAATCACATGATTTAAAAAATCAACTTAAACATATGAGTTATAGTATCATTTCAATCTGAGCTCCACGAGATTATACTGTTACTTCGATTAACTAATATCACTAATCAACATTATTTCTTATAATGTGGCCTACTTTTCTTTATCTTGTCATCACTCTCCCCCTGTCTATCTACCACCACGGTTTGAATTATTTGATGTTTTCTGACGTTTAGTGTCTCTCTTCTCTTGCGCGCGATCAGCCGCTGATCTTGGGGAGGCCTGTGGAGGGGCTTGAGTCAAAGACCCCTCCGCCGGTCTCTCACTGCTGGAGGAGCGCGCTGAGGACTCCCCACCAGTGCTTGTGAGCAGGCCAGGGGCTCTGGGTGCCACCATCTGAGGGCCGGCTGGTGGACCCCGGCCTCCGACACCCCCTTTGGCACCCCTGGGCCCGCGGGACTGTGGGACAAGGAATGGATCTTTGAGTAGGGGGTGTTCGATTGCAGGTAGAGCAGGGTCTCGGCTGCACCCCCGGGACTCCATAGTCAGCAGATTCTCTCTCGGAAAGCCATAGGGCAGGGGCTTCAGGTTCAGGATCATCTGGGTGCGGACGAAGTCTTCCATGTGTGAGTCTCTACTTTCTACTCCAGTCTCTACTTTCGCCCAGTAATGATGACGCCAATCTGTGGGCTCCGGTCCTGACCCTTCTCGTTTTTCTGGTTCATCCGTCCACTCAAAGATGGTCAGGATCAAACTTTGGGCTGGCCCCCAACCGCCACCTTCTAGACGGGTGAACATCTTCGACACCACTTCTGATCTACATTCCCAATCCATCAACGTGGCCAAGGTTGCTCTGACAAAAGGATGGTGTGTGGGTACCACACCAGGGATCACCGCCGCAATGTTAGGCCACTTTCGGATATCACTCAAATCCTTCTTGGTCATCCAGTTCCCTTCTATGTCATACAACTGGGCTACCACCTTTGCGACTTTCTTCGGCGGCTTTTCATATTTCCTGAGCTGTCTCACTCGGGCTCCGACCCCTGAGCCATGTGCCGGGACGGCGGCGGGGGCGGATTCCCCCCCTCCCACCGGTGGATCCCGGGTGGGAGAGGCCCGAGGTGAGATGTACATGATCGTCTGGGGTAAGTCATCCTCATCATCCCCGGTTTCGTCGATTACATGCATGCCACTCGGGGACCCTGGGAATCCCCGGTCACTCTCTTCATCCTGACGCAGATCTATGACATCGCCGTACTCTGTAGACGTGCCCGTGGTTTCAGTGGTCACAGTGGTTCTCGTAGTGGCCGCCATAGTGGCTATTGGAGCGGGTCGGGCCCTGTGTCTTGGTTTCCTTCTTCGAATAGCGCTCTGGAACATCAAATAACACCTGGGAAGACAGTCAGACAGAGACTACTAGTGAGCCTGCAGGCAGCTTGGAGGCATACTGCCAGTGAGAGCTCAAGCTAGAGCTTTTACAGCCCTCCTTTCTCTGTCCACCCCTCCCCCAAGGCGGCTCTACCTCTCGTCCACGCCCACTTGCCCACCCCCTTAGTCACTTCACTGATAGCATGTGTCAGTCCCAAGTGGTGGAGTGTGTAGGCCAGGACAATGAGGCCGGCAATCATCAAACAGGGCAGGCCCCACTTCAGGATGCCTGCGATAAACTTCCATGTAGTCTGCATGATAGAAGACACTGTCTCATACACTTCAACAGCACCCTCTTTAACAGACTCAGCCATGTCAATTGAAGCTCTCCCTACCAACATTGCTAACACAAATCCAAACTGTGAGACTTCACTCCACTTTGGGGGCGCTCGCATTGGCTGGCGGTCGGGCTCACATGACCCATTGTTCATGTCAGCCGCATAGTCTAGGGGAAATACTGCATCCAAGGTGAACTCTCGTGCAGTCCATCCAGTCCTCCGTTCCGGTACTCTCTCTTTCCCTACAAGCCCTCCATCCTTCAGGTATGCGGAGGGCGGCTCCCAGGGAGTTCCTAAATCGAAATCCACACTACTACATGGTCCCAACATGTCTCCCACCCAGCCAGGCTGCCCGCAGGATCCATGACAATCACAATTGCCTTGTCCATTATTGTTGCAGTATTGAGTGTTCATGAAACTCCAGCGGCCCAAAAGGTAGGCCTCGGGGGGCCAATAGTAGGGAAAGCCTTTTTCCAGCCATTGGGCCGACACTGATCTTAGCTTTCCACACTTCCCTTTGACTGGAGGATGTCCATAGGTTGCCTCAGGCTGGAGTTCTCTCGTGAATCCTCCAGGGGAAGGCTGATAGCAGTCTAGTAGCACTGTGGGTGGGCCAGTCTCCTGTGGTGCATTCGGGTTATAGAACTGGGATCCTTGATTTCCGGATACAGCTGCCCACCTCAGTCTATCTCTCTTGTTTCTGGCCACTGGTGAGTCATACCACAGCATGTTATTCCATGCATTCATTTGCGGAGGGGGGTTGCGATCAGTGAAATATCTGTTGACCATTACTTCTGGGTCACATCCTATTTCAGCCGCCTCCTGTCTGTTGAGGGTTCCCCAGTTAATCCAGTACCGCGGCTTGCCATCCTGTCCAATTTCATGGGTGATGGTTCGCGTGGAGGCTATATCTACCATTGCAGAGTTCACCATATCGGCGTGAATTTCAGGGTGAGTCTCCTGGTTGGTACACTGGCTTTGATCCTCCTTAGTGCAATGCTGCTTTCCCTTGATTCCATATGTAGTGTCTGGATATGCTCCCATTTGTGCTCCCTGGGCCTTGTGAGTGGGCTCCAAGCCCCATCGCAGCGTGAATCCTGAGACCGTTTCCTTCGCCAACACCAAGGGTGGGGGGATTAGTATCTGTCCGTGGGTCCATTCCACATCGTCGACTAGAACATTGTTGAGCTGGGGCCACTCCTCCTTCCATTCCATTTTCCAGAGCTTGGTTGGTTTGTCCGTTCCATTGGAGTATATGTTGGGGTCAGCTCTGGACTCATTGGGTGGGAGGCGGTTTGGACTTCCTATTGCAACCACAAAGCCTCCTGGCAGGGGATTTTCTTGGTCATATCGAACAGAGCGCCTAACATGTAGGTGGAATCCAGTCAGCTGTGCCGCTAATTGATGATGAAGGAACATGCGGAGTTTATCATCTTCTGTTTCTCCAATCTTCGTCCAGCAATCCTTTATCGCCTCTACTTCCACTTGGTCTAATCCCAGTCCGGCATAGTTCTTCCATGCATTCAGGGGACCAGTTGCATACAGCTTGGAATAGGCCTTCATGTTGGGAGTGCTCTCATAAGACACGCGGAACCTTCTCAGGAGTGAACGAAACTTCTTCTTCCACGTCTGGCAATTCGAATCTTGATTGAAGGTTCCATTATGCGGGACGGCACCCATCAACTTGGATTCTCGACATATGGGGATCAGTTCTCCACTGTGTCTCACCCTTCTTTTGATAACTTCCTCCAATGAAAGATTCTGCCAGGGCACATCGCTGGGCTCTAATGCAGTGGCGATGCAGGTCAAGAGGGTGTCTATCTCTTGGCTCCCCCATGGTCCTTCCAGTTTGTTCACTTGCGTGGTGGTCAAGGTGGGTGTTTCCATATAGTAGAGGGTCTTTTTCCCTGCCAGTGGTCGTGCCTTAAACCATAGTAACCCTGGTGGGTAAGGATGAAGACTATGTCCTGGCTTGGTAACGCCAATCGTCCATGGGAACCATGTTTCTGCAGTCTTTAATGGGCAGCCTCCCGCCTTGTCAGTGATGGGAGGCTCTCTGTAAATTGGGACAGATCTCTTCACTCGGGAAGTCGGGGACTCCACTTGCGTAGGTTGTAGAAAGTCTAAAAGAGCCCGGACTTCTCTTATAGGGGATATAGGCCACTTGGTGAGTAGGGTTACAAAATACATGGGTTTGTCCCCCTCTGGGTGTCTTTCTCTCCTTCTAATTCGGTGATCTATTGCTGCAGTGCCTCGTGGGAGAACATGAAGAGTGCAGTTGGAAATTTGCTCCCACTGTCCCCACACTTCATCCCCCGCATATCTGGATCTAGCCATCACGGTGGTGCACCTGTATTCTCGATTCTCCCCTTTTGCCACTTTCATTTCAGTAGCCAGGTTGCCTGTAGGATCCAGGGGATATACTCGAGTGACTTCTGCGTCTTCTGTGCCGTGAATGACTTCATCTCTTTGGTCCTGGATGTCGCTCCAGGTGATGTGTGGGTCGCAATGGGTCGGGGCCAGGATCCAGCAGTCCATGGTCCTTTCAACGTTTTCACAATCTGGGGTAGAACTCCATCCTTCCTTAGGTTTCTTCTTTCCTAGGGACTCTGCCTTGTAGTCATTGTATGCGATCCATTGTTCATCAGCCGGGAATTCAGGAGTCAGACATGGCACAGTGTTGACGATTTTCGTGTGAATCAGCAGTGCTCCCTCTTCATTTCGGATTTGGGCCTCAGTGTATTGCCACTCTGTCCTTGTCCGGGGGTAGTTTATGGCTCTAATGAACCCTAAGGTGGCCACAATTATTATGGCTACCAGGGCAAGCTTGATAACTCCTTTGAAGAGGGTGACGACTATGGACTTTTTCTGTTTTGGCATCATGCTGGGGGATATTTCTTGTATGGACTGTGTTCTCTTTCTTTCTGATTCTTCTCCAAGCTCGCTCATCTCAATTCTCTCTTCCTCCAACTCCTCCGTCTCTTCGAAGAAGTCCAGGCCCATACTTTCAATCACCTTCCCCCCCCGTGCCCTCTCCTCTTCGTCGGTCGAAGACCTGAAATGAGAGGGCAAGAAGGGTTAGGGCCTGGACCACCTCAACCTTCTACTTCAACTTCATGAACCTCGGGGCTTTGGACAGCGAAAAGTTGGACACTCTTTCCCATAGACTGGGCCGTCTTTCTCCCGGGCCAGCTCCCTCAGGAAAGTGCACTCTTCGAGGCTTGATCAGGGAACCCCGCTTCGGGTCCCCCATCACGGGATTCTTATCCCCCGGGACCACTTCAAAGAAGATGCCCAGAACTGGATGTGGCATCGGTCCCACCTCCAATGTAACTGAGAAGATTACAGACTGGTATGCCTTTGACTCCACTTGTCTTGTAGTCGATCCTATAGCCACAGGTTCGGACCCCGAGCCTCGCCTGGTCATCTCTGGACCATCCCTCACAATGAGCTCTATGGACAGGAGTTCTCGGAAGCCTTTGCCTGGAATTTCTCCACTCACAGTCGTCAGCCAGTCGAACACTTCCTCCCCCCTTGGCATTGCATTGCCATATTGGAAAGGTACCGGCATCAGATCTGGTTGGGTGAGTTCTGCCCGCACTGCTAGCATCATACGGATAAGACTGGCGCAGTCAAGGAGTAGATCAACTCCCCGAAGCTTCTCAGCGTCGCTTGTAGACTGGTGCTTGGGGAAGAGCTTCTTTCTCTCTGGAGTATCCATGGCATAGAAGGAGGCAGGTCCCCGAACCATATACATGCGGTTCCCTCTTGATGGTGGTGGTCGCGGGAAGGATTGGGTGATAATCTTCTCCAGTGCCGTTTCCTGGAGACTGTCCAGGGCCTCCATGCTGCCCCGGAACGAGATTCCTCCTCTTCCCGCCGCTCCTCTTCTGACTGGAGCTTCACCAGCCTGGAGGAAACCCTGACCCTTGGTCAGGTGGATACCAGGGTTGAACTTCACTCCCTCATGCATCTTACAGGTGGCCAGGGAGTATCCCAGCCACATGCACTTGCAATGGATCACTTCGTCAGACGTCATGGGTGGGTAGGTCGCCAGACAGATGCGGGGTCCATACTCCACGTAGCAGTTGGGACACACAAGCGCTCTGCACCCCCTCGGACCCTCCTTAGGGCCAAAGGTGTATGTCTCACTAGTATGCCCCGGAAGAGGATGTGGATCTTTGGGCACTTGGATAGGGCGTTGTTTGGACGATCCCCACCACAGCACGTTGGTCACTCTGGTCGAGCAGAGAGCACATCTGGGTAGGTTGTGCCCCCATTGTTGCCAGAGAATCTGGAAACCTCCAGGTCCGTTGACAGGCCACTGGGTTGGCCCCTCCGTCTCGCCATCCCCGGCTGTGTGGCACATTGGGGAGCGGAGGTCTGGTAGGTAACCTTCTTTAGCCGCCTTTACTGCTCCTTTTGACACGCCCATCCAGGCGCATGGACCTTTTGGTCCGCCACTGTCCCCCCCCGCGGGGGGCTTTCCTGGTGCCATACATATTATTATCTTTTGTCTGGCACAGTCCAGGGCGAAGGGCAGCTGGTCCCTAGGACCGGGTGCAGCATCCCCTCGCCCGGGAATGTCCAATCCACTCCCAGCCATGGCCTTCAGGCTACTGGCATGGGCCATTTCTCAAATGCTCACTTGGTCTTGCGAACCTGACGGATATGTACTATACCCGCGGTCTCTAACCTAAGCCTATGAGCTCCAAGAACCTCAGCTACTGTGTCTTTTCCCTCACACTTCTTACTGGGGTTCCCTGGTAAGGATTTTCGTAGTACCCAGACCTCCTCACCTGGGGAGAAAGGAGAAGAGACATCCGCATTAGCCTTAGCTACGAATCTCTTTTCCTCCCTACCCAAGTTTATGGCCTGGTGTATTTTAAGAAGAGAGGTGGGTTCGTCCCACGTACCCTCCATCCCTTCCTTGACTATCTGCTCCTTTACTGAGCGGACTGCCCTCTCTGCTACACCATTAGTTTGAGCCTGATAGGGAACGGAGTACTCAGCTTGAATACCCTCTTCCTCAAGCATCGACTTCACGGTGTGGTGGGCGAAGTAAGTGGCGTTGTCCATACGTATTGATTTCACTCCTTCTTCTTCTCTAAGAAATAAGGAAAAGCAATTGCAAATGATCGCGCCGGTGGGTGTTTTTATAGGGTACACCCGAATTAATCCGGGCCCGTTGTCTACTATCACGAGTCCAAACTTAATTCCCTTTCTTGTTTTTTGGGACATTGGTCCGAACACATCTGCAGAGAAGTGTTCACCTGCTATAGGCACCGCAATCTGGCCCTGAGGCACATCTTCTGCCTTGGAACCTCTCACTAGCGCGCACCTTTCACAGGCCTTTCTGGCCGCTATTGCTCGCTGCTTAGCCTTGGGGATCATGATATCATGTGCATGGAGGTAACGTAATAACCTCTGGCTACCTACATGTCCTAGTCCCTCGTGTATGACCTTGATTATGTGGTCGGCTTCTGATTCTGGGACTTCTTGTCCCCCTTTGTCACTCCAACTCTGGGGTAACGCAAGGGTAAGCCTGCATAGTCTGGCAGGTCGTGTAAGGGGTCGTGATTGGGCTAAAGCATCTACTTCACGATTTCCTTCAAAATGGGGCCCTGTACCCTCAGTGTGACTCTTGATCCACTTCCACGTGATCTTCATTCCCTTAGACTGTTCAACTATGAGGGCCCACAGGACTCCGTGGGCCATGGGACGGCCTGTACTGGTCTCGTAGCCTTTCGCCTCCCAAAACTCCAAGTTCTCAGTACCTCCTTGATAGCAGTAATCACTGTCTGTCACAATCAACAATTTGGGGACACGCTTGCCCCTGGCGGTGATAATTCCTTCTAAGACCGCAGTTACTTCAGCGGTTTGTGCTGAACCGTCCGTCCAGCCTGACGAAGCCTTTATAGTCTTTCCTTTGTTCTTCAGAATAAATGCCCATTTGGCCCGCTCTCCATCTTGCTTCTGTTGGCTTCCGTCTGTATACAGCACCCATGCTGGTTCCTCCTCTGGGTCTGTTTTCTTGGCCTTTGGTTTCAGTTCTATAGGGCACTTTGTGTCGCTAGTGATGAATTTGACTTGGGGGTCAGTCAACATCATGGCCCAGTGTCCCCATCTCTGGGACATTGCTCTCGAGCCAGTTATTGTGCCCTTAGACGCGCACTGCAACGCAGGATATTGGGTGGTCACCACGATGTGTTGCTCTTGCGCCAGGTCTTTCAATGCATTCAAAAATTTGTGCACCCCGTACAGAATCTGTTCTTGTTCTGCGAACCTTTGTTCGGTACTTCCAAAGTGGGCTGAGAGAATGAGACATGGACTCTTGCCTTTTCGGTTCATACATCTGAGGGTAATTCCTTCCGTACCGTGGAGGATGGGGAATACCTCTAAGTGCTTGGTAGGATCTCTTTTCTCCAAGTCGATACATTCTTTCAGCACATGTTCCTTGAACATCGTCCACTGGGGGTCAGCTTCTTCGATGGGGATGTTTCTGTTTCTGGGGTTGCGCCCGGCCAGTGCCTTCCCTTTTAGCTTGTGGAGAGGCGCCGCCAACACTGCATAACCTGGAACATGGGCCATAATGTGACCACACTTTCCTATCGCAGAGTCTAAGTGGCACAGTAGGGTGGGCTTCTGGAGCTCTGCAATCTGTTCCAGATATTCTTTGCTGACTGCTCTGCCCGTGTCGGTGATGTTGAACCCTAAGTACCTCAAGTTGTGCTTGGCGATTTCACACTTCTTGAGTCCTATTTTCAGCCCTGCTGCAGCAAGTCTGGTGAGCACCTGTTCCAGCAACTCCAAGTGCTCATCCTCGGAGTCATTTGTCCAGTACACATCATCGATGTATACGACCACGTCAAGGCCTTGTAGGATATCTTCTAGGACGCCCTGGAAAACAGTCGCCGAATTTTTAAACCCTTGTGGCATCCTGCGCCACCCATAGGAGGCGCCATTCCACGTGAAAGCCGTTTTCTGAGTCGACAGGTCATCAATTTCGATATGCCAGTAGCCATTAGTCAGATCCAAGGAAGACTTCCATCTTTTATTGGGTAGGTTCCTCGTGGTCTGTGCTATGTTTATCAATGACCTTGTGTCCGTCTGTGACCTTGCGTTTAAAGAGATAAGATTCTGGACGAGCCTAAAGCTCCCGTCACATTTGGCCACGCCCATCACCGGCGAGTTAGTGAGGGCGGAGTCTAACTTCTTCAACACACCTAGCTTTTCCAACTCTTGGATAGTCGCGGTGAGTTCCCCCCTGCACCTGGGGTCGACTCGATGTTGTGGCTGACGATCGGGGATCCGCCCTCTTATGGTGTAGGTGTACTTAGAGTCAACTACGCCTACATCATTTTTAAACGCCGCATAGGAGCCTTTCATGAGGATTTTCCTCAATCTGTCCTTGTCTTGGCAGTCCGATTCTTCAATCACTTTATCCATCTCTTTCTGGAGGTTGACTGGTCGCATGTACTTTAAGTATATTTTCTTGGGAGCTTTTGGGATTGTGTCATAATTTGGAAGCATGAGCTCCTGAATCTGGTCTTCTGGGGTGGCTTCTCTTGAGTGGACCATAATCAAGTCCTTGGGTGCGAGCAGGGGTACAGCGGAGTCAGGGCCAATTACTCCTATAATTCCATGTTTCTCTCCTGTACCCATAAAAGTGGTGGTGCCATCCCCCAGCTCCACTTCCATAGAGCCAGTGACCGGAACTTCAGTGTGTAGGGACACTTCTGCTCCAGTGTCCACCATATATTGGTCTTCACCTAATTTGCATAGAAACTTCCCATCCGACTCCTGGGTTTTGCTTGCTAAGGCGTTGAGCAGGGGGCTTTTGACAGGGTCTATGGTCAGGTGAACTGGAGTAGTTGGGGTGGCTACTCCTTCGGGGCAGGGGTCCTTGATTCCTGCGCCTCCTTTGCTGCCGTTCGCTTTGCTCTCACCTCGTCTTGTTGTTCGCGCGACAAGGCGGCCCATTCTTCTTGGCTGTAATATGAGGTTCTCTCCGTCTTCTTTTGGGGTTGCTTCTTCTGCTTTGGGGGGTCCTCCCTGGGGGACCCCCGTGATCCGTTTTTTGAATCTTTGCTCTTGCCTTGATTCTGACGGCGGTCATGAGTTTGTGAATCATGATTATTTTGCTGCTTCGGAGGGCCAGAGGTCTTCTTGTTATCCGAGGTCTTTGATTGGCTCTTGGATTGATTCTTCATTCTTCCTATAGCTTCGTAGTTAGCACATTCTCTCAACAACTCCTCCATGGTCCAGTGAGCACAGCCCACAGCTAAGTTGAACCCCCCGGGGAGCTTGGTGAAGAGTTTCTCAAGAGTGACCCTTAATCGCTGCTCTTCAACTTTTTCCTTGATAATAGCCACTGCAATTGTCAACTCTATTTGCTTGCTGGTCACTTTTGGGAGCAGTTCTTCAATCAGTTGTTCTCCCGGATCCAGACCAGGTGTTCTTATCCTCCCTAAGCTGTTAAGGGTATGGAGCGAACACCCCTTGGGGATCCACAATCCCCTTAGCTGCGCCAAGGCCTGGGCAGCTCCCGGGTCATGGACAAGATGATGAGGGATGTGTTCCATTATTCTCTTCAGGTATTGGGACTGGCTCTCATTGGCTTCCTTCAGAGGGACCATCTCTTTGATGTATTGAGTCATTCCCAGGAAATCGTTATGGTGAGGAGAATGAGTCTGCGGCGGGATACTATAGTCTCTGGACATGAGGGGTAATTGGGAATCGGTGATCGGTAATTGGGAATAGCTGGGTTCGACCAAACGCTCTCTATGTGGTGAGACGTGGTTCCTCATCACATCTGTGTCTTGCAGATTTCGTAGATTCTTCTTTCTCACCATTTCAGCCACGCTCGCATCTCTTCTCTGCAGCTCTTCTCTCATATTCTCATAGCCAGACTGAATATAGGATTGTTTATACCCTAATGTCAGCCCTGGTTGGGATAGAACCCTTTCTACTGTGGGGGCCCTCGCGGTAGACCTGGCTTGCTCCCATGTGGCTGAATATCCTGGGATCATCTGTCCTTGTTCATCGCCTGCCAGATCTCCTTCGCTGCTGTCAGAGATTTCTTCCAGGCCTGTGGCCCATCGCAGCCCTGTATTGGATGTGAGGGACCTCCCTCGCAGTGGTGTTCCTTCAGCCAGGGGCCGCATCATGATAGGTTTCGCTCTGGAGTTCTTAGCCCTTGGGCTCGTGCCCTTTGGGTAGGACAACTTCTGTACCTCCTCTTGACTTCTGGTTGGGGAGGAGTCAGGTGATGATGCTGGAGAGGAAGCTCTTGAGGACGAACGTGAGCGGGAACGAGAGCGTTGTATACGTCGGGCTTCCCTGGGGTTATACTCAAACTCACTGGGGTCCTCATTGCCTTCGTCATCCTCGTCACTGTACTCCTCTTCTGAGGCTGTAGGTGGTGTTTGCTTCAGGATGCCTTTGGTGGGGGCTGGTTTGGCTCTAGGGGCAGGTGCGTCTGGTGAGAATGACACTGATTGCCCAGCTAATGGGGAAGCCTTGCTTCTCCTTGTCTGCTTTGAACTCTGGTCGCTGGCACACGACGACTGGACAGCTGTCGCTGAGCTTCGAGCTGGTTGGACAGTTCTGCGGGAGGTGCTTTCCTCATCCCCTCCACTAACGTCATCAGTCTCTGAACTTCTCTCTTGATCAGGCCTCCAGTTCGTCTCTGCGGCGGTGCACACGGCGTCGAAGTTCGTTTCGTCTACTAGCAGGGCCAATAGCCAGTATTTTTCTTGATCACGGGAGTTGAAGGGAAAGCATATAGCATCCCACAGTTCAAGCTTCGGCACCCCCTGCACAGTGTATTTTCCTGTCCTAAGGTTAATGGCCAGCCGATAGGGGTCTTCTGCAGTACCACATCCCATGAAAAGGTTTTCTGTTTTATATGCTTGCTTGAGATTTTTGAAAAGTTTCTCTCTGTCAGCTTTTCTAAAGTTGCGATCAGCAGTCTTTCGCAGGGTTAGGTGGGCGATTTGGGGGGTGTTCTCAATTATTCCTTCTTGGGGGATCAACACCGGCTCTCCAGGGATTAATGGCTTCCATCCCCGGACCCCCATTGCAGTTTGCCTTATCTGATGGTACCCTGCCTCTGCGTGCTCAAAGATATGGGCCTCCCATCTACTCTTAGTACGTATAGAGGTTGCTGTAAAGGTGAGTAGATTCCACTTCTCCCATCTTCTCCCTGAATCATCTCCTTCGGGGTAGCTTCCCACAGCATCTTTGTGTACTAGGTATTGCACCCGCCCATCAGGATTTATCCATACTTGAGTTTTCTCTGGTTGGAGCCCTGATGCCGGGGCATGATAGGGAGAGTCATGTCTGCTTCTAGCATTCTGGCTAGTAGACGGTTGGCTAGGTGTAGAGGCCACTAGGGGCTCCCTTGGGTCGTTCAGGGACAGTGATTCTACAGGCCGGGCCCCCGGTCCCCGTACCGAGGTGAGATGCAGTTCTTCCATTTCTGTCTCTAGATCTCTATAGGCCTCTGGCACGTGCGGCCCCAGGGGCACTGGAGGTTGATTAGTGGGCGGAACTTGCGTCAGAGATGTCTGCCCGCCACAACTAGAGTTCAAAGGGGCGAAAGCTGCGGGCCTTGGCACCAGGGCAGGCATTGATAGTGAGGTGCTCAAAAGGTTGTTAGCTGACCCGCCTGTTGATCTTAGGGAGCAGTTCCTAGGATCCACGAGGGGCGGGAGGGGGCGCTGCCTTATTACATTCTCCCCTCCCCTTGTGGGCGGCTGGGAAGGGAGTGGTCTGAACGCGCTTTCTCCTCCCCTTGTTCTGATTATGTCAGCGCTTTGGCTCTGGGGTGGGGGCTGTGCTTCCCTAGGCCTTGTCCCCGCCCCCGGCCCCTCCCTACTAGGAGGAGGTCTTGTATCCCCTGGGGACAACCCTATCAGAGGGTGGGGGGGGCCAAGTGCCCCCGCCTCTGCTTGGACTGGGGGATGGGACCCTGGAAAGGAGAGAGGGGTTTCTATGGGTCCCACCCGGTTTATTTGCTGGGTTATTGTCTCGGCCATGTGGGGGTTGGGCTCAATCAATGTCACTACAACTCCCTGGGTATTCAGCTCCTTGAAGACTTTTATCAGGCTCCATGTGTTTGCCTCATCATCGAATCTATAGCCCTCTGGCTGTATACGAGTCACCACCAACTCTGATGCTGAGCATTCTCTGGCTCTTTGTAGCAACTGGGTATAATACATGCGCAGGTACTGTCCCTGCTCGGCCGGGGTCTCACGACGCTGATCGAGCTCCATGCCTAAGGTTAGGATGCCAGCATAGTTCAGGTCATAGAGGCCAAAGGGGCTGCTGCAGAATATTTCTCCATCTCGCACCACCCCTCCTCTATTGTTGGCCTGTAATCGACACCAGTCCATATATGACATACCCGCTGCCTTCTGGAGGTCACCGGCTTGCCCATCCCCCTTGTATGGTCCTAACGCACGGTTAGTGGCGATTGCCGCATAGGCTTGGCGGGGGTAGGTGGGCCTATAGTCCTCAAATTGGCCATTATAGACTTTCAGGAATGGAGGTATCGCAGGAAAATGTCCCTCACCCTGCAGAGTGAACTCCATCTCGCGGGGCTCCCTCTGAGTTTGATTTGCAAATGGGTTATATTGCTGATGGCATGCTGGCCATATAGGCTCATACCTGGGGTAGAGGGCGGGCTGGCTTTGGCCATGTGAGGCCCAATGCTCTCCTGATGGAGCGGTGGCAGTGGGGAGATAATATCCCTGTCCTGTGTTATTGGATCCGCCTGGGGGGATCAGAGGATATCCTAATTCTATGTCTCGGATCACTTCCTCACTGTCGGTCACATTAACTAAAATATGACCCATACGCCCCTCCATACTCTCTGGTAGACTGGCCCCATCATCGTCTGGGGCAGCAGTACATACAGACAGCGAAGGGGAAGGCGATTTCACTGAATCAGCCATTTCTTTACCTTACACTTAGGTTAATTCGCAAGGATAGGCTAATATCGTCAAAGAGGCCTTAATTTCTGTTCTACCTTAGTTCCTTGTAGGGATGTTTTCTAACCGATCCTTCGGCTCGCCTGCTGCGCCTGCAAGCCCCTACTTCTCTATGTTCAGAATCTCCACACTTCGGGGAGTTCTGTGGGTAGATGTACTCTTAAGCCCTTGATGATAAAGACTAAACCTCACTTCTGTGACAGTGTACTACACCCCAGGGGTCTTGAGCTATCCCGCAAAAGGGTTATCAATTAATCAAAAATCAATCAATAATTATGAATACAAGATTGTGCTGTCCCTGTTCACCCCACGCGACAATGTGCACCTTGTCTCATGTGCGTGAACATAGACCAACACAACCGCAATAATTATCAATCGATAATCAATAATCAATAATCAATAACCCCGGTATCCTGCCGACAACGCCATGTAAAGGGAGGCGGGCAATCAATTAACTATAATTAATCACCCTACCGAGTTACTGAAAACCCTTGCACCTAGTGGGTTAACCTCGGCCCCGTCCGGGATCCCCGTGTGAGAGGGTGCTACGTCTCTCACCCGTTCGCCAGACTATTTAAAAGTTTAAACACACACTTCACACTGTTTACTCAGCAAATAGATAGAAAACACTCTGGTTTCTAGCAAAGTAGAGTAATGTCATAGGCCGCTATGGGTCTAACTGGGTTCAACACCCGCACAACGAGACCCCAAGACCCCCCCACCTGAATGGTTCTACTGTCACAGCACACTCTATGTTTATAGACCAAGTGGAGCATTTTCATTTGAGAAACGTGGTTAAACCAAGTTAAAGTGGATATTGCACTTGCTAGTTGCAATGACAAAAGTTACTCCTAATAGGAACCCATTGTACGGCAAAATACTCTTGTATTTCAGGAAAACACACCAGGGCAAATACGACATTAAATGAAGAACAATTAGAAAAGTAACCGTGCACGGGCAATCCTATTCCGCGACGGCGGAGACACCCAGGTACTTTTAAAATTCTCTTCCCTTAAATGTGTTTAAACAACTCCGGCCCGCGCCGAGTCATTTTCTGAGAGGTGCTATAGAAAGATGAGTCTATAAGTTGAGTCATATCTCACCCGTCCAACTCAGGCCCGTGTGGCAGTGGTAAGGTGTTTCTTGTTCTCTGGGAATAAGCTTCTTATTCTCAAAAAAGGACTTCTCATTTCCTGCTACTTCCGAAAAATCTTCTTTTTTCTTCTGCAGTAGGAGAAAGTTTCTTTTTTCTTCTGTTGCTCAAAAAGAAAACAACTTCTTTCTTCTTTTCTTGCAAAAAGCAAAAAGAAAACAACTTCTTACTTCTTTTCTTGCAAAAAGCAAAAAGAAAACAGCTTCTTACTTCTTTTCTTGCAAAAAGCAAAAAGAAAACAACTTCTTACTTCTTTCCTTGCAAAAAGCAAAAAGAAAACAGCTTCTTTCTTCTTTTCTTGCAAAAGGCAAAAAGAAAACAACTTCCTACTTCTTTTCTTGCAAAAAACAAAAAGAAAATAACTTCTTTCTTCTTTTCTTGCAAAAAGCAAAAGGAAAACAACTTCTTGCTTTCTAGGTAAAGCCTCTTATTTCTAGCGGTTGTCGAAAAACAAACTGAAAAATCTTGATCTGCAGAGATGTTCTTCTGATGTCTTCTTCTTCAATTCAAATGGAAAACCTTCTTCTTCAACATTTAATACTTCTCTTAAAAAACTCAGTTCGACGAGTAAATAAAAGGTTAAATGATGATTTAATTAGGAAACGGTTTACACCAAAAGAACCTTTCAGACGAGAGACGTTGAAAGGGAAAATAAAAAGAAGTTACATCAATAAAAAACGGACTATACTTTCAGGAGCTAAAGCGCAGCATGACAAAAGAAAATGACAAAGTCCAAAAAATTAGTCTAAGTTTCCCCAACTAGACTTCTTCTTGATGGCGACCTCACGTAGCGGTTGGCAACTTCAGGACCCCGTGGACTTGTGTCCTCCCGAGGTCCGAACATGACTTTTTAAACCCTAAAATCGTGTAGGTTGCCTCCCCTCACCTCATGCTTGTGTCCACTCAAAATATTCGATCTATATTTCTGTCCAGTCAGAGTTTGCCAGACTCATGGGGTGGTACTTTCTCAGACCACCCTTTTCGCCATATTTGAGATGCAGGTGTCCAAATTCTCACGTATCTAGGAACGAGACAAGGCGCTTTGTGTACGCGTCCTTGGGCATCTACCGCCCGACAAGGGAGTGCTCGTTCATCATTGGGAAAATCCCGCTTATCTAAGCAACCTGACATCTTTCTGCTGTGTTATCAATGCTTGGGACAACATATAGCTAGCATGCATGGAGGGAGGCAAACTTCTAACAGAGATAGCTACTCAGCTCTGCGCGCTTAATGGCTCTCTTCTCACGCAGTGGTCAGCGAGAAACACCAGGTGTTGCATCCCCCCAAGGCCACCGCGCAAACAAAGACCCTCAGTTTAAGCTAAAGTAAACGCACTAGGATTAGCAGACCTCTGTTTCCAGGAAACCATAGTACTCTGTCCTCTCCTCTCTCCCTCAATTGTAACACCTTGCATTCATTTTAACCAAGATACGTATGCACAACAAACTCAATCACATGATTTAAAAAATCAACTTAAACATATGAGTTATAGTATCATTTCAATCTGAGCTCCACGAGATTATACTGTTACTTCGATTAACTAATATCACTAATCAACATTATTTCTTATAATGTGGCCTACTTTTCTTTATCTTGTCATCACTCTCCCCCTGTCTATCTACCACCACGGTTTGAATTATTTGATGTTTTCTGACGTTTAGTGTCTCTCTTCTCTTGCGCACGATCAGCCGCTGATCTTGGGGAGGCCTGTGGAGGGGCTTGAGTCAAAGACCCCTCCGCCGGTCTCTCACTGCTGGAGGAGCGCGCTGAGGACTCCCCACCAGTGCTTGTGAGCAGGCCAGGGGCTCTGGGTGCCACCATCTGAGGGCCGGCTGGTGGACCCCGGCCTCCGACAGTTACATAATAATTGAAATTGACACATGTGTTTTTCCCTCACTAGGTCGACCTTATCTATGGGCTCGACTAGACAGAAAGCCCAACAAGCAAGCAGACAAGAGGTTCAAAAAGTATCAACATTCTCACAAGGGCTCTAAAGGTATATTAAATTAAGTTCTCTTAATAGTTGTGGGCTGTGTTTAACCCTTTGTGTAATGAACGCATTATGGTACAATTTGGCTATTGAAAAATATCAGATCTACAAGCTCATATGAGCTTGTAGATCTGCTATTAAAAAATGTGAAAATGCGCAAATCTAAGAATATATTCTATTTGACACCTGATTGTAGTTTCTGACACTAGATTCTAGTTTCTGACTAGTTTCTGATGCTAGATTCTGACAGATTCTAGTTTCTCTGAAAAATCTCTGTTCCTGTGTCAGTGATGCTTAACATATTTCATGCCAAGGACCACCAGAATGATCTATATTTGGCTGCGGACCCCCCATCTGAAAACATGTTGTTGTAGAAGCAACGATATACAGTATATTCTTTGCTCCCAAAAGAATATATATTCAAAGAGTTGCATCACATTTTCACAATTTTTCAAAAATATCAGACCTACAAGCTCACAGCGCGCCACTCGGTGGCGCGCTGTGAGCTTGTAGGTGTGATGTTTTTCAATAGCTTAAGAGCGCCACTCGGTGGCGCGCTGTGAGCTTGTAGGTCTGATATTTTTCAATAGCTTAAGTGTAACAATGCGTTGAACACCAAAACGCGTTCAGTACATAAAGGGCGTGGAGGGCAGCTAACTCTAATCCTGTGGGTTCTTCTGTAGGTTTCACATGGAACTTGGAGGAGGATTTTAAGAGCGTTCCAGCAGCATGGATCCCAGCTCACAGGGTCAAACATCACAACGGACAGCCTCTGCCTGACGAACATGGACACACACCAGGTCAGTCCTTCAAGGCGTTGGAAAGGAAAACAACCCATTTAGACCTGGGACACACGGCACTGTTATACCTTTCAAGAAGAGAGAGAGGAGATCCTCCTCTGTGTGTAGTTGTTGCTATACACCGTAATTTCTGGACTATAAGCCGCTACTTTTTTCACATGCTTTTGACCCTGCGGCTTATACAACGGTGCGGCCAATCTATGGATTTTCCAGGTTCCAGTTGGGCTCCGCAGACTAAATGATAGAAAGTTGGTTAACCAGATGTAACTCTTTGAGAGCGTAAAAATGAAACCAAATGGATCCTAGCGGGTCCATTTGGTTTCATGTTTACACTCAAGAGTTATGATATTCACCATCTAAATTAGCAACACTTAATTAATAAGTCATAATAAGTCATGTTCATTTTGGTCTAATTTTGATGTTTTGCCTCTTTTGTTTGCGAAAATCCATCCTGGAATTGTGAACAAAACCAAAAGTTTTGGGGTCTGTGTGGTGAAGATGTTGTTAAATTGTGAAAAAGTTGAAAACCACTGCTCTGACATGAAGTACATAAGTCGTATAAGCCGCACCTGACTATAAGCCTGTGCGGCTTATAGTTAGGTGCGGCTTATCCAAGGAAAAATAAGTATTTTGCCCTGAATTTAGCAGGTGCGGTTTATATTCAGGTGCGGCTTGTAATCCGGAAATTACGGTACAGTTTATTCATTCATTAATGGGCTACAGCTGAAATCCTGGACCTAGTTAAATGCATGCAATTTGTATTTCTTTTATTTTTAATCAAGGGGGAGGTGACAAACTGACATGCTGCTGAGCACGACAGTATGGCGCCCCTCTGTATCCGACCTTCACGTTCAGTAGATCACATGATCTTTTGTGGTCGGATATAATTTCCTGGGGTCCAAGTACTATAGTAAATAACAAAGAAAAACACACAAAAGACATTTAGCCACTTTATTCGATATAGAATGTAAGAGATTTGAGAACGCAAAATTCACACACGCGTGACATAGTCATACCTCATCTTATTCGGACCAGTTGGATTTTGTGTCCTCACCCTTGTCTTCAATTTTTGTGTTATGCAAGGTCTGTTTACATGAACACTCATAATTGTCCATTCATTATCAAAGAGATTTAACATTTGTGTAGTAGGACAGTGTTTGTGTTAGAAACACAATTTTCCTTTAACCAATCTGTTTGGTGCAGTGGTTGGATCCTGTGGAGAGATTGAGACTGAGCCTGGTAGGACCCCTACTGGTTAACAATGGTTTTACACTTAGCTTGTACAGGTGCTGGTCAACGAATTAGAATAATTTGAACAGTGCAATCGTTAAATTCTTTGAATGCATTTCTTGTGCAGAAAACAAATCAGGTGTTTACCGCACCTGTCCTACTGGTTAGAGTAATCACAGAACTCGTAACCTGTAAAAAATTTGCTCAGCTGAGCTTTCCAAAAGGCCCATTTAGGCCATTTAACTGTGACACTGTTGTTTCATTGAATTAGAATAATGGAGAAACCGTTTCATTGAATTAGAATATTTTTTATTATAATTAGAATCATCACTTTCTCAGTATTTTGTGGCTGCCCCCTTGGCTTGTATGACTGCCTGAAGTCTCCGTGCAGGGGTTGACACTAAGGTCTCTGAGGTACTTGCCCATCGGGGAAGTGCAATCAGGTTCTACTTGCCCTCAGGTCATGGTCACTTGCCCCCCCAAAAATATATTGTAAATTTTGCTTTTAAGTTTACTTCCTACTTGGGTGCTTTCAACAGGTGGTCCAGGGACCACCAGTGGTCCCGGAGAGGGTTCCAGGTGGTCCCCAGCTAAGTTGGTTAACCAGATGTAACTCTTGAGAGCGTAAAAATGAAACCAAATGGACCCACAAGGGTCCATTTGGTTTCATTTTTACGCTCTCAAGAGTTAAAAATTCATCATCTTAATTAGCCCATAGTGGTCACAGACCCAGTGGTCCCTGACCCCAGCAAAATGATAGTTTGGAACTAAATGAACCTGGGAGAGAGATAGGCAGAGATATCTAGAAAGCAGGGAAAGACACAGAGGCAGAGTGCAATGACTGCCTTCAAGACAAATTTATCTTGTGTAGTGTTATAGTGCACGAAGTTGCACACTTGCCTGATCGGGCAACCAGGTAGCAGTCTTCACTTGCCCCACCATTTTTTTACTTGCCCCGGGCAAGCGGGCAAGTGTTACTGTCAAGCCCTGTCCGTGGCATCGATTTGAAGAACTAGCTATCTCTACCTATCTCTCTCCCAGGTCCACTTGGTTCCAAACTATCATTTTGCTGCGGTCAGGGACCACTGGGTCTGTGACCACTATGGGCTGATTAAGATGATGAATTTTAACTCTTGAGAGTGTAAAAATGAAACCAAATTGATCCGCAAGGGTCCATTTGGCTGAGGGCAAGTAGAACCTGATTTGCACTTGCCCGATGGGCAAGTACCTCGGAGACCTTAGTGTCAACCCCTGCACGGAGACTTCAGGCAGTCATACAAGCCAAGGGGGCAGCCACAAAATACTGAGAAAGTGATGATTCTAATTATAATAAAAAATATTCTAATTCAATGAAACGGTTTCTCCATTATTCTAATTCAATGAAACAACAGTGTCACAGTTAAATGGCCTAAATGGGCTTTTTGGAAAGCTCAGCTGAGCAATTTTTTTACAGGTAACGAGTTCTGTGATTACTCTAACCAGTAGGACGGGTGCGGTGAACACCTGATTTGTTTTCTGCACAAGAAATGCATTCAAAGAATTTAACGATTGCACTGTTCAAATTATTCTAATTCGTTGACCAGCACCTGTATATAGATCAGTGGTGTCCCACACTTTTTTGACTTGAGAGCTACTTTCAAAATGAGCGGCTCAACAAGATCTACACATCAAAAATGTGATTGTTCCACGACTGAAAATCCATTTCAAGGCCCCCTAGAAAGTTTGAGGTTACTGTTATATTATTGTTTAAGAATGATGCACAAAAATAGAGGGGGAGAATTGGAAGGTTTTTCTGTATATGCCATTACTGACATTTGAAAACAGTATTTGTATTGTACAGTATTAGGTTTGAGTTGACAGTTTGTGATCTTGAGTTCAGTTTCTTGCACCCAAAACTAAGAACTTTCACGTTCATGTCCACAATTGGGAAAGAGAACTGGCAAAACTTTGGTCAAAATAACAATTATTCTCCATTTTCTAATTGTGTGGACTCTTGAAAATTACGTAATTCTTTCAGATGTTTAAATATAATCTAACTCTTGAGAGTGGTAAAATGAACATTTCATTTTAACGCTCTCAAGAGTTACGGATCTATAAGAGTCCAAGTGCTGGGGACTGTCATGTGATCTACCTGCACAGCCTGTGCGATCTACTGGTAGATCACCATCTACCTTTTGGGCAGCCCTGATATAGATAAGTAAATTGTGCAGCCATATTTACAGCATTGCAATCGCCCCTCTCTGCTGGGAGAGGGAGACAATGATCGCTGCATGTCCCAGTCAGTGCAAGATGATTCCATGTTGTTTGCTTGTGCTGTTTTGCAGTACTATCTTTTAAAATAATAGCTTGTGTACATTGTAGTTTAAACTCTCATGTAGTAGATCTCTATTGCGTGAACACACACCAGTTTTTGGTGTATATGCTAACAAATAATGCCATCCTAAATAAACATGCCATTGACAATGAACAAATTGCGTAAAACAAACATTGAAGATGAACAGACGAAAGTGATCAAGCATGATTATGTATGATTGAAAATTTACTTCTCAGAAAGGCTGCCTTTCTTTTCCTTAAACACTCAAATCCAAGAGTCCAAAAGGGGTCTATGCTTTTGACCCTGCGGCTTATACAACGGTGCGGCCAATCTATGGATTTTTACAGGTAACACAGGGGTAGTCCCTGAGAGGGTTCCAGGTGGGCTCCACAGACTAAATGATGGAAAGTTGGTTAACCAGATGTAACTCTTTGAGAGCGTAAAAATGAAACCAAATGGAGCCTTGCAGGTCCATTTGGGTTCATGTTTACACTCAAGAGTTATGATATTCACCATCTAAATTAGCACCACTTAATAAGTCATAAGTCATGTTCATTTTGTTGTTTTGCCTCTTTTGTTTGCAAAAATCCATCCTGGAATTGTGAACCAAAGAAATCTTTAAAGATGTTGTTAAATGGTGGTCTCTGGCTCAAATGCTGAATAAATAATGGGCCCTGGGATCAAAAAGGTTGAAAACCACTGCTCTAACATGAAGCTTATTGCCTGGCTGCGGCTTATAGTCGGGTGCGGCTTATACAAGGAAAAATCAGTATTTTGCCCCAAATTTAGCTGGTGCGGCTTATAGTCAGGTGCGGCTTATAATCCGGAAATTACGGTAACTATCTTAGCTGAAATGCTGCCCTGGAATCAGGATGCTACAGTTTATCTGGTGGAAAACCAAACCGTTCTGTTGCCTGTTGTAAGCCTCACACTGCATTTCTAGTCTGGACTTAATTGGAATTATTTCTGTCTAGGTTGGATTCCAGTAGAAAAAGACAACAAACAGTACTGCTGGCATTCCTCTGTAGTGGACCATGAGGCTGGAGTGGCTGTTGTTCTGAGGCCCAGCTCTGACAATGAAGAGCTGCTGGAGATCGCTTTGGTTCCGCTGGCTGATCTGTTGGAACAGACACTGGAGCTAATTGGAACCAACATCAATGGAAACCCCTATGGTAAGTTTCACACAGCAGTAACTGGACCCTGCCCTGATTGATTCCATTTGTACACTTGTAGAGTTAAAATTTACAATATATAAATTGCCCTGACAGGAATGGGAAGTAAGAAACAGCCCATCCATGTCCTGGTGTCTCATGGAAGTGTGCGTGTGAGAAATCCTCCACCTGTGGACTTCCATCAGTTGTGTTCGTGGTTCCAGAACAGTCCGGATGGTGGCGTAGAGGGCATTGTGTGGCACTGTAATAACGGCACTATGGTCAAGGTATGTACTGTCTGTATGCCTGCTGGCGCTCCAATTTGGGGAATATTATAGCGCGGGTGTTTTCAACATTTTAAATTTCAAGGCCCACAATTTAGCTGCAGCCCACCTTAAACACGACCCAGAACTATTAGAGAACTTAACTGATAACCTTTGAACCTCTCAGACCTCAAACTACAGGATGTTTTGTTTTTTTCTCTTGATTGACTTGATTTTACGCTCTCTAGAATGATTAAATGATCAAGATCTCTCATCGTGTTTAATGGTCCATTTGGACCACAACAACTCTGCACTTTGGTGTTAAGTGGATTTAGAGAAAGTTATGACATACCAGTACATTTATTAAAGACAGCAAAAACAAACAAATGATAACAGTCCAACAATGTTCTTAGCCCCTGAATTGTCTCGCCCTTTAATAGTTATCCTGTCCATGTTGAGCCCACGTAACTGCTATGAGAAAAATGACTACAATAGATCACTAAAATGTTATATTATTATTATTAAGGAAATATTCTATAAAATAACAAGCACATTAGTCATAAAAATGAAGTAAATATGAAGTCTGGGCATTGTAATTGGCTAGAAGAATTAGTTGGAGGGGCTAAAAGCACCTGTGGGACTTTTTCTTTTTTCAACTTGATGTGATTTGTGATTTTTTTTTTTTTTTTTAGTTTGGTCAAATTTTCTACCAAACGGTTACTTGTGATTCTGAACATTACGACAAACATTAAATTACCGTTTTGGTCTGATGACCATTCTAGGTCCATCGACACCACCTGGGGATCCGGTGGCCAGAGGAGAGCACATCCCTAGGCAGCAGGCCGCTGGTCATCCATGTTGAAGGGACAGTGGAGGAATACCACGACGGCAGCAAGGACCTGTTCACATGCTTCTCCAGGCTGAACGGACAGCGCTTCAGCCGGCTGATGGATGTCCACTTTGACTCGTAAATCCAGTCAGACTTTGAGACTTTTGAGAGCCTCCCCTCCCCCCACACACAGAAAAAAACCCTGGCAACATTCCTTTTCCGTAAAGCATCCAAGCTGCTGTGAAGTAAACGGTTTGTGTTTCTCTTTGCCTTTAATTACCATACCCTGTTTTGCCATTATGATGGTGGACTATGTTGAAGGTTTCATTTAAAAGCAATTCAATCTTTAAACCCAACTACTGTTAATATATGCTCTGTTACTTCCTATACTATAGGCATACAATTTAATTCCTCAGTAACGCCAGAATAGAGTGAAGGGTCAACACTCTACTCAATTTGTTTAAGTTGGAAGTGTTTATAGAGTATAGTGATTGTGTCAACTGACAAGTGACCAAATGGCTGAACTTTAAACTACAAAGAAATGTTGCATACAATATATTGTAAATATGGATTTGCAGATGTTATATTTGTAGGTGGACAGTTAATAAACGGGAATGTGAAGCGATTTGTCTAATGTACATAAATATTTAGAGAGACAGAGGGCTGCATGAAATTGTTTTATTGGCGTACAAATAGCAGGAATCTCATACTGTAAATATATGTATATCCTTTAAAAAAACAAAACTCTACCTCGCCTGACCTTGGTATAAAAAGCAGCTGCCTTTGAGAAGAAGGAAACATTACATTCTTTATTATGATCCAAGTCACAGCTACGGTATACAATTGCTGTACATGGATCCAATATTAAGTGCATGCACTAATGCTCATCTGCAGTGAACACTCAACTAGAAAATCTAGACAAATCACTGATTTAAGAATATTGAGCAAGGAATGCGATAACCAAAAACTTCTATACAATACATTTTTTATAAAACATAAATAAAGTAGGGCTGGTTACCTTTCGAGGCATTGACCATGAGCCACCTTTCAAGATTTATCAGAATTCAGTCATTCAAGGGGAATTCCACCCATTTTCAACATTTTTTCCTGAGAGCGTACAAATGCAACCAAATGAACCCGTTAGGGTTCCATTTGTACGCCCTCAAAAAAAGAAGCATCTAGAGAAATCCATTAACATGGTGAAAATACATCTTGATGATGTCATCAAGATGTTTCACCAGGTTAGTGGTTTTCTTCAGACCTCCATTTCTTGGGAACACAGAATGGGTATACTAATGACATATTAGAATGTTGAAAATGGGTGGAGTTCCCCTTTTAACTACACTGTTAATGCAGGTACTGAAAAGACATGACTGTAGCAGTAGTTTAATTGATTGACACCCTGGGAATATCAGCTGCCACACCGAACCGTTCACACACTTTTTTCAGTCGCTCCTCCAGCAGAATGTTTTTCTTCACCTCCAAATTGTAGTTGAACTTTAGGTCTTCGATCTCCTCAAAAAAGGTGGGGTCAAAGTTCTCCAGTTCCTTTTTTAGCCTTTTAACCTCCGCTTGTAACTGTGTGTTCTCCCTCTTGGATGAATTCAGAGAAGTTTTAAGTTCAGCGTAACCTGAGAATACAGAGCAGAATGGCAAATTTATTTTGTATTCAACCCATTGTGTCCTGATCAGATTCTAGTTTCTGATGCTAGATTCTAATTCACAGCGCTAGATTCCAGTTCCTCATGCTAGATTCTAGTCTCCCACGGTAGATTCTAGTTCATCTCAGTAGATTGTAGTTTCTGAAGTTAAATTCCAGTTTCTGACACTAGATTCTAGTCTATGACACTAAATTCTAGTCCATGGCGCGAGATTCTAGTTTTTCTGGAAAAAAATCTTTCTGTGTCAGTGATGCTTAACATATTTCATAGGAAGGACCCCCAGAAATATCTATTATTGAACTGCAGAACCTCGTCTAAAACATGTTCTAGGGGTCCCCAGAAGCAAAGATTTCAATGTTTGCTTCCGAAATAATGTATTCAAAGATTTGCACCACATTTTCACAATTTCTCAAAAAATAGCAGAACTACTAGCTCATATCGCGCCACTCGGTGGCGCAATATGAGCTTGTAGATCTGCTATTTTTCAACAGCTGAAACACCAAAGTGCGTTTAGTACAGAAATGGTTAAAGTATTTATTCATGTTTTCGCATAACGGCTAACAATCAAAGATAACCTATAGCACATTAAAATGGCAACCTCACCTGATTGAGAGGATGTTTCTCCATGTTCGGTCTGATTGCTAAGCCTCTGCTTGAGTTCCAGTTTCTCCTGCTCTAGCTTACGGTTGGCCAATCTTCACAAAACACAAAAGGCAATTGTTAAAAACGTCTCATTACGATATGCAAATCTATTATTTTAAATGGTGCTTATACAGTAAATGCACTGCAGAGGCAGGGAAAAGTACATTAAAATAATGTGAGGAAGCCAGAGAGAACTACAGCTGGTCAAGGCCCTGGATTTCAGAAGGAACCCAATAGAGCTCCACAGGAAAGGGGGGTAAATTTACTCATGAATCTGATATTACATTTGAATCATTGGAACTTGAGGATGTGCATTCTGTATCTCTACCTAGTGCTTTTAATTACCGTAATTTTCGGACTATAAGCCGCTACTTTTTTCACATGCTTTTGACCCTGCGGCTTATACAACGGTGCGGCTAATCTATGGATTTTTACAGGTAACACAGGGTTTTCAACAGGTGGTCCAGGGACCATCAGTGGTCCCTGAGAGGGTTCCAGGTGGTCTCCAGACTAAATGATGGAAAGTTGGTTAACCAGATGTAACTCTTTGAGTGTAAAAATGAAACCAAATGGACCCGCAAGGGTCCATTTGGTTTCATGTTTACACTCAATAGTTATGATATTCAGCATCTAAATTAGCACCACTTAATTAATAAGTCATAAATCATGCTCATGTTGATCTCATTTTGATGTTTTGCCTCTTTTTGTTTACAAAAATCCATCCTGGAATTGTGAACAAAAGAAATCTTGAGATTTGGAGTCTGATGTTAAATGGTGGTCTTTGGCTCAAATACTGAATAAATAATGGGCCCTGGGTTCAAAAAGGTTGAAAACCACTGCTCTAACATGAAGATCATTGCTTGGTGTGGCTTATACAAGGAAAAAACTGGACTTTGCCCCAAATTTAGCTGGTGCGGCTTATATGCAGGTGCGGCTTATAGTCCGGAAATTACAGTGCTTAACTTTGGACGGCTCCGTTCCTTTTCCTTCACATTGAATTGACACATTCCCCACCTGTGCGCCTGCCCCATATTCTACTGCTTTATGGTTATATAATGGAATAAAATAACTGAATTTGTACTTTGCGATTTGATTGTTGACACTACTTGTGTAACATGTGCAATGATCTTCCTGTTTGTGCTGGCTGGGCATGTGGTGCCATTTGCGTTTTTTTTTTTTTTTTTTTACTTAAGTGGAGCATGTTTCTGGCCTACCGGCAAGTATTCGTGTGTCTACAGATGTTTGTGCCTAGAGATCAATTTCGACAATATTTGATATCCCGGCTTTAACAAACTATTGGAATCCTTTCTATCCCACCATTCTTCAGCATTCACAAGAACTCAGTGTTACCGTAGTGCCTGGAGGTCTGCAGTATGGCCTGGGTCTAGCATTCCCCTGGTAGTGGGTTTCTTCAACGTTTCAACCTGGAGATTGTAAACCGCACATTGATTCATTCACCACAAATGTGTACTTGTAGAATAGCTATTTTTGCACAACACTGTCATACAACACACTTAGGGGTGTAATGGGATGATTCACATACGCAATTTGATATTGATACATAGGGCAAATCAATTTGCAACCGACCAACGACAGGTGGTGATTGAGTCCCAACCGATAGCAATAGTCGCCAACGTTACTAACGATAGTGGTCATTTTTCGGTCGCGGCAGGTAACCTATCTGTCGGGGTAGGTTTAGGTTGGGAATCATTTAATGCCTAGTTGCAAAATAATTTCACATCTCACCTATCTCACCGAATTTGATTTATATTGCAATTTATTGTGATTGTTTCCCCCCCAAAGTAACTTTGATTTTATCCTAAAACAAGTCTAAACACTAGACCATGAAAAGTTCAATAATCCTAAAACAGTAATCCTAGACAATATAGTCAACACAACAAATTCTGAATTTTACATTTTAATATCGTGGCATAACATTGTATATTGGTTTTCTTTTTGTGATTAAACTAGTGTTGCTGTATGGTATGGTCGATGAGTTCAACAAGATGAGAAAGGCAAAAACACTATTATAAAGTAATGTACCTGATCTTCAAGCTGATGTACAGTCTTAAGAGTTCTCTCCTCTCTGTCGCTGACATCCTTAAGCTGTTGTTTGAGCTCTGAGATACTGGAGGTCTTCTGGGAGAGCTCCTTCTCTAGTTCCCTCATCTTGTTCTCAAACATCCTGAGGACCAACAAATATGAATGACACTCATGAATTATACCAGGGATGCCCAAAAGGTAGATGGTGATCTACCAGTAGATCACACAGGCCATGCAGGTAGATCCCATGACAGTCCCCTAAAATGTATAGATCTGTAACTCTCTAGAGTTTAGGTTTATTCAAACCTTTTACAGAGATTGTGGCAAAGAAACCATGCAAGTACCATGAGAAAACTCATGTAATGTAGTATTTGCCACAATTAGCAAGGGAAAAGGGGGCAGATATTATAAGAATGTATTGTTCTTCCTGCTCCTTTTCGTCCATGGGTGTAACTAACTGAAGGAGATGATATGCTAAGTGACCTTTTCTTGTACTGTAATGGATACACCCTGAGCAAAATAAAAATAAATGAAATGAAAACAATATTGCCAAAGCCTCACCAATACAATAAAAACAGCTGGAAATTGAGAAAGTGTATACAGTTGGAGGGGGTAAAGTATATATAGTTGGAGGGGGTTCAGCGCTTTGTAAACGGAGTTAATGAGTTATGTCACATTGCATTGTCAGTCAATAGGACATTTAAAACAGTCGGGGTCTTGGGGATGCAGGAATTTGCACAAAACCTGCTGAAAAGGTTGGAGCAGATTTCAAATTTACCCAAAAGCGTTTATGGCAATAGAGGCGTGACATGACACCGCAGAGCAGATCAGAGCAGATTAACCGTAATAACATCACAATACCCTGAAAATGGCTGACCTTGTTACAATAGAAGCCTTCCAGGTCTTACTGTCGGCCCCTTCTGGGACGGTGCGAGAATAGGCAGCATGCAGCTTCTGCTTGGTTTCTTCTAGCTCCGCCTCTAGCCTCTCATTGGTCACCTCCAGGCTGGTCTTTTTCACCTTCAACCTCTCTGAAGCTTCCATTTCCTGTAGAAAACAAGGAAACAATGTGCTGAATAAACACAAGGGGATAAAAAGAAGTGGATTGGAAATATGGGGCTCCATTTTCGTTACCTTCTAAACCCCTTATCCTAAACCCCTGATCATTTTTTTTTACTATTTTGAAAAACTTAAATTGACAACTTAAATTGTCTAAAATCTATTGACACATTCTGAACTTGTAGACTGCCCATTTTAACTACTTAAATATGTTGTTTTTTAATAGTTTAAAAAGGCAAAGAAGTTAAGGGATAAGGGGTTTAGTGGTAACGAAAATGGAGTCCATGAATTATATTGGCTACCCAATAGTACTTTACTTGCCCTTTTTATCTCCCTTCGTAAGCGTTCATTCTCCGTTGAAATCCTCTCCATTCCTTTAGTTTTGGACTCGAGCCTGGTGCTCACCTCTGCTTCTGTTTGCTTCTTCAGTTTTTCGTGTTCAGTCTTAAGGGACATACAGTATGGACATAAAACTGATGTTGGTGAGAGAGTAGAAACTCATTTTGACCTGTGGCCGAGAACTGATTCTACAGTGTCTAAATCCTGACAGTTTAAAAAAACAAACAAACAAAAAAAAACCTCAAGTTTCTTTCTTAGGCCCTCAATATTTATCATACCAAGGACTGCCGACCCTCATCTAAAAATATAGTACTAGTTCCAGTGACGCCCCCAGAAGCAAAATACTATGCTATGAGCTTGTAGACTACAATATAAGCTTGTACACTACAATATAATTTAGAACACCAAAAGGCTTTTTAAAGAATATATGAAATATGTCTTCCCTGTGTATTTTTCAAAATAACACCATTTTAGTAACATCATAGCCATACCCCTCCCACAAAATGGGTGGGAATTCCACCCATTTTAAACATTTTTTTTTCTGAGAGTGTACAAATGCAACCAAATGAACCCTAACGGGTTCATGCTAAGGTATAAAAAGCTGGTATACTTAATGAACCTTGAGTTTGTCATGTTCCTGCTGAAGGGTGGAGAATCTTTCCTCGAAGCCAGATGCAGATGCTTTCTTCAGCGTCTCGTTCTCCCGCTGCACCCTGTCCACCACCTTCTTCATCAGACCGATCACCTTCTCCAGTTCAGGCACGCTTTTACCACTGTGGCCATCCTGGAAGGGAAAGTGCTTAATGTGAGTTCCATCTAGAACATACAGTACCTGGGCATTATGCGGCCTCTGGGCCAAATGCGGCCCTTTGGCTGACTCTGACTGGCCTGTGAAAGGGTTTTAAACCAGTGGTCCTTGAGAGAGTTCCAGTTAAATATGGAAAGTTGGCTAACCAGATGTAACTCTTTGAGAGCGTAAAAATGAAAACGCTCTCAAGAGTTAAAATATTCATCATCTGAATTAGCCCAAGTCTACGCAACTAGAGAATGTAGAAGATTAATGCTCATTTTGATCTGTATGTTTGACTGTTTTGTTTCCCAAATCCAGCCTGGAATTGTGGACAAAAGCAGAATAAATCTTTAGTTTTGGGGTCTGTGGGGATAAAATGTCATCAAATGGTGGTCCCGTGGCTCAAATTCTGAATAAATAGGTGTCAAAATGGTTGGTCTTACTCTTACATTTATCTTGAAATTAAATTAATATTGCGCAGACTTATAAGATAGGGCCACTTGTTTGTTTTCCAGGCCCACAAAAAAAACATGTTTACAGTGCAGGTGTATAACTGGCATTTCAAGTTCTTGTTAATTCCGAATCCACAGCTTTCTTAGTCAGTATCTGCAATTTGATTCAAAAAATGTAAACTTGAGTGTATTCTTCTGTATTTTAACGGTTGAGTCAACATACTCCACGTGTGAGGGACAGCTTTTTCTCCAACTCCACCTTCTCCTTTTTCAAAGCGCTGCACATCTCTCTGAGGTGCGAGACTTGATCCTGTCAAAGAACACAATAAATAGATCTATCACCATCTTCCCACACTCACATCCTACATTCCAATGTACAACGCTTTGCATTGGAATGCAACATACTATACATGCAATAGTAAATTATGGCTTTAGAATTTATAATTCTATTATCTGAAGACTTCAGTTTAAGAGATGAACAGGAGGGCCAAGGTTATATTAACAACGATACTATTACTGTCACAATCTGTAGCAAGGAGTACACATGAAACCAATCACAGCTGTTGGATGTGGAACGATATGCTGGCACTACTAGCCTGTATATACATCCATCATTCTCACTCACAGCATACATTCCAATGCACCAATGCATTTTTGTTCACCACTCTTGCCGCCATTGCCCCAGTGCGTGCGTGCGCGCACGCACACACGCACGCTACAGGTTGTATAGTTAAAGTGATCATACATTGTTGTCACAAGTTTGGTTCAACATGTTACAACTAAGGCTGTCAAAAATAACGAGTTAACGGGATTAATTAATTTAGTTGATAATCCATTTACTACTAACCTAGGTTTTCTGAAAATATTCAATATTAACTTCAAATATTTACAGATTCCAAAAATGGATTAAATGCCCCCCTAAATACCCAGTCTGCCCCCCCCCCAACACGCTGCCATGCAAAACAACCCAAGATATTTCAAATTAAAGTGCTCATATTTAAAATGATCTGAAACACTACTACTGCAACTAACTACAATTTTGGCACCACTAAACCAACAGCATTTCATCATTGAAAACAGAAAACTCTGAGTCAGACCTTTAGCTTTATGCATGCTGCGTGTCTGTTGCAACTTCAACAACAACTGATGTTATTATTGATGCTTTACTTGACTAATAAAAGTCCTGTAACCGAAAATGGTATGGGTGTGGCGTCATCGCCCGTGACTCGAAGCGCGAAGCCGCCCCCATACCATTTTCTCTTGCCCCTCCAACATGTTCTCTTGCCCCCCCCCCCCCCCCCCCCCAAAAGGGACTTGTTACATCCGCCCCTGGAGAGCGAGAGAGAGAGCTTCATTGTTTATGTGCATAACTTTGTGCACCTTTAGCCTGGGCAGGTCTTTGTTTGTCTGCTCCAGCTGAAAGCGGAGCTCCAGGTTCTCTGAGGAAAGCCGGAGGTTCTCTCTCCAGAGGTCCTGGTCTTTCCCAGACGGAGTGACGGTGCCTCGCCCCGATGTCTGTGTGAAGGAAGGAGACAGAGAGATACAGCATGCAGACACAATTTAACTCTTTCCCAGCAGAAAAAAAAAAAAAAAGGCCATTTTGTTTTGGGGGCGGGGCTAACTCGTCCAAACTCGTCCTTGGCTGGTATAGAGTTAATAAGAACCAAATCCAAAGTCTTCATTCAGGAATAATGGTCAAAAAGACCCAATTGGACTACAGTATTGATTCAGTCGTCAACGCCACAGGTTGTATACTTAAAATTGAAAAAATGATTTGGACTTGGTTCATAATTTATAAAAGATTACAGTAACTCGGATTTATTCATTAGCTGGAGGCTAACCTTTTTGATCCCAGGGACCACTATTTATTCAGAATTTGAGCCACGGACCACCATGTGATGACATTTTAGCCCCACAGACCCCAAAACTACAGATTTCTTTTGCTTTTGCCCACAGTTCCAGGCTGGATTTCAGAAACACAACAGTCAATTAATCTTCTACATTCTCTAGTTGTGTATACTTGGGGCTAATTCACATGATGAATATTTTAACTCTTGAGAGTGTAAACATGAAACCAACCGCAAGGGTCCATTTGGTTTCATGTATACGCTCTCAAAGAGTTACATCTGGTTAACCAACTGTCCATCATTTAGCCTGGGGACCACCTGGAACCCTCTCAGGGACCACTGGTGGTCCCCGGACCACCTGTTGAAAACACCTGCTTTAGTCGAAGGTATGAGCGGGATGGGAAACGTTATACCACCAACAATAACAACAATGATAATGCCACAACGTCACAAACTGCAGGGAGGAGTACAGTACACGACAAAACCAATCACAGCTGTTGGTTGTGGAACAATCTGCTAGCACTACTACTGTCTGACTCTACCACCTCCACGGGGATTAGCGGCGTTGAGCGCCTTGGGACTGAGTACCTTCAAAGGGCTAGGAGGTTTCGATTTTCTTTTTTGCATGCAGGCCTTGGTAAAGACCTTAGAAAGTCTTTCTGTAATCCCAGCTTCTCTCTCTGTGATCAAAGCCACATCAGGTTCGGCCACAGCAGCAGCTTTATCGGGGTCTTCCTTTGGGATGGAACTGGGGTCCAGGTCCACGTCCCGCTCGGGTAAGATGAAGCCTTCAACAGCCAGGTGTTGAGCTTCATCCCTCGGCTCCGCCACTTCCTTGGCTTCCTCTGGCAGTGTGCTTGCTCCATCTCCCACAACAACGTTATTTGGATCTCTACCTCCCAACTCTTCTTGAGTCACATCGGTTTCGTTGCCCGCCACTTCTTTGACGTTTTTTGGAGATGAAGTACCTAATTCTTTTACCTCCTGCAGTCCACCTCCATCTCTTTCCGCCGCAGCATGTTTTGGATTCACCTCCATCTCGCAGCCAGTCAACTCAACCTGCTCTGCAGACGATGTGCCCAATACCTTCGGGTCCTGCAGTCGGGTGTCATCCTTCCCCACAGCATATTCTATACTCTGTCGTTCAGCGCAGTCTGAATCGGGGTCATCCTCATCCCTTGCATCTACTACTAGTTCACTATACTCTGTGCTACAGCTGTTTGTCTCGTAGGTTTCGCTTGTCTCTGGGGTTTCTGTTGAGCTCAGCGCTAGTTCGCGGTGCGCCACTGTTTGTCCAAAGCTATCATCATTATGCTTGTGCTTTACCGGCCTCTGCATACCAGAGTGGTCCACTACTGTCACTGAGTGATGGTTCATGATGAAACGATGCTGCTCTGCGTTAATCCCTTTCCCAGGTACATCCTCAACATCAAAGGTAGCAGAGTGAATCCCCCTCCGAGAGTAGCGCTCCCATTCCTTCATGCATAGAATTAAATTAGGCACGACAAGAAATGAAAGAGAGAAATGCCTATTCATGATTTGTTACTAGGCTAGCCAACTAGAACAAGAACATTCTGACAATCATCAGAAACTATTTAAATGTCCGATACGACAAACATACTAGAACACATGGCAATTTCCAAGTATCATAACTGGTCTGTTTGGAATTTGGGGATTAAGAGGAACGTACTGTACTGCAGAATGAAAAGACCACAACTTGAGCTACCGGTATAATGCTGCAATTTGTGTCCAATCGCTCTGGATTAAGAGTGTATACTAAATGCCTAAATTGTTGTAGTCTGCACTACAAGGTAAATAAAAATACACAGAAAGGACATTTATTGAGTGCTGGCGTTTTTCTCTTTTTAACTCTGCATTTTTGAGCCTTGCACCTCGAAGGATTTTTATTAATATGGAGTGTTGCGGGTTGTCTGCTTCGGCAGCCCTCTCTGTTCCTTAAATTGTAATTGTACCTCCTACAGGAACAATGGTCAGAGCACTGCCCTGTGCCTGCAGTTAGATTGTATGATAGGTTGTCGGTCAAATGACACTCAGTAAAAACCCTGTACCTGTTCAGAGGTTGTGGTAGGGAAGTAGAAAAAGATTTTGTAAAACCACCAACTACTGCATCTTCACGTAAATGAAAGCATTGGTGTCCTGGCCAGATATAATATGAGGTGAACAGTGAAATGGATTCAGTACAGGACTTACAGAAGGTCTAGACGGTTCCTCTTTCGCCATCAGGCTTTCCAGAGAGTGAAGTCTCTCCTCAAGGAAATGGTTTCTTAGGGTCAGGTCCTCCAGGACAGCGTCTCGGGGCAAGGCCTGCTGCTGCCTGGAAGTGCAATAATAAGGGGTCAATAGGTTAGCACAGGGCTGCCCAAAAGGTACAGTAGATCGTGATCTACCAGTAGATCACATAGGCTGTGCTGGTAGATCACATGACAGTCCCCTAAAACATAGAACATATAAGACATAAACGATTTTAGGCTTTTTTTTATCTGTAACTCTTGAGAGCGTTATAATGAAACCAAATGGACCCTTACGGTCCATTTGGTTTCATTTTACACTCTCAAGAGTTAAATTATATTTAGATCTGAATTACGTAATTCTCAAGAGTCCAGACAATTAGAAAATGGAGAATAATTGTTATTTTAACCAACGTTTTGCCAGTTCTCTTTCCCAATTCTAGACAAAAACGTGAAAGTTCTTAATGTTTTGGGTGCAAGAGACTAAACTCAACATCCCAAACTGTCAACTCAAACCCCAAATGCTGTTTTCAAACGTCAGTAGTAGCTTATACACGAAAACCTTCCAATTCTCTACCTCTATTTTTTCATTATAAGTTAATTATTCTTAAACACTATAACAGTAAGTAACACCATCACTACTATTTCAAAGCTCAAACTTTCTAGGGGGGCCTTGAAATGGATTTTCAGTAATGGAACAATCACATTTGACGTGTAGATCTTGTTGAGCCGGTCATTTTGAAGGTAGCTCTCAAGTCAAAAAAGTGTGGACACCCCTGGGTTCGCATTACCGTTGACCACAGTCACCACAGTTACTTGTCAGGGAATATCACATGTGTTTAAATTAAGTTATTATTTCATGAAACAGACAGGCTTTCTAATATGCCATTAGTATAACCTAGAGGTGTTGTGTGGACATGATAAAAAAGTTCCCTCATTCTGTCTTCCCAAGAAATGCAGGTCTGAAGAAAATGATGATCATCAAGATGTATTTTCACCATGTTAATGGATTTCTAAATGAACCCGTCAGGGTTCATTTGGTTGCAGAAATCCATTTGTACGCTCTCAGAAAAAATGTTGAAAATGGGTGGAATTCCCCTATAACCACTTGCTTGCATCCCAACTTGATGCCAAAAAAAGATGCCAACCAAAAAAGTACATTTTTTTGTGTCAGGACATACTTTATATTGTGTATTTCGGTCTCCAGCTCAGCATTCCTTCGTCTCAGCTCGTCCATTTCTCTCTGGGTTTCAGCTGAGCGCTCCCCCACCACCTGGTCTGCCGTCACACCGCGACGACTCTGCTTCTTCTGCAGCGACACCTTCTCCTGCTCCAGTCTGTCCAAAGCAGGGGGGGGGGGGGGGCAAATGAGATACATAAAATAATGTGGAGGGCCAAGACTAAAGGCTGAATTAAAGTCTGAGTAATATTAATTAAATTTCAAGATGAAAGTAAGACCAACCATTTTGGTTGGTTTTACTCAAGACCAGGGCTTACTATTTATTCAGTATTTGAGCCACAGAGGACCACAATTTGATGACATTTTAGTTCCACAGACCCCAAAACCCCAAAAATTGTGTACATTTTGGGCTAATTCAGATGACAAATATTTTAACTCTTGAGAGTGTAAACATGAAACCAAATGGACCCGCAAGGGTCCATCTGGTTTCATTTTTACGCTCTCAAGAGTTACATCTGTTCAACCAACTTTCCATATTTAACTGGAACTCTCTCAAGGACCACTGGTGGTCCCCGGGCCGGTCAGAGTCAGCCAAAGGGCCGAATGTGGCCCCCGGGCCGCATAATGCCCAGGTATGGTCCAAAGCCACAATGAAAAAGAACCAGATTAAAAGCCCTGGGATGGTGTTTTTCGCTTACCTGGCATAGAGGTCTTTGAGAGTGGCGAGCCTCTTAGAAAGCCCATCGGCCTCCCTCTCCTTTTCCTTCAACTCATTCCGCATCTTCTCCATCTTGGTCTGCCATTTCTTGCCCTCTTCCCATCGCACAACATCTTCTTTTGACTGGGAGGTGGATTAGGAATAAATGTAAATAAACTGTTGAGTGGATAGTGCTAATGTAATTAACATGAGATAAGGATATGCATTTGGTATACCTTGTCGTCTTTCACACTCTTCTGTTCCGACGGCTCAGACAGAGCTCTGGCCTCCAGTTCAGCCTCCAACTTCCTGATTTTCTTCTGCAGAGTCTCTACTGTGGGAACCTTACCATCCAGCTCTGATTGTTTCTGCGTGCCAAAGTACAGATAAAGCCAGTTTTATACTTTGATCTACAAGCTTGAACAAGCCTGTGTACTGCCTGTGTATTCCTTTTGCAGCACACGACTCTATTGTATGTATAATTCAATTCAATTATAACAAACGGTTTATAAGCATTTTTAGAAACTAGCATCTTTTTGTGACATTCACAGCTTGGAAACTCATGGTACTGAGACTCGCCTGTAACATCTGCCAGAGTCACATTGTTTTAATGTATTTTTTTCTTTTAATTATTAAATAGTTCATTATTTTTTCAGTTAATTCGCTGCACTATGATGGGCCTGATTGGTAAACCCCGCCCACAGCTAACCTGGCTGGGGGAGGTGATAAAAGCAATCACAATGTTTGTGCCACCTGGCTAGAGAAGACCAGAGTGGAGACAGAGAGGAACACGGCAGCAGGAGCACATTTTGTCTGCTGAAAAACTTTGTCAAGAGGATATATTTTTGCCGTTTGGATTTTTGTTGCCAACTTCCGGTGAAAAGGATCTTGTTTTTTGGATTTCCCCTACAGTAGCTGAACTGTGGAACTTCAAAGAGGATTATTTGGACATCTTGGAATATCTTAGTTAGGCTTGGACATCTTGGAATATTTTCGTTAACCATCTGGCATTTTTGGGACCTTTTAGGTTAGTTTGAGCAGTGCAAGGACGTATATTGGCTTTTAGTTCTACATCTTCAGTTACTTCTTTTGATTTAATTAAGTGAGTAATTTTACTTTAGTAAAGATTACTTATTTACTCTTTATTTACTCACCATATTCTTATTGAGAGCTATCCCCCCTCAACTCGCTATAGCTGGTGCTGCACTTAATGCTCTTATGCGGCAACCGTTATACGCCAGTGCCAAAAACAAAGCTAGGGGACATCCCACATTTTATGGGAGTCACTGGATGAGAAGAGGAGTTGAGCTCGAAAAAAACAAATGAAATACTGTAAGGCCGAGGGAACTTTGAAAACATAACATCCGAGGCTGGAGTGAGTGACCCTGACCTGCAGGCCTCCGCTGAGCCTCTTGATTCTCTGCTTGAGCTCCTGGATCTCCTTCTCCCTCTCCTCCTTCTCCGCCTGTAACCGGCTCTGGGCTTTCTGACTCCGCTGGAGGTCCTGGTTCAGGACCTCCAGCTCCTCCTTCAGGGCCGTCTCTCTGCCCCGCGCTGCTCTGGAAGACTCTTTGGCTGCCTGCAGTTCCTCGCTGAGTTCCTGCACGCGTGCCTGGTAGAGGAGAGGAGACACCTCCTGTTTACGTTGGCAGTACGCAGTGGTGGACTGGCCGAAAAAATCAGACATTTTTAGCGTGATTTGGCCTAGACCGGCCCCACCACAATTCCACCTGGTATAGTTCGTTAACCAGATGTAACTCTTTGAGAGTGTAAACATGAAACCAAATGGACCCTTGCGGGTCCATTTGGTTTCATGTTTACATTCTCAAGAGTTAAAATATTCATCTAAATTGACCCAAATCTAATTACAAAATGTAGAAGATTAATGGTCATTTTGATCTGACTGGTCAGTTTGACTGTTTTGTTTCCCAAATCCAGCCTGGAATTGTGAACCAAAAAGCAAAAGAAATCTTTAATTTTGGGGTCAATATGTCACCAAATGGTGGTCCGTGGCTCAAAAATTCTGAAAGAATAGTGGGCCCTGGGATAAAAAAGGTTGAAAACCAGTGCGTTTAATCATACCGTGATACCATCGGCCTAGCTCTGGTCCAGAGCTCCACTGCTTCTGAGTCTGACTTGCATTGGAGCTCTGTTGGTCTCCGTGCATTCGGCCATTACTCCACCCGACCAGCCTCTCTTCTCTAGTGGATATATAAAGAACTTTTGACCTACTCACCAAAATAAACACGTCTTGTGTCATTAGAAAGCCTACTTACCTTAGTGGAAACACTCTGAGCCCCACACCACACAGATAAAATGGACTTTTTGGCCAGAACGCGATCGTTTTTCACCAGAAAAACAACCAGGATTTGCGCCCTCTACCGATATTGCCAATAGAAAAGTTCCATAGGAAATATTTTTCCTTCAGTGAAAAACGATCGCGTCCTGGCCAAAAAGTCCATTTTATCCATGTGGTGGGGGGATCAGAGTGCTACCACTAAGGTAAGTAGGCTTTCTAATGACACAAGACGTGTTTATTTTGGTGAGTAGGTAAAACGTTCTTTATATATCCACTAGAGAAGAGAGGCTGGTCGGGTGGAGTAATGGCCGAATGCACGGAGACCAACAGAGCTCCAATGCAAGTCAGACTCAGAAGCAGCGGAGCTCTGGACCAGAGCTACCATCGGCCCCCAACGGGTCGTGGCCCACCAGGAGACCTCCCTGTACGCCCAAATGGTCAATCCGACCCTGGTAGTACGTTTGTCAGCTTTTCCGACCATTAGGCCCGTCGGTCGTCATCTACACATGATTATGAATCCTCATCAGCATTCTAGGTTAGACCCTGCCTTATGATGCGTCTCATTGGCTCCCAGGCAGGCATAACAGAGGTTAGGTTGGAATTAGTTTTACTAAGGTTCGGTTTAGGCTAGACTAGAAAAGCTTTTTTTTAGAACTGCAGTGGGATCCATTACTAATGCTTCGTCCCCACCGCCAGAGCAAAATGACAAATGTGCACCCCCATGTGGACTTCACAAAGTGCCTTTATGATGCTCATCCATTTAACCATCTACCCCTCAGGGGTAGAGTCACCGGATGGTAACCACAAGGTTGCCGGTTCGATCCCGGGCTCCCGCAGAGTTGGTGTCGAAGTGTCCTTGAGCAAGACACTGAACCCCTAACTGCTCCTGATGTGCTAGTAGGTACCTTGCATGGTTCCCACTGCCAACAGTGGATGAAAGTGTGTGTGAATGGGTGAATGTGATGCACAAGCTATGTAAAGCGCCTTGGATAAAGGTAAATGGTAAATGCACATTTTACCATTTACCACCTTAAAAGCAACATCACCCCCCTGCAGTTTTGTCTGCTATTGTATGTATTATTCCTTTTCTATACGTGGGGGCGACAATAATGCATGTGAGACAGCAGGTGGAGGATTTAGCGTATGGGGTTGGGTTTCCTTACCTTTAGGTCTTTGGTGTGCTTATCTATCATGGCTTGGACGTTGAGGCTCTCTTCTCTCTGCGCAGCGCCGCTGATTATTTGCTGTTCAGCATGAGCCGTCATCTCAGCCCTCAGCTCTAACAGCGCCTTGCTCAGTGCCTATGGGTCATATACAGTATACACAGGCGGATAGATGTAAAAGATGTAAAAGACAATGGGTGCAATTCTCAATCACTGTGGTGTAGCCAGGTATGGTGTAAGTCTTCTCATTGGCTGCATGGCAGCAAATCAGGTCTGGGGCCTCGGGGTAGGCCGAAAGCCTATAGCCCTGGACCTGAGTTTACCAAATAATTACCCAGAATAATTAAAACCTGCAAGTCAAAAGGTCCAGAAATCACCTGACCCCCCCCCAATTAAAAATGTCACTGTACTCCCCTGCTGTTCATCATGAGTTGAAGCTCTTGATGACTGGTTTTAATTATTATGGATAATTATTAGGTAGGCCCAGGCCCAGGCCTGGTGGTATAGGTTTTCAGGCCTATCTCAAGGCCCCAGACCTAATTTGCTGCCATGGAGACAATGAGTATGGCCCCAAAGCCGATGAGAGGCCACTTATAAGGCCAGTTCTTGCAGGCAGACACATGCAAAACACAGAATGGTGTCCACGTTGGGAATTAAAATGTCCAATTGTGAAGAAATACATAAGTCTTGAGCAATTTTAGTGCGTGGTGTGGGTGATATTTCCCCCCCACGCCGTCAATATAAATGCGCCTACACTGAGCCTGTTCTCACACAGGGAAGATAAAATTTTGTTACTGTAGATGAGAGAGATGTACAAAGCATTGACGATGATTCTAGTTGACACTAGTTGCAACTTAACACGGGAGTGAATGCACCGTGGGGGTATGTAATGTTCCCAATTTTCTGTTGTACTTTCTGTCTGAGTGAATATATGTACTATTCAGCTGTGGTCCTGTCTCCAAGACAAATGTCTCCTAAGGGAGACAAAATAAAGAGAACGTTGAACCTCGATGGAGACAGCTGTTGAACGCGTATAGCTGTGCAGTTCATGTACGTCATGTCAAACCTTAGATGCGGCCTAGAAAAACAAAACCCTAATGATATACTATTGATTGGCATGGGGGGAGAGTATGTTTTGCACCCCGCCTGTGTGTCCATCCGTCCATCCAGGACTGGACTCGACTGTAACAAAAATTTAGCCCAGTCATTTTTTCACCAATTTGAGCCAGACCGGCACATTTTAGCAGAAACTCTACCCCAAGCTCTGTCAGCCACACACACACACACACACACACACACACACACACACACACACACACACACACACACACACACACACACACACACACACACACACACACACACACACACACACACACACACATGCCACTTATTTTTTCCCTAATCAGACCCATACTGGTGATATTACTAGCCAATTCCTGACTAAAATGCATCAATCTGTGTACAACTTTGACAACATTTCCCCTACATACATTATACATCTTCTAGTTATAGCACCACCATGATATGATGCTAAACACAAAACATTTTGCCAAACATCACACACAGACTCCTATCCTGCTGGTGGAGATCTGTGCCCAGAAGGGCACTTTTGCTAGTTTTCACTCTATTGAAGGGGTTTTCAGCGGGTGGTCTGGGGACCACCAGTGGTCCTTGAGAGGGTTCCAGGTGGTCCCCAGCTAAGTTGGTTAATCAGATTTAACTCTTGAGAACGTAAAAATGAAACCAAATGGACCCTGGCGGGTCCATTTGGTTTCATTTTTACACTCTCAAGAGTTAAAATATTCATCATGTAAATTAGCCCCAAGTCTACACAACTAGAGAATGTAGAAGATTTAATGGTCATTTCCTGGTTGTCTGTGTGTTTGACTGTTTTGTTTCCCCAAATCCAGCCTGGAATTGTGGTCAAAAGCAAAAGAAATCTTTAGTTTTGGGGTCTGTGTGCGCTGTTGGGGTCTGTCTCCTTGAATGGTGGTCCGTGGCTCAAATGCTGAATAAATGGTGGGCCCTGGTATCAAAAAGGTTGAAAACCACTGCTCTATTGCGCCCAGTTCCACCTCTTAGTGAACCAACCTGTAGGGGTCGCTATTGGCAGAGATTGACCCTCTTCCCTGCTGCCGGCTTTCTTCCCACCCATGAATATCAATGTGTGTATGATGGACCATGGATGTGTGTCGTATTTACGAATAGTGGGGTCCCTTCGTGGTCACCATTATTTCATCGTATCTTCATTGTAGTCTATAGGAGTACTTTTAACCGTGTGTGGGAAGTGAAGTAGAGTCCAGGCATGTCCTCTTTGCAGTCATTTTATTTAAGGACATTCAGCTTAGTTACACCAAATCATGTTCAGAGCAGGCATCCTATCTCTCTGCCCTACTCTCTCCAACTGCCAAGAGTGACTGACCCCAGTTGCCTGAGAGCCAGCACCTGTAGAACAGCCCCCATAGACAGCTCCTGAAGACAGCCCCCCTCTGCACCTGAGCAGAGGCTTTTATCATTGACTTAACCATTGTGTCTATCTACATGCACACTGACCAATGCACACATAATTACCCCTGTGTCTCCGAGCACAAATTAACTAAGGAGGTTTATTACCCCAAACCTAGAAATCTTTGATGACCTAGATAACCCAGTGGCATTCCTGCTAACTCACTGAGTTGTTTACCCTATGGCACAGGCCACTGCAGAAACATGCATATCTCCTAACAGATCTCAATGTTCTCACACAGAAAGTCATTACTTGTGCACAAAATACAGCAGCATCATACATGATGTGAATATTCTATCATAATGTGACATGATGTGGGTTCCTCAGATACCACATATCCTCTCTCTCGCAAACGACATCAAAGTTTGCGAAAAACATACAGGAGGAACCACATCATCAAAGGTCCTCTCTCTGACCATTAGATGACTAATTAAAACATCAAACAATGATACTCAAAGAAATCACACAATTACAGCAGAATCCAAAAACACCAAAAACTTACAGTCATTCAAATTACATCACCAGTGATCTGCATTATACATTACATCAACTTCATCAGCATACTTGATCCTCTCTGTGTTATTTCACTTCATTTCATTTGCATCAATTTCATTTCATTAGGCACAAAACACAGTTAAAATCTTTTTCACACCAATAACTTCTCTGTAGTATAATCCATTTCCAATAAGTAACATAATTCAAACATGAATAGTGGAATAAATGATAAGTACACATATCTGACATTTAACACAATAGATTGTCGTTTTTCCAACCCTTTTCCCCAATTTTCGGATCAATGTGTGCTCCTAGGCTTCAATCTTCATTCCTAAATCACCCAGATTTAGGCATGCCGATTAAATTTCCTATAGTCATCCAATACTATTGATCCATTCTTTTCTCTTTTCGTTTTCTTTTAGGACATGCGAAAATATCATCCATTCATTACTTCAACACTCAATGTTTTCCAAGGCTGGAGAAACAACCTCAGATTATCAGTAGACATAACCCCACTATTTTCCACGCCAATGAAATAATAACGGTCAAATCATATCTCTGCATCCTTATTGATCCCCACAACATGCAGCTGATTCACAGATCAACTTCCCTTAACATGTATACGTTAAAAAACAGAGTTATCTACATAACAACAGATGAATTCCACAGTCTTGGCAAAATACCTATTGTTGACTTATCCCCTTTAATTTACTCACATAAAAATAAGAACCTTACATAAAACCAGGACGATTTACATTTAAGCCTACGGCAGGATCACTACCTATGGTCTGACAAAAAGACATCTTACCAATTTTACTTCCAGTAAATATTAATATTCATTTTTCAAATTTCCCATAGGCATCTTTGTCCCCTGTAAGTCAACATTCTCTAATTAAATACTTTGCGACATTAACATAAACATCAACATACATGCCTATTATATGTTGAATAAACAAACAAACACTTTTGTAATCAGATGGAATGATATCCAGCTGATATACTGTATAGGATTCTTCTGTAACTTCGTCCTCTTCTTTCTCTTTAATGTTCATTCAGCCATCACAGGCCAAGTCTGTTCAGGTTGTTGTGAGCTGTGAATTGTTCATCACCTCTCTCTGATACTGGAAACTCACTTCATCACCTCACTTTCTCCCCCCTTTCAGTCATGAAAATGACTGAAAAATGAGAAGTACAGCAATGTGTAGCTGAGAGCTTGTAGATCTGTTGAATCAATGAAAGCCAGCAGGCTCACCATCTGTAGAGCCGCTTCCCTGTTGCTGCAGAGTAGAGTAGAGAAGAGTAGACAGGACTATGGACCTCCTTCGGTCCCAGCTGAGCAGAGTTGACGCTGGTGGTGTTGATCACTGGCTGGAGCTCCTCTCTCCGGCCGTCTGCTGGAGTAGTCTGGCACAGATGTGGACAGGTCGCCGCTCCCGTGCATGCCGCTCCTGGTGCAGGCTGACATCTCCGCTGCGACGTTGATGACAGAACACACCACTGCTGAAGACCGCTGGTCCGCTTCCGGTTGACTGCCGCTGGTTGACTGCTGCTCACAACACTCATGTCGCAGAAGTTCACAGTCTCCATCGAGCAAACTAAACTAAAGTCCTTAATTCTTAACATGGACTCCACATCCAAACATAGTCAAGTACACTCCTCGACATACCCAGGTTCTTTTTCCCGATCCGACGCTTGCCGAATAGTGGGTCCTGGCTGGCTCGCCATAATTTGTCGTATTTACGAATAGTGGGGTCCCTTCGTGGTCACCATTATTTTGTCGTATCTTCATTGTAGTCTATAGGAGTACTTTTAACCGTGTGTGGGAAGTGAAGTAGAGTCCAGGCATGTCCTCTTTGCAGTCATTTTATTTAAGGACATTCAGCTTAGTTACACCAAATCATGTTCAGAGCAGGCATCCTATCTCTCTGCCCTACTCTCTCCAACTGCCAAGAGTGACTGACCCCAGTTGCCTGAGAGCCAGCACCTGTAGAACAGCCCCCATAGGTTTAAAGATACATCGCATGGATGCAACTGGGACGTATCTTCAGTGATGTATCCCAAGGTCATCGGGGTTTCGGGTCTCGCAACATCATACCCCTCACTCAGGCGACCCAGCCGGGGTTGATCAAGTCCCGACTTACGTCCCAGTAGCTACTCTCGGTCAGTCCACTAGGGAAAGACCCAAGGCCACACAATCCACTGCTCCAGAACTATTCTGCCGGTACTGAGAGGCACCATACTCTGGCACATGGAGGGACTAGGCTCTGTGGGTTGACTCCTGTCCAGACCCCTCCTACGTCTCACCAGGTCTGCTCCTGCTCTCACCAGGTTGGCACAGGACCTGTGCGTTGCACCAGACTCCCAGCACCGGCTTTTAATTCAGGAGCAGTGAATCATAATGGCCCTCCTAACGGCCTCACCAAGGTTTTTGGGCTTCCTCCTCACGGAGGACACAGGCTGGGGCGCTAACCCATACTGCTCACCCGGGTGCCGTCTACATTCCGGCTGTCACCCGTCTCTCCGGTGGTCACCAGACTATACCCGGTTGTCACATAGTCTATTCCTATGAGCCACTATAAATAGAAACTAAAGGTTTAAAGATACATCGCATGGATGCAACTGGGACGTATCCTCAGTGATGTATCCCAAGGTCATCGGGGTTTCGGGTCTCGCAACATCATACCCCTCACTCAGGCGACCCAGCCGGGGTTGATCAAGTCCCGACTTACGTCCCAGTAGCTACTCTCGGTCAGTCCACTAGGGAAAGACCCAAGGCCACACAATCCACTGCTCCAGAACTATTCTGCCGGTACTGAGAGGCACCATACTCTGGCACATGGAGGGACTAGGCTCTGTGGGTTGACTCCTGTCCAGACCCCTCCTACGTCTCACCAGGTCTGCTCCTGCTCTCACCAGGTTGGCACAGGACCTGTGCGTTGCACCAGACTCCCAGCACCGGCTTTTAATTCAGGAGCAGTGAATCATAATGGCCCTCCTAACGGCCTCACCAAGGTTTTTGGGCTTCCTCCTCACGGAGGACACAGGCTGGGGCGCTAACCCATACTGCTCACCCGGGTGCCGTCTACATTCCGGCTGTCACCCGTCTCTCCGGTGGTCACCAGACTATACCCGGTTGTCACATAGTCTATTCCTATGAGCCACTATAAATAGAAACTAAAGGTTTAAAGATACATCGCATGGATGCAACTGGGACGTATCCTCAGTGATGTATCCCAAGGTCATCGGGGTTTCGGGTCTCGCAACATCATACCCCTCACTCAGGCGACCCAGCCGGGGTTGATCAAGTCCCGACTTACGTCCCAGTAGCTACTCTCGGTCAGTCCACTAGGGAAAGACCCAAGGCCACACAATCCACTGCTCCAGAACTATTCTGCCGGTACTGAGAGGCACCATACTCTGGCAGCTCCTGAAGACAGCCCCCCTCTGCACCTGAGCAGAGGCTTTTATCATTGACTTAACCATTGTGTCTATCTACATGCACACTGACCAATGCACACATAATTACCCCTGTGTCTCCGAGCACAAATTAACTAAGGAGGTTTATTACCCCAAACCTAGAAATCTTTGATGACCTAGATAACCCAGTGGCATTCCTGCTAACTCACTGAATTGTTTACCCTATGGCACAGGCCACTGCAGAAACACGCATATCTCCTAACAGATCTCAATGTTCTCACACAGAAAGTCATTACTTGTGCACAAAATACAGCAGCATCATACATATTGTGAATATTCTATCATAATGTGACATGATGTGGGTTCCTCAGATACCACATGTGTTCCATCCTTTAAGTGTCTACAACCGTCAAAAACGCCTCAGATCTCTGACACATTCATTACCGCATTCACAGGAGACGGAAGAACAGATGAGGAATATGAATTAATTGGCGTTAGTGTACACACACACACGTAATGCATATACAATGACTAACTCATCTGACACCTGACATACAATAACACTTCCTGATGCGTTTCTGTTCACACTTACTGGAAGATCTCCACCGGACGTTGGATGCGGTGTTTGAAGTTAACCGGCTTTAAGGCTTAAATCTCACTCATGATGTTTACCATGTGTCAGATTTAAATCCAAGCGTAAAACAGAGCATACGGTATATATCATGGTAGTCTTGGTCCAACTGTTTTATTGTGGGCCTGCTGCCCAGGTTTTTGAGTACATGAGAAAAAAATATTCTCTAAATTTATAATTGAACCTTCACCTCTCCCTTGCACAACCTATAAAACCGCTCTGGAGCAACCTTGGACAGTATAAGCCTTTAATTTAATGTACCAGGCGCAGGTACAAAAATGACCTGTACCTGCACCCTGTATATTACCAACAGAAATTAAAGGCTTAAACTGTCTGGGTTGCTCCAGTGCCTCCCTCTCTCCTGTCTGGCCATAGGCTTGACGCACGGCTGGAACTCCCTGTTGCTTAAACTACTTAGTGACCACCTAAGTAGCCACCTTTAGTGGCCACTTCTTCTCCCCCACGGCTCCGTCCTCATTTCAATCGATTAGTGCCGACACTGACGAAAACAGGGTGCAAACAGGGGTGTTTTTAGGTCACTTTTGTACTCGCACCATGTACTGTACTAAATTAACGGCTTAAACTGTCTTGAGTTGCTCCCTCTCTCCTGCTACCTGTCCTGCCTCTGAGATGCACCAGACAAACCTGCCATAGGCTTTAGGCGCAGCTGGAACTCCCTGTGATGCATATGCTTTGACTGCCGAGTCAAAGCATATGGCATTATTTGTTAGGTCTGTTAGGTCACCAGGGGCTTTAAAAAAAAAATAAAAATCTTTTATCAGCCTCTTGGAAAATTCAGGTTCCACACAGAGATTCCAGACTAACACAGTGTTATTGGTCAAATTTGAACACCACGTTCTTTTACGATTGCTTGACTGTTCAACAAGCTTCCCCACAATACCACCAAAATCATTAAAGAGGGGGTGCCGTGTTTTTTGTATTTTTTTCCCAATTTTGTACATGTTTAAGGGGTGACAGTATGTAAATAGACCCCTTTTTGTGTTTTTTATGTGCAATGATGTCTTCCCTTTGTATTTAGGGTTTCTTCCTGGGGGCTGAACCTTTCCAGTCAAACGTGCCAATGAAAAAAACTTCAATATAGTGACATCATGTGTTCAGCCCCTCCTCTAACTCCTCCCCCTTTATCATGCAACTAAAGCTGTGGGCGTGGCTTCAGTTCAGGTGGATCTCCACCCATCACCACCCACCAGGCAAACCAGGCATACTTAATGAACTGGTAGGGTGGAATCATAAAAATAACAGTTTAACAAACACTGTACACTTTTTGGGAAAAAAATCTCACTTTTCATATAACATTAATACCTGATGATCATGTTATAGGGTAGAAAAAAATCATGGCACTCCATCTTTAACCATCGACTCAGCGCGACTATAAAAAGAATGGTCCTGTTCACCTTGAGCTGTTTCTCCTTCTGGTTGAGCTGTGCCTTCAGTCGCTCCACCAGGTTCTTCATGGTGTTGCTGGGGGAGCGCGTGTTGGCGTCCTTCTGCGCCTCCAGCTCCACGCGCAGATACTGCAGCTCCTTCTCCATCTGGGCCCTCTGAGTCTGCAGCTCCTCCACCTCCCCGGAGAGAGCCTTCACCTGGGCCGCGTGGCGCTCCTCCAGCCTGCACCACAACAACACCCCTGTTAACCCACTTAGACCTCAGAGCCTTCACCTGGGCGGCGTGGCGCTCCTCCAGCCTGCACCACAACAACAGCTCTGTTAACCCACTTAGACCTCAGAGCCTTCACAGGGGTCGGCAACCCAAGATGTTGAAAGAGCCATTTTCGATCCAAAATTAAATTCAAAATCTGTCTGGAGCCGCATTTTATTATTTTTTTCCTGAGAGTGTGCAAATGTGAACCAAATGGACCCGCCAGGGTCCATTTGGTTCCATTTGCACACTCAGAAAAAAAGGTCCCCAAAGAAAAATCATTAACATGGTGAAACACAACCTTTCTTCAGAAATGGAGTTTCTAAAAAATAAAAATAAAGGAGTTTTACAGAACTCCATTTCTAGTCCACACAACATCTCTAAGGTATATTAATGACATAGCAAACTGAGTAAACCTTTGAAAATGGGTGGTTCAGATTGAAAGCTCCACCTCTGATAACTGCTGGGCTTTTTTGACATGGCCAAGTGCAACTGGCAACTGTCAGACAGCGCAACGCGTTTTGGGTGACTGAAATGTTTATTATTTTGGTTTGGATCACCCCAGTGTGTGTATGTAATATGCTACAGCCAGGGAGCCACTAGGGCTGTGTTGTAGAGCCGCATGCGGCTCCTGAGCCGCAGGTTGCTGACCCCCGCCTCAGAGCCTTCACCTGGGCGGCGTGGCGCTCCTCTAGCCTGCACCACGTCAACAGCTCTGTTAACCCACTTACACCTCCTAAATCCTCACACCAGGGAGACCCAGAAGGGGCGGATGTAACATTTCCCAAAGATTCCCCTTTAAGACATGTGCATGCACAATTGCATTTGCATGCGCATTTGCGTGCACCTGCGCAACACACACAAACACGCTATTAAAACGTAAAGTATAGCATATTGAGAAAGATTGTTTACAATGCATTGTTTACAATTGTGTCCATAAAAGTAAATGACAAGTCAAAAAACATACAGTAGGCCTACTTTTGCCCCCAAAATATTTTAGATGTGAGAAGTGGGTCCCCCCCTCCACTACACCCCTGAACATGGGGCTGGCTTACTTTGCCCACTCCTGGGCATGCTCTTTCTCCTGCGCGGCCATGGCGTCTCTCTGTTGGCCCAGCTCCGCCGTGGCGACGCTCAGACGCTCAGCCAGGGAGGACAGGGAGCTGTCCTGTTCCGCCACCGTCTGCTCCATCTCAGCCAGACGCTCCAGGTGCTTGGAGCTGGTCACGCTGATGGAGGACGGCTTCTTTATCAGCTCCTAGACGTGTGTGTGCAGATAAACGTCTTGATTTACAAAAGTCGTTCTATTTCATCGCTCCTGATCACTAGAGGGTGGTGTTTTAAGCACTAAAGCATACCTGGGCATTATGCAGCCCTGGGGGCCAAATGCGGCCCTTTGGATGACTGACCAGCACGTGAAAGGGTTTTAAACCAGTGGTCCGCAGTGTTTCAGTTAAATATGGAAAGTTGGTCAACCAGATGTAACTCTTTGAGAGCATAAACATGAAACCAACTGGACCCTTGCGGGTCCATTTGGTTTCATGTTTACACTCTCAAGTACACTCTCAAAAATATTCATCATGTCAATTAGCCCAAGTCTACACAACTAGAGAATGTAGAAGAAGATTAATGGTCATTTTGATCTGTATGTTTGACTGGTTTGTTTCCCAAATCCAGCCTGGAATTGTGGAAAAAAACAAAATAAATCTTTAGTTTTGGGGTCTGTCATCAAATGGTGGCTCGTGGCTCAAATTCTGAATGGATAGGTGTCAAAATGGTTGGTTTTACTCTTACACTTACTTTTATCGTGAAATTAAATTAACATTACGCAGACTTTAGTTCAGTCTTGGCCCTCCACAATATTTTTGTTTCTCATTGATGTAAATGTAGGACAGACTAGGAGTCCAGGACACAGACTAAACAGACCGTACCAGTGCGGTGCGTTTGAAGCGGTCCAGAGAGGTGTCCGTCTGCAGGTCAAGCTTCTGATGGAGCGCTCTGACCTCCTCCTCGTGTCTCCTGCTCATCTCCTCCTGCTCCTGGGAGGACCAGTGACAACAACAATGGTGTCAAGAGACGGAAACAAAATCTGTATACAGCACACCTTTCCTGCTACGAAAATATTCATTTTAATGTTACGCTTTTATATTTCTAGTTCCCCTGTTTCTTTCATATAAACAGTCCCATGTCGCACATTTTCATCACAGGCCTGAGGAAGGTTGTGTAAATCATTCAAACACGATGGCATGCAAAACAACCCAAGATATTTCAAATTAAAGTGCTTATATTTAAAATGATCTGAAACACTACTACTGCTACTAACTAACTACAGCTGTGTCACCACTAAACCAACAGCATTTCGTCATTGAAAACAGAAAACTCTCTGAATCCGACCTTTAGCTTTATGCATGCTGCGTGTCTGTTGCAACTTCAACAACAACTGATGTTATTATTGATGCTTATACAGGTACTTGCCTAGTAAAGTCCCATAACCGAAAATGGTATGGGTGTGGCTTCATGAAGTCGCCCCCATACCATTTTATCCTGCCCCCCCAAATGGGAAATGTTACATTCGCCCCTGCTATTAGATAAGATGGTGTCTAATCACATGCCAGGCAACCACCAAATACTAAATAGCAGTAGATTTCACTGATCCGGTTCCCCGGATTAAAGGGACATGATGACAATTTGTCTGGCCGACCTTCCATTACTAACCAATACAACTAAGCCTTGTCCTCTGAGACGACGAGTCTCTCTGAAACAGCGCAGATGGCTTGAAAAGGTTCACCACATAGTGATGTCACTTGAGTGTGAATGAGTGTGAACTGTGGATGTGAAAACTACAACTCTTTCATCCTCTGACATTGTTGACCTGGTCTGTGCACTTTCTCTAGGGAGAAATAGTGATGATGTCAACCAGAATGTGAGAATCCGATTGATGTAATGGCCAGCCTGCCTCATGGCTGTGTTGCTTGGTAAATGGTGCATTTTTATAGTGCTTTTGTCCAAAGTGCTCTGTATAGATTGTGCACTCATTGAATTCACACGCACATTCAGACACCGATGGCAGAGGAAACCGGGACGGACGCCAAACCAAATCAGCAGCATGTAGGGTTTTTTTCTTGCTCAAGGACAATTTGGCAACAACACTGGGGGAATTGGCGTTTTAACCAGCAAACCTTTCCTGATTTTTAGTCCTACCTGCCAGTTCATACGCCAGAGCCACTGCTTGCCACAAAATGTGCAATTATACAGGACATGGCCTGTATCGTAAAATACTGCTATTTCTATAGGCTTTTAAAACACTTTGAATGCAAAGCCTGAGTATCGCATGTTTTTTCTCAATGGTTTAGCCTGCTAAACTCAAGTTACCCAAGTTAAAACTTTTAATGCCTGAATCAACAGCATGACTAGTAGCAGGGGCGTTTCTAAGCAATTTGGAGCCCTAGACAAGATTTTCCCTGGCTCCAGGGAAAATCTCCTGTAAAATGGCGCCCCCCAAAGGATAAAACTATGAACTATTTTTAAACTAAAGAACATATTATGTGTTTTAAATGTTCAATTCTAGTTATAGAGGATGAGTGTAATGTATTTATCCATATTAGGCTTATTAACCAGGCATCATTTTAAAGCATGTCTGGTGGTTGCCCCCTCCCCTCGTCCCCCTCCCCTCATGGCGCCCTAGGCAACTGCCTAGTCTGCCTAATGGCAAAAACGCTCGTAGTACTAGTAGTCATCATCATCACACCTGTCTGGCTCGGCTCAGGAGGTTCTGGCACTTCTTGAGCACGTCCTCCTTCTGGTCCAGGCGTCCCTGCAGGTTGACGATGGTCTGGTGTGCGATCTTGAGCGCCGGCTGGCTCTCGCGCTGCGCCTCCTCCTGGCTCTCCAGGTCGGCCAGGAGCCGCTCCCTGTCGGCCGACGCAGGCAGGCGCAGGCGCAGCTCGTTGATCACACGCTCCCTGGACATGACGTTCTGCTCCGACTGCCACAGGGACGCCTCCTTCTCCTTCAGCTTCTGCACCGTGGGAGGGAGTTGGAAGTACATGGATCAGAAAACAACCTGATCAACTTGTGGTGACCAGGTTGTTTTCTGACCCCTCAATGTCGCAACTCATGCAAGCCAGCCATTGCATTTAGTAACTTCTGGGGCCGTTACTATTCGTTCAACTTCCGGTTGTCACTATTCATAGACATCTATGTAGACGGTCCGCCATTGGACTGGACCCATCAACTGAATGGGGTTGGCGCAACTCTGTATTTCTAAGGCTCTGATCTGTACGTTTTCTTACCATTGACGCTGGTGGGTAGAATATAACTGCAGTATGGATCAGTGACATTATTATTATTTGCCATTAGGAAATGTATGAAACGTACTCTCCCCTCACGCGAAAATAGTTCTCAATGTTTATATGCTTACTTGACAAGAAGAGGACAAAAAATCCTTATTGAAGTAGGGAGAGAGAAAAACACAACATGTATTCTCTCCACAGTAAATAAATAGCAGTGTTATGTTGTACTTTTGTACTTTCTGTTGATCTGTCTGCATGCAATCTGATCATTATTATTTTGATTTGCACTGCCATGTGAGACAGCAGAGCACAGGCCTACATGCATTTGTGAATGTTCGATGCTGAAGGCTATTATTGTTTTGTCAGCTGACACCCAAATCAAATAAAGTGTGTATTTAATTATTTGATGATTCCGACAGCCAACACATTGCGACACAAATGGAAGCATACTGTAACTCTGATGGCTTGCCACGGTGGCATTGCTATAATTGGTATTATTATTTCATTTTTTAAAGATATGTTTTAGGCCTTTATTGATAGTTTAAGTGAAGACGTGCAGGAAAGAGAGCAGGGGAGAGATGTGCAGATATAAACACACATCACTGTGTATCAAACCTACGCTACTGTACCTCATCCAAGCTTTTACATGTAGCCTGCATCTCCAGGATGGTGCGGGACTGTTCCTTGATTTTCTGCAGGGCAGACTCTAGCTGATGGGCTAGGGGCAGATCAGGGTCTGGTGTTGCACTGGCAGCCGCCTCCTCCATCTACAACGTACAAGAAAAGATACATTAAAAGTGACATTTCACAGCTGGAAGAAACTGCAGTAACTCAATGTTAATAGTACCTGTAGGAAATGTGCACCCAGAAATGAAAAGGTTAGTCTCTGTTTGACTGGGATTGCCATATTTTAAAACAACCATAATGCTTTGGTACACTGCTCCTCCTTGTTGAGAGGGGGAGGGCTGACAACAGGTAGCGAAGGAAGATAGTGAAACCAATGCTTGTTGTGACATTGATATATATAGAGAATCCATATTATCCATATTTATCCATAGTTCTGTATATTTATCATATAGTGAAATGTTGAAACACAGGTCACATTTGAATCAACAAGTATAGCACGCAGACTTCTTGTCTGCTAAAGTGAGGAGACGGCTGTCTGCAACTCCAGTGGGGGTTATAGGCATTTGCATTACCATTGTTTTCATGGCTCTTGAAGCCAGCCCAGGTGCGAACCAAAACAGTCACTATTGTCCTGTGGAGAGCCACAGAGACAAATGCTAGCCATATGTCTGTCTCTCTGTATCAAATGTCTGTGTTTTGACCACACCTTTGTATGTTAATTCACCTCTGTTAGAAAACGTATATCTTGACTGTGTTCTGAGCATTCGAGTGTGTGGCAGTGAGTGTGAGAGTGTCTTTGGGGCAACTGGCCACGCAGGTCGGGGTCCCGCGGCTCTGTGGGCTTTGGCCCACGGGGAATCCTTCTTCAACTACAATAAAACTACTACGGAAGACCAATCTTCATCTCGGCTTTTTCCATTCATCATCTATTTTTCACCGTTGTCTGGTTTAACTTGGGAACAATTCTTTGTTCTCATTTTGGGTTTAATAGTGTAATATTTTTGCACTATTTGTGGGAAAAATACACCACAAAGTGGCGCCCAACGAATGTGGTGGTCCATGGTGCGATTTTTGTGCCAGACCAGACGAACCCACGACCCCAGACAGAAGACTTTATTTTTCGGCGTTTGGTGAGGAGCGCGGCCCGAGCGCGGCCCTGTGCTTTCACGGCGAGACAATGGATCTCCGGCGGTGAGGTCCGTGCAGGAGCGCGGCCCCGATGTTCGAGGACAAAGGCGGCAAGGATCGGCGCTATGGAGCGACGGCGCGACACGGCGCCTGATGCGACGAGGGACCTTCCCTGGCCCCTGCAGCACTCCATTCCAAGCGGCTTTTCATTGCGCGACCGGCCCGAACGTGTGAGTGTTCATCAGCGCGACGTTTCCAAGCGGCACCCGGCGAGGGACGGCCTTCGACTGCAGTCATCGAGGGGGTGAGAGCTACACTCCACTCGGCGAGGCGGGATGGCGTTCGACTCGGCGGCTGCCGACGCGGGATGTTTGCAGTTCCATCTCGGCGTGCCCAGTTCCACGACCAACAGCAGCAAGAGCAGAGGTTTCATTCATTGGTGCAAGTATTCAACAGTTCTATATGCTCATTTTGTGTTTCGACCAGGACTTTGCAGCGGTCATGTTCTCTTTTACAGACATGTTATGATATTGAATGCTTCAATATTTTATAATATGTCTGTAAGGGGGGAGTGTGGGTCTGTATTGTTTCTGGCTGATCACAGAATTGAGAACAAAGGCGCACAATGGCCTGGCTTCGTACGAGCCTAGCGGTGCGTATCGTAACTGCAGCATTTTCCATATGCATGCAGCCTGCAGCGAGCTTTGACTGACCATGGACACATCAAAGGTGAGAGACGACGAGTGGACACAAAGAAGAAGTTTTATTATCATATAGCAGATGGAGAGACACAATATCTTTCTGTTTGTTTGCAAAATGTGTGTCTTTGTGAGTTTATTCAGCACATACGTAGACATGTGTTGATGTATATGTTTTTGTCAATCGAATTAGTTAAAGTTGGTTTAAAAGATATAGAGTCTACTGGGACATTTGGAAATGAATTAATAATTTAAGCTTGATTAAAATCAATTGATGTCGCTGTGTCAGGCCAAAGGGATCCCTCGCTCCTCCCACTAGGCGTCAGTTGTAAACCGTCTTGACATTAATAAAGCTATTATTCTTTTTTCGCGTTAAATTTAGCTTCAAGTTAAAAACCGACTGTGCAGTTAGTTGCCACGACATGCAAGATTTTTGGGTTCATATGAAAATTACTCTCGGGACTGAAAAAGGAGGGTAGGGCATGGATTCCAGTGCGTTTCTAACCAGGCCAGAGTATGTCTGGACACTTTGTGTTGACATCTGCGTACGGGGAAATCGTAGCTGCATATCAGACTACTAACTTTAAGGCGGGGAGTTTTCGATTATGTAATGATTAATTGCGCATGTCCGAAAGAGCTTAATTGGAGACGAATGTTATGGCAATATTTTGATCTAAATACCGTATTAAACTGTGTGTTTACTTATTTAGATTGAAGGCCAATAACCATTCTTTTAAAAGGGGTGTTTTAAAGTGAAACGAGGGGTAAAAATGACAAAGTTGTATTGTGTTTGAATGTCAGTATGTAAAGTAAAAAATCATTGAGTTTTCATAATTGTACATAAGGTTAACTAAGTTGCTTTAAAAGAGATTTGGTAATTACAAACGGCGATATTGTTAGAATGTTCGAATGTGTTCAAAAGGAATCCAAGGTGTAATGTGCTGATGAAATTGTTAATGTGAAGAAAAATCATTTTTGAGTCAACTATTTAATCTGAAACAAGTTGTAATGGAACAGGGAACTTCTTTAAAGTGTTATTCTGATGTATTTTCCATTGAGTGTTTAGAGTGTGTCAAAGTGACAGTGGATCATATGGATTCTTTAATTCATATTTTCCACCGACGTTTAGAGTCGGTGGAAGGGGGGAGTGATATATATAGAGAATCCATATTATCCATATTATCCATAGTTCTGTATATTTATCATATAGTGAAATGTTGAAACACAGGTCACATTTGAATCAACAAGTATAGCACGCAGACTTCTTGTCTGCTAAAGTGAGGAGACGGCTGTCTGCAACTCCAGTGGGGGTTATAGGCATTTGCATTACCATTGTTTTCATGGCTCTTGAAGCCAGCCCAGGTGCGAACCAAAACAGTCACTATTGTCCTGTGGAGAGCCACAGAGACAAATGCTAGCCATATGTCTGTCTCTCTGTATCAAATGTCTGTGTTTTGACCACACCTTTGTATGTTAATTCACCTCTGTTAGAAAACGTATATCTTGACTGTGTTCTGAGCATTCGAGGTCAGTGAGTGTGAGAGTGTCTTGGGGCAACTGGCCACGCAGGTCGGGGTCCCGCGGCTCTCGTGGGCTTTGGCCCACGGGAGAATCCATCTTTACTTCAATAAATACTACGGAAGACCAATCTTCATCTGCTTCCATCCACTTTTTCACCGTTGTCTGGTTCAATTTGGGAACACTTTTCAGTTCTCATTTTGGGTTTAATAGTGTAATATTTTTGCACTATTTGTGGGGAAAATATACCACAACATCACAGGCATCAGGAAATACTATTTGAAATACCGTATTGTCCCGAATATAAGACGACTCGATTATAGGACGACCCCCATTCTTCAAGACTCATTTACAGAAAAAAGAACATTGAATGTCAAATAGTATAGGCCCCGAATATAAGACGGCTCAATTTTTTTTGGATATTTACATTGGGAAAAAACATAGTCTTATATTCAGGCCAATAGGGTACTATGTCGAGGCTTACTTTAAAACAGTACTTGCAAAAAAACCCTTCTTGCATCCTTGAACATCATTCAAATGAGACGTGGTTGCAAAAATCATGAAGTGGCCCTTTAAGAAAACCCAATAGACCTCCCCCAAGGCACTATAACCAGCACAAAATGTATTCATGTATTCTTATTTCCATATGTGCTTTTCTTGTGTTTCTCCATGCACTAAACCAATAACTTTGAGATGAAACACCAAGTACTAATCAGAAACTATAGAAGGTTTTCAGTTCATGGCACAGCCGAAAATTTAAATTTACATTACTAAATTTAAATTTACAGTACTATATATATCTAGAGAAGGCAGAGCTAGATGGTCTCAAGGGAATGTGCCAGGGAATGGTCTTTACATCTGTTAGTACAGTAAATGGGCACCTTTTGGGCACTGCCCAGGATTTCCTTCTGTTGCTTTTCATAGTGTTCCAGTTGGTGATCCAGGTCCACCTCTCGCTGATCCCAAGCCAGCTGGCGCTCTTCATACAGCTAAGAGAAAGACAAAGAGTATCCCCATTTCTTTAAAAGGATCCCTGGCTAATAAAACAAATATGCCTTAAGTTAAAACACTATACTTGCCTTTTATAACTAAATCATGCAGATAAAAACACCTTCAATACTTTATTTCTTTCATAAATAGAGATTTTTTCACTCAATAGGAGGTGCTCCTGTCGCAGGATGATGATGTCACATGAGCATATACATTCCATATATTCCATGGAGCTAGATCACACGTGACATCATCATCCTGCGACAGGAGCAGTTCCTGTTGAGAGAAATATTCTCTATTTATGAAAGAAATAAGATGCCATTGCTGTTTTTATTTGTATATTTTAGTTATATAGGGATAAGTATAATGTTTAAGCGATGTTTGTCTTATTAGTCAGGGATCCTTTTAAGAAAGGCAACAGACTATCAGTTAAATAAGATTCAAATTCGGGTTGCAAAGTTGGTTGAGTTTGAACTGGAAAACAGTTGCTTGTAAGCAGGGATGCGTGTCCATGTGTGTTGAGTGTGTGTGCGCATATTTTCCAAGAGAGGAAAAATACTTTTTCATTATTAATCTGGAAAGACAACAGACCATCTGATCAAGATAATGATTAAATTTAAAATTCTTGCATGCACACTCACACATACACACTGCATTCAGAGCACTGAACCATGACTGACCTTATTTGCTCCCTTTAATCATTATAATTAAGTAATCACAGAGCGAGAAATGATTTCCAAATGGAGCTTAAGCACCGCCTGTGTTTTGCAAGACTTTTAATTTTTGGAAGCTTTCTCAAATTCACAGCCAGACCCTGCCTCCCACACTCAATAAGTTTGGCATCAGGTTAGCAGCGGTGAACATGATGCAGTGATTAGTGATAGATGAAAACGTTGACTGTGTGGGTTCTATATTTCTAAGTCTTAATAAAGGTCTGTATCCCATAGAACGTCTTCTTTTAGATACCAGTGCCTGGTCTGTCTGTCATGCATCCACAGTCCTTAGACTGAAGTCCTAAAATTGGATTGAAAACCAATTCCTGGCAAGCAGTGTGTGTGTGTGTGTGTGTGTGTGTGTGTGTGTGTGTGTGTGTGTGTGTGTGTGTGTGTGTGTGTGTGTGTGTGAACAGTTGTGTGTGTGTTTTCCAAGAGCTCACAGTGCTTTTCTGGACCATGTCCTCTTCCAGAGAGCGGATGGTGCATTCCTGCTCCTCCACCAGCTTCTTCAGGTACCTGACCTCCTCCTTCTGCACCGTCAGCTCCCTGGCCCGCCTCATCTCATGCAGCCGAACCTCATCCATCTTCTTGTGCCACTCGATCACCTGTCGGCCGGGACATAGTGTGTTATGACGCTCAGGTCCTACATGGGCAACTGGCGGCCCCACTAAACCCATTGTGTCTGATTAGATTCTAGTTTCTGATGCTAGATTCCAGTTCACAGTGCGAGAGAATCTAGCATGAGGAACTAGAATCTTGCATTGGAAACTATCCAATGCAAGATTCTAGTTCCTCATGCTAGATTCTAGTCCCCCATGGTAGATTCTAGTTCCTCTCAGTAGACTGTAGTTTATAAAGTTAGATTTCAGTTTCTGACACTAGATTCTAGTTCCCGACACTAGATTCTAGTCCATGACACTAAATTCTAGTTTGTGACACTAAATTCTAGCCCCTGGCGTGAGATTCTAGTTTTTCTGGAAAAAATCTCTTTCTGTGTCTGTGATGCTTAACATATTTCATAGGAAGGACCCCCAGAAATATCTATTATTTAGCTGCAGAACCTCATCTAAAAACATGTTGTTCTAGGTGATCCCCCAGAAGCTTTGAGTTAAAAAATGTTTGCTTCCGAAATAATATAGCCCATTCAAAGATTTGTGCCACATTCTCACAATTTTACAAAAATAGCAGAACTACAAGCTCGTATCGCGCCACTCGGTGGCGCGATATGAGCTTGTAGATCTGCTATTTTTCAACAGCTAAAAACACCTAATGTGAAACGCAGGTTAATATCCAAATCACCCGTCCACCACCACCTCCCACCAACCTTCTGAGCTCCTTTCCCGTCCCTGAGCGTGGAGATCAGCTCGTGCAGGCCTCTCAGCTTCAGCTCCAGCTCCTCCGCCTTGCCCTCCGCCCTCCTCCTCTCCTCCTGGGACCTCCTCTTCTCCTCCTGGGCCTTGGCTCGGTCCTCCTGCATGCTCATCATGGCCAGGCTGAAACGCTCCTGCTGGTCCAGAGGCACCGCCCCGGAAAACTGCCTGCATGATGCGTACATGGATGGTACATGTATGGACCTCGTCACGGTCGTTACAGGTGTTAACATCAGCCGGAGTCACATTGTTTCAATGTATTTTTCTTTTAATTATTATATAGTTATTTATATAGTTATTTTTCTCAGTTAATTCGCTGCACTGTTTTTTTTGTTGCTTAACTACTGGACTATGTGCCAAGAAACTATTAGGTTGGCATGGCAACCTGGGCCTGATTGGTAGACCCCGCCCACAGCTAACCTGGCTGGGGGAGGTGATAAAAGCAATCACAATGTTTGGGCCACCTGGCTAGAGAAGACCAGAGTGGAGACAGAGAGGAACACGGCAGCAGGAGCACATTCTGTCTGCTGAAAAACTTTGTCAAGAGGATATATTTTTGCGTAGGAGTAGCTGAACTATGGAACTTCAAAGAGGATTATTTGGACATCTTGGAATATCTTAGTTAGGTTTGCGTTTGGACATCTTGGAATATTTTCGTTAACCTTCGGACATTTTGGGACTTTTTGGTTAGGCTTGAGCAGCGCAAGGATGCATATTGACTTTTAGTTCTTCGTCTTCAGTTACTTCTTTTGATTTAATTGAGTATTTTTACTTCAGCAATTAGATTACTTATTACTTTATTTACTAATTTTATTTACTCACCATTCTCGTATTCAGAGCTGACCCCCCCATCCCCCCTCAACTCGCTTAGCTGGTGCTGCACTTAATTTATGCGGCAACCGTTATACAGGAACATCATTATCTGATTCAGTAATTACTTCCACGTGGAAAAATGTACATCTATTATATTTCCTCTGATCATGATCAAGTGGAGGCAGGCTTTGGTGCACATGCTGTGGGTGCTGTTGAACCCCGGTCAACTGTAGAGTGTGTGCATGTGCACACACTCTACCGTTGACCAGGAGTTTTCCAAATCACTGAATGCTCCTTTAAATGTCATTTCTTTGTATTTTTCAGTATTATCTGCCCTGCGTTATTGATTACAATGCAAACATTCATATATTTCAACAGTTTAAAGCCCAGAAAAAACATCATTAAATCATGAATTGGTTGTCATTATCATTGGCATTCAAATCGCCAGCTTAAAGGGGAATTCCACCCATTTTCAAAATTTTCCTGAATTTTCCTCTCAGGAAAAAGGGTTCTGAAAGAAAAATCATGAACATTGTGAAATACATCTGATGACATCATCAAGATGTATTTCACCATGTTAATGATTTTTTCAGACCTCCATTTTTCATTTTTAGGAAATACAGAACTGGGGGAACTTTTTTTTTTATCATGTCCACATACACAACATCTCTAAGATATACGAATGACATATTAAAATGTTGAAAATGGGTGGAGTTCCCCTTTAAACGTGTTAACGGTGACTGTACCTGCGCAGTGCCTGTATGGTCTGCCGGAGGTGTTTGGCGCGGTTGCGTCCCTCCTGCCGCGCCACGTACAGCGCCCTCTCCCCGGCGTCCAGCCGCTGCTCGGCGCGGAGGTTGTAGGCCTCCAGCGTCTGGGCGCGCGCGGCGCAGGCCTCCAGCTTGCGCAGCGCGGCCGCCTCGCTGAGCTGCAGCGCCAGGTTCTGCTGGTGGAGCTTGGCGATCAGGGCCTTCTCGTCCGAGTGGGACTGCATGGGGAGAACCAGGAGACGGATGGTGGAGATCAGGGGTGTAGTGGAGGGGGGACGCGAGGTCCCCCACTTCTCACATCTAAGATATTTTTTGGGGGAAAAGTAGGGCCATGTTTTTTGTCTTGTCAATTTCTTTTATGGATACAATTAGGCATTTTAAAGAATCGCTCTCAATATGCTATACTTGCTACAAATGCCAGTGTGCATGCAAGTGTGCATCCACTTATTTTCAATATTTTACATGAATACACCTTAGATATGTTGTGTGGACATGATGACAAAAAAAAAGCTCGCTCATTCTGTGTTTCCTAGAAATGGAGGTGAAAAAAATCATTAGCATGGTGAAATACATCTTGATGACACAATCAAGATGTGTTTCACCATATTAATGAGTTTCCTTTTTTCTGAGAGCGTACAAATGGAACCAAATGGACCCGCTAGGGTCCATTTGGTTCACATTTGTACGCTCTCAGAAAAAAAAAATGAAAATGGCTGAATTCCCCTTTAAGAGGCGTCCCCCCACTTCTAAAAGTACCACTACAACACTGGTGGAGATGGATGGATGGGTGATGATGACAGAAGCAGTGTTGCCAACTTGGCACATTTGTCGCTATATTTAGCTTTTTTACAGACCCCCCTAGCGCTAAAAATTTTAAAATTTAGCTCCTGGCTTTTCTGCCAGGAGTTTTTCACAAATTTTAGCGCTAGGGGGTGCTTTTTGCTGGTGAGTTGTGCAAAATTAGTTGACAGGCGCCAGAGATAAAACCCTTGTTTTTCACCTATTTTTCCTACCAAATGGACCCTTTCAGACCTGTAACTCTTGAGAGCGTAAAAATGAAACCAAATGGACCCGTAGGGTTCATTTTACACTCAAGAGTTAAATTATATTTAAACATCTGAATTACTTAATTTTGAAGAATCTACAGATTTAGAATTGCTAGTTTGACCAACATTTTGCCAGTTAGTTGGTGGTCCGTGGCTAAAATGCAGAATAAATAGTGGATCCTGGTATGAAAATGGTTGAAAACCCACTGCTCTAGCGCATTCTAGTGCATTTTGGTGCCACTATTGCATTTTGGATTTTGGCAGTTAGCAACACTGACAGATAGATCAGAGGAGCACGCGGATCAAAGCCATGTACCGTGAGCCGTACCGTGAGCTTGTAGAAGGGCTGTTTTCACTGGCCAATATTGCAGCAGTTTTTATAGTATAATTTGTCGATTACCATTTACAATCTGTTCATTCCAGCATTTTAACATTTCCGCAAGTGCGTTTCACACAAGTTCTAGGCAGTATAGACAGTGGCGGATTAAGCTTTCATGGTGCTCTGGTGCTATAATCAGTTTTGGTAGTTTTGTCAGCGGGCAGTTTTGTCATCGCTCCTCCAGCTGCCTTCGCTTCTACCTCTAAAGCCTGTTAGGTTAATCACAGCCTGAGTATATAGACCAGGTTTAGACAGGGGACACGGGGAGGACATGCAAAACTCCACACGGAAAGCTCATTTCACCACATCTGCATAAAATGCATGTTGCGCTCTTGAGTTTGCATGCTCTCCCCCTGTCCCCTAGGGTAGGTACCCTCACAAAACAGCGGATTCTAACGGGTGCACAAAAACATGCAGTAATCCTGGTCTCTAAACTGGCCAGCCTGATGATGGGGACGGGAACTGGTTGGAATAACGTATATCTTCCACGCACTACGTCGAACCAGCGAAACTCCCCCTGTCAGGTGAAAAGGAGGCAGTCCAGTCAGCTGCCTCCCCAGGTTGGCGGAGGGTGTGTAGAGTGTACAGTATTTCACATGTTATTATCTTACATATGATAACTCTACATTTGTATTATTATTATTTGGTATTATGGCATGCTTTTATATGTAAGCAATTAGCCTCTCTTGTCTAGGTGATACATTCCAGCTCACAGCATAGAAGGCATGATGACACCTTTATGAGACAAGGACCACCTCCCATACCATGACTAGGTTTCCTGTTTCCTCTAAGTAAGGCCTTTGACCTTGCTGGATGCTGGATATGATAAGGCAGAGCACTTTTTATTAGTGGTGGTTATCATGTCACATCACTCATGTGTCCACACACACACACACACACGCACGCGCGCATGCAGGCACGCAGGCACGCATGCACACGCAGGCACGCACGCACGCACGCTGAAATGTGCGAGGTAGTTGACCTCGTGCTGAACCACTATCGGCTTCCTCAAACTCCCCTATGTGAGGGTGGCACAGACCACTTAGGGTCTTTAAATAATACTGGCCTGTTTGAAGATCTTAAAATTTGTAAAACTCAGGTGGTGGGAGTGTGGCTTCCTGTCAAACACCTAAAGTGTACGTTTATATAGTTGTTCTAGGGGAATTCCACTCATTTTCAAATGAACCCTAACGGGTTCATTTGAACCCGTTTGAACCCATTTGAACCCAAATGAACCCGTTAGGGTTCATTTGGTTCCATTTGTACGCTCTCAGAAAAAAAGAAGCGTCTAAAGAAATCCATTAACATAGTGGGACACATCTTGATGTGTTCAAGATGTTTCACCATGTTAATGATTTTCTTCAGAGCTCCATTCCTAGGAAACACAGAACCCATTTCACGGCCATCGTCAATAAGCGACGTTTTATATATTTTTTCACAACTAGCACTGGTGCTACCGACATTTTCATTTACCATCACCACCAGAAATGAACAAGTGCCATATTTATACAAAAGTATATATTTCTAAGTAAGCCTGTCCCGAAATATGTGAATATTGTTTGACGCACAGCCTTTGAACATTAAAAAATGTAAATGGCAAAATAATCTTAATTAAATAATTATCTACAAGTCATTTTGAGCAGCAATGTGACACAGAAATTACAAACTGCGCAAAATTAAAGACCTACATAAAAAAACAAGACTTTTTAAGTCTTTTTAAAGTATTATTTTCAAATTCGTAAATTCAATGCTTTAAGACTTTTTAAGATCCCGCGGGAACCGTGAACACAACTGGTCTTTTGGCATTCAAGACGAGGCTTGAATCTACAGTGTAAGCCAGTCTTGAATCTACAGTATAAGCCAGTCTTGAATCTACAGTGTAAGCCAGTCTTGAATCTACAGTATAAGCCAGTCTTGAATCTACAGTGTAAGCCAGTCTTGAACAATTCTCAGGACAGAAATTAGGACTGTTGAGACCTCTGCATAGCTTTTTCCCATGGTTTAGTTTAATTAGTCTGCACATGACTCTAGGAATGTGAATTTGGAATTCAAGCTTTTTCTTGGAGGTGTTGCGGACATGTATAAAATGTCTGGGGTGATTACCTGGTAATCCTGGACCTGTCTCCTCAGAGCATCCACCTCCTTGTCTCTAGACTGCTGCCTGGCCTCCAGAGCACACACCTGCATCTTTGCCACATCTGACACCTCCCGTAGTCTGCAGTGATACAAGCACAGTTAAGCACTCAAACTATAGTTTAAACCACACCCGGGCCGCATTATGCATTATGCGGCCCGGGGGTCAAATGTGGCCCTTTGGTTGACTCTGACTGGCCCGTCCAGGGACCACCAGTGGTCCTTGAGAGAGTTCCAGTTAAATATGGAGAGTTGGTTAACCAGATGCAACTCTTTGAGAGCGTAAAAATGAAACCAAATGGGCCCTTGCTGGTCCATTTGGTTTCATTTTTACGCTTGGGATACTGGCTCACAAGTAGTACAACTAGTACTACTATTGGGCGGGTGTTGGCTTGGTCTCTGAAGCAGTAGAGCAGTAGGGTTTGAAAGCCGGGTTGGACATAGATAATACACATTGCAGCTCTAAATGGAATGAGAACTTTCACCTAACCACATTATCTCTGGTTTATTACCTGGCCTATTTCGGGCAAGTCATTATTTCTATTTATGTTCTATTTATTTCTATTTATTTTTACATAAACGGAAATCTCCCAAATTCCAGAGAATAAAATGGAAAAAATAGCAAAACCATCACACAATGTGATGCATTGAGCTTGTAGAATGGATAATTTATCCCCTTCTTTCTTCTGAAGAAGCTTAAGTGGTTAACCTATTATTGATGCATCATCGCGAGGCATTTCCAAAGTGTTGAAAAGCGATTCAGTAACAATTAGATTTAGAACATACTTTGACGCCTCCATGCGGAGCTCTGACTCTGCCTTCTCCAGCTCTGCCACCCTGGCACGGTTGGCGTCGCTGGTGGCTTTGCTCACGCTGTCTGCCAGCTCATCTCTCAGCTCCCTCTCCACCCTCTGGGCCTCCACGTTCAGCTTCATCAGCTGAGGAACACACCAGGAGGAAAAAAGTCATCTTATTGTATTATGGCACACAGTTACAGAGGAATCTAAGTCAGGGGTCCGGGGACCACCAGTGGTCCCTGTGAAGGTTCCCGGTGGTCCTCAGGCTAAATGATGGAAAGTTGGTTAACCAGATGTAACTCTTGAGAATGTAAAAAAAGAAAAACAAATGGACCCTTGCGGGTCCATTTGGTTTCATTTTTACACTCTCAAGAGTTAAAATATTCATTATCTGAATTAGCACCACTTAATTAAGAAGTTTACCGGTACACTGTTTTGTTGGCAAAATACAGCCTGGAATTGTGGACAAAACCAAAAGAATTCTTTAATTTTAGGTCTTTGGTGTGAAAATGGTGGTCCGTGGCTCAAATTCTGAATAAATGGTGGTCCCTGGGGTCAAAAAGGTTGAAAACCACTGATCAAAGTAACTAAGAGTCAATGGATTATTCCATTCAATTGATGGAACCGATGAAATATTAATTGTAATAAAATGACAGATTTTCACAGAGAGAGGGGAAGATCTACTCCGACACTCTGTGGGCTTTGTGGGTCAAATATGTGACCATTTCTGAGTCATTGGAAGTTTTTTCATGACATGTATAAGGAATTATAGCTTCAAATTGACATAGTGGTTGTTCAATTTGAACAATTTCAACAACCAACACGACAGTCTCTCTGACATGACGGTCTCTGCATCAGAGGGTCTTTTCTGCGCTGGCTGAGGACCAGGGGCTTCGCGCCACAGGCGATGAATCATTTTCATATCATATCATTTTCAGTTACAGGACTTTTATTAGGCAAGTAAAGCATCAATGATAACATCAGTTGTTGTTGAAGTTACAACAGACACGCAACATGCATAAAGCTAAAGGTCTGACTTTTCTGTTTTCAATGATGAAATGCTGTTTGAAATATCTTGGGTTGTTTTGCATGCCATCATGTTTGGTGAGGCAGACTGGGGATTTAGCGGGGCATTGCCATGCCTAGATCCCCCTGCTGAGGACCTACCTTAGCCTTGCTCAGTCCTGAATCAGCACCTTAAAAATACTAGCTTATTTTTTCCCTGTGAATAATGAAGTGAAACGAAATGATAATTCAGACTGAGGTCAGGCTAGACCTACAGTACCTCAGTGATCTTGGCCTCCAGCTCCAGGTTGCGCTCCTCCACCTGTCTGAGGGAGCTCCTGGTGTGTTCGTACATGTTGTGAGCGTGCTCCGCCCGCTGCCTCTCGTTCAGCTCCTTCATCTCCAGGGTGGTGATCCGCCTGGAGGCCGACACGATCTCACTGTTGGCCATGGCCTTGTCCGCCTTGTCCAGGGTGTCCCTGCTAGCACCTGATGGATGGCCAGGGTGAAAGGCTTGGTGAATATCTATGAATAATTATCCCATTTAGACCTGAGGCTTAGGATTCTAAATCATAACAGTTATCTGAAACATCCACATTTCTGTCAGTGGTGCTCAACCTTTTTCCATGCAACACTTGCCCGCTTGCCTGGGGCAAGTAAAAAAAATGGTGGGGCAAGTGAAGACTGCTAACTGGTTGCCCGATCGGGCAAGTGTGCGATTTCGTTCGCTACAACACAACACTAAATACAGTATATTTGTCTTGAAGGTGGTCATTGGTGGTCTGCCTCTGCATCTTTCCCTCCTATCTCTCTCCCACGTCCATTTGGTTCCAAACTATCATTTTGCTGGCATCACAGACCCCTTAGTCTGTGACCACTGATTTACACTGATTTACAAGTTAAATATTTGCTGTAGCTGATTGAACAAAACATGGTCTTCAACTGCGAAAGGAAATATTTAAAGCATCCAAGTAGAATTTATGATATATTTTGGGGGCAAGTGACCATGACCTGAGGGCAAGTAGAACCTGACTTCGGGCAAGTGTCTCGGAGACCTTAGTGTCAACCCCTGCCATGTCAAGGACCCCCCCCCGCCCCATGTTTATTTGAACTTTCTTACCAACTGAATTAATGTGCTCCCACGCTTGCTCCAGAGTGTGCAGTTTCTCCTTGGTGATCTCCAGCTCTTTATTCAGGCCTGAGATTTGCTCATGGAGAGAACTGTTCTCGTTCTGAAAGTGGAATAGAAGCAAATTTACAAAAAGGTCCAAGTCTCACTGTCTCTCTCTCTCTCTCACTGAATATCTGTGTGAATGAACCATAAATACCAGGGTTCAGGGTTCAAACAATCTCAATCTGACAGCTACTGACATCTGTCAAAGGTCAACTGTTTTACGGTGACGCTCATCCAGATCCGGTGCTTTAATACCTCCAGATGTTCAAGGTGACTCGTCCTGCGAACGAGGTGGTTGTCTCTCTGCAGCGTGTCTCTGTATTTCACCGTCAGCTCGTTGTACTGTCTGTTAGCTCTCTCAAGGTCCCCTGAGGGGACACTGTCCTCCAATGCCTTCTGCAGGGCTGTAATCTTATGGACGGCCATTTCCTAGAAACAGAAGGAAGGCATGTACAGTACGTACGTCTGTACTGTATGTGTCTCGTTCATCAAGCAAGAAACCCACTTTGAAATTCTATTTCCTAGAAAGAAATGTTCCCCACAAAAGCGGTAGCTGTTACAGTCATTGGGTGCAATTCTCAATCGCTGTGGTGTAGCAGGTATGGTGTAAGTCTTCTCATTGGCTGCATGGCAGCAAATCAGGTCTGGGGCCTTGGGGTAGGCCGAAAGCCTATACCACCAGCCCTGGGCCTGAGTTTACCAAATAATTTCCCAGAATAATTAAAACCTGCAAGTCAAAAGGTCCAGAAATCACCTGACCCCCCAATTAAAAATGTTACTGTACCCCCCTGCTTTGTTCATCATGAGTTGAAGCTCTTGATGACTGGTTTTAATTATTATGGATAATTATTTGGTAGGCCCAGGCCCAGGCCTGGTGGTATAGGCTTTTGGGCCTACCTCAAGGCCCCAGACCTGATTTGCTGCCATGCAGCCAATGAGCACGGCCCCAAACCTGATTTGCTGCCATGCAGCCAATGAGAGGACTTACACCATACCTGCTACACCACAGCGATTGGGAATTGCACCGTTCATTGTCAGTTGCTCCTCTGGGTCTTTTTATGTGGTACCGGACTACCGGTACATGGGATGGATAGGGATGGGTTAGAGGAGGAGATCTGGCTTTTTGGCTGTGGCAGTTACAATTTACATGTAAGTCAAATCATCCGATGAATGAAGACAAGAGATGTGTCATGATGATGCTGCTATGATGCTGCTCCTTTGCTCTCTTGTTTTCCTTTTGAAAAAAAGTTGGGTTTCATGCAAACTTTGTGCAAAATTTGAATAATAACATAAGGGAGATTTATATTTAGCATGCTTCGCAGAGTTGACTTTATAAATACAGTATATATTTTTTTTAAATATTCACCTTTAATCACAGCCCCTTAAAGTCATAGTTGTTGAGAAAGTAATGCACACAACTAGCACACAATAGGTTTGTATACCATGCCCTCCGAGTCCTACCAAAGATTAAAAGTGGTAAACAGTAACAGTGATTCCCTGCTGGGTACATCAAGCTGCCTCATGCTAAGGAAACAGGAGAGGTAGATGCTATAGCTCAGGGGTGCCCACACTTATTTGACTTGAGAGCTACTTTCAAAATGGCCGGCACAACAAGATCTACATACCAAAAAAAACATCCAATTCAAGGCCCCCAAGAAAGTCGGTGTTACTTACTGGTTTAGTGTTTAAGAATAATGCACTTATAATGAAAAATGGAGGGGGTGAATTGGAAGGTTTTCTTGTATATGCTACTACTGACATTTGAAACTAGTATTTGGGGTTTGAGTTCACAGTTTTTGATGTTGAATTTAATCTCTTTCACCCAAAGCTGATAACTTTCACGTTTTTGTCCACAATTGGGAAAGTGAACTGGCAAAACATTGGTCAAAATAACAATTATTCTCCATTTTCTAATTGTGTAATTCAAATGTTTAAATATAATCTAACTCTTGAGAGTGTAAAATGAAACCAAATGGACGTGTCAGGATCCATTTGCTTTCATTTCATAACGCTCTCAAGAGTTACAGATCTATACATTTTAGGGGACTGTCATGTGATCTACCTGCATGGCCTGTGTGATCTACTGGTGGATCACAATCTACCTTTTGGGCAGCCCTGCTATAGCTCCTAAATTTAACAGTATGAGCCACATGGTGCGGGAACCGTTGGTTCCACTTACCATTTTACCATCTCATAGGAATTAGCAAAACCACAGCGAGAGGAAAATGAGCACGAAACAATAGGCTTTCAGCCCGTCAGGCCTGCATGTATGCCTAATAAACTTTTTGTTTGTGGTGTAGTTCAACAAAAACAAAGATTCAAAAGCCATTTTGAGGAGAACAGGATCAAATGCGGGGTGGAAAGGATCATAATACATAAAGAAAGTGGCTCCTGTGGAACTATCCTATTTTATGTTTCCTTCGTATAACTGGTCCTCCCTCACTAATGGGTCTAACAGGAGGGCTGTGGACAGTTCAAGAACCCGTCCACCAAGTGCATCATCGTTCGGAAGATTTTTTTGAACAATGTATTTAAAAAAACAAACAAACAAAAAAAACCCCACATATTTTTACTGTTGAGAAGAACGACAGCTTCTATTTTTCATTTCAAGAATAGAAAGCCTGCAGTTTCTATTAGCTTGGATTCCCCCTAAATGATGTGATGTGCAATCCTAAATGCCGGAATTTAGGCTTAGGGCCCGGATTTAGGCTTAGGGTTACGGTTGGAGGGGTCTAGGGTTTTGCTACAAACATTGCTACACCCTTCTCTAAACCTACCCCTAAACCTAACCGCAAGCTAAGATGGTGCTGATAAGCAGCCTACTGGGAATTATCGCTTGATAACGGTAGAAGCGGGTGGGACATGGCAACAACAGGGGCCTGTGGGTTGATGTGTGACGTCATCACATCAACTGTGAGGCAGGTCCACTCCTGGGGCTAGGTCTGCAGCTGGAGCCTTTTGGTTGCATTGTGAACCATTACCTTGTATCTCTGGAGGTAGCCCATCCTCTCTGTGAGCGACGCCTGCATGCGGATGCCGTCGTCCTTCAGTCGGCTGTTCTCCTTGCGGAGGTGCTGCTCCTGCTCCAGCAGGATGGTGTAGCGCCGCGTCAGGACCTTCTCGTTGACGCGCAGCACCGTCAGCTTACGCACCGCCTCGCCCACCCTCCTCCGCATCTCCTCAGGGTCAGTCTGTATCGTGTCCAGCAGGGTCTGTTGTTGTTGTGTTGATATTACACATGGGGGAAATTACCGACCAGATAAACATTTAAAGTACTAACAAAAAAACATTGCACGGGCCCAATGCACATTCTTTGCGGTACAAACTCAGGTCCAACCCCGTAGGTCTTCATGTTGATAAAACGTACTAGACAGGCCATGGCAATATTTCTCCCAGGCACATAGTCCAAACACTTTCTGCAAAGGGACCTCCACAGAAACATTAAAAGTGTAAAACTATACAGAGTTAGTGGTGGCAAAACAAGCCTGGATCCATTTGATTCGTCCACCACCCATGTAGCATTTTCGTTTGACTTGTCTTTAAGAGTATTATTTTCATCACTAGTCCAGGATGAAACATGTAAAAACTGGGCATTTTGTGCAGAGTTTCTGAATTTTGGTACAGTGTTAGGTATGGGTATAAGGTTTTAAAAACACAGCAAAAGATATGGGTCCAATATGAGTCACTTATTTTGGGTTTCAGCCATTTATTCTAACATCGGATTCAAACTGGCCACTAGGGGGCGCACACAACTCGTTTGCTGGGAAACCTTCTGCCCATACCTAACTCCATGTCAAAAGTCAGTAATTGGTGCATGATTGTTATGATTGTTATGATTTTTTACGTATTAATTACCAGTTTCAAGCTTCTGGCAGCCATCACGGACGCCATCTTGAATATGACCTCACAAAATGCTTTTAAAAAAAAGTTTCATCCCTGCTATAAAAAGACAGGGTGCCAAAAATTCCTAAAATTGAATTCTAGTGAAAATAGCTGATCTACAGGCTTGTAGATCTATTTTCACTATTTCTGAACAGACTCACGTTGAACTCTTGGATTCTGATGTCATCTGCTTCTTTCTGCTCCTCCAGCTGGTTCCTAAGCTCTTCAAAAGCATCTCTCTCCTTCTGCCACGACTCTTTCTCACTGGACAAACACACACATGATACAACTCTTTCTCACTGGAGAAACACACATGACACGACTCCTTCTCACTGGAGAAACACACATGACACGACTCCTTCTCACTGGACAAACACACATGACAAGACTCCTTCTCACAGGATAAACACATGTCTTCAACGAGCGAGTTTTATCCAAGTTTTATTTCCAATTTAAATGACTCTTTGTACAAATGGAACCAAATGGACCTGTAAGGTGTCCCTTGGAATCCTCTCAAGAAACTCTGAAGATCTCTCAGTCATCTGGATAAGGAAACTGTTCATTAAGAGAAAGGGAAGGCAAGTGCAGCACAAGTAAAGGGCTTGAGACTGTAATTCATATTTTTAACAGGCTTTCAACTCAATGTTGCTTATGAACTACATAAGACTACAATTATTGTTCCAGCTTCATTGTGTTTCATGCTTTTCACAAACATGTTTATGTGCAGTATATGCATTTTTGCTGTAAAAAAACAACAACAACAAAAAAGCCAATTTGGTGTATGTGTCGAATGAAATGAAATAGGAAAAAAAAGCTAGAAATTTGCAGTGAGTGACATTGGTGCACAAGAAAGTGTGGGACGCCCTGGGCTCTACCTTTGGTGCTCTTCCTGCTCCTGGATCAGTGCAGAAACCTTCCCCTTGTACTCCTCCAGCAATGTCATAAGTTCACTGGTTGACTCCTCCTTGTTTCGGAGTTCCTGCAGCACATATTTATACAGGTTCATTTCGCATTTCACAGACAACAATACAAATAATGAACAGAATAAGCATCAATTATATATGATGTAAATAACAGGGAGGAAACAAACACCAGCCTCCGTTTGGTGGAGATACGTAGTACTTTACCCCTGTTTCACCTCACACTCAACCTCCTCATGTTTACAAAGTTTGGAAAATACTCACAAAATGATTGAATTAAAGGAAAAACATCGTGTCCCTCTGTGTGGAGAGAGCCTCTAACCTGCAGCAGCTGCGTGGTGTAGTCATTGAGGGAGCTGCTGGCCTCCGTGTTGGAGGGAGCTGCGCCATCAGGCAGCTTCGCCACGTCACTCTCCAAACGACTCAACTGACCAGCAAAAAGGAGGGAGAAAATGTAACGCAGCATTTTATACATTTCAGCTGACACTTAAACCCATTTTGTCCTGATTAGATTCTAGTTTCTAACACTAGATTATACTTTCCGACCCTAGATTCTCGTTTCAGCTCTTAGATTATAGTTTCTGGTGTTAGAAACTTCTGGTGCCACATTCTAGTTTCTAACACTAGATTCTACTTTCCGAACCCTAGATTCTAGTTTCAGCTGCTAGATTCTACGTTGTAGTTAGTTGGTAGATTCTAGTTCCCGATGCTAGATTCTAGTTTCTGATGCTAGATTCTAGTTTCTGACACAAGATTCTAGGTGCCGACACTAGATTCTAGTTGCCGACGCTAGATTCGAGTTATCTGAAAACATGTTGTTCTAGGGACCACCAGACGCACCAGAAGTTTGCTTCCGAAATAATATATTCAAAGATTTGCCCCACATGGACGATTTAAAAAAAAAAAAAAAAATCAGATCTACAAGCTCATAGCACGCCACCGAGTGGCGCGCTATGAGCTTATAGGTCTGATATTTTTCAACTTCTAAAGTACATAATGCTTAGAAGACCAAAATCTGCTGTTCTTCACTTCTTCAGCTAAGTAGAGAACGAACAAAGCAGTGCTTTTCCAGCATTCGACGACAATACTAACAAACTCAAGTACCTTTTCCTTGGTTTGGACCAGCTGACTCAAGGTGCTGGCTGCCTCCTCCCTGGCCAACCTCATCTCCTGCCTGAGTTCCTGGTTTCTGCCCGTCAGCTGGTCCACCTGGGCCTTGAGGTGGAGGGTGGCGTCAGCCAGTCCACCGGAGTTCTTGATTTCTATCGCCTGAGATGTGGGAAGAGGAGAAGGTGAACTGGTGTCAGAGTACTAGAATTTGTCTGTGTGCTAAAAACATAGGGCTCCATTTTCGTTACCATCTAAACCCCTTATCTTAAAACCATTTTTTTTACTATTTTGAAAAACATTTGGAATATTGAAAAATGTTCTTTTTTAATAGTTTAAAAAGGCAAAGAAGTTAAGGCATAAGGGGTTTAGCGGTGGCGATAATGGAGCCCATACAGTATGTCCATCACTGTGCTAAATAGAAGCTGCAGATGATGACAGAGCTTTGGGTCTGATGCTGATCGAGAATATTTACATAGTGATGATGAGTACACAAATACATACAAATAACTTTTTAAATTTATTTTATTATTATTAACTTCATTTAAACATTTAAATATACAAGAAAACCTGCCTTGTTCTAAGGCGGTAGATCTATTTACCATGACTTCCTCTTTTTTGCCCTACCGTATATATGTCATGCACAAAATAGAGACACAAAGTCGAAAGTGGCTAAAGGTCTCTATAAATCAACTGCTTAACTGCCGATTACGATGAGGAGTAGTGTCATAAATGTCAAATAATAACGGTTAGACTCTAATGAATTGCTTCCCTTACATTGACCAGCCTCTCCAGGCTGGGGATGAGCACGGATTGAGACGGAGAAGATGACACTTGGTTGACCCTCATGGTTTTAAGGACATCAGTCAGTGCAGCCTCCAGGTCACTTTTCACTTTTGACAGCTCATCCACTGGTACGGAGACATGGATCAGGACAGGAAGGGGAACAGTGACCTGTCAGAACCTCACAAACATCTTGCCCTTGAGGCACACATGAGTCACCAGGGGCGGATCTAGGCATAGGCATGGGGGGGCAATGCCCCCCTAAAGGCCCAGACTGCCCCACCAAACATGATGGCATGCAAAACAACCCGAGATATTTCAGTGCTTATATTTAAAAGTATTTGAAACACTACTACTGCTACTGACTAACTACAGCTGTCTCACCACTAAACCAACAGCATTTATTTCATCATCGAAAACAGAAAACTCTCTGAGTCAGACCTTTAGCTTTATGCGTGCTGCGTGTCTGTCGCAACTTCAACAACAACTGATGTTATTATTGATGCTTTACTTGCCTAATAAAAGTCCTGGAACGGAACCTTAAATGGTATGGGTGCGGCTTCATCGCCCATGGCGCGAAACGACACAGGCGATGGCGCCGCACCCATACCATTCTCTGCTGCCCCCCCAATTGGGAAATGTTAGATCCGCCCCTGTGAGTCACATCAAGACACACAATGTTGTTGAGCGGACCTGGAGGGTCTGGGTTGTGTGTGTGTGTGTGTTTTTTTTTTTTTAGAATGACATTCTTGAGGGGCCACCACTGCACCTGGGGGTCTGTACTTACATTTGACCTGCAACTGAGCTGACTGGGCACGCTGAAGCTCCAGCTCTATCTCTTTATTGTTCACTTCCATCTGAAAGTATTCATTCTGCGAAAACAAACATTCATCACTGGCGGGAGCTTTTGCTTTTTTTTTTTTCTGACAATAAAGCGAACACAGGCACGAAGGCAGGCAGGACACGGCACGCAACACATAAGCCTCCAAGGCTGCAATCGAGCCAAGGCTCGTTCATTGACCATGTGGCCGGCGCATTAACCAGTAAGCTCCCGGTATACTCCTTGTGCATCAATAAGATGATTAGGATGATTGTGATGACTCCAGCATGTAATGTTGACAGAGTTGAAGCTCAGCCAAACGCAGCCTTTCCGAATACATAAAGGTAAAGACAGCATCCATCTCCATTAGGGGTGGGACGATTCACTTACCCCACGATACGATACACTATCGATATTTAGGGTTCTGAATCGATTTATGTTGCGATTCTTAATTATGCTGCGATTAGATTCGATATATCGTGTTTTTATCCACAAATGACCGTGTTTTATCATACTAGAACATTTTTCAGAGAGCGTACAAATGTAAAAGAAAAGTCAAGCGTAAAAGAAAAGTCATTAACAAACTCAACACAAACACAACTTGTTGATGTCATCAAGTTGTGTTTCACTGTGTTAATGATTTTTTTCAGACCTCCATTTTAGGGAACACAGAATGAGGGAAACTTTATAATGTCCACACAACAGTAAAATGTTGAAAATTGGTGGGATTCCCCTTTTTAAACAATAACAAAAAGTGCCATCATACACATCAATGCAGCCTGATAACATCAGTCAGTCTTTCTGACATGAACAAATTAATGAATAGGACCTACATAAATACATAGATGGATTTTCGCAAACAAAACAGGCAAAACATAGAGATCAAAATGACCATGACTTATTAATTAAGTGGTGCTAATTTAGATGGTGAATATCATAACTCTTGAGAGTGTAAAAATGAAACGCAGGTCCATTTGGTTTCATTTTTACACTCTCAAAGAGTTGCATCTAGTGAACCAACTTTCCATCATTTAGTCTGGAGGGCCCAACTGGAACCCTTTCAGGGACCACTGGTGGTCCCGGACCACCTGTTGAAAACCCCTGTTAACCCTTAGTGTACTGAACGTGTTTTGGTGTTTTAAGCATTATGTTTTAACTATTGAAAAATAGCAGATCTACAAGCTCATAGCGCGCCACCGAGTGGCGCGCTATGAGCTTGTATCTCTGCTATTTTTGAAAAATCGTGAAAATGTGGTGCAAATCTTTGAATATTATGTTATTCAGAAACTGGAAATCTAGACGGGACACAATGGATTAAAAATCCATAGATTGGACGCACCGCTGTATAAGCCGCAGGGTCCAAAGCATGTGAAGAAAGCAGCGGCTTATAGTCCGGAAATGACGGTACTGTACCTTGCGTCTGAGGTCCTCCTCCACAAAGCTGCTCCTCTGCTGAGCTGAACGGCTCGGCCCGGCATCATGCTCCACCAGAGAGCTGGACACCGTCACTCCTGAGGAGAAGACCATGGTAAAGCAGGGCTTGACACTAACACTTGCCCGCTTGCCCGGGGCAAGTAAAAAAAATGGGTGGGCAAGTGAATACTGCTACCTGGTTGCCTGATCGGGCAAGTGTGTGACTTAGTCCACTATAACACAACACAAAAGATAAATTTGTCTTGAAGGAAGTCATTGCGCTCTGCCTCTGCGTCTTTCCCTGCTTTCTAGCTATCTCTACCTATCTCTCTCCCAGGTTCATTTGGTTCCAAACTATCATTTTGCTGGGGTCAGGGACCACTGGGTCTGTGACCACTATGGGCTAATTAAGATGATGAATTTTAACTCTTGAGAGTGTAAAAATGAAACCAAATGGACCCGCAAGGGTCCATTTGGTTTCATTTTTACGTTCTCAAGAGTTACATCTGGTTAACCAACTTAGCTGGGGACCATGTGGAACCCTCTCAGGGACCACTGGTGGTCCCCGGACCACCTGTTGAAAACCCCTGGTTTAAAGCACCCAAGTAGGAAGTAAACTTAAATGCAAAATTTACAATATATTTTTTGGGGGGCAAGTGACCATGACCTGAGGGCAAGTAGAACCTGACTTGCACTTGCCCGATGGGCAAGTGCTTCGGAGACCTTAGTGTCAACCCCTAGTAAAGGCCATGTGCAGCCATGATGCCCTTGCTCATGCAATTTACATGATTTGAAACCGTTTAAAAATTTAAATTCTTATTTTCTGCACTATTGAGAGAGAGAGAGAGAGAGAGAGCAGTACAGTACGTGCTCTCTGTCTCTCTACCAAAAGCTGGACTGCTGTTCATGAATAACTGACCCATTTTCTGCACAACGTGGGATGATTTCATATTGTAAGAAAGCTCATATGTTCCTATCCTATAGACTTAATAGAATAGGATTTTGGTGAGATTCTGTCTTTAAATGACATGGGAGGGGACGGGACACACACACACACGCACACACATCCGATCTATTGTATAACCTGGTCTTATAAATAATAAAATAAACTATATACAATACTGTTACCAAAATATAAGCACACAATTCTGCTTTTTCCGGTCAGTTTGACGTATGGCTCAAGTGTGTACAGATGTGTGTACAGTGTGTACAGACAAACTGTGGGAGGAGTAGGGTGCCAAAAAAGGGTTACTGGAGAAAATAATAAAAAAGTGTTACAATTACAGTAGACACAACTGTATGATCTGTCTGTGATCATGTTGTGGCCTACCGCCATCATTTCATTAAGGAAAAACACATGATTTGATATGAGGCATTTAAATAATAATAATTAATAATAATAGGTGTCTTGCTGCGTTACCTCTCTCCTTCACCATTCGTCTGATCTGTTTCTTCATCTCCAACCTCTCCTCTTCCAGCAATTCAATCTGTAGAAGTTTATGTGGGAAAGGTCAAGGTTGTAAAAGGATAATTCAGCAGTGATAACCTTCTGAAGATCCGCTCACTAGTCTTGATGTTACCTCTTTGGTGAGGACCTGATTCTCTGCTTTGTACTGCCGCTGTCGGAGTTCTTTGGAGCGCCGGAACTCCGTCAGATCCACTTCATCCCTGGGCTCCAGACCTGCATTGAAATCAATACAGGTCATTAACGTAATGTCATCATGTTTACACACAAAAAAACACTTTAAAGTGGCAAGAGGCTGCAGCCGGCAGGTGCATTTCAAAATGAATACAAAATGATGACTAATTTTGACATGGCACAGGGCGTTTTTTGCCAGAATAGGCAGTTGCCTGGGGCACCATGGGTGTGTGTGTGTGTGTGTGTGTGTGGGGGGGGGGGGGGGGCATCGATGTTTTACGTTGTAATGCTGGGTATCATGGAATGGATACCCAGCATTGGATACTCTTACGGGCCCCTTTGGTTTCAACAAATTTCATTGAAACCAAATGGATCCGAAAGGGACCATTTGGTAAGGGGGGGCTCCAGGGAAAATCTTCCCTGAATTGCTTAGAAACGCCACTGACATGGCAAAAGGAAACAACAAGCTGACCTAGCCTTTCTCTGAAGTCCTCGTTCTCATCCATCAGGTCGTTCATCCGCATCTCCAGCTCATTGATCTCTTTGGTCATGGTTTCCACGTTGCGGTCGCGGAGCCTTATTTGGTTTTTGCACTGCTTGATCTCTGCGATTGCTGCCTCCAGTCCATCAGTGCCCTGTGGTGTAAAGTTACCCACAGGCTAGAGTCAACAGGGTTCCTGCTTTGACAATGACTGGAAGTGTTCTAGGGGGGACATTTCTTTGCCGTTTGGCGTGACTCCAAGCGTAATCAAGCCCAAGTGTTTGTAGACACAAACCGTCAATCCAACCACAGCAAAGCAGACTTTCACTGGCTCTTTTTCAAAATAAAAGTGTAATAGTAATAGTACAATAGACAAGGCAACCTCCCTTCCCTTGTCCAATACAGTAAAACAAAATGTGTTTATCACCCACAATAAAAAAAAAACAGGTAAAGAATGAGATGCTGAGTGATTTGGGCTAAAATATAGAAACATAAATACAATGAGCCTTTGACGAAAGCTTGCTTTGTACATTAATGAGATACAGCAGAGAGAGAGAGAGAGAGAGAGAGAGAGAGAGAGGGAGGGAGGCCAAGCTTTCATTTTCAATGTAGCTGAGGTTTTACAAGCAAAATACTGTACATTCGTGACATTGTAAAATGTGGGTAAATTACAAAGGACTTTAAATCATTTGTGAGTTTGATAGGTGAGTGCTGTTGTTCCAGCACAGAGCAAATACTGTATAGTCAGGGAGCAAATACCATAGGTACCAGTTTTATTTATCCTGTCTCTCAGTCAGAGAGAATAAATCTGAGTTCACATAAAGTGCACACTGCACACTGCACAGTGATGGGTACCATATGCAATTACTGCTCTCACTAATGGTCCACCTTAAGGCAGAGTGCTGGACAATGTCTAGGACAGAGGAAAGTGAACACAATTATAGCTTTCTAATTGGAAAAACATAATCTGCTCGCTGTACAAAGAAAACCAAGTTTTTGTCTGGGTTTAGAGACAAGCTCATGATATTTAAAGTTTGTCTCCCTCAAAACGTGCTCAACGCCGTAGAAGACATCATAAATGTACTGTTTACTTGTGTTTTCTAACAAGACTTATAAAGCACCTCATCCGCCATGAAAGGTGCTAAACAAATAAAGTTTGAAGATTATACTCACGCTCTCATACATCTTCAAGTGGTTGAGCGTCTCGCTGAGCTCCACGTCCTTCTCCTTGGCGTCGGCCTCCGCCAGCTCCGCCGTTCGCTCCGCCTCCATGGCGCGCGTCTCTGCCGCCAGCAGCTTCGACTGCAGCTCCTCCAACTTCCTCTGTTGGATGGTTGACGTCAGGCCTGGGGAGATGAGTGGAGGTCACAAATGTTCATCTTAAAACCATAGTGTGCAGCCTTTTTGTCTACAGCATACCTGGCATTATGTGGCCCGGTGGCCAAATGCGGCCCTTTGGGCTGACTCTGACCGGCCCGGGGGACCACCAGTGGTCCTTGAGAGAGTTCCAGTTAAATATGGAAAGTTGGTTAACCAGATGTAACTCTTTGAGAGCGTAAAAATGAAACCAAATGGGTCCCTTTGGGCTAAAATGCCCGCAAATGCTGATGTCTGTGACTCAAATACTGAATAAATAGTGGGCCCTGGTGTCAAAATGGTTGGTCTTACTCTTACTTTTACCTTGAAATTAAATTATATTACCGCTACGCAGACTTTAGTTCAGCCTTTAGTCTTGGCCCTCCACAATATTTTATGTAGGTCTCAGGTTGCCGTGTATTTTACCGTGGCTGAAAGACATGACGCGTAGCAGAGGGTCTCCAACACTTTCAGCCATATATATAAAATAGTCAAATAGTACACGGTAAGCTAGGCTCTTGCAGCCAGGGCTTTTCCTTTTCTAAAACAGTTACAAGCTGAGCCTTCCCGCATTCAGCGCTACATCCAGGACCCTGCAGGTGGAGTAAAGGGAGAAGACCTGCCACGCCACCAATGGACCACGCTGAACTGCCTGCGCTGTGGCGTCGGACGCCTCAAGTCCTCTATGAGGAAGTGGGGCCTGACGGACAGCGCGGCATGCGAGTGTGGCGAGCCTGAACAGACTGCCGAGCATATAATTACAGGCTGCCCCCTACACTGCCCACCCTCAGGAGCTGGCCTCTTCAACCTGGGACCAGAGACGAGGGCATGGCTGCAAGACACTGAGTTGGCCATCTGATGATACACGAAAGAAGAAGAAGAAGCAAAATTATAAACAGCAAAACTATGAAATTCACAGAAGTAACTACAACGTACACTTTGCACTGCTTCGCTCCACGTGCGAGCCGCACTTCCTTGTTTTTACTCAGCCAGTCTCTGTGCCTATAGAAGTACTTGATTTGACGAGGACAACCGGAGCCACATTTAAATGAGCGCAGGCGGTGCTTAGCTCGGGACGCAAATTGATTCCGCTGTCTCTCTCGCTTAGCTGGCTTGGGTTTGTAAAAGACAAATAGTGGCTGCAGAGGAAGACCTACAAAGATAAGGTGGCAATGCAAGCACTCAAAAATCAAGGTGCTTTTTTTTTTTTTTACTTTCTATTGTGTTGTTTTTCTCATAGCTGCTATGATAATCAAAACATATTGGATATTTTTGAAAAAAAAAGTACAAAAAGTATTTTCCAACCCTCTCCTCATTTTTGAGTTGGGTTTACCTGCGAACCCTAAACACCGAAGAACACTAAAATTACTAAAATTACCCTGGGAACGGTGTGCAGACCTCCTTCCTCTAATCCTATACGTATGTTTGGGTTCAGCACCTTAAGAATTTATAACCATCATTGTTATTTGACATATTTACATGACAGATTTGGCTCTAGCTGTAGGTGTTCCATCAAATAGAAATTAAATTAAAGAATGCACACCAATAAAATGTGCAGGTCAATGTGGTTATCTAACAGTGTGTGTGTGTGTGTGTGTGTGTGTGTGTGTGTGTGTGTGTGTGTGTGTGTGTGTGTACGTTTGTAATCCATGTAACTTGAGAGCCGTTAGCCCCACAACTTCAACCCCACCACAGGGGTGCAGTGCCTGGTGTCAAGTCAGTCAGACCTACGGTTGTTCAGAACCGGCCCAAAAACGACATCATTCTGACGTTTGCATAGACTCCATATTTGGCCATACCTAACAAGCAGGGCGGATCTAGGCATGGGCATGGTGGGGGCAATGCCCCCTAAATGCTCAGACTGCCCCACCAAACATTATGGCATGCAAAACCCAAAACATTTCAGTGCTTATATTTAAAAGTATTTGAAACACTACTACGGCTACTGACTAACTACAATTGTCTCACCACTAAACAAACAGCATTTCACCATTGAATACAGAAATCTCTGAGTCAGACCTTTAGCTTTATGCATGCTGCGTGTCTGTTGCAACTTCAACAAGAACTGATGTTATTATTGATGTTTAATTGCCTAATAAATGTCCTGTAACCAAAAAAATGGTATGGGTGCGACTGTGCCGCGAAGCGACATGGGCGATGAAGCCGCCCCCATACCATTTTTATCCTGCCCCCCAATTGGCAAATGTTACATCCGTCCCTGCTAACAAGGCTGCCCAATGTACTTCTCGTTTGCGTGGTGCTTTAGATTACAATAAGAAAAGTATCACCAAAAACATGTTACTTTTGGAATTTTTGAATTGTTTCAAATAATGTTTTTTTTTCCACTGTTGTTTTAGTCAACATAGAGTGGAAATCCCACACAACTTCTAGGGAGGTAGTTATCAGTGATCATCACGTTAACAAATGACACAATGCATTTGTCATACTGCCCAAATATTGCTTTTGCGTGCCATAATGTAATTGCTCAACGTTTCACTGTGATGCAAATTACATCCATGTTCACCGACCCCTACCCCATTTTCACCACACGCACGCACGCACGCACGCACACACGCACACACCTGGGGGAACAGGACCCTGGGAACACGGCAAGTACTCTCCCTACCACAGATATAAAAGAAAATAGATCTATGCCTTGTTGGCCGCTGCAGTTCATTTGAACCATGTGGGCGGAAGCCAAGTGAAAGGGTGGAAGGCACGCTGCGTCGCTGTCACCACTCAAGTCTCACTATGTCCAGCTCAGAAGAGCCCTCCACCGGCGTCTCCACTCATCTCCGCTATCCCAACATCTGGCCAGCAGCAGCTCACGCCTGCTCTCTGCTCCAGCATCTAGTACATCCACAGATGGTATACGTAGGTGCGGGACGTCCTCTCCATCGATGCCCGTGTTTTGGCTCCCATGGTACAAGCTTTTTTTTGGCTGGGAGTTCTTGATGTCGTTGGCTGTAGCTAGCTACAGTCTCCTCCTTCTTACTGCTATCTTTTATGAAGCACTGTAATGCCCCCGTACGGGCGGTGGTGTGTCCCACGGGCCACGTAACATTCTGGTGTAGCGCCGTGTTACAGGGGTGCCCACACTTTTTTGATTTGAGAGCTACTTTCAAAATGACCGGCTCAACAAGATCTACACATCAAAAATGTGATTGTTCCATTACTGAAAATCCATTTCAAGGCTTTGAAATAGTGTTGATGGTGTTACTTCTGTTAGTGTTTAAGAATAATGCGCTTATAATGAATGAATTCGAGTTGACAGTGATATGTTGAGTCTAGTTTCTTGTACCCAAAACTAAGAACTTTCACGTTTTTGTCCACAATTGTGGAAGAGAACTGGCAAAACGTTGATCAAAATAACAATTATTCTCCATTTTCTAATTGTGTGGACAGTTGAAAATTACGTAATTCAGATGGTTAAATATAATTTAACCAATTTAATTTATTTCATTTTAACGCTCTCAAGAGTTACAGATCTATAAAAGGTCCAAGTCCTGGGGGGACTGTCATGTGATCTACCTGCACGGCCTGCGTGATCTACTGGTAGATCACAATCTACCTTTTGGGCACCTACCTTTATAACACAGTGTGTTATATTGTTAAGCGGACATTGAATGTTAAGTGGACTTTGAGAGTGTGTGTGTATGCTCCCTACACCACACTCACCTCTGTCCCTCTTAGTGGGCTTCTTCAACTCCTCCAGAGCATTGTGTTCTTGTCCATGTCTTCTGTGTGCTGTTCCACCTTCTCACTTAACATCTTGATTTGATCATCCCTCTCCTGGACGGCCTGGTGGTGGTAGAGAGACAGATCAAACGTTCTGCGTCATCACCCCACGACCAGGATGACCAATCATATATTGATAACAGGAGCGCATGCAGCGAAAGCAGTGGAAATGGATGAAAGAGTGAAACCACAGTAAAACCACTTTTGTGTGTCAGACAAGGGAAACTTACGGCACAGAGTTCATAAATGACCTGGAGTCACATGGAGGCGCAGACGGTTGAGGACAGAAGAAAGAAGAAATGTGATGAAAGGCCACAGAGAATGAAGAGAAACAGAGCAGCAAACCAGTTGACAGACGACACACAACACACGCACTAGGGTTGCCACATGTGTCTGACAAAAATCCTGGACATTTTGACCATCCAATCGGCGGCCTATTATCGGCGGCGATTATCGGCCTTTTGGGCGGAAGCAACGCATCTCTTTAAACATCTAACCCAGAAATATATCACACTTTTACACTGACATGTTACTGCTCTCATTATTTTATTACTCCTCTACATATCAGATTAATAATTAGGCTACTTAACCATTAATTTCCAACTCTTTCTGGAGCAGTCCAGTTTTCATTTTACTCATCTCAGTTATCTTTAGATAAAAAGATTTAGATTCAGGAGTTTTTCCACTAATTTTGGTGGTAGGGGGGTCTGGAAAAGAGGTAAATATAGCGACAAATGTGCCAAGTTGGCAACACTGGTACGTACAGGCACGCTAAAAAAAAAAAAAAAAAAAAAACTTTTGACCATGTATAAAAATCCGGAACATTCAAGTGCCCAGGATTTATTTTACATTTTCCCGGACAGAACATGAAAATCCGGGACAATCAGGAAAATCCGGGACGTGTGGCAACACTAACACGCACACACAGCCAATAAACATGCATACAGACGCACGCGCACGCAGACCTGCTGCAGAGCGATAATCATGCTTTTGTCCGAATCCATTTGGGATGAGCGAAGCTTGTCTCTGAGCTCACGGACGGTCTGTTGGTACTCCACAATTTCTTCATCTTTAGCAGCAAACAGGCTCTGCAGGGGGCGAAATGATATATTAGAAAGACGCAAATAAATCTGGCCTCACTTTGTCCTCGGATCCAAGGCTATAGATACAGTATATAGTTTATTAACGACAGCTCACTATTATCTAAAATGCAAACTTTGTCCATACGTAGTTCATCAACAGCTTGACCATCGACAATGAAACTTTGATATACCGTATTTTCCGGACTATAATGCGCACCTAAAAGCCTTTAATTTTCTCAAAAATCCACACTGCGCCTTATAATCCAGTGCGCCTTATATATGGATTGTTACTCCAGTAGCTTCTATTCTATGTTAACTATAGTAGCTTCTATTCTCTGCGCCTTATAATCCAGTGCGCCTTATATATGAAAACAGTTCTAAAAGTTGCGCCTTATAATTCGGTGCGCTTATAATCCGGTGCGCCTTATAGTGCGGAAAATACGGTACATATGCATTTCCTTATGCCGAACAACTTCTGTGCTCAAACTGTACCTTTGACCTCTGACATTTAGATCACCTGCCATTTTGAATTATATGAAAATCAGTGACCACACACCATGGACACAATGTTATGCTATACTCTGGCAAGATGGCCGCCACGTAACAACGTTCTTCCCCATTGGCCAAATAAATACATGTTTTGAAATAATGTCTACCTTCCACTCCTCCACCTTGGTGTTGACCAGGACCATGACCTGGTCGTCTTCCTCTGACCTGCTGTGGATCTGCTCCGATAACTCTCTGACCTGCAGAAGGGACACTTAGGAATTAGACCAGGGGTTTTCAACCTTTTTGACACCAGGGACCACCATGTATTCAGCATTTGAGCCACGGACCACCATTTGATTACATTTTAGCCCCAAAGACCTAAAACTAAAGAATTCTTTTGTCCACAATTCCTGGCTGGATTTTGCCAACAAAACAGTGTAAACTTCTTAATTAAGTGGTGCTAATTCAAATGATGAATATTTTAACTCTTGAGGGTGTAAAAATGAAACCAAATGGACCCGCAAGGGTCCATTTGGTTTCATTTTTACATTCTCAAGAGTTACATCTGGTTAACCAACTGTCCATCATTTTGCCTGGGGACCACCTGGAACCCTCTCAAGGACCACTGGTGGTCCCCGGACCACTGGTTGAAAACCACTGAATTAGACGCATGGACATGCACATCAGCCACTCAGGAAAGACTGAGTGAGTCTTTCCTGAGTGAGCAATTTTCGTTGAAAAAAGATCGGTAGAGCACGTGTCTGTTCGTCTCCCTGTAAACAGAGCCATAGAGTATGGCTTGAGGTACAACGTTGCATCCATTCATCCCTTCTAAAGGGACAAAGATTTTCAAACACCAGAATGACTCAACGTTTAAAGAGTAAGGTGTGTCGTTGACTCGTTGGTGTGTCCATTTGCTCTGGTTCTGCATTTCTTTTTTCTATTTTCCCTTTCCAAACCTGTAGCTTTGCTTGGTCCCGTTCTTTCCTGAGCTGGTCCATGATGGAGTCGGTCTGCTGCACCACGATCTTCATCTTGTTGTAGTCGTCGGTCATCCTGTCCATGTCCACCACCGACTCCTCCAGGTTCTGTCTCATCTGCTCGTTCTGCGCCTTCAACTCCACGATTTCGTCCTCGGCACGCTGTATGTCGGGGGAAATGGGCACATGGCTTTGATATGAATCAGGGTCGGATCTAGGCATGGTGCCACGATGCCATGCAAAACAACCCAAGATATTTCAAATTAAAGTGCTTATATTTAAAATGATTTGAAACACTACTACTGCTACTGACTAACTACAGTTGTGGCACCACTAAACCAACAGCATTTCATCATTGAAAACAGAAAACTCTCTGAGTCAGACCTTTAGCTTTATGCATGCTATATGTCTGTTGCAATTTTTTGCAAACAACTGATGTTATTATTGATGTTTTACTTGACTAATAAAAGTCCTGTAACCGAAAATGGTATGAGGGCGGCTTCATCGCCCGTGGTGCGAAGCATATGAATGTCCCAAATTACTACTACTTACAGAATCTGACAGTGTGTTTCAGGGCATCAATACAGTATGTGCCATTAAATATGCCTGTGTGTAGTAGATGCAGTATTTAAATACCTGTATTAGTTCTAATCCTCACCAAATTCCCATTTTCCATTAGTACCCATTAGTGAGGGAGATGGCCTATACCAGGGCTGCCCACACTTTTTTTGACTTGAGAGCTACTTTCAAAATGAGCGGCTCAACAAGTAATGTTCCATTACTGAAAATCCATTTCAAGGCCCCTAGAAAGTTTGAGCTTTTAAATAGTGGTGATGGTGTTACTATAACTACTGTATAATAACTTACTGTTATAGTGTTTAAGAATAATGCACTTATAATGAAAAACGGGGGGGAGAATTGGAAGGTTTTCGTGTGGACCCGTAAGGGTCCATTTGGTTTCGTCTTAACACTCTCAAGAGTTACAGATCTATGTTGACTGTCGTGATCTACCTGCACAGCCTGTGTGATCTACTGGTAGATCCCCATCTACCTTTTGGGCAGCCCTGGCCTATACCACACCTGCAGGTCCTCCATGCACTGGTACAGTTCACGGTTGGCTGAGATGAGCCTTCGTTGGGTCTCACTGCTCTCATCCCTGGAGGACAGAGGCTCCTTCTGGGCCAGCTCTCTGTGGTAGAAGTCAACATCCTGCTGTAGCTGCTCGTTCTGGACACCCATAGGAAGGACAGAGCAGAGGGACGTTAGTACTGTAGGAGAGGGACTGAACCAGTCGGCCTCATCTAAAGGACTGCACTACTTATCTACTGTATGACTAGGCCAGTCGAGAATGCTGCACTTTTTAAGATCATGAACCGTCTGTCTTTTGTATGGTACAGGACAACGCCTCTAAATCGTATATCTAACCCCAGGGGCATTGTGAATAGACTTATGGATGGCAAAGAATGCAGTTTTGCTCCCTCGCTGTCTCCCGTGAAATACACAGCAATAGGTATATTTAAATTCCATTTGTGGAGTGCAGATGATGAGGTCAAATTAAATGAAGCATAATTTTTGTGGTTAAAAAACATGACAGAAACATAACGCACAGAAGCAGCTATCAGAAAGTGCTTCACAACGTCTATAAAATATCTCTAATCACAACCTAATTCTACCACTACAGTTCAAATACTACTTGATGGACAACGAGACTTGCTTCAGAAATCTTTACCACTTCTAAAATCACTATGCTGACTCCCTCTTACCGTTTTCTTAAGCTTTTTAATCTACATTGGCGGAACAGAAAGAGATGAAAGGAAAAGATGAATTAATAGGAATTAATAGGAAGATGAATTAATAGGAACAGTGAAATGTGACAGTTAGTGACAGTAGGTAGGTTGAGGTACAGTGACAGTACAGTGAAGGAAGGCAGTGTCAGTACAATACAGTACATCACACAAGACACCACAGACTGGTTCACCATGACAATGAGTATCTGCGGGTATCAGCAAACCAAGTTCGATATACTGTATATCTTCTTTAAGAACCTTGACAATATCTGTAATTATGATTATGCCACTTTGACTTCAAACAGATTAAACCAACCAAAGCCAACCATAACAAACATTTTTGTCATATATTTTCAGACGTCATTGTTATGGCATTGGTTCCAATAGTTTGAGTTGTGTACTATATAGAGTTGTAGCTCACATCAGGAAATTTGTGAAAGTAAACCAACCCAAACTAAACAATAGTGCTAAACCACATCTGTGTGATATCTACAGTATATTCAAATCAACTTTTTGCATAAATATGCATATACAATACAAAATCAATTGTGTCAAATTGATTTATTGACGTCCACTACTTTTGACTAACCCATGGACACCATGTCATGGTTTAAGATAGATTTATCAATTGTTTGACATATTCAACAGACCTCTCTTTTAAGCTTCCTGACTTCATCTTCAGCCTCCTCCGCTCGCACGAGCAACTGAGAGAACACAGTAGATAGATGAGGGTTATTATAAACCAGTAGGACACACAATGTAGTACTATGCACAATGATAGACATACAGTATTTTATTAATGGAAGCGTTTATATTATAAACTTCACATACAGTATTTAAGTCATGTTCAATCTCTCATTATTTTGCTTCATTGAATTGTATATTGCTGATGAATTCCTTTGGTTACTACTAGAGATGCCCGATATTGACTCTTTTACCGATATCCGATATCCCGATATTATCCAACTTCTAATTCCCGATACCGATATCAACCGATACCGATATATGCGGCCTCCAGTGGTGGAAAAATAACAGAAACTATTACTATACAAATATTTAATATAAATAAAAATTCAGTATAAATACAAATTCATGTTATAGCCTAGAAATACTCCATACAACTATAAATTCAACATGTAGCCTACTTGAGTAAAGTACAAAAGTAATGGTATAAACATGACCGTAGCGCTGAGTCTACATCTCTGTAAATAGTCATAATTTCCAGTTTGTAAATACTGATACCGATATTTTCCGATATGAAATTTGAAAGCTTTTATCGGCCGATAATATCGGAGGGCCGATAATATCTGGCATCTCTAGTTACTACTCTACCAATAGCCTCAGTAACCAAGCTTTTATCTCCAATCGCTCAGTTTTCTCCTCTGTTTTCTACCAGGGTGGGGTTGGGGGGGATCAGTGAATTAACTTGCACCTGCCCCTCTAGACCAGAAAGCATGCTGACTGGGCCAGGCTAGTGTTCCAATCCCCACAGGGATTAATAAAGGTTTTAATGATCTCCTTACACAGGGTATGTCTGATACCATACGTACCTAGGTTTTATAATTAACTCTAATAAACATGGTTGAGGCGTATAACTTGGGGAACAAACCAAATTCACAATAACAAGTATGTGAAATATTTTTTAAGAAAATCATCTGTTTCTACTAGGGCTGCAACTATCAAATACTTTCTTGGTTTAATGAACTCCTGCACCACAAAGAGATGACGGCCTGCAGGTTACTGTAATGTCAAAATAATGATATTTCAGCTGTTACAATTCCAAACATGCAAACACGACCTGCTTTGAGCCTAAATTAGTAGCTTAATGAGTCTATTTTATGTTCATGTATTCATATTCATAAAGTTAGCATAACTATAATTAAAGGCATCTGAAATTAAATAGATTTTTAACTTTTCAGGTTTCCAATTCCTCCAAAATACCTACATTTCAGCTCAAATAATATAGCAAAATCGCTGATCTACAAACTCAAAAGCTCTTTTGAGCATGTACATCGGCTATTTTAGTTATGGCAGTGATATGCAATATGTCCCTCTGTAATGAGTGTGAAAACATAGTGTAGAAATGTAGTGTCTCCATCCTCACCCCTGATCTAAACGATGGATATCAAAGGGCTCATTACCTCCTCATTGGTCTTCTTCTCCTTACCCATCTCCCTCTTCAGCTGAGAGTATTCCTTCTCCCTTTGCTCCAGTTGGCTCTCGAGCTGTCGAAGTTCATCACGCATGAAGCGAGTGTCTCTCCCGGTGCCTGTGCGCTGAGCCATCTGGACCGGAAGCAAGCCAAATAAACACCACCACCATACGAAAAATTCTCAGTCGCCGTTCATGTCCATCTGGTTACATCAACTGGCTTGTGTGTGCATGCATTCTTAACTGACAGGTTCAGGAGGCAAAAGCCCCATACCTTGTATTCAATGGGAAACAATTTCATATTATTGGAAGATTCAGTGGGAAGATTAGAAATACAAAAAGAAAACAAAAGGTTGTAACCACAACAAATGGCGCATACAAGGAATTAGCCTTAATCTTCTTAAGAACACCCAATCCCCTTTGCAGCTGGACATTCATTCCAGCATTGGCTCATAGCACTGCTACCAGACACAGAGAAGCTGCGACATATGCTGTAAAATCTCTAATCTGTAAACTGTGGGCCAGGGTCCACAGGTGGGGCCTGAAGCGGGCTCCCAATTAATTAATTAAAAAATAGTTTTCATTGATAAATAGCTGACCACCCAACGGCTTTCGTGCTGTGGGCAAAGGGGAAACATTGACACCTGTACCTTGCTATTAATTTAGGTTGTTTGAGAAGCATTCACACTACAACAACATCAAGTTATCCCAAGTGCGCACCTGGGACACAGTGTAAATCTGACCCATGAAATGTGACAGAGCAGCCTCTGACAGTCTAACTGTCAACAATACACCACCAAATAATGTAGAAATTATCAGAATAATTATCAGAATATATAACAAAATATGATTATAAATTGCATCTGGCCCATTGTATTTATGCTTTATTATTATTACTGTATATGCTGATAACGTGTGGATTATCAGTCTCACAAAAGGGGCACATTCTGCTTGCGTCTGTCTGCACAGATTCTGTTATTGGGGGAGATCCCGTAGCTTGAAGCCTGTCTACGACTCTGAAGAGTTGATTATTACATTCTGGGGAGCATCTTGGGTGGATTACTAGTACAGGTTGATTACATGGCCACGGGTGGAGCCTGTATACTATATAATGTACATTGTGCCTTTATCCAAGGCACTTTAAAGAGAGCATTACATTCACCCACTCACACACCAATTGCTGTGGAAACCATGCAAGCAACAACTACCACATCGGGAGCAATTTGTGGTTCAGTGTCCCAGGACACTTCGACATGTAGACAGGTGGAGCTGGGATTCGAACTGCCGAGTCTGATCTACCAATCATTAAATGGCCTGCTCTACCTCCTGAGCCATAGTCGCCCCAAATGTGGAATGGTTCAGTTGAGTGAGCTGCAATGGGGAGAAATTGACACCTGAACCTTGCTTTTAAGTTAGGTTGTTTGTTTGGGTTGCCTTTGCTTTAGTTACAGTTTAGTTTAGCTGTCCCTTTTTTGATAACAGTCTTCTTCTATAAAAAAAAAATGTTGTAATTATGAGCTAGCGTATAAAGTATCAGTGACTTTACATTTGTGGACATATCTTAAGGCTTTGTTTAATTCAGATCTTAATTTATTCAAAACCCAGTAGAAAAATAAAACATTGGGAACATTTGCAGTAGTGGGAACCCATAGTGGCAACAGATACCACGGTAGCATCCAAAAAGACAGTATGTAGCACACCATTGGTGAACATGAATTAGTTATATTGTCATTGTTCTACAAAGGATTGAGAAAGAGAGAATCGGGCTGAGGGAGTTACCTCCAGTTCCTGTTCCAGCTTTGACACCTTGGTGCGCAATTCATTTTCTACAAAGCAGATAATACAAACACAATTAAAAAACAGAAAGACAGACTGTGTAGTTAAATTAAAAGAGTTCTCTCCACTAACCAGTTTGCGCTTGCTCTACGCCTGTTTTATCAAGGAAGTCATAGGCAATGACAACTTCCCGATCCTTCTTCTGAAAAAGAGAGAAAAAAGGATAGGGGGTGAAGAAAATCTGAATTATCAAGCATTAATGTCACCATGTACCGTACACAATTACCGGTAATATTTTAATATGGTCCAAACAGTATTGTGAATTTGCATGCTTGTTAGAAGAAAAGATATTGCCTTTTAAATAATCATGGTCATCACTAATTGCATTGCTGATGCTCCTTTGAAAATAAATCTTTCAGAAACTTTATTTGTATCTCATGAACTTCAGAGAGTGTGTTTCACATTACCGGTACTTGTATGCCCGGATGGCCTCTAGATTTGAAACAGATTGACGGATTTGAATTTCTTCGTAAAATAAGATCAGTGAAGTCTGTTAATCATCCTGAGGATCGATGGGCAGGCTTGAACAAACACTTTCAGGACAATAATGAAAAGAAAATCAATAGGGTTCCACTTGAACCTGATTGATTATACCGTAAATTGCACTTTAGAAACGGATACCTTTAGCAGGGCCTGAGTAACTCTGAAGAGTTGAATCATTTGATCTGAGGATTTATCATTCAGCTCCCGTTCTTCTACCTGCAACAAACCCACCGTTAAGTGTGAAAATTGGTTGTTATTTTTTTGTTGTTAGAGATGAAAAAACAGTACAAGTATAGCCAAACATTTTGTCTAAAACAGCGGTTTTCAACAGGTGGTCCGGGGACCACCAGTGGTTCCAGAGAGGATTCCAGGTGGTCCCCAGGCTAAATGATGGAAAGTTTGGTTTCATTTTCACACTCTCAAGAGTTAAAACATTCATCATCTGAATTAGCACTATTTAATTAAAAGTCTACACTGTTTTGTTTGCAAAATCCAGCCTGGAATTGTGGACAAAACAAAAAGAATTCTTTAGTTTTAGGTCTTTGGGGTGAAATTGTCATCAAATGGTGGTCCGTGGCTCAAATGCTGAATAAATGGTGGTCCCTGGTGGGGTTGAAAACCACTGGTCTAAAAGGATTACTCTCTCTCTATGTGTGTATGTATTGCTTTAGTTTGTCTTCATTCTTGCTTCTGTAAAAGCTGTTGCATACAGAGAACAAGACCACTGGCCAGTATTCATGCCATGGAAAAGTGCATACATTTTATGCCAGAAATAACAAGGAATCCTAGGGGTCCCTGAGGGAGTTCCAGGGGGTCCTCGGCAAAATGATGATTTGGAACCAAATGGACCCTTGTTGGCCTGTAACTCAGACTGTACAAATGGAACCAAATGGCCCAATTTACTCTAAAAAAATGGCCCAAATTTACACATAACTTTTATTTTACTACATTGGGTTCCCAGAGATATAAATGGCATTAGCTTAATTTACTTCAAACTGGGAGACCTTGAATTGAAAATGGTTGAGTTGGGGGCCCTGGTAAAGCTTTTCAAATGGTCAGTGTCAATTTGAAAGTCTGGTGACACAACAAGGTTAGCCTCATACCATACCTGGGCATTATGCAGCCCGGGGCCAAATACAGCCCTTTGGCTAACTCTGACCGGCCACAAAGGTTACTGTGGTTTTCAACTAGTGTTCCGGGGACCACCAGTGGTTCTTGAGAAAGTTCCAGTTAAATATGGAAAGTTGGTTAACCATTAGTAACTCTTTGAGAGCGTGAAAAAGAAACCAAATTGGACCCTTGCGAGTCCATTTGGTTTCATGTTTAAACTCTCAAGAGTTAAAATATTAATAATCTGAATTAGCCAGAGAATGTAAAAGAATGGTCATTTTTGATCTATGTATGTTTGCCTGTTTTGTTTGTGAAATCCAGCCTGGAATTGTGAACATAAGCAAAAGAAAACTTTGGTTTTGGGTCTGTGGGGCTAAAATATCATCAAATGGTCCATGGCTCAAATACTGAATAAATTGAGGGCCCTCGTGTCAAAATGGTTTGTCTTACTCTTAGCTTTATCTTGAAATTAAATTCATATTACGCAGAATTTAATTCAGCCTTTAGTCTTGGCCCTCCACAATAAGTATCTCATTTGGCCCCTTGGGAAAAATAATTGCCCACCCCTACTCTATCCCCATAAAATTCTATATAAAAGTCATATATGCAAACTCTTGAAAGTGGCACCTTTCATACAAGCCACAAACAGATGATGGATACTATAGATGGATCTGTTTTATATGTCATATATATAATGTTTTATAACCAAATCAGTGGCCTTGTGGTTAGAGTGTCCGCCTTGAGACTGGTAGGCCGTTGTTCGATTACCAGCTGGGTCATACCAAAGACTCTACAAAATGAGATGAGGTTCAATGCCTCTCTGCTTGCCACTCAGCATCAAGGGTTGGATTGGGGGTGAATTCCTGTGACATACTTGCATCATGTCCAGGTGTATAACTGTTTTGCATTATTATAAATTACAAAATTATGTTTCACTTTACCAAAAAATACTATGGATCCTCTATTCTCTTATATCAGGATCGTATGATAGGTGCGACTTTAGAGTTTGCATATATAACATTTTATATGGGTATGGCTGTGAAAGCCTGAAGTAAGAAGAACTGGACAGGTTAGCTCAACCGTCTGGGCACCTCGGCTGCCAAACCAGCCTGACGGTGTGCCGCGCGTTCGACTCCCTACAAATGTGAACCAAATGGACCCTAGCGGTTCCATTCGTACCCTCTCAGGAAAAAGGGGTCTGAAAGAAAAATCATTAACATTGTGAAATACATCTTGATGATGTCATCAGCTGTATTTCACCATGTTAACGATTTTTCCAGAATTTTATCATGTCCACATTACATGTAGCAGGTGGCTACAGCCTCTGTCGTGATGGCCTCCAAAGTCTAGCATCTTCCCCTGGACCAAGGGCATGACCCTTTGGTCTAGTGGTTAAGATGTTGGACTTTCACGCGGGAGACCCGAGTTTGAATCCCGGGCGTTGCATCTCTAAGGTAAGGTGTATACATGACATATTACAATGTTGAAATGGGTGGAGTTCCCCTTTAAAGAAGAAGGCGGTTTTCGACACCCCAGCCTCTTTAGCCAACATGCACATCAGATCCATATATACCATCACGAGCATATCGAAGAGCGGGTCTGCTTGGTTCTCTTCACTGTCGGGTAGGGTTGCTGGGTCTGTTCCCATCACTGTGTTCCAGTCGAGAACAGCTGGCATCCTGCTTGCAGTGTCTGTCCGTGAGGAGGAGGAGGAGGAGGAGGATGTGTCTACAGTTAGCTGAATAATAGAGTGCGTTGTCTGGCAAGACGATCATCAGGTACAACTTGGTAGTAGCAGCTGGCACTTCATGTTTACATTAGCATCAGAGCTAACCTCGGTTTCTGAATGAAAATATAATAACAGATCGCAACACGATACCCTGTTAATTCATGCTCGATCGAGACCGATTGTTCTAATGTATTTGTAAATTATACTTTGAGCGAGCGGCACGGGCACTTATATGATCTAATCTTTTTTATACTCTAAACTACAAAACGTTCGTTGAGCTAAATGAACAGTAGTGGCCGCTGCTAGGATACCGTTGACAACAATCGTAAAGCGTTTGTTTACCGGGGGACTTTCTGGCTGTCGTGATTCGTGAAATACTAACGATCGTGTCGTGAACCTAAAGTTTGGATTTGGAATACGTTTTTATGCTGACATACCGGGTATACTTAGATATTTTTGTCAAAATATTCTTCTACGTAGACTTTTATACACACACATACACACTCACGCTCACACACGCGCGCGCGCAAGTTGTTTATTTATTTGTATTTTTATGCATTTATTTATTTCATTAAAAAAAAATAAAGCTTGATCTGTATCCGGGAGTAAGGATATAATGTAGACCTATTTAAAATTTGTATTATTGTATTATTAAAATCACTGTTGGTGATATTTGATATAAATTATGTGGTGATGATGATGACGATGATGTTGATGAATGTCCAGTCCAGTCGCTTCGACCATAGACAGTGTTACGACATCTGCGTTCACTTCATGGCGCCAGTCCCATGGCAGCTCTTCTACAAAGAAATCTATTGATTGGGGACAAGGAATGGGGTCCTGGAGCTGGCTGCTCTTACACTATATGGCCCAGTGGCTTCAACTCTGCACCGGAAGTGTTGGCTGTGCTGTGTGTGTTGACCGTGGCTAGCTTTAGCATGCATTGAGTGGAATATCATCGCTTCAACCAGATTTAATGCACTAACGTATGTTTTCTATCAACATTACAACAGCGTTCGCATGTAAACCTCCGATAAACCCGTTCTATTTTAGAGAAGAATTCCGTGTGTGGCTCAAACGAGGGAAAAAAACCGACACAAAAATGTGTAGCTGTTAAAGTAAACCGGGTAGCTTTATGGAGTCGTCGTTAGCTCGCTTGCTAGTTTGATGTGTCAATGATGTGACACTAACTACTATATAACGCGCGAATGTGATGTACGTTATAACATGCATTATCTAATGTAATACCAGTTAACAAAAGTCAAATGATAGTTCATACATTGGCTTGGTGGACAACTGCGTTAACTACTTAATTATTAATATGCATGTATTATACAGCAGCAACCCATATAGGCGTGTCGCCAGCTGTCATTCCTGTCCATGCACAGTACTGACTGTACTGGAGGGGACACTGAACTGTCTCAGACTAGCTAACTATGCGCTAATTGCACTTACAGTATGCTATGCAAGTCAAGATAGGCAAGGGAACTTTTTAAAAATAACTATCTCGAATCTATTGTCCAGTACAGGGAGCAAGGCAAGTCACAAAGTGATAATGATAATGGTGCCAAAATTCTTGGAATAAACCAACTATCACTGCTGACTGAACTATATCCTAAAAAGTCTCTCGTAGATATAGTTGTATCGATTCTGATATACAAAAATGTCTGTGAGAGACTACAAATCTTTGGCTTGCTGTAAAGGCGGGAGAAGAGTGAAGCTCACAGGATGTTTTAAAAACCTGTCTTTTAAAGGGGAACTCCACCCATTTTCAACATTCTAATATGTCATTAGTATACCCTAGAGGTACTGGGTGGACATGATAAAAAAAAAAGTTCCCTCATTCTGTGTTCCCAAGAAATTGAGGTCTGAAGAAAGCCACTAACATGGCGAAACATCTTGATGACCTCATCAAGATGTATTTTCACCATGATAATGGATTTCTTTAGACGCTTCTTTTTTTTCTGAGAGGGTACAAATGGAACCAAATGAACCCGTTAGGGTTCATTTGGTTTCATTTGTACCCTCTCAGGAAAAATGTTGAAAATGGGTGGAATTCCCCTTTAAGACTGGTCGCAAGCAGTCTGTACTCTGTGTTTGTATTGTAGTGGCATTCTGTATGACTGTATAAATTGTAGACAACATGGCTGGGGCACTGAGACTTGCTATCCAGTAACTTGGTTCTATTTTTGGACAGTGATCAATGAGGCCCTTGGTCTGCAATGGCTGCTGTGTCATGGAAGGAGGTCTTGCTTTTGACTGGACTGGTGGTGGGGTGCTACTGGAACAGTTTGTCATGCGGCTTTGTGTTTGATGACGTCTCGGCAATCCTCGACAATAAGGACCTGCGGCCCACAACCCCGCTTCGCAACCTGTTCCTTAATGACTTCTGGGGAACACCTATGGCTGAGGTAAACTCATTATTACCCCTATGCATCATCATCACCAAACGTGAATAATATTGTTTAGAGAATGATCATGGGACATTTGCTTTTGTTTTTGGTGCAAGTGCTGTACGATAGGCTGAATAGAGTGCATTTCAAATTTCACAATGAAACCTCTCAAATAAATAAATTATCTGAATGGCTTTGTTATTGATATTCAACCTTTTGACCATGATGACTTAAGACCTGTGTGCGTGTGTGGGAGAGAACATTTCCTAGAAATGCAACTCGCACAGCCTCAGAGCTTTTTAGAGTTTTTATGTTTTGTTGGGTAGATTGATTCAAGATTGTGTTGTTAATGTTGTGCTAATTTTGCGCTGACAGTGCATAATAGTATAATGAGTAGTGTAATGAAATTGAGAACATTTTGCCTTAAATTGGTTGTTGATGGTACGGCAAATTTCAACAGCTGTCAAAAAATTCCCTTGGTGGCTGAACTGAAACCAATGTGGGATGTGTTAGTTAGGGTTACAACAAACACTTTTCCCTTACAAACACAATGGTGAAAAAGGTCTTGGTAAGAAATGTATTCCTAGAATTGTATTAACATCCTGTGGCTAACATGGCAGCACAGTGAGCGCACTCACTTTAGGGATAATTAAGCAAGACAGTTCTATCTTGAAATACCAGCAGTCTATCTTTAGAGCTTGATTGGAGTCTAAATGTAAAAAGCTAAATTGATTGGACATTTATGTCTGCACTTGTATACGACTGTGCCAATAAATAGTTCTGCCGCAAACCTATAAGCCATGAAAGGACCTCTACAGTACGCATAGATCTGGCAAAGGGTTTACTATGACAACATTTTAAACCACTGAAAACAGTGAATGGGATTACCGCATTACCAAATGGTAGGAAACAGACTTGATGCATGATGAAATATCACATTAAAAAAAAAAAAAAAAAAATCACATAGAAAGAGAAAGAAGTAAGGGAAGAGAAGGTGGAGAGAGGGAGAGAATCGATGAAAAGAGAGAAATGGGGCATTCAATGAGTAGCATTTAACTAGCGGTTAAAAAACAGCAGTTAAGGATTTCCTTTGAAATCTAGATATCTGATCTTCTCTGAGTTTAAAAGGACATTAGTTCTCTCAGCCATTGGGTACTAGAAGGGGATTTAGTAGATTTCCACTGAAGAAGTAAATGGCATCTAACTATTAGGGAGGTAAAAGCCAAGACTTCTAACTGGCGATTAAAAAACAATATTAAAGGATCCCATTTCCTTTGAAATCTAGTGAGATTTAATTACCTCGATGGAATATCTGATCTTCTCCAAGTTTAAAAGGACATTGTTTCTCTCAGCCATTGGATACTAGAAGGGGATTTAGTATATTTCCACTGAAGAAGTAAATGACATCTAGGACCCAAAAATATCAATGTCTGGAGAAATGTTTACAGGAAATATGAATATTTTGGATATTGTGTCAAAGTAATTCTTCCATCCAGATGTAGGAACCAGACTTGACTCATGATCTTGGTAGAATGTTCAGCTAGATGGAAATGACAGGTGGTTGGAAATAATGGGAGTGTCTTTCATAATAATATCACATACCTGTAATCTGTATATATTATTATTGAGTTTATGAAATTTGCTGCAATTCATGTAACAGTACTCTGTGAGGAGGAAGCCCTCACAGACTAGGGAACAGGGTAGTTCCGGAACACTGTATTATAATGGCCTTGGCCTTTCCCTCATGGACTGATTGAGGATAGCTACTGGGACGTGGGTCGGGACTTGTTCAAATTCGGCTGGGTCGTCTATGATGTTCGAGATACCTGAAACCCTGATGACCAGATACATCATGTATTTTTACTAGAAAACATAATGATCGCTGAACAACCTATAGCAGCAGTAAACAAATATTCCAAAGTCTCACTTCCATTTTAGTTCTTCTAATTCAGGGGTTTTGAACCTTTATGACACCAGGGACCACTATTTCTTCAGCATTTGAGCCACGGACCACCATTTGGTGACATTTTAGCCCCACAGACCTTATTTAGTGTAAACTAAATAAGTGTAAACATGAAACCAAATGGACCCGCAAGGGTCCATTTGGTTTCATTTTTACGTTCTCAAGAGTTACATCTGGTTAACCAACTTTGCTGGGGACCACCTGGAACCCTCTCAAGGACCACTGGTGGTCCCCGGACCACCTGTTGAAAACCCCTGTTCTAATTGTTCTCTTGTATTGAACAAAAAATAAGTAACCCAGAAGAAATAAGCACAGATAATTTTGGCAGACGTAGACCTTCCAAGTACATGAATGTGCCTTTGAACTACAGTGTGGCCAGACACATGCAGTTTGTCAACTGTCAATTGCAAGCACAATGAGTCAACGTTTGAAATAGACAAACACATGTTCTCTAAAATGCCTATTGAGATCATCAAACATGACTAATTTTTAGAGATTTTACCAGTACCCTAATAATGTGGCCTTATGTGGGTGAAAGCTACATACCGATGTCACTCTGACTACCTAAAACGATGGGCTTTTTTGTTGTACAGCACGCAAGGATGATATTATGTATATTAACTGTTAGAGTTGTAAATTTTACCCACTCCTGAATAAACACAATGCAGCACTTCTGGAGTTTATCAAACAGTACTTAAATGAGTCTGAGTCATGAGGAAAATATTATCTGGAGCTCTTGGCCTAAATGCCACGGACTTTGTCTGTTAAGAACCTGGTGTGTTCATCGTCTGGTTAATTGCATCTCTAGGCTGAAGCTTGGTACATCATGCTATGGGGTTAATTGTTTCTCAACTTTCTCACCAGCAGGGTCTGGGAGACTGGTCAGAGTTAAGTAACGCATTACAGAGAGGTCTTTGAAGAAAGCCTTATTTAGAATGCACACTACCTCAGACTGGGCAGAACACTCACGTCTTTGCTCGACCATGGCCCGAAGTGCATTACACACAGCCAGATCCGAGGCAACGCTGTAGTGTCCTTGCAGGGGTCAGCCAAAGCCCAGATTTTAACCCCACTTGAGACCTGAACATCACAGTTCACCAACCTGACAGAGTTCAAGGTGTGCAATGCCTATCTTTATGACTGAGTGTGACCTGACTAGACACCTAATTTGCATATGTATAAGATCAGAGCTATATGAAAATGAGTTGGACCTTAACTTTTGACATAATTGACTGTGACTGTTTTGCATGAGTAACATTCTAGTGTTACGTTTTATGACTAGCACTCTAGTCATACATATCTACCACATCTATCCACACATTATGTTCATCTAGATTGTGCATAGAGCTGTAGGAACAAGTTTTTCACCCACAAGAGGGTAATCCTGGGCACAGCTGTGCTAGCTTGCACAGCTCTGTGCAAGCTGTGTGATATTAGCTGTTGCATAGCAATCTATCTCTTATGGGTATAGCCAATCCAGTACATTGGCAAAAGGATAGTCCTGCATTTTTGCTAGTACTGTTAATCAGCCACAATTCTACTTAATGTTGTGGCGTCCCAAGCACATCACAGACAGAATAGCAAGAGGATGAGATTAGCTGGAACTACTGCAACTACAGTACATTTATGCCCTAGATGTGCTAAATAAAGATGTTGTGAAAAGCCCAAACTAACTGGATAGACAGTATGTGATACGTCCCAGTTAATGCACATGGACAACATCAGAGTTGATCTGCTCAGGCTCTAAGGTGTGGGAAATTACGGTTGCATTCACACCAGAAATGCTTTATTTAGTGTGATTTAAGAAAGTGTGCTTCATTTGGCAGGTGTAACAGCAGGCTCATTTGAAGTATGGTGATGCGGATCAAACAATCACGTTCTAGTTCGCCAAAGAACAGGGGTCTTGCTTCACTTCAAAGCACAACTGACATTGATTCACTGCAGGTGTGAAATGCAATCGCATCAAATAAAGCAAATGAAACGTGAGGAGTAAACACAGTTGGAGACACAGTTTAATACTCAGTCCCTGTGCACCCTGACAACTCACTACATCCACGTACCCTCACTTTACGTCCTAACTATAACTAGAAATATCATTTTAATACCATAGATTAGTTGAGCTTATAGGACTAGACAATCTCTTGGGTAATCAGAACTTGGCACTTATCGAAGGGGGGGGGCTTTCAACCGGTGGTCCGGGGACCACCAGTGATCCTTGAGAGGGTTCCAGGTGGTCCCCAGCTAAGTTGGTTAACCAGCTGTAACTCTTGAGAATGTAAAAATGAAACCAAATGGACCCGCAAAGTTTCATTTTTACATTCTCAAGATTATCATGTTGATCTGTATGTTTGACTGTTTTTTTCCCCCAAATCCAGCCTGGAATTGTGGACAAAAGCACAAGAAATCTTTAGTTTTGGGGTCTTTGGTGCTTAATGTCCTCAAAAGGTAATTCGTGGCTCAAATGCTGAATAAATAATTAAATAGTGGTCCCTGGTATCAAAAAGGTTGAAAACCCCTGCCCTATACTAAGGTCTTTAATTTATGAATTGAACACCTTGATAAAGTTCCTGCCGAGGTTTGTTGCTGTGATTAATCATAGTGTGAACGTGTATGACACTAAGGTCTCCGAGGCACTTGCCCATCGGGCAAGTGCAAGTCAGGTTCTACTTGCCCTCAGGTCATGGTCACTTGCCCCCAAAAATATATTGTTAATTTTGCATTTAAGTTTACTTCCTACTTGGGTGCTTTAAACCAGGGGTTTTCAATAGGTGGTCCCTGAGAGGGTTCCAGGTGGTCCCCAGCTAAGTTGGTTAACCAGATGTAACTCTTGAGAACGTAAAAATGAAACCAAATGGACCCTTGCGGGTCCATTTGGTTTCATTTTTACACTCAAGAGTTAAAATTCATCATCTTAATTAGCCCAGGTCGCAATGACCACCTTAAGACAAATTTATCTTGTGTTGTATAGTGCACTAAGTTGCACACTTGCCCGATCGGGCAACCAGGTAGCAGTCTTCACTTGCCCCACCATTTTTTTTACTTGCCCCGGGCAAGCGGGCAAGTGTTAGTGTCATTAGCCATAGCGTGAACGTGAATGCAGCAAACATAAAATGCAAGAATGATGCTACTCCAGAGATTTGGTGTTACCTCCCAAACTGCCTAACAAACAGGTTCTTTTAGTCACAGAAGGCTGATTTACTATCACATCCACATCCTGATATTATATGTAAAACAGCTAGTGTTATTATTGTTATTATGCATTTGTGTGTGGATGGGTGTCCTGTAATGCTCAATCTACAGTATGTAATGCTTCTTGAATAAAGTGCTTTACCGTATAAAGCCAGTGACTTCTTCTACGGACCAGGAGCATTGCAGATCTCATGAACAGGAATGCCCCAGTAGTCTTTCTGCTGCCAAGGTCAACCCAGAGCTGTTTGATGTTTAATGTCTTAATGAAGTCGATTGCAAGAACTACAGTTCAACAGTGAGACCGCAAATGTCATTGTTGCCATTGGGCCAGGCAGAATTATTCTTGTGTCTTTATCAGGATGCCTATTGGCTGAACTGCAGATGAGTAAAATTCAGGTCATTTTGAGAGTACATCATCATTCTTGGTAGAAAGAATACATGAGCTCATCACTGATAAGTTCAAATAGTCGCAGCAGTTATTTAGTATTAGGTGTTGTACATGCACTGCGTGCGTGCGTGCACAGTGATGTATCAGTGACTTTTGGTTAGTACTGCTGAACATCTTGTTCAGATTCTACTCTTGAATTTGTATGAGAGCATTTAAAATTGTACTTAGTACAAGTTGTACTTTTTTTTTTGCTAGATCAAAAATGATTGTTCTTTTCTCTACTCTTCAATTATTATTTGAATAATTACTAGGCCATTTGGTAATAAGGTTAACTGCGATAGATAGATTTGATCATAAAACAGACATTTCATGAAATGGCCGTGGGCCGTTATTTCACGAAATAAGAATTTGGCTGCAATTTTGTTCACAACAGTATATACGGTATCAACACTTTGATTATAAAGTGAACGTTTGTTATTATTATTAATCTTTTGTAACTTTTCATATAAATAGAGAAACCATCTGAATACCTTCTGAAACCACTATCCTTGTTCTTGAAAGTGAGCTTACTCCAGTCAAGCTAAATTAAAGGAAATGTGCTTATGTAATATGTAACCCTATGGTGCATGCATGTATTTTTATAGTGTTTACAGGTGGAATGTTCATTTATCTACAGGGTGATTGTTTCTTTAACTGGGTTGGGGGGCTGAGTGCGCCAGCAAGAGGTATTATGGGATTGTGTTTTGGGTTTTCTTCTCTGCTCTGATGAAGAGGGGAGCGGACAGTTTTAGATTGTTTTGACACGGACAGTTTATACTAAGACAGAACTGTGGCTGATCATGTTCTTGTTTTTGAATCACTTTTGTTATTATTAAATCAACCAGTTCTGCAAAACGGAGTCCTTCTTATCCATAACTTCTAATGGAGTATAGACAGACAGATAGTCCAGACGAAACGCACTGACTTCCTGATAAACATTCGGTGGGATTTACGCACTGCCATTGATGGGCTGTAAATAATGTTTTTCAAAACTCCGCAGGAGCGCAGCCATAAATCCTATCGACCCCTGACCGTGCTCACGTTCCGGCTGAACTACCTCTTCAGTGAGCTGAGCGCCGCCTCCTACCACCTGCTCAACGTGGTGCTTCACGCCGTGGTGTGTGTGCTCTTCCTGCGCGTGTCTCGCCTCTTCCTGGACAGGACGTCCGGCCTGGTGGCGGCACTGCTGTTTGCCGTGCACCCCATCCACGCAGAGGCGGTGAGTGGTGCTTCCCATTATCGGACAGGGGTGTAAAACTCAAATACAGAGTGGGCCAAAATTTAAAACTGAACAAAGCTGCGGGGCTAGGTTCCAGGTGGTCTCCAGCTAAGTTGTTTAACCGGATGTAACTCTTGAGAACGTAAAAATGGACCCTTGCGGGTCCATTTGGTTTCGTTTTTACGCTCTCAAGAGTTAAAATATTCATCATGTGAATTAGTCCTAATCTACACAACTAGAAGATTAATGGTCATGGACAGAATCAAAGGAAATCTTTAGTTTGGGGGGTCTGTGGGGCTAAAATATCCTCGAATGGTGGACCGTGGCTCAAATGCTGAATAAATGGTGGGCCCTGGGATGAAAAATGTTAAAAGCCACTGATGTATATTACAGAGCAAAACAACAGCAGAGCATTATGGGATTTGTAGTATTAGCGGTGAATGCAGTGTTACAGCGGTGCCACGGCTGTGGGTAATACCGGTGGGCTGCTCTAATGATAATTTGATGTTGTCTCAAGGGCCAAAGGAAATTACACAGCGGGCCAAATTTGGCCCGCGGGCCAGAGGTTGACACCTATGAATTATGCCATTGAGAGCTGAGACCGGAGTCTTCCAAAATGTCTCCTGAATTCCTGACAATTTTCTGAAAAAAGATGTTTGGGCCACAGGTGCCCTTCTCAAAATACTTTATTCCAAGGACGCCCCAGAAGCAAGTATTTTTCACGATTTCTCTGGTGGTTACCTGCAAAACTAGCTTGTAAATAGTTTGTGGCTGGTAATAATTTCCCAACCTGTTTGTGGGCTGTGCCTGAACCCATTCTGAACTCAGCATTCACGTTTGTTTGCTTATTTGAACTTAGCCTTGTTCTCGTCCCCACCATTGCCACACACACACACACACACACACACACACACACACACACACACACACACACACACACACACACACACACACACACACACACACACACACACACACTTGCACACTACCCCCAATTAGTACTTGTATTTCATCCCATTCAGGTCGGCTGAATTGATAACCAGACAGGCCCTGACCAGAGAGTTAGAAAAGACTAAAGAAAACATTCTGCTTCCCAGGGGTGGAGCGCTACTTCTTTACACAGCAGCTTGTACAGCTTCAACAACACCCCACCCCACCGCACCCCACCACCTCGCTCTGCCCCCCACCCATGTCGTTGGTCTGATCTAAGTGCAGTCTCTCAGAACCTTGGAAAAAGAGAGCATTTGCCTAACAAATGAGTCCTTAGACTTGTTCCAGCGAATGTCCTTCACATTATCTTCGTCTGGGATCTCGCTCTCAACGGATCATTTGTTTTTTTATTTTATGCACAGAGCACTGAAGGTCCCTTCATGATAAACTAAGGACAAAGGGCCTCCTGTGTCCCCCCACCACTCCCCCTCTGTCTTGTTTCTGACCGTTTTTTGGGTCGTCTCTGACTGGTGATGTTGAAATGTTAATTGTACTGACATCCTGAAATGCAATTATTTTGTTTACGGTATAGTCTCATAATGCAGAATGAGGAATGTGCTGACTGTGAAGTCTAATATTTACTGGTAAATGACAGAGTGAGGTGTAATTTTCAGTTGAATGATTACTCATAGTCGTCACCTGCTCTTTCAAACAAATACTTACTGTATGACTATATTCCACCAAAATTCAAAGTCTTGAATAATAAGTCTATTGAAAACGTTTTTTTTTATCTCTTCATTCAAGAAATTTCACTTAATTTAAATGGTGTAAAACATCAGTTTCTCCAGATAGGCCACATCACCGACCAGAGTGAATATCGGCCGATATGGGGGTCAGTCATCATTCACATATCAACGCAACTCTAATCAGAAATATTGTTGCTGTCAGATAAGAACCTTGTACTCTATGCCCATATTTTGAGTTAATTTTTCTCATTTTATGTTCTACACAAATGAATGCTGTACTTGGTGACGGTTGGGGGGAAAAACACTGATACCATGCAGTGAGAATGAACAGAATTTCTACTTCTAGATTCTCACAGTCAAAAAAATAACAGATAAAGATGATTGACAGAAGTAATTGTTTGGCCCTGGAGAATCCATCTCCACCCTGCCTGACCAAAGAAGCTTGTGGTCCACTGTCTGCGAATGTGCACTAAATTTCAAAGTTTTGAAGGGCTGCGTTTATCAACTCAGAACCACAGCTACATTATAGCTGGTTGTACCACACCTCTCCACTGACCTGCTGCGACTCCCCACACAGATGATTCAAATCACAACTGCCAGGATGTTAACTGGGACAAAGAAAAGTCAACACAGAACGGCCTGTTTGAATTTTAGACTTGATTTTAAATGGGTATTTCATTTTCAAAAAACATTTGGTCATTTTATGGTCTACTCAATCTCATGTGAACACACCAGACAGTTTATAAGGTACTCCATTCAGTATTTAAATATTTGATGTTCATTTTAGTGTATACACCTCGTTCCTATACGAACCCATTATAATTTAAAACTCCATTATAACCATGACAGATTATTAAAAAACAACCCATCTTTTTTCGGGTGACTAATATTGTCCTCCCAAAACGTGAGAGGGCCATGGAATTTAATTTACAGTTTTCATTTATTTTTAAAATAAATGAAACGTAGCAGCCTCCATATTTGGGCTAAATGATTAAAACAATATTTAAAAAATAAATGAAAACAGTAAATGAAATTCCACGGCCCTCTCACATATTAGGAGGACAATATCAATCACCAGAAAAAGATGGGTTGTTTTTGAATAATCTGTCATGGTTATAATGTAGTTTTAATTTATAATGGGGTGGTATAGGAACGAGGCGTATATGCTAAGATGAACATCAGTATACCGGTAGTAGTATATCTAAACACTGAATGGAGTAACTGTCTGGGGGTTTCACATGAGACTGAGTAGACCATAAAATGACCAAGTTTTTTTTTTTTTTTTTTGTGAAATACCCCTTTGAAATCCTCCTTTTACTTTTTTTTTTAAGCCAAACAGAATAGTTCTGCTCCACAGTACACCAGTGATCTGCTAAAGCCACATGCTGTCCACTCAGCCACTCAGGTCATCACTGTTTTTTTTTTGGAGTTTGAGGGACTAGAGGAGCTGGTTACACCTGTAAACCTGTTACAGTGATGCATCAAACAGTGGCCTTGGTGTTCTTTCTCACTTGCCAGTGCCCTTGGTGTTCTTTCTCACTTGCCAGTGCCCTTGGTGTTGTTTCTCACTTGCCAGTGTGCTTGGTGTTGTTTCTCACTTGTCCCTGGCCCACGCCTATGCAGCGCTTCCACTGCTACACAACATTTCTGCAGGCTTTTTTTCTGAACTTGTCGAATCGAGTATTTTTTGTGTCAAGTTTTTTTTTTGTACAGTACTCTGTTGTGCTGCAGTTGAGGCCTATTGCACTGAGAAAGAAGAGGGCCTCTGTCAATTGGCTTTGGGAGAGACAGTTCAATATCCAACCACCTGGGGGCAATCCTCAAGTATACAAATGACAGTGGCTTGTAGAGTGACTGTCATCTGGAGAGTGTTTTATGGAGCTTTGACTGAGATACATTGACTCAAATTACCACGACTGATTCCTGTTATCTTTGCAATGGCTGTAACACATGGGTTTTCAACCTTTTTGATACCAGGGGACCCACCATTTATTCAGCATTGGAGCCACGGACCACCATTTGATGACATTTTAGCCCCACAGACCCCAAAACTAAAGATTTATTTTGCTTTTGTCCACAATTCCAGGCTGGATTTGGGAAAGCAAACAGTCCGACATACAGATCAAAATGAACATTAACCTTCTACATTCTCTAGTTGTATAGACTTGGGATAATTCACATGATGAATATTTTAACTCTTGAGAGTGTAAAAATGAAACCAAATGGACCCTTGTGGGTCCATTTGGTTTCATTTTTACACTCTCAAGAGTTACATCTGGTTAACCCAATTTAGCTGGGGACCACCTGGAACCCCCTCAAGGACCACTGGTGGTCCCCGGACCACCAGTTGAAAACCCCTGCTGTAACAGAGTACATTTCAAGTAATACTGAACATAAAACTGATACTACCACTCTACATCAACCATAACTCTATTCTGTAATTCTCTATTTGCAGCATCACTACTACCATCATACCCTTATATCTACAGTTCCAGTTCTACTACTAGTAGAACTACCTACTTATTAATGCTATACTACTTTGTATTCTTAGGTAACTGGTGTTGTTGGGCGAGCTGAGCTCCTCTCCTCTATCTTCCTGCTGGCTGCTTTCCTAGCCTACACTAGATCTACAAGCACAGACCACTCTATTGGTAAGTCTGTCCTCACCACCATCTGTCATCACACAGCCATACCAACTACAGTAACTACCCTTAGTTACTGTACACAGTAATGCTGAAGCCACAAAGGCAGCACTACCATTGCTCTTTTTTCCTCCTCACTAAATTCTTATTTATTAATTCGTGTTTCCAAATGTCTGAAACACAGCGTATATTTCAGATAACAGCTAGTGCTGCTGCTAGTCTTGGGCAATATATCGGTATACCGCTTATCACGATATTGGAAATCAATACCGAGTAATATTGTTGGTTCTATAAAAAATATTGAATACCAAATATCGTCAAATACCAACATTATACTGTATTCTATTGCGTTGTAAAATATGAGCAATGAGACTTTTAATTGTAACTATCCAAACAATTTTCATGTTACACACATGCCTAAAATAGCCCTTATTTGGGCTAGGCTTTTTGGAAACAATGTATTTCCAACTCCAGTTTTTCCCTATTTAGGCTGCTTGAACAGCAGCGTGCTCAGTTTCTGACCCCTCAAATGCCGCAATTCTGAGAACTAGGTGACTGGTGGAACGTGTCTGACTCTGATTGCACGCCATTTCCATCTCGTGGTCAATACCCGTAATATCAAATATCGAGTTAATTAACACGTTATCAACACCGATATTAAAAAAATCAATACCGCCCAAGACTAGTCACTGCCCTGTCTTTGAGCTTCTCTCAACTCTGAGGAGGTCACTCTCTCACCATAGTTAGTTGATGAGCAGCATTTTTATAAAACAAAAAACAAACAAACAAAAAAAAAAAGATGCTAAAAAAGACCTGGCTAGTTCCTCGGCCACGTGCAAGTGCAGGCAGCATTACATTCACAGAAAACATCAACCATTAGTTTAATTATTGGATGTTTAATTGATTGATTTCTCATTGTAGAATAATTGATTACTTAACAATGGACTATTTATCATCCTTACACCGAAACTTGGCACTTTCTCAGAACACAGAAGTCCACTGGCATATCTTTGTAACCATTTGAGTCTACAGTTGGTACCGGCTAGAAGCAGTTTAAAGGTACTACCGGCTACTACGACTGGTTTGACACAAGATACAAAGGAGGTTCTGAACAAAATGCTGGTGCCGCTGCTCTCTGTATTTTATAGCCTATTAATTCAGATTTTTAACAAACAAAAGCTTTATGGTCTGGCTCAGGAGGTAGAGTAGGTCGGCCAATGATCCAGTGGTCGGCGGTTCGAATCCCGGCTCCTCCTGTCTACATGGCGAAGTGTCCTTGGGCAAGACACTGAATCCCACCTTGCCTCCAGTGGTTGCCACTGCTGGTGTGTGAATGTGGGAAGTGAGGACGCTGGCGTTGACTGTTTGCCGCTCTACCCAATGTATGAATAAATGGACTATTGTAAGCGGTTTGAGTATACACATAGTGTATGAGTGTATAGTCTATGAAAATGCAATCCATTATTATTACTATTATTAAACAATAAAGAAACTATATGAAGGTCAGTTTATAAACTCCCACGCTGCTCGTACTTACAGTATAATCCAAGTGTCATGTACAGTATATAGTCATATCCTCTGTACTTCCAAAACATTTTTCGCTAAAACCTTCCTAAAACACTCTGGTATAAACATACATGACACATGGATTATACTGTGGGAGTTTATGAATGTATTATTTTAATGTAGGTTTACTGCTGTTAATATTTATTTCCCCTTAACGGCAGCAAAATGCAGTTTTACTGCTGTTAAGCTATGATTTCAAGCTCTGAAATCATAGTTTGGCTACACCGAGAGGCCAGGTGCCATGAGTCGAAACTAACGGTGACCTCTCGTCCATGGGAAGGAGAAAAGTTGATATCCTAAGTTACAGAATAGCATGTTTAGATAAAGTTACTGCAGATATAGGATTTGTCATACATTGTAGTTGTTCCAGTCAGATAGCGGCCTTGCCAGGCGACGCCCGTCTTCTAGCCCTCCTCTCTGTGTGTGCCTATCTTTCAGGGTGGCACATAACCCGTTTCAGAAGTTGAGCAGTTAACCCAGTATGTCCTGATCAGATTCTAGTTTCTGATGCTAGATTCTAGTTCACAGCGCTAGATTCTAGTTTCTGACGCTAGATTCTAGTTCCTCATGCTAGATTCTAGTCCCCCACGGTAGATTCTAGTTCCTCTCAGTATATTGTAGTTTCTGAAGTTAGATTCTAGTTTGTGACACTAAATTCTAGTCCTTGGTGGGGGATTCCAGTTTTTCTCGAAAAATCTCTTTCTGTGTCAGTGATGCTTAACATAATTTCATAGAAATATCTATTATTTAGCTGCAGAACCTCATCTAAAAACATGTTGTTCTAGGGATCCCCCAGAAGCAAAGATTTCAGTTAAAGATGTTTGCTTCAAAGATTTGCACCACATTTTCACCATTTTTCAAAAATAGCAGAACTACAAGCTCATATCGCGCCACTCGGTGGCGCGATATGAGCTTGTAGATCTGCTGTTTTTCAACAGCGAAAACACCAAAGTACAGAAACGCTTAAGTTAGTCAATACTGTTAACCAATGCTTTTGCAAGTTATGATGCAACACCCAAACTGTGCTACAACTTGAATGATTGGGCTGGGAGGTGATGACAAGATGAAGCTCTGGAAGAGGAGGAACTGATACCTTGGATGATTAATACTTACTTGGAAAGTACAATGATCGAAACTAAGAGTGAAGTGTAGTTGCTTTGTGAGACTTGGATACTTGGAAATAAAAAACTTCTTAACTACTCTAACACATGATTTAGTAGTGCATTGCATCATTACGCTGCCAATTTTGGCAGATATCTCAGCTGCTAGATTTCACATGCCATCTGGCTGTGCTCACGCAGACCACCTTGTTTGAGTTGCTAAACCATAAATTAACTACTTTAGTTTAACATCCTCACTTCACTGGCTCCCAGTGAATTTCATACTCACTTTACTAAAACATAGTCTGGCTCCTGACTGCATTTATGAAATATTGTTCCCTCGAGTCTATTCTATAGCCAAGTAAGACGTCTCAGATCCTCAGATCAAGGTATGCTTCAAAATGAATTTCCCATTGGGTTAAATAAAGTCATCTGAGTCAAGAGTCGGTTTAGTCAATTCTACTCTGCTGAAGTCCAAGGTTGATTGTGCAAGGCACATTTATTTCTAGCTCTCATTCCAGCACCAAGGTAATTCACAGTGCTTTTCACAACATTAAGACGGCATGCGTCTGGCTGGCCGCCACTCTGTCTCACTGCACGGCAGCAGCAGAACAGAAAAACATTTTCTTAACTTTGCTACTCTACATCTCCCTGACTTTGGTTGGTAGGTTTTTAACCCAGTTTCTGTACTGAACACGTTTTGGTGTTTTATCTGTTGAAAAATAGCAGATCTACAAGCTCATATCGCGCCACTCGGTGGCGCGATATGAGCTTGTAGTTCTGCTATTTTTGAAAAATTGTGAAAATGTGGTGCAAATCTTTTGAACACATTATTTCGAAAGCAAACATTTCTAACTCAAATTTTGGGGGATCCGTAGAACATGTTTTCAGATGGGGGTCTGCAGCCAAATATGGATAATTCTGGTGGTCCTTGGCTTGAAATGTCATCACTGACACAGTGATGACATATTTCACTGACATCACTGACACAGGAACACAGATTTTTCAGAAAAACTGGAATCTAGTGTCAGAAACTATTAGAATCTAGTGTCAAAAAGTAGATCCTAGCATCAGAAACTATAATTTAGTGTCAATAACTAGAATTGAGTGTCAAAAACTACTGTAGAATCTAGCGTCAAAAGCTAGAATGTTGCTGCAGCTATAATGGTGTAAGGAACTACTGTATAATCTGGTGTCAGAAAGTCGAATCGAGGGTCAGGACAAAATGGGTTAAGGTGTTGTTTCAAAGAACAGTTTGGGCTCGGTTGACTATACTAATAATAATAATATGAATATATTTTTATAACGACACAGCCCACTTCCACCCCATAGAGCAGCACACTCAACCGAGTGTAGGTTCAGAGTCTGATAGTCAGGCTATCTGAAGGACTATAAGGCGATGTGCATGGGGAGACTAATTGGACCATGAGCATAGGCATAGGGCAGGGGTTCTCAACCTTTTTCATACCAGGGCCCACTATTTATTCTGCATTTTAGCCATGAACCACCATTTGAAGTTGAGTAAAATGAAACCAAATGGACCTGTACGGGTCCATTTGGTTTCATTTTTTTGGGGTCTCAAGAGTTACAGATCTATAAGGGTCCATTTGGTTACCAACTGTCCATCATTTAGCTAGGGACCACCTGGAATCCTCTCAGGGACCACTGGTTGAAAACCTCTGGCTGTTTTGCAAGCAGTGTTTGTTCAACATTCTCTGATAGGTCGAATGGGTTCACCCCCTGGCTTATCTTAGCATGTGGGTGCATCAAAGTGGTTAGCAAATCTGGTGTCCGATCAATTTTAGTTGTATGCTGGTCCCTCATCTGCTCCCTTTGGAAGTGTCATACCCTGTCCTGTTTTTCTTGAACATTACCAAAACACCTCCCAAGAGGACGAGCCCTCAGAGTATACCAGAAAATAGAAATTCAGGATTACACGTGTCTATTCCTCAGAAAGAAAATGGATTCCTAGATTGATTTTTCCTAATGCAAATTCTGCACAAAATATTGCAATTAAGCTTGGGATTCTGTTGGATTTTAACGATTGCGGTTCCTTAACAATTCCCCAAAACATGCAGTAATGGTGGTCTCTACCAGGGGTTTTCAACCTTTTTCGTACCAGGGCCCACTATTTATTCTGTATTTTAGCCACAGACCACCACTTGATGTTGAGTTTAGTCTTTCGGACCCAAAACTAAGGATTTTCAGTTTGTGTCCACAATTTAGAGAGATAACTGGTCAAAAGTTGGTCAAATAACAATTCTTCTACATTTTCTAAATGTGTATGTTCTTGAAAATATAATTTAACTCTTGAGAGCGGGATAATTGTCGGGATAATTTAACTCTTTTCTCAGTTTCTCCCCAGGCTCTCCCCAGGTTGGCAGAGGTAGAGTACCACCCAGGATTCCACCTTTAGCAACGGTTGCCTGGATTATTTTTGGGATATAACCCCCCAAAACATTTAGGAAGAAATATACTGTGCTAATGTTTTTTTTTTCTTCTTTTGGTGTCTAGGCTGCATACATAATAGTTATTATTTATTTCCCTTTTTTTGTTATTTTTCAGTATGGACCCCCATCGCTTTGACTGTGGTCCTTGTGGCTGCAGCCACACTATGCAAAGAACAGGGGATCACAGTTGTCGGGATCTGCTGCGTTCATGAGGTGTTCGTTGCACAAGGGGTAAGGTTCATAACCTTAACAGTTTTGCCATGCTTTTTAACAACAAACCTCAGAGGACCTTTGGGCCGTATAGGGTCATTCTGATTTTTCAAAGCTGGCTTCCAGTTCCAGTACAATGTTTGTATTTATACAGCAGTGATGGCAAGCAGCTGTGTCTCTAGTTCCTGCTGCCTCCAGCTTATCAAGCCAAACACATCTCAGTGTTAGATTTCACCGCTATATTTTCACACTCCATGTGAAACCACAATGATCTCTGCCTTTGTGCCATGGTTCACAAGTGTCAGAAGTGTCTTGACAGAGCTCCGGAAAGAACCTGGATAAGGGTTCCTTATTAATTAATTAAACATTGTTAGAGAGCCGCAAATAACAACAATTGATTAATTGAGTCAGCAGATTATGTCATATAAAAAATAAAAGTCAGATTTCCTTTATCCTATAAGGTGCAGACATTGTTTTATTTATTACGTTAGATCATAGAAACTCCATCTTACGAATGCTACAGCACAGGTAAACCTTTTCTTTAAGACGTTGAGGGTAAAATGGCATCAGACTTGTTTTTGAATACCATGTCATTCTGCATAGGTGTCATTATTTTTGTGTCATGTTTTGCTTTGCAGCCATTAGTCTCCGTGCATGTGAAAGTATCAACAGAAGATTGTGAGAGAAGATATCTGAGTGATATTGATTATGGTTACTAAATTATTTGGCAACTAATTGAATCATTGATTCACTTGTGATTAATTCTAACGGCCTTATTACTCAGTTACAGTACCCTCCTCATTCCTTTGCATTTTTCGTCCCCCGCCAACATCGTCAGCTCTGAATCCCGCCTTTATTTGATTTGATTGACCCCAGATGGATCTTTCTCTTCTGTGCCTCTCCTAGCGTGCTCTCAGCTGTTTCATTCACCATCTCTGGCATTCCCAAGTGGAGGAATGAACTGGCTTTCAGTTTTCAAAATATAACAACACGAGAACATAAAATAATGAAAAACACATAATTTGACGAACACTGACTCTTTGTCCATGTCTTTTGTCCCAGTTCACCCTGCCCATGCTGCTGGACACGCTGGTCCAGGTCCTGCGGGGTAAGGATGTTTTCCCCTACGCCGTTCTCCAAACCCTGCTGAAGCTCATCGTTCTGGTCATCAGCACCCTCCTGCTGGTCATCGTCAGGGTCCAGGTCATCCAGTCACAACTCCCTGTCTTCACCAGGTGGGCACTGTCCTTCACCTTATACCCAGTGATGGGCAGTAGCTTGTTACAAGTAGCTAAGCTACATAGCTTAACTACATTTTCCCGTAACTTGTAGTGTAGCTTACTACATTTGTTCTGGGAATAGCTTGTAGTGAAGCTACACTACATTTTCAAGTAGCTTGTAGTAAAGCTACACTACTTATTTTGAGTAACAAGGATTGTAGCTTACTACATTTTCCCACACACATTTTCAAATTCTGCCCATTTTAATGGGTAGAAAACCTAAAATATACATCCCTCTAATATGCATAATACACATTTATTGATATTATTTTATTATTATGATTATTATTTAGAAAGTTGTACATTAAGTTGAGATATACATTTTTATATATGTAGTGTTGATGTAGCAAGCTACATCAAGCTACTTTTGTCATGTAGCTTGTAGTGTATCTTGCTACAATTTACTAGGGATAGCTTGTTGTGTAGCTTAGCTACATTTTTTCGAGAGTAACAAGTAGTGTAGGTTACTACATTTTCCCAGTAACTTGCCCATCACTGCTTATACCGTAAATTCCGGATTATAAGGCGCACCTGAATATAAGCCGCACCAGCTAAATTTGGGGCAAAATCCTGACTTTTTCCTTGTATAAGCCGCAACTGACTATAAGCTACACCAGACAACAAGCTTCATGTTAGAGCAGTGGTTTTCATCTTTTTTGATCCCAGGGCCCACTATTTATTCAGCATTTGAGACCATGATTTAACAACATCCTCACCCCACAGACCCCAAAAAGATTTAAAGATTTCTTTTGGTTTTGTTCACAATTCCAGGATGGATTTTCGCAAACAAAAGAGGCAAAAACATCAAAATGAGACCAAAATGAACGTGACTTATGACTTATTAATTAAGTGGTGCTAATATAGATGGTGAATATCATAACTCTTGAGAGTGTAAAAATGAAACCAAATGGTCCCGCAAGGGTCCATTTGGTTTCATGTTTACGCTCTCAAAGAGTTACATCTGGTTAACCAACTTTCCATCATTTAGTCTGTGGAGCCCACCTGGAAGGGACCACCTCAGGGACCACCCCTGTCAGGGGTTGACACTAAGGTCTCTGAGGCACTTGCCCATCGGGCAAGTGTAAGTCAGGTTCTACTTGCCCTCAGGTCATGGTCACTTGCCCCCCAAAAATATATTGTAAATTTTGCATTTAAGTTTACTTCCTACTTGGGTGCTTTAAACCAGGGGTTTTCAACAGGTGGTCCAGGGACCAACAGTGGTCCCTGAGAGGGTTCCAGGTGGTCCCCAGTTAAGCTTGTTAACCAGGTGTAACTCTTGAGAGTGTAAAAATGAAACCAAATGGACCCGCAAGGGTCCATTTGGTTTCATTTTTACACTCTCAAGAGTTAAAATTCATCATCTTAATTAGCTCAGGTCTACACAACTAGAGAATGTAGAAGACTAGGTCATTTTGATGTGTATGTTAATTTGGCTGTTTTGTTTCCCAAATCCACTCTTTCAAGTTGCCCGATCGGGCAACCAGGTAGCAGCCTTCACTTGCCCCACCATTTTTTTTTACTTGCCCCAGGCAAGCGGGCAAGTGTTAGTGTCAAGCCCTGCCCTGTGTTACCTGTAAAAATCCATAGATTGGCCGCACCATTGTATAAGCCGCAGGGTCAAAAGCATGTGAAAAAAGTAGCAGCTTATAGTCCGGAAATTACGGTAGTTTTTAACCCAATGACATACTTGTCGTGTATGTAACCATTGCTGGCCAGTGATTTTCTATATTTTTTTAATTTAGCAAATTATTCCCATTCAAATAATGTCTAGAATAGTAGATCATCTATTACTCCTATTATCCATTATGGTCTATATGAGTATTACCAGTAGGTGACAGTAAGTGGCTGATTGCCGCAAGTGGCAGGAGAAACATAGAAGAAGAGCTTCTTATTCTGGTCCAATCTATTCTTTTTAGATGTCAAGTGGGTCAGCGGCCACATGGCCAAAATTAAAGTAATATTAATTACTAATATGAATCAATATTAATTATTTATAACGGGACAGTAGAGCAGAGAAGAGTAGAATTTGACAAACATGACCTTGGATTGGAATTATTGATTTCGGTTGTAGACTGATGTACAAAAGTGTTCTTTAGTCTTCTTTTTCTTAAATTTAGGAACTCTAAAACTCCTCATGGATGGCAACAGCTGGTATTCTTCATTCAAGACGTGAAGGGTCAGAAGAGATACTATTTGCCAGTCTAAGCATGCTCTTGGGGCTTCTTTGAATGAGCGTAACACGGCCTCAACCTTCCTGTCAGTAATTTTAGCACAGATCTTAATTTGACTATACAGTTTGTTTTTTATGGGTTATTGACATGCTGTTGGACCAGCCCGTGCTACAGTACAACAACACAGTTTGTATGTGTTAATACACTCTCATTTTCTGCTCTAATGTTCCTTCTGCTCTAAACAGTTAGAGCTATGTTTGCTATGTTTTAGCATTGTGTAACTCCCGCACACTCACCGATTGCAGTTGGGGATCTCATGCTGACTTGTGTAAAGCAGTGTTTTATTTTGGTTTGATATCGTCACATTGTTTCACCTGTACATCGTACTGATCTGATTCTCATGATATTGTGATTGTTTGGCATCATCTGTCGGAGATGTTCTGGGAGTGAGTCTGTGAGTCTGCGCCAAATCTCGCAATCTGCTGGATCGATGTGTTCCGCGTCTTTTGCATTCTGCCAACGGGCCAAAGATGTAACTACTCTGAATCCCCTTCCACACATGTTTTATATTCTATTTAATATTTAACCTTTTTTAACTTTAATTTCATAATTAACTTTAATTTCATAATTATAGTCATTGGCAGGTGAAATGGTCTGAAACCTATTCCAAAAATATAGTCACACGTTGTACAGTACATCATAGATGACTGCATAGACAGGCCACATTATGTCTATTGTGCAAGATCCACATGGATTCCATGCAGTTAGTAGACTCCGTCTTATTACATCACTGCGTAGCAATATTTATGCTTATAGTCCATCTTCCTGTCTTTTGCTTTATGTAAATAAACTACACACAACACCAGCCTGTCAATCTGTTTTCTCAATAGTTTGTGCTTTGTTCCTGGTTGCTTCAAGGTTTCTGGTTACAGTGACCAGTACTAGAACCAGTCTAGTAAGACAAGTCACCTGCCAGATTGTGTCAGAGAATCCCCACATAGACTACCATCACTTCCATGAACCAAATTCACAAGCCTTTTCATACATATTATTCGCATTTTTGGGAAGCACCGCTCTGCTAAGACGTCATCATGGAGAGTAGGAAGAGGATGCCTCTTTTTATCCATAGCATTGTTGTTTAATCGCCTTTTAATTGAACTCTAGTGACTGGTTAGTTTAAACGAAATAGATATTTTATAGAATTTTGACTTGTCAAAATGTCAAAAATCAGCATTTACAGCACCTTGCCAGGGACCCCCATAATACATGCACAATACATTTTACTACAGTTTATAATAAACTGCCCCACTTAGGTTCGGAAACCTAACTTTAGGAATTATTTCTCCAACTTAATAATAACAGTTCTTATTGTATCTTACATTGTTCTAATTCATGTTTAATCACCTTTATAACCAGGTATGTGCAGAGATCAGACACTCCTGGGATGAGTAATACTGCTGAACATGTGGGTTGTACCCCACAAAATGGCAAAATGTGCTTCAAAGCCATTTTTAGGCAGATTTGATTCTGAAGATATCAGAATCATAAACAAAGTCAAAGTGACATGACCCATGCTTATGTGCCTGGCTCACACTTGTGACTGTCACGCACAGTGGACTTTGTAAATACAGTATATTACCAAGGATATGCTCCAACTGCATGCATGCGATGTTTTCTTTAGTTGTAGTTTATTTATTTATTGTGACTCATTGGAACAAACTACATGACTAACCAGGTACTGTATAATCTGGAGAGACGGGTGACAGCCGGAATGTAGATGGGACCCCAGCGGGGACAGTATGGTTTGGTGCCCCATCCTCTGTCTTCCTTGAGGTGGAAGACCTGTGAAGCCTTTAGGAGGGCCGTTATAATCCACCACTCACACCAGCAGCGAATCTTTATTCCTCTCCGCCCCGTCCACATTTCTCAGTGGAATCTCAATTCTGTGCAATGCATCAGGGTGCCATTTCAGATCCTGATCTTTGATCCCTGATCAAAGATGAAAGAAACTGGCCCTCCTTATATTATCTCCTTGTCAGATCATATCAGCATGTGTTTGTTTGGAATTTTTAGACATAACAGTTGTTTTGTATGGTCTTATCTAAAAATGTTCACATGAACACATCCGGATCGCATCTGCGGTCTCTGATCGGTCTTCACCAAAAACGATTTGAATCAAAAATATGTTCCATCAGCCACCTCCCTGAGAATTATTATTTTTTAACCAAAATATCGTGCACACGATATCCAAAGTGTTCTGACCCTCAGAATACATGAGATACATGCTGACTGTATATTTCAGTGTTTTAAAGTATTTCCTCTGCCTTTCCTTGGTGCTTTGTAGATTTGATAACCCGGCGGCAGTCAGCCCCACGCCCGCCCGACAGCTGACGTTCAACTACCTGCTTCCTGTGAATGCGTGGCTCCTCCTGAACCCCTCTGAGCTGTGCTGTGACTGGACCATGGGCACCATACCGCTGGTGGAGTCACCGCGGGACCTCCGCAACCTGGCCACCCTGGCCTTCTACACCGTGCTGGGCCTGCTGGCCTTCCACAGCCTGCGCTACAAGCACCGCTCTGCTAAGACTGTCATCATGGTGAGTAGGACCAGGATGCCTCTTTAATCACTCTAATCACCTTGTAGTTGATTATGACTTTAGTTAAAATATGTATTATACAATTATGACTTTTTCATGTGATTTAACAAATTGACATTTACAGTACAAACCTTGCCAGGGACCCCCATAAGAGAAAATAGAATAGCTGTCCACATATTTTAGTTGAAAATAGCATCTCTATCACTGTGATCCCCATTTATATTGTAAGTCTGCCTATGGGACCCTGGACCCCACTTTGAGAACCAATGGGTTAAGAAACCCAAAAAAAAACGTTATTTCTTTAATAATATGAATGGCCAAAATCATGTTAGACGGCAATTAAAACGGCATGTTACCCGTGTCGGATCGGTACATGATACATCAGCTCCAAGGAGAGTGGTGCCTGCGCTCTCATGACTGATGTATTCACTGGTGTCAATCACATCTAAGGGCAGTAGAAAGCTCATCTAATGTTGACAACATCCACGATTTTAATAGTTAGTAGAGAGGGGGCGGGGGGGTTGCAGACAGCAGGCTTTTTTTTACAACTTAATTAGAAGCAAACGTTCGCGAAGCTCGCTTGGAAATTCCTGACGAAGCTCGAACCCCCCACGGCACTAAAAGATCTGCAGTATGTAATGTAGTTACACTGTATGAGGCCAAAAGCAACATTTTCACACTTTCACTCTGTGTATGTGACTCGATTAACAGGTATATTATTTAATTGTGTCTATAGATTGAGCATTACATCTTCCATTGTGCTATAAAGTCAAATCATTATCAACAGAGATGAAGATAACATGTACAGATCAATATTTAAATATGACTGGGTTGGAAGTCAGCGGAAGGTTCATGGCCCGTCCAGGGACCACCAATGGTCCTTGAGAGAGTTCCAGTTAAATATGGAGAGTGGTGGTTAACCAGATGTAACTCTTTGAGAGCAGATGTAACTCTTTGAAAGCAAAATAAATCTTAAGTTTTGGGGTAAAATGTCATCAAATGGTGGCCCTCTGTGGCTCAAATACTGAATAAATAGAGGTCCCTGGTGTCAAAATGGTTGGTCTTACTCTTACTTTTATCTTGAAATTAAATTATTAGGCAGACTTTAATTCAGCCTTTAGTCTTAGCCCTCCACAATATTTTATGTAGCCCCCTGGGAAAAATAATTGCCCACCCCCTGGTCTAAAGTATTACATTCACCCATCTAAACCATTCACCCAGCTTAAATTAGGTTATTGTTGGCCATGATCCAACTTTGTATGTGTACTCATGTTCATTTCATCCTTTGAATTAGCAGTGTGGAAAATTCTGTTTGGTAAATATAAATGTTATTTATCATTGTGTGTAGAAAAGCACTAAGGAGATATAGGCTGTTTGTCTGGATACTCTCAAGGTGATCAAGATAATATTGATAAATACATTTGTATGGGCTCATTCAGCACCATGGATAGAGGCATACGAACGTACATATTCTGTAGTTTGTGTAATCTGCATTATATGCAACTTTTTGGTCATGGTTTAAACTTCAACATTGTAATGTTTACTTTTGCCAACCAAAATTATTTACTGAAATGATGCTCCTAAAAAGTTTAATAAAAAATGAATCTGTTAAGAAAAACACTATCTCACTCTCTCCCATCTTCCCTCCCTGATGGCTAGTCAACTATTCTCAAGTATCCATTCCTTAAGTGAAAATATGGAAGAAAAATACGTGTAGCTTCCAAAGATGTGGCAGATTGTGTCTGCTATAGTGAGTTACAACAAAGCACTTTAGGGGTTCTGGAGGCCCATACCCGTGAAACCTCAGAATCCAAGCCAATCAAAATTTCTCATGCGTACTGTGTAGAGATGTGTATTAACATTCTATTCACTCCCTGGAAAATATTGTGCTTTGCAGAAACATGTATTTGAAGATGTCTTGCCAAGTTGTAAACTGATAGACCACAGAGTGCAGACACTATGTAATTGAATCAGCCTTCAGTTTGCTCCTTTTTAAGGAGCTGAAGATGACCTTAATGTCACCTAATCAAATTAGTTTTTTAAGCAAATTGTGAAGAACATTTACCCTGCTATCAGTGTGTTGCTTCCTTTACAATTAGGTCACCCCACCACAAGGCCTCTTTGTCTACCTTCTCAACTATCCTCTTTCTTATTTCTAACACCTTCTTAAATATTCAGCAAAATACTACAGGAATAATGTCCTGCCGGTACTATCGCTCATAGTTAACCACTTGGAACCTCTATATTTAGTATTTAGACCTGATTTGCACTACTCAATGCAATCTTTTTTTCCCCGCTCTGAACCAAATCTCTCTGCACAAACACACCCAAGCTGAACTTGTTGATCTGCTGTTTTTGGCCAATGTACAGTAGATGCTGTGGTTCAAGGTGTTAAACACTTGATATTTATTCAAGCAGTGCATAACACACCGGAGGAGAAATTGATCTGTAGCGTGGAGCGGTTTAAAGCAGAAAGTTGTGCCGGGTATAGATGGCTTCTTTTGACTAGTCTGTATGTCCAGGGCTTGACACTAACACTTGCCCGCTTGCCCGGGGCAAGTAAAAAAAATGGTGGGGCAAGTGAAGACTGCTACCTGGTTGCCCGATCGGGCAAGTGTGCAACTTAGTGCACTATAACACAACACAAGATAAATTTGTCTTGAAGGCAGTCTCATTGCACTCTACCTCTGTGTCTTTCACTGCTTTCTAGCTATCCACAATTCCAGGCTGGATTTGGGAAACAAAACAGGCAAATTAACATACACATCAAAATGACCTAATCTTCTACATTCTCTAGTATTTAGACCTGGGCTAATTTAGATGAATTTAAGATGATTTTTAACTCTTGAGAGCGTAAAAATGAAACCAAATGGACCCGCAAGAGTCCATTTGGTTTCATTTTTACGTTCTCAAGAGTTACATCTGGTAAACTTAAATGCAAAATGTACAATATATTTTTGGGGGGCAAGTGAACATGACCTGAGGGCAAGTAGAACCTGACTTGCACTTGCCCGATGGGCAAGTGCCTCGGAGACCTTAGTGTCAACCCCTGAATTGTCACTCGCTCTAATGCCCAATTGCCCCCATTCCCTGTCTATACTGTACCGTCTATACAGAAGTAAGGCAGACACATGCTGGAACGTTTACTTTACACCTTGAACAGGCTGCATAAGAAGGGATTTTGATTGTGGAGCATACAGGTACATTGAAGCAGACACGAATTTAATCTTTTAACTAATCGGCATGAGAGCAGCTGTTTTAACCTGATTAACGAAATAATCTCAGCATTTATTTGACTGTGTGTGTGTGTGTGTGTGTGTATGTGCGCGCGCGTGTGCGTGCGTGTGGACCTGACCGACATTGTGCCATGGAATGTCGCGAGGGCTACTCCGCTACCTCAGAGGGATAATTTTCAAGTCTTTTATAATCGGCCTTGCAAGTGTGCAGATGCCCTATACAGTTTACACTACTGTGCATAATACTGTTTGTTGCTTTGTTCACTGTTGTGGGAGAGAGGGGTGTGTGTGTGTGTGTGTGCGAGCGTCTATTTGCATCGGCATGCATGCGTCTCGTGTGTGTTGAAAAATGAGGATGTGTTGTATAACAGGCCCTTGACTTCCTTAACAGGGAGGTCATTAAACCTTCTTGGGCTAGTCTGCCAAGGCTCCGAGGCCTGCCTTTGAGAAAAATCAACACAGAAAGTAATTCTAATATTGACCATGTCAAAGAACCTTGCGTAAGGCATTAGCCTGCTAAGCCTATAGAGGCAACAATACTTGAGTGAGAGATGTATACAGATGACTGAGATCACACATTCTTTCCTGCTCCTGTGTCTCCTTCTGTCTGTTGCCATGTGAGAATACTAAGAACTGCAACATTTTAGTTTACATTAGCAGTGATGTAAATAGGTTTCAAAAATATATATACATCCACTATTGCGTTGATATTGCATGACTGTGGCCTGATTGATAATTTGATTAAGGTTTACCACTTATTAAACCTCATCACTTCTCAGAGGGGCGTTCTTTAACAAGTCCCGGCAGGATTGTTCACTCCCTTATGTGGTATTCTGCCATTCTTTTGTTGCATGGTCGGAACGCAAGCTTATACGGCGGCTTGATAAAATTGTTGACATTGTAGCTAAATCACTGGTGAAGTGTTTTTATAGCAAACTCAATCATTTTGGTTGACTGTAATAAACCACAGATGTGTGAACTCAAACAATCCTGCAGTCAGTGTCCCAGATGGGTGAAAGACTGGTGAAAGAGGGCGTGTCAATTAATTATTTGGCATAAATTAAATAAAGTAAATAATAAACCTAGTCTTAGCAGTCTGTACATTCCTAGCCATTGCAACAGTTCACATTTAGCTAAAATAAAATAGTGTGAAACGATGTTAAATGTATGTTTTAACAACTGCATCCCAGTATGTGGACAGCTATTCTGAAAGAAGGGATACTGGTTGTCATCTCCGCGATGACAAGCAGGAAAATGGGACCGAGCAAAACAAAAACCACACCCGTTCCTGTAAGTATTTTATGTACCTGTAGACTTGGACTAATCTTTATACACAATTCTTCAAAAGAAGAATTATTGTCTCTAAACCTTCATGCCAGTTCTTGTACCCACGTTTATTCTGCATTACCTAATGAATGGCACACTGACAAAACAAACTTTAAAAGCGAAGGGAGGCGGTTGTGACATAGTTAGATCTAGTTTGAGAGTGGTGGCTATAATGCTTGCTCTTTAAAGTGCGTTCAAACTTAAATATGTATATTAGCTTTCAGTCCCTTGCGTAACTTCATTTTGGACGTGCATGTCAATGATGGTAAGATCATTTTGCTCACAACATGGGCATATTGGATGTAGACAGAGTAAGCAACTGCACCCACCCATTTACCGACAACGGCCCGGTTCGTTCCGAGTTGATAACAAGCATCAAGAAAACCTGGGCTTCCATATCTGATTGCCTCAATTCCACAGTGCATTGAGGTGGTGATGAAGACAGGATTTCTCAACCAGTTTTTGGAAATTCACATTTCTTTTTTAGTACCATATTTTGATTGATTTGATCCTAATTTTCTTAATGTGGCATTTAAATGAAAAAAGATCTGAAAAAAGGACTAAATGGTGTTTTTTTTTGTGTGTGAAATGGTAAACGAATAAATACATAGATAATAGAGGCAACTAGTGTGTCCAAACACTGATTGCAGTCATTGCACGCATTATGTACCTGTTGGAGACTGGCTAAAACGCATGCCCCCCCCCCCCCCCCCCCCCCCACACACACACACACACACAAATTAGCAGCACCTTTTTTGAGCCTGATTAATTTTGTTTTCATGATTTGTTAACAACAAAGTTCTTGACCGCCTGCAAGACGAAGCAAGTGTCTGTCTGCAGGGAAACAGCTGCAGCATCAAAGAAGAAGCAACATAGAGGGGAAAAGGCAAAAAATATAGTTATATATCTATCTGAAAATTTGCCTCTATTACCTTTTAAAAAAGTTACATTGCAGGCACTAAATTTATAATCTATGAAAGTTAAATGCTGTGAATGGAATATGGAAATAAACCAACTTTTTCCATTATATTCTGTTTTTTTGGAAAGGTTCATAAGAGCAGTACATTCACTAGTGAATGTACTGAGTCATGCACACAAAAAAGATAACAGTTTAGTAAGATTCTGAGGAAAGAGGGCTGCGGCAAATGTCAATGTGCAGGTTATACTTCCCATCATCGGTGTAGGCTTGGCCTGGTCTCTGGTCTCATCCTTGTTGGGAATGTTGATCCGCTTCTTCGCACCACAGGTTGTTGGCAAGAATCTCACGCAGGTACACCTAATATCAAAAGTTGTAAATAACACACACACACCCACACACACCCCCCCCCACACACACACACACACACACACACACACACACACACACACACACACACACACACACACACACACACACAAAAAACAGATGGTTGATAAGATTCGGAGGAAGGAGGCTGCAAATGTCAACAATAATGCTAGGTAATCACACCCTTACCTGCTCATGTAGACTTGTGAGACCAGGAGTCTGGTCTCACACTGATTGTTATCGGTAAAGTTGACCTGCCTCTTCTAACCACAAGTCATTAGTCACCATGACTTTTGATTTAGTTTCATCAGCCATTCTAATTGAGTAAACAAGCACGTCCACACAGAGAAGGAATCTCTACATAAGTATAATCTCCAAGGGAGGCACTTTAGAGGAAAGGCCATGATAAAGGCCCTTTGGTGTCAACAAACTTAATTGAGTTCATAATGCCGTCTGCCTATTACATTATTGTTTTCAAAATTGCCATTTTGATCAAAGGGTGATACAGGCAACATCATGGGATCACACAAAGTAGTCGGAGTTCATCTAAAGAATAGATATCTTTCGGGTACTCGGTGAATGTTGGACAATGTTGGACTGTGAGATAACTTAGACATACTGTATGTTATTGGTGTGCGTGTATGCGTGTGTGTGTGTGTGTGTGCTTTCTCCGAGAATCCTCTTGAACCTGGCGGCACAAAAAACAAATCTCTCATTTACTGCTGGAACGACATCCATGCCATTAAATTCAGCCATCAGCTTTTTTTCAGGGATTATTGTTGGCTACTTGCTGAATACTTACTAGAAACCCCAAGAAATTACATCTGGCTAAAGGATCCCAGGCTCTGCTGGGTGGATGCCATACAGTATGTCATAGGCTCAATATTTCAGTTTTTCCCCTCCCATTCAATATACTCTGTGGTCCTTTGTGGCTAGATTTAATTTCCTGGTCTCTAGAAATAATAAAAAATAGCAAGCTATAAAGTTCTGTAAAAACAATATACATATTTATCCCCAATCCATGTTCGAATGCCCATGCCCTTCCTGACAAAAGGTTTTCAAGGTTTTTTATTTTTTATTTTCATGTGTGTCAAGACACACAAGGGTGAAATAACATTACCCAACGTTTCCACACTGCCACAAGACAATAGACAAAAGACGAACAAAGAGCAGCAAGTAAACAGTAGTGCAACAGATGAAGGCAGTAAAGTGCTATCTAACCAAATTGTGCGGCACAAAAAACAAATCTCTCATTTTCTGCTGGAACGACATCCATGCCATTAACTTCAGCCATCAGCTTTTTTTCAGGGATTATTGTTGGCTACTTGCTGAATACTTACTGGATATGTGTGTGCTTGTTTGTTTGTTTTTGGGGGTGGGGTTAGCAGGCCCACCTTCACCAAAACCTGCTTCACTGCACTTTATGTATGTTGCAGTAGTATTGAGGATGCCGTTTGAAATGTTGCCATAATCCCACAAGATATACAAATTACAGGCGCAGTGTGGTTCAGTATAAAGCAGGGGTTTCAACAGGTGGTCCGGGGACCACCAGTGGTCCTTGAGAGGGTTCCAGGTGGTCTCCAGGCTAAATGATGGAAAGCTGATTAACCAGATGTAACTCTTGAGAATGTAAAAATGAAACCAAATGGGCCCTTGCGGGTCCATTTGGTTTCATTTTCACACTCTCAGGAGTTAAAATATTCATCATCTGAAGTAGCACCACTTAATTAAGAAGTCTACACTGTTTTGTTTGCAACATCCAGCCCTGAATTGTGGACAAAACCAAAATAATTCTTTAGTTTTTGCTCTTTGGGGTGAAAATGTAATCAAATGGTGGTCCGTGGCTCAAATGCTGAATAAACTGTGGTCCCTGGTGTCAAAAAGGTTGAAAACCACTGGTATAAAGTATCCACAGGCATTCATTCACTGGCCATACCTTCTTACAGAAACAGACAACAATACCATGAGAAGAATGCAAGCAGAGGCGAGAGCAAGTAGCATCTGCCCTGTAAGAAAGTTGGAAGCAGGACAGAATTAGTTTCCCATGACTGTTTTTTTTATGTTCTATCATAAAGACAGCTACCTTTTTCTTGTAGGCAAGGCCTGCACATCCTTTAAAAGAATTGAGCGTGTGAACCTGTACATTTGAACTGTTGCTTGGCCCATTGTCTTGTTGAATAGTTCTTCCCAGGCCTATAAAACCTAAAAGAACAAACACAAAAAAGGTTAAAATCGATAAAAAAAAACACAAAAAACAAAATTGATAGTAGGCATTCTTTGTTCTGCACCAGAACATACACTATAACCAAAGGATATTGGGTTGGATTTGGGAGTAGAGTAATTATTTTTTAATTAATAAAAAATATTCTTTCTGTGCTTCATACTGTATACTATTACTGTATGAAGCGTATTTCGTCTCTCAACTTCAATATAATTGTTTCCACTGGCATTGTATTAGTTTCTGAATCTAAAACTGTATGCTTTGTCTACTTCCAGGGTTGACACTAACACTTGCCCGCTTGCCCGGGGCAAGTAAAAAAATGGTGGGGCAAGTGAAGACTGCTACCTGGTTGCCCGATCGGCAAGTGTGCAACTTAGTGCACTATAACACAAGATAAATTTGTCTTGAAGGCAGTCATTGCACTCTGCCTCGGTGTCTTTCCCTGCTTTCTAGCTATTCACAATTCCAGGCTGGATTTGGGAAACAAAACCCGCAAGGGTCCATTTGGTTTCATTTTTACGTTGTGGGACCTTGTGGTCCTTGTGGGACCTGAGCTATAAAGCCATTTCTTTGACTTTAATTTTCTATTTCAATTGAAGATGGAACCATCCACTACACAAGTGGGATTTCTTAATTTTTAACATATTGGTTATACATAATTTGGCCTAGATGCTTTTAACTACCGGTAGATGAGTTACTGTCATTTAAAGACTAATACTGGTTATGATTTTTGCTCTCTTGTATTGTTTGTTTTTGCTCGATTGTATAGTAGTGTCCATTGTAAACAGAGACTGAATTTCCCCTAAGCCTTTTGCGACGATGTCAACAAAATGCATATACAATTCTGCCTGCCTGTGTGAAATGATTAAATACTGTACATGGTTTAAACAATGAAAACCTAACTCATGGACGGAGGAAAGCTGTTCTACAGTCAGTTAACTTGAGGACCTTGTGAATGGTGGTCAAAGTGTTGACCAAATGGACGGATGATCCTTATAGATCTTTGACTATTAAAGGTAGGGGAAGTGATTTGAAATTCATGGTGTAGTACCAGCCTGGTGCACTAGGGGCCCCCAACAGTAGCTACACTATGTGAACCTGCTGCTCGCTCCTGATTGGAGGAGAATTGGTGGCAACCTGGGGAACTTTTATTAGCTCCTCTGCTAACGTGGGGGAGGGGAAACTCCATATGTGGTTTCCACACCTTATAATAGAGCATTTTAACAGAAAAAAATTTTTTTTGGGTGATATCTGACAAAAGTGAAATCACTTCCCCTACCTTTAAGAGCATAAAATAAAACATTTCATGCTCAAGTGTTAAATTATGAACAATTACTTAACTCTTGAGAATAAAATGTTCTGCATTCTGCTTAAGAGTTTTGGGTCTGAGTGAGAGGCTAAATACCATCTAAGGCAGGGGTTTTCAACAGGTGGTCCGGGGACCACCAGTGGTCCTTGAGAGGGTTCCAGGTGGTCCCCAGGCTAAATGATGGAAAGTTGGTTAACCAGATGTAACTCTTGAGAATGTAAAAATGAAACCGAATGGACCCTTTCGGGTCCATTTGGTTTCGTTTTCACACTCCCAAGAGTTAAAATATTAATCTGAATTAGCACTATTTAATTAAGAAGTCTACACTGTTTTGTTTGCAAAATCCAGCCTGGAATTGTGAACAAAACCAAAATAATTCTTTAGTTTTAGGTCTTTGGTGTGAAGATGTAATCATGTGGTGGTCCGTGGCTCAAATGCTGAATAAATGGTGGGCCCTGATCTAAGGCATTTTGATTTGTTTTATTTTATGGATATGAAAAAGGTTGAAAAACCACAGTTCTAATGTCACCATGTCTCTGTTCCAGGCCCTGTCTTTGATTGTCCTGCCTTTTATTCCTGCGTGCAACCTCTTCTTCCCTGTGGGGTTTGTGGTGGCAGAGAGGGTCCTCTATGTACCCAGCATGGGGTTCTGTGTGCTTGTGGCACATGGATTCAGGATCGTCTCACATAAAGGGTGAGTGCATGTAAACGGTGGTGGTGGTGGTGGCGGTGTTCGTCTATTTAATCAAACTTCAAATAATATTTTAGTCACCTGGAATGTTTTAGTCTTAGTCAGCTAAATTTACAGTTGATTTAGTCAACTAAAATGTATTTTGTTGGTCATTAATGCAATCTTAATGGCGGATTTTACCCTTACCTGAAAATGGTAACTTTAAATTGAAAATATATGCATGGTTGGTTGGTTTCGCTGTCATTGTTGGAGAGAAAAAAAGGAAATCTGGTATTGAAGGACAACTTCAATACCAACCCAAGAAACCCCAAGAAATTACATCTGGCTAAAGGATCCCAGGCTCTGCTGGGTGGATGCCATACAGTATGTCATAGGCTCAATATTTCAGTTTTTCTCCTCCCATTCAATATACTCTGTGGTCCTTTGTGGCTAGATGTAATTTCCTGGTCTCTAGAAATAATAATAATAAAATAACACGCGATAAAATTCTGTATAAACAAAATACATATTTAGCCCCAATCCATGTTTGAATGCCCAAGCCCCCCCTGACAAAAGGCAAAAACTGAAGGTTTTTTATTTTTTATTTTCAAGTGTGTCAAGACATACACAAGGATAAAATATGAAATAACGTTTCCACACTGCCACAAGACAATAGACAAAAGACAAACAAAGAGCAGCAAGTAAACAGTAGTGCAACAGATGAAGGCAGTAAAGTGCTATCTAACTATCCAACCAAATTGTACGGTGAAGGTGCTAAGCTATAATAAACTAAAAGTGGCAAGTATTAGACAAACTAAACAGAAACTTGACAGAACTAGGACATACTCTACATTATACAACTATAGTACACTACAACTATAACTATAACATACTACATACTACAACTAAGCTATAACTGTAGCAACTATGGCAACTGCTTACTAACAGCTATTATTACATCCTATGACAACTATGACTGTGACAAAAACAGCTAAAATTGCTAAAACGTAAGAAAGCAACAAATTGAAAAATCTTTCACTTTCTATAAACAAGCTAAAACATGAACCTTGGTTGAAAAACCTTGGTTGTCCTTTAGTAGTGCAGAAAAGTAATATTGAAACCTAACCATTGGTCTAATCTAGAGAGACAGCGAAATCATTGTGCGACCTCAGCATACATCGCGGCAAGTGGCCAAACGATCACAGCGGGTAAATTGGTAAACGACTGTTAAATTAGTTGTGACGGGTGAAAATGGTCACCGGTAAAGATAACCTCAGTAAAGCCTGTGCCTAAACCTAACCTCTGATTGTTAGTGCCAAACGTTGCCACATATGCCGCGAAGAAGAAAAATAACTAATAACTAAAAATAACTAATAAATTAGTCAAGACCATTTGGCTACCCATCACGACCGTTGGGGCACCCGCCGCAACGTTTGTTGTTACATATTGATTTCACCCCACCTGGTATTTTAAGGCGGACATTACAATGACTGTTATTTCATTATAAACATTTACACTTTTCTTTTGTAGGCACCTGAAAAAGATCTCGTGGTTAATGATTGGAGTGCTTCTCACCACCCATGCCATGAAAACATTCAACAGAAACTGGGATTGGGAGTCTGAGTACACACTGTTCACTTCAGCCCTGAAGGTGAGTTCAAAACCAGCTCCTCTGCGTCACAAAACCTTTAACCACAAGAACCCTATTCCAACCCCTTTTCCTTTGCCAAACATAGATTTACAGCATATGACAAGCATGAGCATGAGCTCAGGTGTAGATCTCAAGGGGGTCTGATGTATTGAGGACTACTGGTTTGAGGTTTTTTTTTTGCCTGTTCAGTGCTGCTGTATATAACACCAAGGCTTGGTGTTATTGACCCCTGGTATTCTTATTGACCGTATTCTTATTGACCGTATTTTGCTGCTTGGTGACCAAGCAGTAAAATATGACAATACCAGTGGTCAATGGTGCCAGATTAAGAGTAAGAGTTACAATTGCAACTGTCGTTTCATTGTTTGTCTCAGAACTGAGTGAACACACTTTGGAAAGGTTCATAAGAGCAGTACATTCACTAGTGAATGTACTGAGTCATGCACACACACAAAAAAAGATAACAGTTTAGTAAGATTCTGAGGAAAGAGGGCTGCGGCAAATGTCAATGTGCAGGTTATACTTCCCATAAACGACGTAGACTTGGTCTGGTCTCTGGTCTCATCCTTGTCGGGAAAGTTGATCCCGCTTCGTCTTACCGCAGGTTGTTGGCAAGAATCTCACGCAGGTACACCTAATATCAAAAGTTGTAAATAACACACACGCACGCACGCACGCATGCACGCACGCACGCACACACACACGTGTGCACCAAAAATGCAACTTTAAGAAGTTTTTTCTCTATCATCTCTCTCCTTGACCCCACACATGTTATAAAGTGTTTCATGTAATAATCCCATATAATTATTATTATTATTATTACTGCTACTACTAGCTACTACTACGAATCCACTGTTTGATTGGCTTGATGTAATACTATAGTATGGTCAGACATACCGGTAAAATAAATGCTGGGCTTCACATGTTAAAAGCTCAGAGAAATTCCTTTGGTTGAATGATATATATATATAAAAAAAAACTATACTTTTCCAAATACCATATTAGAGTTGAAAAAGCAGTATTGTCCCTGGTACTAATCTAAAAGACCCTCTCTGAGACTTAAGGGTTAGATTTACATCATGTAAATCTAACCCTATAGTACTGTATGATGTGCACAGCTATTAGGATATTGTATTGAGAATAGGGCAATTTTGTGGTATGGCTTAACTTGGTGTTTTGGGCTTGGGTGTAGTGGAGGGGGGACGTGGGGGGGACGGCATCCCCTCACTTCTCAAATCTAAAATATTTTTGGGGCAAAAGTAGGCCTACCGTATGTTTTTTGTCTTGTCATTTACTTTTATAGATACAATTAGGCATTGTAAGCAATCTTTCTCAATATGCTATACTTGTTTCAATAGCGTGTCTGTGTGAAAATGCGCATGCAAATGCAAGTGTGCATGCACGTGTCTTAAAGGGGAATTCCACTCATTTTCAATATTTACTATGTCATTAATATACCTTAGAGATGTTGTGTGGACATGATAAAAAAGCTCCCCCATTCTGTGTTTCCTAGAAATGGGGGGAAAAAATCATTAGCATGGTGAAATACATCTTGATGACCTCATCAAGGTGTATTTCACCATGTTAATGAGTTTCCTTTTTTTCGGAGAGCATACAAATGGAAATGACCCACTAGGGTCCATTTGGTTCACCATTGTATACTCTCAGAAAAACAATGAAAATGGGTGGTATTCCCCTTTAAGAGGCGCCCCCCCACTTCTAAAAGGACCACTACAACACTGGTTTTGGGCATGCACGTACAGTGCACACTCTGTTTCTTATTCTGACTCTTGGACCGACGGTGGTGTCCTGAGTGAAACAGCCCCCTGGTCAATCCCAGCACTGCAAAGTGCACTTTGCCGTCGGTGCATGACACATCAAAGACATGATTTTAACATTCTGTTAACTGTTAATATGTGCAGGTCAACAAGAACAATGCCAAGCTGTGGAATAATGTTGGCCACGCTCTGGAGAACCAGAACAAATATGAGAAGGCCCTGCGATATTTCCTGCAGGCCACCCGAGTCCAGCCAGGTAGGAGCTGCTCATCATCAACATAGACGATCTGCAGAGCTTCACAGCACCCCAGGGACATGAAGATGTCCCACTACACGCACTCACACACTTTGAGGTGTTTATTTATTTGGTGTTGAGAGCGGAAAATGAAACCCACTGGACCTGGACAGGCCCATTTGGTTTCATTTTCCACTCTCAAAGAGTTAGATTTTTTTTAACATCTGCATTACAGAAGATTCAAGAAATATCATCAAATGGTAGTCTGAGGCTCAAATACATATTTAAAAATTGGCCTTGTTATAAAAAAATATTGAAAATCTATGTAAAGAGGCTTGGATATATAAATGCACCATTTACCATTCACATTCACTTCATAGCCTTAGAGTTTGTCCCTATTTGTGATCACTTTGTGACCCCGTCAATGTCGTAAAACTGACACTAGATGGCTCTGGGTCTGCGTAGTCTTCACTCTCCAGGCTTACCTAATCTGCACTGAGAGTAAGTCAGAAACCGATCCAGGTGAAGGTAGAAATAATAACAATCACCGGAGTGGTGAACAGTGATCGTCTAACTCTGTCAATACTCTAAGGAACTTATGTTTCCATGTTAATGCAGAAGGGTCAATGAGAACCCTATGGACTCGATATGAGAACACTAAGGACTCAATAATAAGGGCTCAGCATTGACTCTCACTTGCATCACAGGAACAGATGCATGTCTTTTCTTGTGACATATCCATCCCTCACTCCCTGCAATGCAATGAATCCCACAGACTCCCATGCCAAACTTATATTCCTCACTAATGTTTAAACGGTCTAATTAATGCCATTATCCCAGAAAAGGTGTTGTTCGTGTCTCCTCTTAAAGGTAGTTCAGGAAAGAACTTTGTCAATGTTGTCCAACATTTAACATCTTGAATAAACAAGATTTTAAATGAGCCATTTTAACCGTGATTAATTGTGATTAGCCTCGACACCAGGCTTTCATTTTCGTCCACATTGCGTGAAAAAAAAAGGAAAGCTTGGACTCAGTCGTTAGCCACGGTGGCCTAGAAGTGGGAGTCAACCTCTCGGGTTGGGTGTCGCCCCAAATCATGTGACGTAGCACAGCAGTGGAGGGTTGGGAGGGGCCGGGGATGACGACACGTTGGTGAGATCAAATCAGATCTACCCGACCTACTGGAGCGTCTGCGCCGGTCCCCGCCCCTCTAGACCATAATCATTTCAGGTTATGCCTTATGCGGTGTGATTAATCATTAGTGCTGTAAAAAATTTGAGAGTGGTCAATTTCATCACTACATCAACAGGAATATGCTATTCAACTGTTCTCGTAATTGTTGTTGCTGGCTGCGGCACATTGCGTGAATCCACAGGAGGTATAGTATGTGCAAATAAAATAGCGTCAGATTCACTCAACCCTGACACACGCCCAAGTTTATAAAATGAATGGCACGACCCGCTCTGTGTTATGAATCAACTTGGATTGAGGACATTGATAGTGGCTAATGCACCACTGGCTCAGCGTGAAGATGTTATTCGACTTGTCTCCTAGCTGTTGTTGCTGGCTGCCGTGGCGCATTTTGCTGTTACATGGGGAGTCGAGACTATCTGTCATTGTCAGTCACACGCTGAGCGTATAAATCATTGGAACCACCTGCTCCTTGTATGTTGCCAGTGTCGGGCAGAAACCTTGTACCTCTATATTTCATCTTTGAAGTATTAGTTGTCAAATTGTTAGTTGTCATCAAATGATTGTTGGTTGAGAAGCAGTGGGATGTGTCATGTATACAAACGGGATGCATAGCAGCAAGCACCCTCGTTCACAATCAGTTGAAAACCCCTAGGGAAAAAACTCTGGCGAGCTTCCCCATGTCGACACGGTTTGGAAAAGAACTTATGCCTTTATACATTGTTCTCCATTGACTTTGAATGGGGCCGATTTATTGCTAATTCCGTTGGCACGGTAACACATATTGCAAAGAAAGCACAAGCACACCAATTCCACCAATTGTATACACTATTGGGTTTGGGTATGTTTCGGATATAAACAAACATGGACGATAAAGTATGGCGAATCTCAACCTGTGTGCTTCTGCTGTTGCATAGCAAGGACACAGAATTAAAAGTGAAGTAAAAGATTCCTTCAGAGGGTTGAATCAAGGACAGTTAGAGATTACGGTGTGAAACTCCCTGCCAGGAATGTGATCCAAAATGACTCCATTTAATTCCACTAACTTAATTAAATTGTTTTAGTTAAAGAAGCCAGACAGTTTAAATAATAAAAGGGATGGTTTGGAGGAAGTTACCTTCACAGCACACAGTCAAAACTTCGCTTTTGTTGAGTCACCACCCACAAGTGTTTCCCCTAGATTAAGTACATAAACACATTAACTTGATGAGGATTTCCTGGTTTACTAATCGGTCAAGCGTCGCTTTCTACGGTAAATGTCATAACAACCACTTTCGGCACTCAACTTTATTGATTTTCCAAACAAAGACATTGCGTTTTTATTGAGAACAGCACAGCATGCCATATTTTGTTTTTGTTTTTTCTCCTTGTTCACATTGGCTTGTCTTGCTCAGCTCTTATGTGATGTCTTGTTGATGCGTCCAAGAGACACTGTAAGTTAATTCCTATTTGGCAAGCGGATTACATTTTTAAATCGCTTACTTTGATCTGTTGCAAACCTTTGTTTTGTTCTTTTCTCTCTGTGTGATGTTTCTGCAGATGATATCGGTGCACACATGAACGTGGGAAGAACGTACAAGAACCTGAACAAGTCCAAAGAGGCAGAGGATTCCTATTTGATTGCTAAATCCCTCATGCCACAGGTGTGTCATGAAGTTTGTCATGCACATAAATCGTTTGTTCTTGTCAGGTATTCAGGGTATTCAAATGTGTGCCTCACAAGAAAAAGATGTTTCATCATCCAAAAATGACATGAAGTTTATATCTTTTTTATTTGACAAACACAGCTGTTCTAATTTGGTATGAAATCCCTCTTTGACAGAACGTTAATCATAATATTCAGCCAACTTGCATCTAACTTGCATTTTGTTGGCATGGTCATGGCCTTTTCTGATCACAGAAAGATTTAATTAAGATTTAAAAACAAGATGCCTGTATATCACTCAGTTATACAAATATTAATGTTATATCATAGCCTTAAGCGTCAATAGTTTTATTTAGAGTAATGCTATTCAAAGCATAAATATTAATGTTATTTCATAGCCTTAAGAGTGAATAGCTTTTAGAGTAATGCTATTCAAAGCACAATGTTCTTAATATGTGTAGATCACTTTTAGGGTTGAGCCTCCTATTCCTCCTGGGACCACATATGTTAGACATTGTTAGGGGTGCAGCAATTAATCTAATTCATCAATGTAATAATAATTTATATAATATTAATTGACTTTACTAAAATAGGTTTTCAAAATGCCAAAAAGCTGATATACAGTATAGGCTTATGCATACACTGGCCTGTGTGTGGAGGAAAGGAGACTTACTTGTTATACCTGAGGACTGTCTTCGTTCCGGGTTTGATAAATAGTAATAGCGGAGTGGATGAAGGACTTGTAAGGCACCATTAAGTGGTCAAGATAGATATCCGCGGGTCAAGGCTATAGCGCATACCTGGGCATTATGCGGCCCGGGGGCCAAATGCGGCCCTTTGGCTGACTCTGATCGGCCCCTGAAAGGGTACTGTGGTTTTCAACCAGTGGTCAGGGACCACCAGTGGTTCTTGAGAGAGTTCCAGTTAAAATGGACAGTTGGTTAACCAGATGTAGCTCTTTGAGAGTGTAAAAATGAAACCCCTGGTGTCAAAATGGTTGCTCTTAGTCTTACTTTTATCTTGAAATTTAATTAATATTACGCAGACTTTAGTTCAGCCTTTAGTCTTGGCCCTCCACAATATTTCATGCATCTCATTTGGCCCCTTGGGAAAAATAATTGCCCACCCCTGCTAGTGTAGCGGAAGGCCACAGCTGTAACCCGGTTCGGCCGGTGCGCTTTAAATAAATCGTCATTTTGACACGTTCTCCCTGCATATTTTGGAACAGATCATTCCCGGTAAGAAGTATGCCACGCGCGTGGCACCCAACCATCTGAATGTCTACATCAACCTGGCTAATCTGATCCGCGCCAACGACTCGAGGTTAGAAGAGGCAGATCAACTCTACCGACAAGCAATCAGCATGAGACCAGACTTCAAACAAGCCTACATCAGCAGGTGAGGATGTGACTCATCTGTAACCAACCCAGCCCTCTTTCCCTCGAATCTTATCTACTGTTTTTTTTTCTGACATGTGTGCGATTTTGTGTGTGTGTGTGTGTGTGTGTGTGTGTGTGTGTGTGTGTGTTTGTTTGTGTGAGTGTGGGGGGCGTGGGGTAGGGTGGGTGATTGAGGGCACGGGGAGCCTTATCTGCGGGTGGTTGTTGCAATCTTACCCTGTGTTGACTAACACCGTTTAATTAAAGGGATATTCCACTTTCAAAAAAAAAAAAAAAACTTCTGGTCATTTTATGGTCTACTCAATCTCATGTGAACACACCAGACAGTTTATAAGGTACTCCTTTCAGTATTTAGATATTTGATGTTCATTTTGCTGCCCAAAGGTCCTTCCTATACAAACCCATTATAACTTAGAACTCCATTTTAGCCATGACAGATTATTCAAAAAAACCCATATTTTTTTCTGGTGACTGATATTGTCCTCCTAATACGTGAGAGGACCGTGGAATTTCATTTACAGTGTTAATTTATTTTTAAAATGAAAATGAAAATGAATGAAAACTTTTAGGTCCTGGTGTTTATAAACGTCCTGGTTACACACACACATTCCTACACCGATGGCGCAAGTAGCCATGAAAAGCACAAACTTGCTCAAGGACAATTCAGCTTGGGATCTACCTCTGCACAATTGCCGCACCTTTGCTAAATATTTATTATAACAGGAAATTATCTACAATCTTGTTCACCATTATTTTATTTATTCGCAATGCTTTTATTTCATTGTGCCAAAGCACATATGTCATGCTTAATTTTAGTCTCACGGCTGTAGTTCACTGAACCTACATGTACAGACCGAGTAATGAATCCATAAATGTCTAAGTAAATGAAATTTATCTCACAATTATAATATAATTCACAATTACAGATGCATAGTTGGTGCAAATACCTGAGCTGAGGAGGGCAAGCTATTTTCATCCGGTTATGAATAGTCACTCTGTTATGTTTTTTTTTATTGCACATACGACTCTGCAGGAGTCTAGCCATCCATAATTAGGGTTAATTTATTCTGTCTGTGGTGGGGTTAAGTTAGTGTGTCTGTGCCTGTGTCCGCAGATGATCTCGGCAAACCCCTTAGACCCATCAGCGCCAGATGTCTTGTGCACACACAGAAATACATTCACTCATGTTTTTTTTTCCCATACATGTTTTATACTATCATTTAATTTCATAATGTAAGTCAACAAGGGCCAGCATGAAGAGAAGCCTTTCCCACATTAAATTTTGGAATCATAGACGACTGACAACTCATATAGTCTGGTCTAGAGGTCTTCACGGGATCCCCGTGTCTGAAATTACCTGAGTAAATCCGAGACCCGCCGGGCTCGGGGGCATGTATATCATAATTACTCGGACAGGGTCGGAATCGGATACAGCCCCCTTGGAACTCGGACACGTCCATCATTATAAGTAAAACCCGAGTGTATCCCAGAAAACCCGTTCTACTGTGTATTGGACTGTTTTTTTTTTGTTGTTGTTGAAAATGTTCATAAAATATCTGATGTATGTCTGACTCTGAGTCTGTGTAGAGACTAAAAATTAAAGCAACGCTGCCGTCCTGTGCGTAATGCGTAACTTCCTCCTCCCCATATGTGGATAAAGAAGTAGAAGCCGTTTTAGCTGTGTTGAGTGTAATGCCTTCAGACTTGTTAATATTCCATTCAGCCAAGATATGCACCTGCTAAAACTCTGTTGATGGTTTGTTAATTTCAATCCACGCATGCTGAGGATTATCTCTCCTCCAGTCCAGCCTTGCTGCAGAGAGCCCCCCCCCCCCCCCCCCCCCCCCCCTTCTCTGTCTGTCTGGGTCTCTCTGCCTTTCTCTCTCATGCATGTTAATAATGAAATGGTAATTGGTCAATCACCTATATCAGGTGTTTTCAACCTTTTTGACTCCAGGGACCACCGTTTATTCAGCATTTTAGCCATGGACCACCATTTGATTACATTTTCACACCAAAGAAGTAAAGTTAAAGAATCTTTTGATTTTGTCCACAATTCCAGGCTGTATTTTGCCTACAAAACAGTGTAAACTTCTTACTTAAAGGTAGGGTAAGTGATTTGAAATTCATCGTGTAGAAATCACTTCCCCTACCTTTAAGTGGTGCTAATTAAGATGATGAATATTTTAACTCTTGAGAGTGTAAAAATGAAACCAAATAGACCCGCAAGGGTCCATTTCGTTTCATTTTTACATTCTCAAGAGTTACATCTGGTTAACCAACTTTCCATCATTTAGCCTGCAGACCACCTAGAACCTTCTCAAGGACCACTGGTGGTCCCCGGACCACCTGTTGAAAACCCCTGACCTATATTATTTCATAAAGTCTACATTTATGTCTGCTTGGCTGGGTTGGGTCTCTCGGAATGATGTTGCATGTCACATTTTGGTCGGGCTCAGCACTGAAATTTGAAAGAAATCTCGGAACAGGTCACAAGCGGACAAAACTGTCAATAGGAATCTCTTGGGTTTCAGTTGAACTATTTGAAAATAATTCCGAGTCAGAATCAGTTATACGGCATAATTTTGGAACAATTTTGGGGGGATAGCAACCATGGGGCAGGGTCCGGGAGTGAGTGGGGAAGGGCTAGAATGTGTTTAAAGGAGGGATTGTGGGACACAGAAGTTCTAGAGGGGCCGAGCTTGAGTTGGAAGGGCTAGGTAATGGCCTAATCTAAGGGACAGGTCCAGTTTATTTGAGCAGATATCACAAAATAAGAAAGGTAATTCCAGACAATAGTCTGGTATCAGAACAAGAATAATCAAGCATAAATAGATGAATAAATTCACAGCATTTAGGCTGGTCTGATTAATGCAGGCAATGCATACCTGTAATGACCACATCTTCAAAATGGGGGTGTGTTTGTTTGTGTGTGTGTGTGTGTGTGTGTGTGTGTGTGTGTGTGTGTGTGTGTGTGTGTGTGTGTGTGTGTGTGTGTGTGTGTGTGTGTGTGTGTGTGTGCGTGTGTGCGTGTGTGCGCGTGTGTGTGTGTGTGTGTGTGTTTGTGTTTCTTAGCTAGGGCTGTGTAAGTCAGGGGTTGTGGCTATCATGGTTGTGATGAAGCTGGGGAATAGCATACAATATACTATACTGTACAGTGTAACTACATGTTTGTGATAAACTTAAAACTGAACGTACTGTACTTGGAGTCACGCTAGTCTATACAGTACAGTAGTCTCCTAAAAATGTGATTTCAATCTAGGACTTATTGGATGTTGTACAGTATGAACCAAAGTATGGACCATACTAAGTCAAAGGCACAAATGAAGCTGTGAAACACACAGTAGACATGGTAATGATAACATGAATGTTAAAAAAATAAAATAAAATAAAAATCACACCCATGTGAAATGTGTAGTGAGGGATCATCATCATGCAGCATCTCATGCGGGCCAATCAGAAGTCCTTTTGATAGAAATGTATATGATATTTTGCTCACTGAAACAGCCACAGTGCGGGGTGAAAAGCTCTATATAAAACAATGATAAAGAATAACTAAAAAAAAGAATTTGCCCCGGAGGGGGCTCAGTTCATTGCCCTTGGTATACAATACGGCTGAATCAGTTGGATACCCCTGGGAAACGACAACGACAAAAATCTGGATTCACATGATACTTCAGATGACCGTATTCATCGGAAGTTTATCAAGTAAAACACACACTGCTATCATTAGTGTTGAGGTGTTGTTCCTGAACATGAATATACATGTGGAGTTGAGAAATGTCGTTCTAACCTGATTTAATGTCGGTTTCACTTTACCAATAGCCAAAATGAGGAAACGTTCTTTCCAGTGACATTTCAAAATGTCTGTTCCCACTGGTTTCATGTTGGTACTTTGACTTTTATCAGTGAACAACGAGAAAATTCTATAAGGTCTATTGTGTAAACCTAGATTCTGTCATTTTGTCTTTTCCCAAGAGTATCAGTGTGTTGTGGTGCTTTTGTTTGCACTGACTGTTAAAAACTGCCCTATCATTCCCTCTATGCCAGGAGAAATCTTAATCTTTCATTAGAGCATAGCTGGGCATTATGCGGCCCGGGGACCCCGGGACCACCAGTGGTCCTTGAGAGAGTTCCAAGTTAAATATGGAATGTTGATTAACCAGATGTAACTCTTTGAATGGAACCAAATGGACCCTTGCGGGTCCATTTGGTTTCATTTTTACACTCTCAAGAGTTAAAATATTCATCATCTGAATTAGCCCAAAGTCTACACATTCAATCAGAGAATGTAAGAGAATGGTCATTTTTGTTATCCTGTTTTGTTTCCCAAATCCAGCCTGGAATTGTGAACAAAAACAAAAGAAAGTTTTGGGAAAAAACTATCTTCATCAAATGTGAAAATGTCATCAAATGTTGGTCCGTGACTCAAATACTGAATAAATAGAGGGCCCTGGTGTCAAAATGGTTGGTCTTTCTCTTACTTTTATCTTGAAATTAAATTATTATTATGCAGACTTTAGTTCAGCCTTTAGTCTTGGCCCTCCTTAATATTTTATGTATCTCGTTTGGCCCCTTGGGAAAAATAATTGCCCACCCCTGCATTAGAGCTAGTTAGATTATTGTTGTGAATGGTCGTTCAGTGACAAAATCCTCTTGGTTGAAGCAAAGAAATGAAACAAATTTCCTTTCAAATCCCACTGAACATCACACAACACAACACACACACGCGCACACACACACACACACACACCACATCAAATGAATTGACCATCCAACGGCAAGACATTTGTCACTATAACTTATTGACCTTCTGCCCCCTCCTGTCATTTGACCGTTGAACCACCAGGGGTGAACTCCTCCTGAAGATGAATAAGCCCACGGAGGCCAGGGACGCCTACCTCCGGGCACTGGAGCTGGACCGCAGCAACGCTGACCTCTGGTACAACCTGGCCATTGTCAACATCGAGATGAAGGAGCCGTCCGAGGCCCTGAACAACTTCAACCACGCCTTGGAGCTCAACCCGCGACACAAGCTGGCACTCTTCAACTCTGCCCTGCTCATGCAGGAGTCTGGTGAGTAGCTCCCTAGTTTTTGTTTACTACACGTTTGTTTTAATTATTATTCTCAAAATAAACTTCTTCCACAAACCATTTCCGCCAAAGAGACACATTTTCCATGGTGGGGGAATAAAAGAGGAATTTCAAGGAATTCAATAATTTCGAAAGTTGTTAAAATATTTAAGAAGAAATAATGAAAATTGCTGATCTACAAGCCAACAATGTGATGCAAAACATCACGTTCTGAGCTTGTAGACTTGCCAATTTCACTAGTTTGGGTCCTGGGGTGTGCCGCTACTACTGGAAATACCTGAGTTCCTAAGAACAGATCAAGGAAAGCTACAAGTAGATTGCAACACAGCCCTGTCCTTTTGACTGTAACCTTTAGTGAACCCGTGGGCTGCGCTGGCTAAGATCCAGAGCTGAGATTGTGTACCATGCTTCGCTGGTGTGATGTGTGGGAGAGCCAAAGTTTTACAGAGCCGGTTTTATTATGCCACCGCGCGCAGCCGCGCACACACTGCTCCGCTACCGCATTCTCACTTCAGGTTAACCTGGGGCCACAGCCAACGTTAGTGGACAGCTTTTATAGCTGTCACATACTCTCCCGAATAGAGCAAGTACATACCTGTCCGTGTGTCTACAAGCCTAAAAAGAAAAAAAAAATGGAAATGTGAGCCATTATGGCTGTAGCATAATGCTTACACACTTCCCTCAACAGAACGCTAAATCCATTAATCCAGTGATACTAAACCTTTAGTATTTCAAGGACCCTCATTGTCTCCATCAGTCCGAGGGCATAAGGAGGGAATACGTTTTGCACTCGTCCGTGTGTTTGTCTGTGAACAGCTAATCTCTGGCACTGTTGGCTTGATTGCAGCCAAAATCTACACAATCCCTGGATGCCAGAGATGAACCGCTGACCCAAAGTTTTCACTTTGGCATGTTATAGCGCCACCAGGAGGCTGACACATGTAAACCACATTTTCTCATATTACTCCTTCAGATTTCATCCGTCAAATGAAATTGGGCTGTTTGACTTCACATATTCCATCCTGATTGGCTAAGATTGTCTTTCAAAGTTCACGGGAGTGCTCAGTTTCAAACAAAATACCGCAAGTAATGAACACATTGGGTGATTTCTGTGGAAGTTGGCGCACACATTTCCACTAGGCTTAAGAAGACATGTCACTTGAAAATGTTCAACTCAGCATCATGGTGGCGCTATAGCTGGCTTATTTGCCTGTATTCTTTCCACATCTGCTCTTCATGGCGCCACGAGGAGGCCAACATATGCAACACATTTTGTAATATTACTCCCTTTTTATACAAATATCACGCAGATCGGTACACATGTTTTACATAGTCATGTGATGCTTATATTACTCCTAAATATTTTGCAGAACATCACACGCTATGCTAATGTTGGACACCTGTGCCCAGAAAAACACTTACTTCTAGTTTTGATGTGCATTAGGCCGTGGCTGTGTTAATTTACCTCTTGAGAGCAGCCCTGAACCTGAACTGACTTTGGTTGTTCTGGCTACTTTGGTTGTTCTGGCTACCTGCTGTCTCTACAGCAGGCTAGCTATTTAACTTTTTGAAAGGAATGTGTGAAAGTGTATTGAGGAGTAAAATGCTACATCTTGAATGAATTACTGCAGGCGGGCAAACACAGGCTCTGTGCAATCTGCGACTGGCAAGCTTTCATTGAGCTATTTCAGCACCATGGAGAGAGGCGTGAAAACATACACATTCAGTAGCTATATAACATACAGTATTATAATACTCTTGATAAAGACACGGAGCTCTGCTTTTATACCCCATGCAGCATGATTTACTGAATTGACAGTCAAAAGTTCAATCAAAAAAACTTTTTTCAATAAAAAAACTATGTAGCAGCAGCGTCTCTTTCTCTGTCTGTCTGTCTCTCTCTGCAGATAATAATAGATGCGGGTGAAAAGTCTAGAGAAGGTTATGTTTATTTAATTTAAGTAATTTCACTAAGTAATTTAACTAATTATATTGTGCGTAGCATATTTGACCGTCGATTTTAACCTGACCCCGTTTCTGCGAAATAAAACCCCCTGGCTCTAGTAGGTTTCATTGAGAGCCACACATTGCACTTTTTTCCCACAGTTCTTTTTAAGTTTCTTTCAATTAAGTCGTTATAGCAATTCCCAATTCCCTGTGCAATCCAGTCCCATAGTTGTCACTGCTAACTCCTACGCTTGGTCCTCCAGCGAGGGACAATCCGGGCTCCATGCACTGATGCGTGTGACGTCAATGCCGCTTCTTTTCACCCGACAGTGTTGAGTTTCACTGGGAGGATTCATCCCAGTTCTACTCCCTATTGAACAGGAGGGCCAACCATATGCGCCGATGTTCATCTGGAAACCTGACCAATGTGTGACTGCCTTGCATTAACGGTGCTTGGTAGTTCCTCTGAATCACAACACACAACCATACATTATCACACTATTACAGGAGTAAAAGAATGGGCAAATTCTTTTCTCTCTCTCTCTCTCTCTCTCTCTCTCTCTCTCTCTGTCTCTCTCTCTCTCTCTCTCTCAAATGAGAAAATGTAGAAGAAAGGGACACGTAGTAAGTAAAATAGCAGGAAGGCACAACAAATATATATACATATCAATATACATACAGGTTGCATGATTTCAAAGTAGTCGGGGTCGACATTATAATGGGCCCAATGACCGGAGTATACTTTTCACCGACTGGGTCAGTGGAAAATTTACTCGATAATGAAATAATTATAACTAAGTCTAATTTCACAATCCACTGTGGTACGTTGGGTGATCTGTGCACCATCTGCATGGAACAGCCAGAGCCAGCTGGCTGTGCTCCTCCTCCTCGATCGCTCCCTCCTGTGGGACGCGTGCGCTGCTCGAGTGCCCGTTCCCTTGCACTGCTGCTAAAATGAAGACTCGTGGAGGATGTTACTACAGTGATCCTTATTGTTCTTTTAATTCTTCTTGTGCTTTTAACCGTTTCTGCAGCAACAAAACTCGGTGGACAACTTGAGGAAGTTAGAATGAAATAAAAGTGGGAGCAAAAAGCAATGTAAGACTGATGAAATACTGGGATTGGCTGGGTTATGATATGTACCAACAAGTAATTTAGCAAAGCAATTGTGATAATGGATGGTTGTGGTACTACAGTGAAAATGACATTGTCATACGGCGGTCTCTTAAACACAGATCTGTCACATTTATGTTTGACACATTCTGTAACTTAGCCCTCTAATAGAAGTGTTGTGACATTGAGGTGTCAGAAACTGAGTTCACATGCAGCCGGAATCGTGACAAGCTGGAGTTGGAAATGCATTGTTTTCTCCAAAGATAAAAGCCTGTTTGTCGTGGCCAATGTAGAAGAGCCGTCATTAGGCTGGATGGAGTTTGTGTAACTCTGTTTCAGAGAAACAGAAACATATTCATTGATTAGCTGCAGGTGTGTGTGTGTGTGTGTGTGTGTGTGTGTGTGTGCGTGTGCGTGTGCGTGTGTGCGCGCGCGCACTCTTAACGCACAGCAATGTAGAAACATAGTGACTTGTTCTTTGGATTACTGTTCCATCCTGAATGTCCAGCCTATTATTATTTCAATGTCTGAAAACCAATGAATCAATCAGTAGCATTGTCCATATGTGTCTAAATCATTAGTCCAATTTTTATATTTTTTAAATTGTCGTTTATTTCGACTAAATCTGAGATAAAAAAAAAACAAATTATACCTGAGGGAGAGAAATGCTTCAGGTGGAAAACATGTACAGTATAGTATAGTGTTTTTTTAAACACATGAAAAGTATCAATATCAGAAATAAATTCCCATAAAATAGCCGAAGGTTAAAATGACAGTTTAATGGATAAAGAGAGAGACGTCAATATAGTATTTATTAACAGCGTATAGCTGAAGAGGATGTGAGCATGCTTCAAGTTTCACCACAAGTCATGTCTTTACCGGGTGCACGGATGGTTCAGAAAAGTTCATTCAAAATAGACACGTACAAACGCATCTTTTGAGACTTTTCTTCATGCTAAGGTGTATTTGATTGCTGTTCTGGTGTACCACTGATATTAAACAAATCATGAATTGATGTTGAATATGAAGGGAAGCTGGCTGACTACTGATCAACCCCAGAACATGTCATAATAATAATATTTCATAATGCCATAACAGAGGGGTCTAATTACCAAAATGCTCAAATTCCTAGGTTGTCAAGATTGTGGTCAAAACATTCTAGCAAACTGTGCTTGTAATATAATATAAACAAAAAAATGATGGATTGCATTTTTATTGAGATTTCTTTTCATGCTTTGTGTCTCAATATTTCCTCTTCTCCTTCAATCAGGGGAAATTGGCTATCTCATAACATCACACCGGAAAAGCCAGATGTTGGTGTTGGGTGTTACTGTGGTTTTTGGCCAGTGGAAAGGGGACTTGATATTGTTCTATGAAACAAGCAATAGGCCAATGTTTAAGTTGAATGGAATACAACGTTTGGTCTTTTGTTATAGCCACATAAATCCAACATTTTCTTTATTATATTTGCTTGTACAGCACTATGTCGACATCTTTATTGTGTTCCTGGCTTTTCATGTGTTGCTTGAACTCTGTTCACTTCCTCAGTAGGACTAATAAATATTATGTAGCATTCAAGGAGCATACTACATTATTTCTTCCTTCACTGTAGTGGCAAATCTACGGAGCCCTGGAGGTGCCATGCAGAAAAATACATTTTAAAAGCGTTCGAACGCTATATTTAGCGTTCGAACGCTTTGTTAAATCGTCCAAACGCATTACAAAATCGTCCAAACGCATTACAAAATCGTCCAAACGCATTATAAAAACGTCCAAACGCATTACAAAATCGTCCAAACGCATTACAAAATCGTCCAAACGCATTACAAAAACGTCCAAACGCATTATTATAAAACGTCCAATCGCTTTATAAAACATTATAAAACGCTGCTGCCGCACTGGGAGTGACTCGCGGCAGCTCCGGGGGTCCCCGGAGCGTCTTTTTTGGACTTCCAATCCAGACAGAGCTCGCGGCGAGCAGGAAGCCGAGCTGCGGACCTGCCCGCCAGAGACGCTGTCTCGGTCGGGTAGAGTCGGCTGCTCTTCCCCTTGCTCGGCATGAGAATGGGGACAACCGGAAGTCAAGGAATGCATTGGAGTCTACCAGAATGCTCTCTGCCCCCTCAATGTCGCAACCCTTCTACTATATGGCCCTGATACAGTGTATATAGACGGTGGAGATTCTGAAGGAGGATTCGGCTACGTCACATCTATACACGTCTATGACGTGGTAACTGCCTCCCACTAGCCAATGCCGGCTGGCTAACTAGCTTTTTGACTCATCCTTGGGTGTAAAGGGTTCCCGGGGGGAGGGGGCCGCTCGGGGACCCTTTGAAGATGGAGCTGGACTTATAAACATTTTCATTTTTTTCGGACCTCCGGAGCTCGCGCCGAGTAGGGGGCGAGCGGCCGACTCTACCCGACCGAGAGAGCTCTTCGGTCGGGCAGGTCCGCAGCTCGGCTCCCTGCTCGCCGCGAGCTCTGTCTGGAAGTCCAAAAAAGACGCTCCGGGGACCCCCGGAGCTGCCACGAGTCACTCCCAGTGCGGCAGCAGCGTTTTATAATGTTTTATAAAGCGTTTGGACGTTTTTTAATAATGCGTTTGGACGTTTTTGTAATGCGTTTGGACGATTTTGTAATGCGTTTGGGCGTTTTTTAATAATGCGTTTGGACGATTTTGTAATGCGTTTGGACGATTTAATAAAGCGTTCGAACGCTAAATATAGCGTTCGGACGCTTTTAAAATATATTTTTCTGCATGGCACCTCCAGGGCTCCGTACAAATCAAAGGTGGTCACTCACTGCTTCAAAACTGTTTTGATCATTTAAACTTAAAGCCGTCTGATCAAGGACATTACCAGAGCTCGCCACAGACGTCTGCAACTGACTTTGACTCAGTACTACTACTGTTTTCCTAGTATTTCTCGACTTAGAGGAGGTGGCTTTAGACAGCAATACATATGTACTGTATGTAGTGTTTGACATACCACACATTTGACAGTAACAAAAGTACAGGCTGTATGTATATCCGTTGCTATGTACAGGACTTCCACAAAGAGAACTCAGGCTGACAAAGCCATAGTGCTTCTTAAAGGGGAATTCCACACATTTTCAACATTTCCAAAAAGATCCTAAAAGAAGTAATTAACACCGTGAAACACAATTGGATATCAAGTTGTGTTTCACCATGTTAATGATTTTTTTTTTCTCAGACTTCCATTTCTAGGAAAATGGGTGGAACCTTTTATCATGTCCACACAACATCTCTAAGGTATTTTAATGACATAGTAAAATGTTGAAAATGAGCGTAATTCTGCTTTAATTGATTTTGATTTGTGTTACATACAACCTGGCTCTGGAGTTGTTGCCAGGTGCTGTGGCACTTATAACTTCTTTGGAACACAGGTTCAGTTTTACATTTCCTGGAAAAGTTAACGGTGTGAGACATGAAAGATTTGTTTGTCCATAGCAATAAAACGCTCCATGGATATTTATTAGATTCCCACCAAAGGTGAATATCCGGCCTTGATTCTTCTGTTTCTACTCTTTCTATCCACCTGATCTTTTATCATTTGGGCATGCGTGGCTTTGAAACACATTTTCACATGTTGAAACCAAGCATTAAATTGTAGTTCATTTTAGTGAAATATTTCCCAGGTGTTTTTTCCATTAGCGTGAAAGAGACTGACACCCATGTATTGAACATTTTGCCCATGACTGATTTGGTGCATCAATCTGTATTTACAGTATATCCATGCACTTCTCATTTTATGAATCTTGTGAAACTGTGAGGACAGTGTTCTAGGTTGTCCTTATTGTATAGTTGTAGCACATACATTTTCAGAACATACCTGTGCACTGTGGTAGTAGAGTTTGTAGACAATACCAAACAATACCAACAATACCAATACCAGCTCAAACAAGGGATTAAATTAATTTAGCTCCTATGACACCAAAAGGTGATATGATGTACCAATTATATACTCGAGTATATAATGAGCTCGCATCTTGCACCAGGCACGCATGAAAAGAAGTTGCATGCATTATTTACTGCGAGTTTTGGCCTGTAATAAAAAAGGCATGTTCTGCTGACAGGCGAGGCCAGGTTTCGCCCGGAGGCCAACCGCCGCTTCCTCGTCTACGTGGAGGAGGAGCCGGACGACGCCAACGGCTACTTCAACCTGGGCATGCTGGCCATGGACGCCGGCGAGAACGCGGCGGCGGAGCGCTGGATGCGGCGCGCCATCGGCCTGCAGGCCGGCTTCCGCAGCGCCCTCTTCAACCTGGCGCTGCTCTACTCGCAGTCGCGGCGCGAGCTGGACGCGCTGCCCGTCCTGGACGAGCTGCTGGCGCACCACCCGGAGCACGTCAAGGGCCTCATCCTGAAGGGCGACATCCTGATGAACCACCGCAAGGACACGCGCGGCGCCAAGGCCTGCTTCGAGCGCATCCTGCGCGCCGACCCCACCAACGTGCAGGGCAAGCACAACCTGTGTGTGGTCTACTTCGAGGAGCGCGACCTGCCGCGCGCCGCCCGCTGCCTGGAGGAGACGCTGGCGCTGGCGCCCAACGAGGAGTACGTGCGGCGCCACCTTAGCATTGTGCGCAACAAGATGGCGGCCATGAGCGCGGCGGGGGAGCCGCTCACCCCGCCGCCAGAGGGAGCCACCGTCCCGCCGGCAGCCCAGGAGGAGGAGGAAGAGGAGGAAGAGGAGGAGGAGGGTCGGAAGAGGCTGAGGGGAAAGGAGCAGACGGAGGAAACCGCGGAGGAGGAGGATGGGAGGGGCACGGCCAGAGAGGAGAAGAATGACAGGAAATCCTCCGCCGAAAGCCTGGGCGGTGGCGCGGGCGCGGACCAATCAGAGGCCTCGGTCGGTGGTCAGCAGCAGGCCGACAAGCGGACTAAAAGCAAGTCCGCTAAAGAGATTAAAGACATAGAGAAGAAAAGGGCGGCCGCCCTGAGGAGACTGGAAGAGATTGAGCGTATATTAAGTGGCGACTGACGCCGACGTTGGACTGTATGGCAAGAACTTTATCATGAAAAGAACCTTCTTTGACTGATCCAGAATCAGGCAGCGGTGTCTTCTGCTTTCCTTCCCCAGTAGACGTCTCCACACACACACACACACACACACACACACACAAACACACACACACGCACACATCCTTTGATCCATCGCCCGTTTCTCCCTTTACTTTGGTCGCTATGTCGACAGGCCACTTTTAGCGCCAGTCAGCAAAAAGAAGGGATCTTATCAAGTAGCACATGTGTAATAAAACAAAGGAAGCACAAAGGAAGGCGCCGGGATCGAATCTAATTAAAATGTGTTACAGATGCAGGCAACAACAATGACTCTTGCTCCATATGAATGTCTGGTTTTATTTGCATATCCTAGTCCTAGTTATTTATGCTTCTGTTTTTGCCCTGTGTGTCGTCATTGTTTATCACTGGATGTTTTTTCTTCGGTAATGTGTGACTCACTCCTGTGCATAGTATATTGTTTTTAAAAATGGAATGATTGTATTTTCAAACAATTAAAGGAAATGACGCGTTCTTTTAGCTTCCTCTCAAGGCAGGATGATATCAGTACTCATGCTACTCAGAATAACCCACATGGAACAGCGAACGGGTTGTGTACACACAGCGTGCACACGCACGCGCACGCACACACACACACACACACACACACACACACACACACACACACACACACACACACACACACACACACACACACACACACACACACACCGGACAGCAGACACTACTTAACATGTATTGATCGCTCTACTTCCTGCCCTATATACATCCATGGTGTCTGTTCTCATTGCAATTTCATTGAAATCCCATTTAAAGACTGTTATCGCACTCAATTTGTCACCCAACCCCTGCTGCTCTCTCCCTTACTTCCACCATCTCACTGCAACCCTCTTCTGGTTGGTGCTGTATTTCGCCTAGTGAAAAAGAACTAAGTAGGTACTGTAATACTAATAATAACAATGAGAACTCAAAAACGGTATTGTTCCAAGCGTAGTGCTCTCCCAGGTCGGCTTGTCTACCCAGCCATGGGTCCCAGCCAGGGTTGTGCAGCACTGAAGACATCAAGGAGGGAGACTTCAGGCGATGCCCTTTTAACCCCTCTTTAAAGGGTAATTCCACCCATTTTCTTAACCATGAATGCAGCATATACGATGGTGATCCCGCCCCCTCCCCCATTCCATGCTATACCCAAAGGCAGCCCACAGGAGAATTATTTTTTCCAAACCTATGAACTTGAATGCAGCATTTCGCTTTAAAAGTCCTTTGTAGTAGTCCATGTACACTTTGTCTTCAGTAGCTAAAAAAAGTGCAGGATCTCTCCCTGAAACTAGCTGCTCTCTGTTGTGAGCTTGTATATCTGCACATTTTTCCAATGTGCCCTTGAAGGGAATTACAGGCCATACCTCTCTAAAGTTCTCGCCGCCCTCAGGACGCAAGGGAGCTGCACTCGACACATCATGCGATCATTGCAATGTCTATACACCGTTCTTATCCATTTGTGTACTGAACGCGTTTTGGTATTCAACGCATTATGTTACACTTTAGCTATTGAAAAATATCAGATCTACAAGCTCATATCGCGCCACCGAGTGGCGCGTTATGAGGTTGTTTTTTTGTTGTTGTTTTTTTTTTTAAATGTGAAAATGATGCGCAAATCTAAGAATATATTCTATTTGACACCTGATTGTAGTTTCTCACACTAGATTCTAGCTTCTGAATAGTTTCTAGTTTCTGATGCTAGATTCTGACAGATTCTAGTTTCTCTGAAAAATCTATGTGCCTGTCCCAGTGATGCTCAACATATTTCATGCCAAGGACCACTAGAATTATCTATATTTGGCTGAGGACCCCTCATCTGAAAACATGTTGCAGGGATCCCCCAGAAGCAACGATTTTAGTTCAAAATATTTGCTTCCGAAAGAATATCTATTCAAAGATTTGCATCACATTTTCACAATTTTTCAAAAATATCAGAGCTACAAGCTTGTAGCTCTGATGTTTGTCAATAGCTTAAGTTTAACATAATGCTTTGAACACCAAAACGTGTTCAAATGGGTTAAAATGGTTCCATCTCTTCCACTGTACATTACATGAAGCATCAGAGGGGAAAGTTCCATTTCAGAATTACAACAGTATTCTCTACAGTATTTTGATTGTACTGTAGTACACTACAGAACAGATGATCACGTGCAAGCCACAGTATTAATCATTGTTTTTAACATGCACTGTGACACATCCACTGGTCAATGATGGTACTGTATATCAACCTTTCAGTTCATGGACAGTACGTGTCAATGTTTTGTTTTGAACGAGTCCTATGTATTTTGACTTGTGGTCAATGGGCGGTGCACTTTTTAATTTCCTTTTTTTTACCTTAAACATTAACCACTTATAAGTGCTGTATACTTAATTGATCGATGTCTCCTGGGCATAGTCTGCTGTACAGGCCTCCATCCTTTTTTCGACTACACCATTTAATGTCATCAGGGAGAATAGAGTATCTACAAGTGAGCTTGTAGATGTGCTGTTTTATGTATTTTAGAGGCCCTATTGGATTTATTTGTCAGATTTACATGACTATCATCAGCCTTTCAAAGTCGTTAATGTCAACAAGGAAGTATAATGAGTGATTCACCGCAAAGAATGACTGAATGATTATTGAATTGATTTTTGTATAATTTCACGGTAATCAGTTACTGTTTTCTAACACTATAGCCCTTGACAATGGTGGTGGTGGTCAGGTTGGGTGTCCAGCTTGTCGAATAAAGGCAAAGTCAACTGGCCATTTCTGAGTTCTGTCTCAAGTTTGTTGTTTATGGAGGTTGCACTGATTGCATGCAGCAGAAGTGGACTCGATTCATTTAGGTTATCTTTTTAATATTGGTATTGATAACGTGTTAATTAGCTTGATATTTGATATTACTGGTATTGACCACTAGATGGCAATGGTGTGCAATCAGAGTCGGACACGTTCCACCAGTCACCTAGTTCTCAGAATTGCGACATTGAGGGGTCAAAAACTGAGCACTCTGCTGTTCAAACAGCCTAAATAGGGAAAAACTGCAGTTGGAAATACATCGTTTCCAAAAAAGCCTAGCCCAAATAAGGGCTATTTTAGGCATTATGAAAATTGTTTGCATGTTACAATTAAAAGTCTCACTGCTCATATTTCAATAGAATACAGTATAATGTTGGTATTTGACGATATTCAGTATTCGTTGTTTTTTATAGACCCAACGATATTACTGTGTTGATTTCTAATATCGCGATAAACGGTAATACCGGTATATTGCCCAAGACTAATGGGTAGCCGGTATCCCTGCGATTCCTTACTATGAAAGCTAGGCAGGAATGTCCTCTGTATGTCAAGCTGCATTTGCTTTGCATGTTTGTGTGTTTTACTTTATGTAACTATTTTTCTACCCAGAAGTTCATGCTTAATGGAAGTAGCTCTTTCTACTACATCAGTTGTATAGAAAGCCCAACTACTGTATTTAGGCCTGTTGTAACCTATATGTTGATATTCAATCCGGCAGCTGTCCAATGATTTGTTGATATGTACCAACATACTGTATGTTGTATGTAACAACCTATTCTTTTCTTTTTTAAATTATGGTTTGTAACTGACCTAAATGAGTTAATTGCATTGATGACATTCTCCCGTTGCTTTGACAGCAGTTTCCCTTCCACACTTCCCTGTCTATTTGGACTTTGTACAAATGCAGCTAATAATTTATTTAGTAAGGGAGCTAATGGATTTATGAAAGCTTGCAAAAAAAAGTGAATCAGTGACAGCAAGTCATTCACAGAAGTGTACTTCCGTCCTCAAGTATTCCCACCTGGCATCTACCGGAGGCTATTTGTGTTCAATGGTGACCTTTGGGTTATTCAGAAGAAGCCTCTACAACCCTTTCTTCTGCTCACGTGTCTATTGGAAAAAGGACGGATTGGGGATGGACTTAGTGAAACTGTGGTTACTAAGCTGCTTTTGTGTTCTGATAAATAGAATTGTCATTATGAATCAAAAGCAAACTGTAAATGTGCTTTGTGCATCCAGATATATTGGAAAAAATCACTTACCCACATTGACTCCTGCATCTGTCAACAGAGACAGTGGGATCCTTCTATGTTATGCTACTGTACACAAATTTTGTATGGGTATTTTTTTTACCCTCAAGTTGAATTATAGGGGTCATTTTTTGACGCCTAACAAATCCCTTTGTCATTAACAGTTTCACTGCTTTCGAGCATTGTCCTAAAAAAATAATAATGCTTTGGCGCCCCCTAGTGGCCACAAAAACACGGGAAACAAGGGTTTGGCAGTGAAGCTGTTAAAAGCCAAGCACACAACCCAGAGAAACTGAATTCCTCGGTGTGGCACTGCGCAAATACATTTACTGGGATTATTTTGCTTCTTGATTACTGCATGCCGGATGATTAACTGTAGGTACAGTGAAGCAGAATGAATTCAAATTTAAATAATCTGACAGCCCTCTGCGGGAACATTAATGTCACATTGTCGATTGAAGGGCTGCTTCATATGTCAAACTGTCAGTTGCAAATTCGCAACCTGCTTTTCATGTGGTGCATGCCACTGTAGCAGCGTGGCTCGTGATGCTTTAGGCTCTTTTGATCTTAAGTGAGCCGTGGTATTTCCTTTGACAGAACATAGCTAGTGTGTGGTATGCAAATGCATATTCCAGAGATGTTTGTGTTTTTTTACGGTTTTAGGATGCTCGTGCTTAGGTGAAGATGAAATGGATTTTAAATTAGTTTAGTCAAGAGTCAAGACAGTCAAGAAAAGTCTTATCGGTCCTTGACAATTCACCTTGCAGTAGCTGGAATTTAGGAGCCTGCAATGCAGTTATTATCCATGCTCGTAATTATTAGTTTCTAATCAGAAAATGCATTTGTATAGTCTCTGACAACTCTATGGCATGCCGCGGGTCATAGGGTGATGCAGTAGTGCTTCATGGTATAGCCATACAAACCTGATACATTTGGGCACCATTTTCACCATTTTACTAAGTCATTTACTAGCTTAGAGTTGTTGCGCGGAAAGGTTCCCCCATTCTGTGTTTCCTAGAAAACACAGTATGGGGAAAACATAAAAAAACATTTGCATGGTGAAACACGTCTTAATGACATCATCAAGTGGTGTTTTCCCGTTTTGTTTTTACTGTCCTGCTAGCCCCTGATGCCACATCACATTTGACACTTACATAAAACGGTCTATTATTTATGGATATTTTGTTTTGACTTTGACTTTTGACAGGGCCCATGCTGCTACTGTAGTTAGCAATTTGCATTTTACTGTAAATGCCAGGAATGCAAGCTTGTTCTCTCTGGTGTTGTTGAGACATGGTTTCATTTGTTCTCCATTATCAGCACTGCAATCTCTCTTTCTCTCTCTCTCTTCCGCCTTTCTCTTTCTCCTTTGTGCACTCCCGCTGATGTTGAGCACTACTCTGAGCGTTTTTGTGTAGCAGCCATCTAGAGCAGGGTTTTTTCAACCTTTTTGATCCCAGGGCCCCACCATTTATTCAGCATTTAAGCCACGGACCACCATTTGAGGACATTCTTAGCCCCACAGACCCCATAACTAAAGATTTCTTTTGCTTCTGTCCATGGCCGTTAATCTTTTAGTTGTGTAGACTTACACGACTAATTCACATGATGAATGTTTTAACTCTTGAGAGTGTAAGAATGAAACCAAATGGACCCGCCAGGGTCTATTTGGTTTCATTTTTACATTCTCGAGAGTTATTTCTGGTTAAACAACTTAGCTGGGGACCACCTGGAACCCTCTCAAGGACCACTGGTTGAAAACCACTGATCTAGAGACCTGCATGGTTGGCTTCAGGGTCCAGCGTTCACTGCCATGTAGGAGAACAGATTGTACTGTCACGTAGAAGAAGCTAAGTTTGATTTGTCGGGGGAGGCTGGAGTTCCATACACTGGCCATGCTGTTCAGGGCCCTCCATGCAAGTGCCTTCCTCACTTTTAGATCTTGCTCTGTTGAGTTGACCCATGAGCCAAGGTACTTGAAATCATTAACTTCCTTCAGAGACTCACCTTCTGTAGTTGCGAGAGGTGGATGTTCCAATTGGATGTTATAGGTGATCATCTCAGGGACCCCTGCGGATTCCGAGGCAGCCATCATCGGGCTGTATCTTTTTTTTTATTCCAAAAAAAGGTACAGCCCGATGATGGCCGCATAGGCCGAAACGTTGCTGCTCCCTTATTAAAGTTCACTGCACTTGTAGACAGTGTGTGGGGGTAGATGTGCAAAGGTCTTTTTCCTGATATTGTAATCCGCAAAATAGTTCTGTGTTTTTAATGGCACCTGTATATTGTCTTGTGTCACTCTTAGCTCGCTGTCCCTAGCTGTTCCCTGTCTCTTACACTGATAATTACTGAATATAAAGGAAGAAAAGCTTCCCCAATATACTGTATATGTGTGTGTGTTTGTGGTATATTGTGAAATATTGAATGAGAGCGTCCGTCCGTGCATGTCTGTCTGTCTTCTTGCTGAGAAGGAAGGTGTGAAAAGCAAGTGTTTGCTTTTCTTGTCACTTTAATGACATTTGATTAACACTCTGGAAGACAGTAGTAGCCTTAGGGTTAGGGCCATAACCCGTAAGGTCACCTGTGTCAAATCTATGGACTCCCGAGTCCACTAGGTATTTAAAGCAAACACTCCAAAGCCTCCAGATTCCTAGTTTCCCCAGTAGACCTGACCAGTGTTCAGCAGTAGCAGAGCAGTGTTTACTGAATGAGACTAATGGCTATATTATAGAGTTACTGTGAGGGCGTCCCCAGGGGCGGATCTAGGCATGGGCATGGGGGGGCAATGCCCCCCTAAATGCCCAAACTGCCCCACCAAACATGATGGCATGCAAAACAACCAAAGATATTTCAGTGCTTATATTTAAAAGTATTTGAAACACTACTATACTGCTACTGACTAACTACAATCATTTCACCACTAAACCAACAGCATTTCATCATTGAAAACAGAAAACTCTCTGAGTCAGACCTTTAGCTTTATGCATGCTGCGTGCCTGTTGCAACTTCAACAACAACTGATGTTATTGCTGCTTTACTTGCCTAATAAAAGTCCTGTAACCGAAAAATGGTATAGGTGCGACTTCATCACCCATGGCGCGAAGCGACACAGGCGATGAAGTCGCCCCCCTACCATTTTCTGCCGCCCCCCCACCCCCCCAATTGGGAAATGTTAGATCCGCCCCTGGGCGTCCCCACGGTAACTCCCAGGAACATCCAAACCCCCAGGAATGCACGCAGGGAGCCAGACCGGGGTCCGGGGAGCCTTCCTGTGTCTAAAAGCCTCCAGAAATGAAAGGAGTTACTGCGTGTTGCAAGTTTCCACGCTCAGTCATACAGACGCAGTGACAGACATACACACCGTCCACACATTGCTATTTAATGGAGCAGTCAATTGGCACCGTCACCGCCTTGATTTGTAAGGCGGACATTGTATGTTTAGGTACATTCCAAAACCATTGTCTTGCCTTGGGCCACATGCTAAAATAGAACCATGAAATGATCCACAATCCAAAATAGACCAATGAGGTAAGATAAGATGGACTCCTGCCAGTTTCCCGTTGGCTGCTAGCTTCTCACACAGACAACACAGTTTTTTCAAACTGTTAAGCACATTTTTATGTGCCCCAGGACTTTTTTTTTTTTTGCCTTAATGTCTTACGGTACTACATGCTATTTACTCATGTGACTAGTGTGATAGTGTGCATGATGATCAGTCAATCATCTCATTTCAACAGAGAAGGAATTCATATCCCCTTATCCCCCCTGAGGGATTAACACAGTTTACTCTTATCTTAGTTTCTGTCTTCTGGGCCAGTGCTTGTATTGCCAACTGATGGTTACAAAATTATAAGTGGGAGTACTACCACAAGTCCCGCCTTGAAGAGAAATATACGTGGATGAGCTTTTTACCTGCACCTGGCAGACTCACCGTTTGAGAGAGAATGTAGTTTTTGGTTTTGATGAGGGCGTCAAGGGTTAAGTGTTGTTCGTAAATTGTTGGAGCAATTGTTGTGACATTCTGTGACCTGGAGGACCAGGGGCGGATGTAACATGTCCCATTTGGGGGGGGGCAAGAGAAAATGGTATGGGGGCGGCTTCATCGCCCGTGGCGCGAAGCGACACAAGTCGCACCCATACCATTTTCGGTTACAGGACTTTTATTAGTGAAGTAAAGCATCAATAATAACATCAGTTGTTGTTGAAGTTGCAACAGACACGCAGCATGCATAAAGCTAAAGGTCTGACTCAGAGAGTTTTCTGTTTTCAATGATGAAATGCTGTTGGTTTAGTGGTGACACAGCTGTAGTTTAGTTAGTAGCAGTAGTAGTGTTTCACATCATTTTAACTATAAGCACTTTAATTTGAAATATCTTGGGTTGTTTTGCATGGCAACGTGTTTGGGGGCAGACTGGGCATTTAGGGGGGCATTGCCCCCCCCCCCCCCCCATACCCATGCTTAGATCCGCCCCTGTGGAGGACTCACCATTTTGTGGTAGTGTGTCAGCATCGTAGGCGATTTTCGGCTCTCCCTGCAGTGGGGGCACCGTTTTTTAAAAACCTATTTATTTATGTGATTGACACACTGCCGGGCCTTGGCTCTAAAAGGGTCAGCCATTCCCTAAAGGTCAGAGGTCAGGTCCCCCCCCCCCCCCCCCAGCCAAAAGGCCAATCTCGGGCCGAGACCAGAGTATGGTAATCTTCCCCAACGAAGGGAACAAAGCAACAAGACTGTACAGCAGGAGATGGCGGTCACACCGGGGGTCAAATACAAGTCAGAGCTGTTGGGCAAGATGCCAGGGGTGGAGATAAACCTGCTATACATCTGGAATGCTTTTAAGGAGGGAAGGCCAAAGTGAGAAGATGGCACCAGAGTCGTGAAGACTTCATTTTAAATCATTACACCCTGCCAAAGAAATGCATAAATTCAATCAATGTCTATGTTTAAGTGTTGTTGTTGAACCTGTTCTGAACCGGTTGTGTTACCACAGTTTCCTGGGTCATGAGTGCGTGTTTCACCTTCTCTCATTTTAACAAACTTGTGTTATTGCCATGAATATATATATATATATATATATATATATATATATATATAGGATATTTCCCAATGGAAATATCCTAACAAATGGAGTTGTCTTATTACATTGAATATTATTTGACATTCAATGTTCTTTTTACACAAATGAGTCTTAAAAATGGGGGTAGTCTCATAGCCAATCGTTTGTTAATAAAGAATGGTTAATGTCTTATCTTACCTCTAATGCATGTGTGCATGGACATGAACCGTTGTGTTGTGATATTGTAAATAAGCTATTATTTGCTATCATTGAATATAGGGCTTAATTAATTGAATTATTATTATTTTTTTTAAGAGTCACTCTGGGGTGCTAAAGAAGTGTTGGCGATGTGAAAACGGAAAGTTGTCACCTATATGTCAGCTGTCTGTGAAGCCAGAAATAGAGTAGTGTGGATTTGCTGGTCCAATCCAGGGTCATGACTATTTGCCGTGGCACAAGTGTGAAACACAGAGTTGCTGAAAAAGAGTCCACGCTTGTATGAGGAAGCCTGCATGTGTGACAGGAGAGAATGTGGACTCTGAGACCTTCCTGAACCAAAGGTTAGACATTCATGCATAGTAACGTAAATATTTTGATCCTGACATTTCCTGTTTAGGATGACTTTGCATCAAGTTGTACGGAATTCACACCATAAAGCAAAACAGAACAGGCACCAAAAAAAAAAAGTTCCAGTTTAGTTCCATTCAACTTGTTGTTCTAGGAACTTAACCACACAATCCCACATAAACCCCCTATATTTTCTAAACTAACACTAGTCGGGAGGTCGTCTCTGTAGTTCCCCAAACCTTTTTGCCGTTCACATGGTTGCTGTTTTCCCTCGGGAATAGTACCTATGTGCGGCAGTGACTGTTGGTCTTTATCCACGTTTCACTGCCTACTGCTGCTCATGTGTTCTCTGATTATTATTGTGTTTTAACCAGTGTTGCCAACTGTCAAAATCCAAAATGCACTAGTGGCACTTCCAAAACGCACTAGAATGCGCTAGATGCTTGCCTGGAAGGGAATATGACCATTAAATGACCATTAATCTTCTACATTCTCTAGTTGTGTAGACTTGGTCTAACACACATAATGAATATTTTAACTCTTGAGAGCGTAAAAATGAAACCAAATGGACCCGCAAGGGTCCATTTGGTTTCATTTTTACGCTCTCAAAGAGTTACATCTGGTTAACCAACTATCCATCATTTAGCCTGGGGACCACTGGTTGAAAACCACTGTCATAGGAGGAGAAATGGTGAAAAATGAGGGTTTTATCTCTGGCGCCTGTCAATCAATTTCACTCCAACTCACCAGCCAAAAGGCACTAGATTTTCCGCCAGGAGTTTTTCACTAATTTTGGCGCTAGGGGGGTCTGAAAAAGCGCTAAATATAGCGACAAATGCGCCAAGTTGGCAACACTGGTTTTAACTCTGTGAAAAACTTCATGAACAGACACAAGAAACCATGAGGATGAATGATTTAATATTGCCACAAATTGGCAAGCCTTTACACAGTGGCACAAACAACAAGCCTCGGGTGATTTGTGTCTGTCTTAAAACTGCTTGAACCAAGGGTCATCGCCATGTTGGCTTGGTGGACCTTTCTTTTGTCTGTTAACATTCCATTTTGCTATGGGTGGACAGTGAAATTACCAGAAACACAAATAGATAGCCCTGAATTACCATACCTGATATGTAACGCTGAGTCGCTGACAAGGTTCAAATAGGACAAGGGTCCATTTGGTTCCATGTAAACACTGTGAGTTAAGGGGGGTCATTGCAATTACAATTTGCAATATAGGCATTTTGCATAGGCTCTTAATCCAAAGCGACTTGCATTCAGCACGAATAAAACAAGAAGCATCTCAATACATCATATAAAGTACGTCCAAAGTACAACCCCAATTCCGTTGAAGTTGGGACGTTGTGTAAAATGTAAATAAAAACAGAATGCATTGATTTGCAAATCGTTTTCAACCTCTATCCAGTTGAATACACCACAAAGACAATATATTTAATGTTCAAACTGATAAACTTTATTGTTTTTTGAAATTATACAATCTTTTGTAAATTGATCCCTGCAACACGTACCAAAAAAGTTGGGACGGGAGCAACAAAAGACTGGGAAAGGTCATGAATGCACAAATAACGCCTGTTTGGAACATTCCACAGGTAAACAGGTTAATCTTAAACAGTTTAATATCGTGATTGGGTATAACAGGACCATCCCAGTCGTTCACAATCAAAGATGGGGCGAGGTTCACCACTTTGTGAACAATTCTGTGAGAAAATCATCCAACGGTTTAAAAACAATGTTTCTCAACATTCAATTGCAAGGAATTTGGTGATTTCATCATCTACAGTCCATAATATAATCAAAACGTTCAAAGAATCTGAAGAACTTGCTATACTAAAGCGACAAGGCTGAAAACCAACACAGAATACTTGTGACCTTTGATCCCTCAGGTGGCTCTGCATTAAAAACTGACGTCATTGTGTAAAGGATATTACTGTGAGGACTCAGGAACACTCAGAAAACCATTGTCAGTTTACATAATTTGTCGCTACACCTGTGAGTGCAAGTTAAAACTCTACCATGCAAAGCAAAGCCATACATCAGAAAGGTTGGTTTGAAAAACAACCAGAAATGCCTTCTCTGGGTCCACTATCATTAGAAATGTGGACTCATCAGACCACAGCACACTTTTCCACTTTGTGTCTAACCATTTCAAATGATATTGTACCCAGTGAAGGCATTTCTGGTTGTTTTTCTGGTTGAAATTGAAAACAATTTGCAAATCAATGCATTCTGTTTTTATTTACATTTTACACAACGTCCCAACTTCAACGGAATTGGGGTTGTAGTTGATGTGAATCATATACACAATCTAAGAATCTAACGGTAGGAAACCTATATAGACTAATTAACTACTATATAGACCTATATTTACAGTGAAATGTAATGTAAAGTTGGGTAAAAGATCATATTCGGCTATTTGTTTTTTATCCAACTATTTCCTGTTTTCAGTGTTCGGTTTGGACCTAGAATTTCGCTATCGGTGCATCAACATTTGTAAGTAAAATGTGTTTGTTAGTGCTATGGGCTACACACCTTGCAGGGTGCATTTTCAAACTGCAGCAGAATTTTGTAGTGAAACTGCAGTTCTGATTGCAAAATTTGCCATGGGCACATTTGTCCGTGTGCGGACATGCTGGTAACCCCTGACTTGTACACAAGCTTCCTAGGTTTAGGTCGCTGGTCACTAGACACAAAGACTACATCTCCAAAATAAATACACAGTTTTATTTGTTGAGTTAAATTATCATAATTTTAATATGTTCTCTTCTGCGCTTAGTCATAGCGGTACTTTCCTCGCCGCTGCTTTTGTTTAGTTTAGTGCAAACAACAGTTATTGCTTGAGAAACTTGAAACAAACTAATACATAGGAGGTCAGCTGCACAGCTGTGCAAGGACCCTACTGTGAATAAGGTTAATTGCACCCTAGTCGGCCTCGACAACACAAAGCAGTTTCCAACTCTAAGCCATCAAAGCATTACTATTCAAAGGAAAATAAGAACAGCTACATTTAGCAAAATGCATTGAGATTGTTAAGTGAGAGGGACAAATAAAAAAAGCATGATGTACACTAGTAATGGTGTTGCGATTAAAGCCATGTGTGCAATGGTTAATTCAACGCAATAGCGGTATTTCGTGCAAATCTTTGATGTGTGTGCGTGGTTGTGTGTGTGTCTGGGTCTAAAACTGACCTAACAATAACTGGCATGACAAGGAGCAAAGCCAAACAAGTTGCCAAACACTGCTGTGTTTTTCGGCTGTTATAGGCAGTTTGTGTGGAGGAGATTGTGCCCATGAACTGTCAACCCTGATATATTTGTTTCCCTGTAAAATGAATTGTAATTTGCAGAATTGCAAATCTAGAAATAGTGTTGCGTGAAGTAATGCTTGTGTAGGTGGGATGTTGGTGTTGTGTTTTGGCCATGTCTTAAAATCCAACTTTATTAATAGAGCACCATATTTTCATCAAAAGTTCAAAAGTTTTAATAGGTGATCAACAAGTTCACACTGCACTGCGTTTGACAATTTAATGAGAGAAACTTATGTTCCATCCATCCATCTTCCACCGCTTATCTGTAGTCGGGTCACAGGACCAACAGTTCCCCACCAGAGAGCTCCAGATTTCTCTCTCCAGAGCAACATTATTGACTTCCTCCTGTGGAACCCCGAGACGTTCCAAGGCCAGTAATTTGATGTAATCTGCGGCTTGGATTTCCTTGGGGTCTCCTCTCAGTGGGACGTGCAGAGGACCTCCCTTGGGAGACGCTCTAGAGCAGGGGTGCCCACACTTTTTTGACTTGAGAGCTACTTTCAAAATGAGCAGCTCAACAATGTGATTGTTCCACTACTGAAAAACCATTTAAAGGCCCCCTAGAAAGTTTGAGCTTTGAAATAGTGGTGATGATGTTGAATAATGCACTTATAATAAAAAAAAAATGGATGGGGAGAATTGGAAGGTTTTCTTGTATATGCTACTACTGGCATTTGAAAACAGTACTTGGGGTTTGAGTTGACAGTTTGTTGAATTTAGTCTCTTGCACCCAAAGCTAATAACGTTTTTTCCCAACACAATATGGAAAGAGAACTGGCAAAACATTGGTGAAAATAATTATTCTCCATTTTCTAGTGTGGACTCTTCAAATTATGTAATTAAATATAATTTAACTCTTGAGAGCAGTAAAATGAAACCAAACGGACCCGTAAGGGTCCGTTTGGTTTCATTTTAATGCTCTCAAAAATTACAGATCTATACATTTTAGGGGACTGTCATGTGATCTACCTGCATGGCCTGTGTGATCTACTGGTAGATCACGATCTACCTTTTGGGCACCTCCTAACCAGATGCCCAAACCACCTAAGCTGGCTCCATTCCAGGCTATGAAGCAGAGACTCAATTCCGAATCTTCCCCGTGTGACTGCACATCTCACCATGAATTCATATTGTTATTTGCATACCGTATGATATATGAAAATATCAAAAGCTGAAAATATCAAAAGCTGTCCTCAAACACAAGATAGGCACTCTTAACTGTGCCTATCTTGTCTTCAACCTGCGGTTGCATCATGTGGTTATTGTTATGCACTGGAATTTCCCTCCTAGTGCGAATAATTCCGTGCGCAAGAAAGGCCTAATTTGAAATACCCTGACTTTGTTTTTGTACTTTTGACCCGCAGATGATGAGCTTCCAAGTTGAGATGAATGGGCGGCAAGCAAAAACACATAGCGGTAGTTATCACCTCCTCCCTCGACCTCTCAGAGTGCTTTCATGTGGTTGAGCAATGTGACTCCTCACCTCGTCCTCTTTAAAGCAGGCTTCACCACTTTAGTGGTGCTGACCACCGTGGCCTTTGTGGCAGAATTCACACCACACTGTAGTTCTGTGAAACCTCCGGGGATGAAAGACAAGTATTTCCAAAAGTTCTTCTTTGTTGGTGATACATGAAACATTGTTGTTGTTTTATTGTAGTTCATGACTACACCAACATGGACATGATTATGATGATGACGCCAAAATAATAGCTTACACTGTAGAGGTGCATGACCCCTTTTTGAGAATGATTAATCTGATACAGACCATACACATTGTTCCATGTACACACCGTCTACAATATGTGCACAGTGAGTACAGGGAAATGAAAGAAGCCCAGTGATAATGTAGATGATTGTCTCCACCACACCGAAGGGGAGGGGAGGCTGTATGTTTTGCACTTTGTCCGTGTGTGTCCGTGTGTCCCCGTGTCCGTGTGTGTGTGTGTGTGTGCATGCGTGTGTGTGTGTGTGTGTGTGTGTGTGCATGCGTGTGTGCGTGCGTGTGTGTGTGTGTGTGTGTGTGTGTGTGTGTGTGTGTGTTGACACAACACAATCCCTGGATGCTGATGAACGATGAACATCTGCACCAAATTGCCCTTCATGTTGTAGCGCAACTATGAAGCCGATTTTTGTTATCTATACAGACGGATCTGCACTATTCTCCATGGTTTGTCCCGATTGGCTAAGAATGGCTTCCAAAACTTGAATGATCGGTCCATTTTGAACAAAATGCCACAGATCACCAGCATGTGTTTAATTTCTGTGAAAATAAACACGTACATTAGCACTAAGCTGACGACAACATCCCACATATTTTATTCAGCCTCATGGTGTTGCTATAACTATAGCCAATTTATAACTGCATCGATCTGTAAAACACATTTGTTTATATTTGTTGCACAGATTCCATCCAAATCTCACACAAATTGGCACAGATGATCTTTGTAGTTACAGTAAGCAGGATGAATGTGTTGGATTTCTACATCTGTGTGGAAGATTCTACACAGATTGGTTAAGATTGCCTTCCAAACTTTTCAAGACTTACCCATTTTATACTGGGCAACAAGGTCCAATGTACACCTGCGACTCTCGGACGGGTGCGTAGGCAGGTATCAAACTTGAAGCCGAAAAATGTACAAGGTACATAGAGGCTCGCACACCGTCTAGAACTTGTAAAAACTTTAATGTGAGGCAACGTTTTGATCACAGACCTTATTCAAGTTAAGAAGACTGATTTATGTTGATTGTTTATCACACAAAGATTGAATTATGTTTGGCATGGAACATTGGAACATAAAGATGTTTATCTGGTAATCAAAAATAAAATGTCAAATAATTGTGATTAGACATTTATGTAATTATTGTGACAAGGCCTATAATTCTAAGCGTTCAATAGATGCTCCTAGGTTCTCGTTGGAATTTTGTGTCATCAGAAAACCATCATCCTAAATGCCCTAACCACACCAAAGGTTTGCCAAGCAACTCCTTGGCTTCAAATGGTTGTGAGGAGTTGTATGGTGAGTGGTGACCCTTCGGTGTGGATTGGGCCATTCAATTCAGTGCGTTGAATCATTTGGGACAACTTGAGACGTGGGACGTGTGTACTTTGGTGTGAGTAGGGCTTTACACCTATACCAGGGGTTTTCAACAGGTGGTCCGGGGACCACCAGTGGTCCCTGAGATGGTTCCAGGTGGTCCCCAGCTAAGTCGGTTAACCAGATGTAACTCTTGAGAACGTAAAAATGAAACCATTTGGTTTAATTTTTACACTCTCAAGAGTTAAAATATCCATCATGCGAATTACTCCAAGTCTACACAACTAGAAGATTAATGGTCATGGACAGAAGCAAAGAAATTTTTAGTTTTGGGTTCTGTGGGTCTAAAAATATCCTCAATTGGTGGTCCGTGGCTCAAATGCTGAATAAATGGTGGGCCCTGGGATGAAAAAGGTTGAAAACCCCTGACCTATACAGCAGGCAATCTCATGCAGACAATGTTTATTGAGCCTTGGTTCAAGATACCTAAAGATACCTGAGACACTGTCTGTTACAGCCAAGATCCACTCCGGACTCAGTGCACACTAAGTGCATTCCTTTTGCTCCATGCGTGTGCAGTGCACATATGTGTGCACATGCTGAGAACAAGCACATTAATGCATGCACAACAAACACTCTGAGTCGCACACAGCTCCCACACACAGACACAAGCTGTAGAGATCAAAGTGCATGATGCCTTTTCAATGCAATACAATGTCAATATACTTTCATCTTTCTTATAGTATACATCAGGGAATCTCAGACCATGTTTATTCTTGCGCGTCACATGTAGGAATACGTGTAATATAATCAGACATTCCCGTCACAGTCAAAGGCCACTCAGCTCTGATGCGTTAGCTCAACTGCCATCTACAATAAATACAAGATGTATCTTTTGTTTAGCCTTCTATGCCTTCAAAAGAAAGTAGATATCCCAATTAAAATACTGGACTTTGTCATAGAACCGATTTCCCTCTATGCTTGCGAGATCTGGGGACCATTAGCAAACAATGACCTTACTGAAATGGGATAAACACCAAACATAGTCCTTAATAAAAATAAAAAAATAAAAAAAAGAGCGCTTAAGTTCTACAACCACCTAAAAGAAAGTGACGGATATGCTCTCCATAACAAGGCACTCACACACAATGAAAATCTAAACTGGATGCCCTCTCACTAAATTAGCCCTGGAGCTCTATGTACAAACACAAACAGAGCCACAAAATAGAAAACTTATTGAACCAAACCAAATTATAAAACGGAAAACTACCACCCACAACTATGACACATTAAAAAGAAGCAACACTAAACCAACGTAAACTAGAATGCTATCTGGCCCTAAACAGAATACACAATGGCAGCATCTGCTAAACGGTTTTAGAAAAGCAGGTAAGACCCTCTTCAACAGCCCGAAAAGACCCCAAAAGACCCTCTTCAATAGATAGCAGCTGCTTATAGTAACAGGATACCGTTACCTGATCACAGGGAAACACCATAGGAAACACTAGATGATATGAAGTATATTTCAACTCAGAACTGTTTCCACATCTGTAAACAAACAAACAATGTAGAAAGTTTCATGCTTTAGTCATAAAACACATAAATGGTTTGCTTAACCACTGCTCTAAGAACTTTTTGTCTGCACAGCTGTCTAATAGTTGCCCACAGAGTATGCAAAATAGGCCTCTGTCACCCTGTAAATACGATTAACCAGTTTGGTACTGTGCCAGAAAGTCACTCTCAGTTAATTCAGGTCGACGGCATCAAAATGTAGCCATAAGTCCTTGTCATTTGTCACTGTCTATAAGAGGATGCCATTGGAAACTTTAACAAGAGCAGTGTCGGTGTTGGTGGCGTTGAAAATCTCAGAATACATCCATATCGAGGCCACTGTTTATGTTAAGACATTTTATTACTGGTTTTGATGACTATTTTCTGACACATTGACAATTTGTTTAAGATCTGAGGACACGCAATTTGTACACTGCACTACAAACCAGCACAATAAAACGGAAGATAATACATACATATACGTAAACAGGAGTAAGCATACGGGCATCACATTACGATGACACAATGGCAGAGAGATTGAGAAGATTGACACTGTTTACGGCACAGCGGGGCATAAATAATTATCTCCACGGCCTTTTGTTATGCCGCACACAGAATAGATCAAAGGCTTAGTGGTGTCCCGCAGGGCAACCAGGGAGGAATATACACACGGCTTGTTCTGCTAATCACGGGATGGCGTGTGAATCGGATGTTTTCACGTTTGCTCAGGCAGCGCTGAGGCCTCAAACGGTGGATGGAATCACTTCAAACAAGGACTGTATAGGCCTACTATAAACTGACATGTGTCAATTAATTACGACCAGTTAAACAATCAAGTGTGAAAATATAATGATATGTTGACATGTGGTGTAAATTAGATTAGTGTTTGCCTTATTACGTTGGGTAAAGTCTGTTGACCTAGAATAGATTCCTGTCATCCGACCTGGTACGACCTAATCTGGCAAGTGGAGCCGAATGGCACACCCTATACATGCTTTTTCTTTTAGGATAATTAGTGTGATTTATTTATTTTTGTTAGAACATTAGCAGATAGTGAGACAGTTTAGTTCTTCCTGGAAGTCTGTATTTCTGAGGCTACATTAACCCTGCTTGGCATCCCTATGGTGGGAAATTCTGCAAAAATTCTGAAACACATCAGAAATAGAGAAAATCATTATCATTGTCACTTTATACCACTGGTTAAGAACATGCCCTTCCCCTGTTTTTGTTTGTATCATAAATCAAAGGTTTTAACTTTAGCTATACTATAGGTGCTGGTGGCTCTCGCAGTATGCATACTCTGCTTTCATGCAGTGCTGAGGTTGGTATAATATGTGAAACGGCTGCAAACAATTAATCACAAAGTGACATCCAATTAGTATGCATAACATGCCAACAAGAAAAATAACTACAGTATAACCAAGATTGCCCTCTTGTTAAAATAAGCAACTTGGACTTCTTTTTCTGTGAAGTTGCTTGTAAACATTGGTAGGAGAAGATTGCGTTTTGTGTGTTGCTTATTTTTCCTTTCTTCCAAATGTTTTACAGTAAACCAGTGGTGCTCAAATATTTTCGTGAGACCGTCCCCCAAATTGAAACTCCTAAATCCCTAAACCCTGTCTGAAAATGTTATGTATCAGAGGACCCCGTACTAGATTTCTGTTGTTAGAACATTAACAGGAACATTTTTTTATACAGGTCCCACCTCTCCACCCTTGGAGGGGGGGGGGGGGGGGGGGGGGGGGGTCAATCTGGTGCACTTAGATAAAAAAAATAAGAAGCTAGATTTATCAATATTTAAAAAAAATGCAATGAAAATGCTTCAAGCTGGTGCACTTTCAGATAAAAAAAACAACATTTACTATGTAAGGAGTATTTTCTCCTGGAGGTGTCAGGGTACTTGCTTTGTGGTCATGGCCTGCTTGTACGCAATGCGCAAGTTGAACCTCTACTGAGTGCAGTTGTAGTTTAATAAAAAGTAAAGTAGGGACATAAATATGTCCCTATGTTTAGCTTACCATTAGGGGGTGTTGTTTCACCAATACAGAGCAGACACAGCACTGCTCAGTTCACCCGTCGGTGTGATTTTTTTCCTTACACTTGGGTCTCTCTCTCCTTTAAAACCTTTACTGTACAGCTATAGGAGATGGAGCAGTATGATGGTATGGTTCATTGGGTTGTGGGTCAGCCAGACTGACCAAACACAATGGCTGTTTAAACACTAGATCTGAAGCTACTCTGTCCATAAGAGTGGAATGTCAGTAAAATACCAGCGGCCATGTGGTGCCTAATTGTCTGTCGCCCTGAATCACATGATATCAATGTATTTTGCCCTGCCTGAGCTGATAACAGGCCCAATTTATTTTGTTGACAAAAAGGCCAACAGGCACACGGAGGCCATCTGCAACGCTCAGACAGGAATTTCTCCCACTAAACCAATTGGTTTGCGACATTGGGACGAACAAAAGTGAACTCAGTAGCTGGCCGCTGCTCCTAATTGTTAGGATGGGTCTAATGCAGAGGACAAATTACCCCAATGCAGCATGCGATTTCCGTGAAATTTGGCACGCACATATAAATAGAGGAAGTCGCTAGAGGCCAAGCACAAACCTTTACCCTGTCTGCCTTTTTTTTTTTTACACAAATGCCTTTTATAGCGGCCGTTTTGAACAAAATGCTGTAAATCAAGGAAAGGAGGGTCCAATTGCGGTGAATCCATGATGATGATTGCACGGCCATAACAACCACGCAGTGCCGACAGACCCAGAATAAATACAACATAAATAAAAATCCATATGTTGTTTGTTGTTTTAGTGCAACCTTGCCCTTTAGGGTTTCTTACTGCTATGAATACACTGTTGACAGATAACAGACAATAGTTAATTTGTTGCGTGCCTTATGCAACTGCTAGCTCCTGCAAGTGCCATGTTTACTTTGACAGATTGAAGCTCGCATTATTGAAAATAAATAATCCCCTTCAACAATGTTTTCCTCTGGATTCAGGCAAAGAAAAAAGGTCAAACACGGTGTGCTGTATTATTCATGGAGGTTGTTTATTTAACCTCCAGTGAAAGATGTGCACATTACAGGAAAACAGAAACAAGTGTTTCAACATTGCTGTCACCAACCAACAAAGAAAACATCCTTTCGTCTCCACCTCCACTAGTCCATAACCTCTGATAACCCGAAAAAGGCTGCTCAGTGGGCAAGCACCCAAAAGGCTTTCCAATGCTTTAGTTCGCATATGTCAAACTCAAGGCCCGGGGGCCAAATCAGGCCCGTGAATGAATTATCTTCGGCCCGCGGGATGATATTGAATTAGAACTGGCCCATGATAAGAAATGAATGCAACTAATTGTTTTACTTTCTCAACTATGAAAGCGGCACTTGGTGAGGATCACAGAAGAAGAAAAAAAGTCACTGAATAGCAGGTGTTCACGTCTCATAGCGCACCACAACACATGCTATTTCTCATTAAAACTTAAAACAGTTTTTAATGCAGACAGTTCCATCTTTACAATTATCTTGCCATTAAGAGACATTGATTTTTGAAGGGAAATTACTTTTTTGCTGTTTGACAGTGACGTCATTGTAAACCGGTGTTGAAACACAGACCGGTATCTCCGGCCCTCGACTTATACCAATTTTTCTATGTTGGCCCACTCTGTATTTGTGTTTTACACCCCTGCTTTAGTTAATCAAACACGACAGCATGCAAGTAGTGAAATATAGGCCCTCTACAGTCGCACAAGGTTATTGGGATAGTGATCATTGCATGGAAGGGTCACAATTATTGTTTGGCTCACTGGAAGAGTAGATAAAAGCATTTCTTTATTGGCCAGCAAGACTGTGTGTGTGTGTGTGTGTGTGTGTGTGTGTGTGTGTGTGTGTGTGTGTGTGTGTGTGTGTGTGTGTGTGTGTGTGTGTGTGTGTGTGTGTGTGTGTGTGTGTGCGTGCGTGCGTGCGTGCGTGCGTGCGTGTGCGCGTACACGTGTGTGTGTGTGTGTGCGTGTGTGTGTGTGTGTGTGTGTGTGTGTGTGTGAGAGAGAGAGAGGGAGAGATAGACAGACAGATAGACCCACAGTGACAGTTCCTGTCTCATTCACAGTCTATTAAAGAATGCGCTTTCACTTTCTGGCACAGGGTGAGATTGCACATACGTTTCCACTTTCAGTCTGTTTCGCTTTGTTGTGTGATTTGTTACTCAGTCTGGAACGGGTCCTATCTCCATGGCAGGCAGGAGATGTAAACGGTAAAAACGTCGCTAACCCTAACCTCAGTCTTAACTTGTCAGACTTCTGGACAAATCAGAGGCTATAGTGGTATCAGATGGTCATTAGTTGGGCTCTATGTGCAACATGTCCCTGAGCAAGACATTTAACCCTGCTGAGCTGATTACTTACTGTATGTTTGTATATGCAATTGTGCTAGAGCAGGGGTTTTCAACCGATGGTCTGGGTCAGTGGTCCCTGAGAGGGTTCCAGGTGGTCCCCAGCAAAGTTGGTTAACCAGATGTAACTCTTGAGAATGTAAAAATGAAACCAGCGACCATGTTTCATTTTTGCACTCTCAAGAGTTAAAATAGTCAGGGCAGAAGCAAAAGAAATCTTTAGCTTTGAGCACTGTGGCGCTAAAATGTCCTCAAATGGTGGTCCGTGGCTCGAATCCTGAATAAATGGTGGTCCCTGGGATGAAAAAGGTTGAAAACCCCTGTGCTAGAGCTTGACAATATGAACGAAATATGAATGAAATATTAAACGAATAACCCATAAAAATATGAATGAATTCATGGCATTTTTTTGTTTTTTGGTGCATTCCTAGTTTAGTCATTTGATGACCTGCTGCTGTGCTCCCAGGCAGAAACACAAAGGCAACACTTTGTGGCATCAAATTAGCCCATGGCTTAGGATGTGCCAAAAAAACATCTCTATGAATTCCAGGCTTTGTGGCTTGTTTAATTGATAGAAAATATGTTTTTTTTGGCCTAATACTATATACTAATACAACTATTTGTAGATCAACATGTTGATATTAATTTCATATCTACATTGGAGGAGAAAGACTTATTGTTGTCTCCACCGTAAGGTGGTGACTATAATTCGTACCCTGTCCGTGCACGTACCCTGTCCGTCCACCCGTCCGTCCGTGCACGCAATGACGCACACAGGGCTTGTTTCTGGATGTATTAGGCTTGGAATTATCAATTGTGAGAGCGAATGGAGGCAAAAAGGCAGTCTAATGAGGCACTTTGAAGGCAGGCATGGAGCGTACAGTATATTGTGGGAGATGTCAAACTAACTGGAAAAAATGTCTTTATAACTATAATTAGAAACTATAGGAGGATGGGACTTGGTCACAAAAACAATGAAAGCTGCCTACTGGTATGCAATTTTATGTGAGTTGTGCACCGCTGTGGGAGGTATAGGCATTTATTTTGCTTCTGCCTATTCCCTTTGTTCACTTTCATGTGAAATCTTTCTTTACTTGTTGTTATAATTTGTACCTGAAACTGAAAGATGATCAAATAAACATCTTTGCATAACAGTATGAATTATGATATTTATTGATTCTTACAGACTAAGCGTGCACTGACGTTTTAATATCCTTATACAATCATTTTACATACAACAATGTAGGCCGAAGTGGTTCATTTTACATAATATCCTTCACATATTATAATTATTATAAGGGGTGGGTGGTCAATATATACGCAAAGCATGTACCGGTATGTGAACAAAATGTTACCCAATAATATGTACACATTGCAACGCAAATAAAGGAGGTTTCTAATGTTGTGACTTATCTCCTGCCTTCTGGGTTAGACCAGAGACATATAATATAGCAGAGCACAATTGTCCTAACGTTAGAAATGCCTCCAAAATGTCCTGCAAAACTCCCAGTATGTGCCTGCTACAGTAGGCACAGAAGGTAGGAATAGATAACACTTCTGAACCACAAGTCGGAATCATTAGGCTGATTCTAGTATGTTCTTGGTGTTAGAAGCAGTGTTGCCAACTTGGCGTATTTGTCGCTATATTTAGCGCTTTTTCAGACCCCCCCTAGCGCCAAATTTGTGGAAAAACTCCTGGCGGAGAATCTAGTGCTTTTTTCTGGTGAGTTGGGGCGGAATTGATTGACAGGCGCCAGAGATAAAACCCTCTTTTTCATCATTTTTCCTCCTATGACAGTGGTCAGTTGGCAGATGTAACTCTTTGCGAGCGTTTTACACTCTCAAGAGTTAAATATATTCATCCTATGAATTAGCCCAAGGCTACACACCTTCCAGGCAAGCATCTGTGCATTGTAGTGCATTTTGGAAGTGCCACTAGTGCATTTTGGACTTTGGCAGTTGGCAACACTGGTTAGAAGCTGGATTCCCTGGCGGCGACATGGGGAGGATTAAGAAACCCACACAAGGGATTAGTAATCTGCTAGTTTTGGAAGCAGCGAGTTCAAATGCACAACAACCTCAAAAGTTTCATAATCTTTTTATGCTTTCTAATATGCCTAGGAGGGAGGAAAAAACGGAAACCTGCTTAGGCTGTTTCCTATGTTTGTACATTTACACTGTGAAATACCCTTTTTATTTTGACTTTGAAATTGTAATACGTTTTATCACATTGAGAGATAAAGAAAAGCAAAGGGCAAAGTACAGTATATTACTTTATATCACTGATATGTGTGGGCAATAGTTCAAACCCTGTATATCACCAAACGGGGTTTGTGGAAAACCTATACAAACAGGTGTCTAATCAGTCGGATGTGTTTTCGCCATATTATTTTTTTCAGCAAAAGCAGAACTATTTTTTGTATATATTTACCGGTATTTGCGTCATCATTATGGACTGGAACAGTTCAGACAGTTTATAACAGTGAATATTTGCTATTATAAAGGCTGGACTGGACTTCCCATCAATGTGCTGTGCAGGACCTGTTCCTAAACTTCTTTGCCTTTTCCCCTTTTTTGCATTATTACTATCTATGAGCAATCTAAATTATAAGTCACAGTACCTTTAATCCATAAAAGTAAGCGAGCCATCTGCACTACAAGTCTGATGTTGATCGTATATCATGTTCCATGAGAAAAAAAATAACAAATACTGTACACTAAAAAAGAATCTTCCTCGTAATATAACAATAATAACTGATGCTCATGTTTTAGGGTGGAAAAAAATCATGGCACTCCAGCTTTAAAGGAGGACTAGCTAGAGTTTAGTCATTTTTGTGAACAATGCACATCATTGTTTAGGAAGAGTTATTTGTTTGTGGCAAACACCATTTCCATTGTTTGAATTCAAGCTGTTGTATAACTCTGTGTTGATGGAGAGACCAAAACCATTGTATTGCCAAACGCTTGGCCCGAAGATTTGGTGAATGTGAGTTGATTCCATCTGTTGGCCATCTCTAGACTACAACACCACGTCCAAGTGCAAAAACAGGAACTTCGCTTTTAAATGACCAATGGCATTTTAATCATTCTCGAGAGTTCCTTTTGTATGTTTTGAGAGTTTGAGAGTTTGTTTGTATATTGTTATTGGCCAGGGAGGTTGTGCAATATATCACCATTGTGAGGTGTGTGTATATAAGGAAACTGTTATTTGAAGGTGATGTGTTTTCCTGCAGGGACACTAAATACTGTACATATTGCATATAATAGCAGTTATAATATAGTTCATACTATTTCATATACTTTGTTCTACACTATTTAGAGTGGAATAGTTGTGACCAAAGGTCACATTTACTGTGAAATCTGGCATCTCTGATCTATCTCCATATACATACAGTATATGGTTGCCACCTCATCGAACCCTAGTATAGTATACACCATAGACTCTAAATGTAGTTGTCCATATGTTAATTTGACCCGACAACCCCCCATGAGAGTATCCCCCTCCTGCACACACGCACACACACACACACACACACACACACACACACACACACACACACACACACACACACACACACACACACACACGCACACACACACGCACACACACACACACACACACACACACACACACACATCTGCATGAGATCCATTATGCTCCAAAATGACCAGCTCAACACGATCTAAAACATTACCTGGGGGGGGGGGGGCTCACTGGGCTGAATGCTACTATAAGAGTCTGGGGTCATGTTCAACCTCAGAAACATTAAGCGCTCCTCACTCACTCCCCAGAGTGCCACAATCCTGGTTCACTCTCTCGTCACCTCACCCTTGGACTACTGTAATTCCCTTCTTTTTAGTCTCATTCACAAACTCCTCCATATAGATTCCAACTGGTCTAGAGCACTGCTGCTCTGCTCGTATCATCACCAGAACCCTGTCATCAGTCACATCACATTAGCCCTGTTATACACCAACCCACGCCATCCGACTACAAGACAAAATTTTCCATTGTGTAACCTGTTGTATGGCGACCTTGGGTTGTGCTGAAACGTGACATTTTTTTTTATCAAAGTTATTGTCTCTGAGGACCTATTTTGTGTGTCAAGCTTAATTAGAGCTCAATTTAGCTTAAATTGAATATGAAGGATTTTAATGGAAACAACTCATGGACTTTCTTGGGTTTGAAATCACCTTAGCAGACCTTGTATTGGATTGCACTGTTCTGTGATTTTTCTGCATTTTTCTGCCAACTGCATACGACTGCTACACTCAGAGGCGTCGCTGGAAATTCTGTGCCCCCTGACAAATTTTATCACAGGGCTCCCCTCTCCAGCTTCGATAGCGCAGAAATGTGCAATGTAATTGATTCAATCTGGTGCACTTTGAGATAAAAAAATATATATACATATTTACTGGCAACACCAACTACAGCAGGGGTCCAGGCGTCGAGAGTACCACGATTATGAATTTATATATATTTTTTTACTCAATAAAAAAACCTGGCAACCAGAACTCCCTAGCTCATTGTTTGCCAAAGTGGGAACCCCAGCGGTCATTGAGAGTTCCTTGGGTTTACATTAACATTGATTTGACTATATAAGCGGGTCGCAGAGGTAGGAATTCCAGTAAATGTGGTTCTGCAGACTAACTGATGGTCCTTGAAAATAAACATGCCCTAGCCAACAGTCCCAGCTCACAGCTACAAAAATATATCCTTAATTAACTTAAAAGTGATTTATATTAGGCTATACTGCCTGGTGTTAGATGAATCATAGTAGGATTTGCCTTTCCCTTGAATTAAAAGGCCATAATACCAAGAAAAGGATATGGTAACACATTGCTAGTGTAGGAAAGGCTAAAAAATACTCTAGTATAGTAGTATAGAATTTTTGAATGAATGAATGACATTTTTATTAACAGAAACGTCAAGTACACACCGCTACAACGCTGATAACAGCTTGGAGAATTACAGTACAATTCAAGTACAACTAGCAAATCTGAAAAACTGATTGGACACGTTAAGAATACACTTGTTTACAATAGTGGCAAACTTGGAGGTAGGAGTGGAGGTAAAAAGGGAAAAGAGAATTTTACAAAGAGGAGAGCAGGGTGGGAGGTACAAAGAGGAGAGGGGGGTGGGTTTGGGATTATATAGACATTTTTTGTTTTGTTTTACAGAGGCCAGTTTTGAATTGGAACGCCCTTTGAGAGCGGTTTTGAAGGAGTCAAGGGATTCACATGTCTGACAGTTGGTATAGGGCGATATTGGCTTACATTAGTACTAGGATGTATTGATCCTGATGAATCCCTCCACAATATTGTGCCATGTTTAGGATTAAGTTATTACTATTTGAACACACACTGACTGATGAGGAGTAACTCACTAATATGTCTGGATACACCATGAAAAGAGAATGACGCATGGACTTTGATCTCAAAAGAAAGGCCCAAATATGATAATAGCCCACAAATGTGATAATGGCTGCAGGCTAACAAAGAACAGACCTATTACATAAGGGGGTTTCCACTATGTGTATTTATACCATCTACTGACTTAGTGAACATCAGTGATGGTCAGTAGCTTGTTACAAGTAGCTAAGCTACATAGCTTAACTACATTTTCCTGTAACTTGTAGTGTAGCTTACTACATTTGTTCTGGGAATAGCTTGTGAAGCTACACTAATTGTTTCGAGTAACTTGTAGTGAAGCTACACTACTTGTTTCAAGTAACAAGGATTGTGGCTTACTACATTTTCCCACACACATTTTCAAATTCCATCCATTTTAATGGGTAGAAAACCTCTAATATACATCCCAAAACCTAAACATGCCACCATCCCAGGTTCAAACCAACCCCTACATTCTTATTATTGTGATTTTTTATTTATATTATATTATTATGATTATTATTTAGAAGATTGTACATTAAGTTGAGATATGTATACATACTGTATATGTAGTGTTGATGTAGCAAGCTACATCAAGCTACTTTTGTTGTGTAGCTTGTAGTGTAGCTTACAATTTTCTGGGGATAGCCTGTAGTGTGGCTACATTTTTTCGATAGTAACAAGTAGTGTAGCTTACTACATTTTCCCAGTAACTTGCCCATCACTGGTGAACATTGAACGAGACTGGACATTAGTGGACAAGGTCTTAGCTCTTTGGTTTAAAGAGCTAATAGGTAACTTGCGTGGCAAAACTATACAAATTTGTTAAGATAAATACAAATGCAAGATTTGTAATGATATTTATCATAGTGTAATCAATGTTATATAGCAGGGGTGGCCAAAAGGTAGATTGTGATCTACCAGTAGATCACACAGACAGTGCAGGTAGATCACATGACAGTCCCCATAAATCTGTAACTCTTGAGAGCGTTAAAACGAAACCAAATGGACCCGTATGAGTTACACTCTCAAGAGACAATGCAATTAGAAAATGGAGAATAATTGTTATTTTGACCAAAGTTTTGCCAGTTCTCTTTCACAATTGTGGACAAAAACATGAAAGTTCTCAGTTTTGGGTGCAAGAGACTAAACTCAACATTACTGTAGCCACGAACCCGTGTCGTGCTACTGGGGAGCGGTGGACGGCCGGCGGGCTTAGGCCGGACGTCCTAGATCTCGGGGTTATATGAAATGGGACGCAATGTCCGGAGCGACCGATCGCACAGGATGTGGGTCGCGGATGCCTTTCTTAGTGACAACCAATGATGAGGTGTGCTGAACCTCTTGTAAACCCTTCTTCCGAAAACCCGCTCCCCCCCAGACCACGGGCTTTATGGTCCGGAGTTCGCCTTCGGGCGCATTATCATGACGTCACGCTGTCGGGGCGTCGCCCTTGGCAACACTCCCCCCTGAAGCCGGGTCCCGGCTTCACAGATCGCCCGTCAATGGCGGCGTGCCGCAGCGTGTCTAGCCCTTCGGTTCGTCTTCTCTCCCGTGCTCTGGGAGGCTGGGGGCGGCCCGTCCGGCTCCCCCCGTCGCGGCCCGCCTTGACATCTTCATCGGTCTCGGCTGCGGGCCTTGCGCCGAGACCTCTCCTCCTCTACCTTCCTGACGTGCTCCCTCAGCGTGGCTGCCTCGTCCGGCAGCTTTGGGAGCTTGACCAGCCTGGAGACCGGTCGCGTGTAGGCGCGGCCGTCTACCTGTATCGTGGCCGTTCTGACCCGCCCGTCCTTGCCTGGTTGGACCTCCTTCACGCTCCCCATCTGCCAGAAAGCCCTCGGGAGCTGGGGGTCGATGACCAGGACGAGCTCACCTTTAGCGAGGTTCGGTGTCTCGGCCGTCCACTTCTGGCGCGTCTGCAGGGAGGGCAGGTAGTGGCGCGTGTAGCGCTTCCAGAACTGATCGGCGAGGATCTGGGAGTGCTTCCACCTCCTCCGGCTGAGGAGCTCGACCTCTGGGTAGATGGCCTGGGGTTTGGAGCCGTCGGATCTCCCTATCAGCAGCTGGTTCGGTGTCACAGGATCAGGGTCGCCTGCGTCCGTGGATACGTATCCCAGGGGACGGGAGTTCAGCGTGGCCTCCACTTCTGTCAGCGTTGTGGCCAGCACCTCTTCTGGGACGACCTGTGCCCCGAGGACCACCCGCAGCATAGTCTTCACTGATCTCACCTCCCTCTCCCATGCTCCGCCGAAGTGCGGGGCGGCTGGCGGGTTGAACACGAAGTCCACCTGCAGGGGGGCCATCCCGGCCCTGAGGGAAGGCTTCAGGTGATCGAATGCCTCCCTGAGCTCCCTGCTCCCGCCCACGAAGTTCGTGCCCCGGTCACAGCGCAGCTCGTACGGTCGGCCCCTGCGTGCCATAAAGCGCCGCAGGGACATGAGGAAGGAGTCAGTGGTCAGGCTGGACAGGAGTTCTATATGGATCGCCCGGGTCGTCAGGCACTTGAAGATGATGGCCCACCTCTTCTGGGTCCGGCGGCCGTCGCGGACCGTGAGCGGGCCGAAGCAGTCCATGCCGGCCGAGTAGAATGGGGGGTCCAGCAGCCTCAGGCTGGATTCCGGCAGGTCGGCCATGCGGGGCTCCCTGGGTTTGCCCTTCCATCTCTGGCACCCAAAGCACCCGGCCTGGTGCCTCTTGATGGCCTTTTCATCTCCTTTGAGTAACTCTCTGCGCCCTGCGGGTCTTTGAGCAGGCGGCTTTCTGTTGTCCGCAGCAGCCCATAGATTGCCTCCTGGCCCACTTGAGGATGGTCGTACGCCTTCCTCCACAAGAGAGGGGTGGCGTATCGCATCACTCCGTCAACCTCTATACGGACGGTCTTCTCCTGGAGCGTTTTCAGTGCTTCGTTGTCTTCCTTCGACCTGGTGACCAGTTTGTCGCTCCTGTATGGTAGCACGTCTATCTTCCACAGACGCTCTACGTGACTGTAGAACTCGGCGTCAGGGGGCGGGTTGGGCACGTAGTGGTACCTGACCATGCCGACTCGGTTCGGGTCGCTCACGCCCGCGCTGCCCACTATGGTCCACCCGAATGCTGTGTGTACTGCTATCGGCGAACCTTCTGGGCCCCTCCTGACTGCCTCCGTGGGGAACATTAGGTTGGCGTGGTCCGTCCCAAGCAGCAGCTGTGGGGTGGCGTTGTCGACGTCTTCCAGTTCCAGGTCTTGGAGGTGGAGGTATCTCTTCTGCAGCTCCTTGATCCGGTAATTGATTGGATCGAAGCTGAGGAAGTCTGTGTCCGGGGCGAACACGTTCTCGAGGAGGTACTTGTGTTGCGCACCGGACGCCGCCTGAATGTGAAAAGTCACCGAGGTGCCTGTGACCTGCCTTCCACTAGCTCGTTCTATTGTCTTAAGGTTGAACTTGTCCTGTGGGCCGCGGAGCCCCAGCGTTCTGGCTGCCTCCGGGAGGACGACCGATATCTCAGAGCCGGTGTCGAGGAGGGCATATGTTGTGAGGGCTTTGGGCCCATTGCTGAGGGTTACGCGTGCCGTCCACAGGATTCCTCCCTGCCGGCGTCCTACGGGGCGTGTGAAGCAAGCGTATTTGGTTTTGTTGGGTTTCGAGGGCCTGGCGTCTTCATTCAGCTCATGGAGAATCGGGAGGTGGTCTCCTCCGCACACCGGGCAGTTACCGCTTAGTAGGTCGCAGTCCTGGACTGGGTGATCTCTGGCACATTTCCTGCAGGCGTTCCTGGTGGTTATCCACTCTTCCCTCTCGTCTTTGTGCATGGCCTGCAGGGACGGGCATTTGTTGGTGGGGTGGGCTAAGTTGCATACCGGGCAGGCTCTGCCCTTCAGACTCGGAGAGGCGGCCTGCTGCCCGGGGTCCTGCGATGGCTGGGGCTGGGGAGAGCGGTACGGCTCTTTAGGGGGCCCAGCCCTCTTCATAATAACGTGGGAGACGGTTGCTTGTCTGTCTCTGTCTCTGTCCCTGTCCCTCCCCCCATCAGACCTATTGGGCTGATACCTGGCCGTTGGTCCGTATCTGGCTGCCTGGCCATTGTTGCGGCGGAAGTTGCTCGGCTGAGGCGGCTGTTGATGCCGAGGACGAGGTGCATCATGCAGCCTGTCCGTCTGTCCAAAGTGCGGTCGTTGAGGGGGTGGGGGGTGTCCGGGGCGGGAGGCGAAGTCTTCCAGATGGAGAGGGCCCGTCGCAGGTGCATGGCGAGATGCCGGAGCGTTACGGCTGCTGTGCCTTCGGGCATGTTCATGAGTGCGGAGTCCCAGGTGGCTCTGGTCGCTAGCGGAAGCTTCTGGGCGATCTTTCCCCCGATGGGGTTTAGGTGGTAGGTGGTGTCACGGTTGTGATCCTCGAGCTTCGTGCACAGGTCTTCCAGCAGTTCTACCAGGGGTTTGAGGGTCTTGTAGTCGGTTGGTGTGGGCGATTGTTCCAACCGAGCGAGCAGCGTCTCGATGACCCCTGGGCCGTCGTAGATGTCGTCGAGCTCCTGGAAGGCTCTGGTGTAGCCCTCTTCGCCCCTGATGGTGTCTAGGGTGTGTTCGATGGCGCGCTTCGCCTCGCCTCCTGTATGCTTGCGCAGGAGGTTGATACGCTCTGCCACTGGCCTGTCGCCGAAGAGGCGGTTAAACTCTTCTCTCCAAATAGGGTAGTAGGTGGGGCGGCGGCCATCGAAGGTCTCGAGGGTGGCTGAGTTGTCGTGGAGGGCCTTCCGTAGGTCTTCTACTCCTATCGCCTGGGGGGGCCATCGGGCCCCCATGGGTCGGTACGCGGCTGGCTCAGGCGGGTATTGAGCCTCGCGGTCAGGGGGGTTTGCCGAGGATCTGGGCGGCGAGTCGCAGTCCATGCCGTTGGGGTGAGCTCGGGGGTTCTCGAGGTGTGCGAGGATGTCCCAGACAGCCCCCTCAATACCCGCGAGCTTGTTCTCGGCAGACTCTAGCCCGCCTTCGAGGGACTCAAGCCTGCCCTCGAAGGTCTTACGAACTTCGTTGACCACTGACAGATGCAGGGTGGAGATGGTGCTGCACAGCTGCATTGAGGTGTCGGTCAGCGCCGTGGCGTAACGCGCCTGATCTTGGGCGCGCTCTCTGGTGAGGCGCTCGATTTCGCTCTTGAGGGCCGCTATGGCTTTGGCGTCCTCAGCGCGTTCTGCGGCGTGGCGCTCACGGTCGGCTTCACGATCCGCGGCGTACCTCTGGTTCTGCGCCTCAGCGGAGGACTGTATAGCTTTAAGGCAGTTGAAGACTTGTAGGACCTCGTTGTTCTCCTCGTAGCCAGCCATCTTAATTTTGTAGATGGGTGCTAAAGGGACTGTATAGGCAGTGTCCAGTCTAGGCACTGTGACTTAGGGGAGGTTCGACGTGCACAGTCAGGGCGCTCACTCGGATCCCGCGGCGTGCGAGTGGGTCCCTAGGCTGGCAAAGTCGTTTTCGAAGGACCAAAATGTAGCCACGAACCCGTGTCGTGCTACTGGGGAGCGGTGGACGGCCGGCGGGCTTAGGCCGGACGTCCTAGATCTCGGGGTTATGAAATGGGACGCAATGTCCGGAGCGACCGATCGCACAGGATGTGAGTCGCGGATGCCTTTCTTAGTGACAACCAATGAAGAGGTTCAGCACACCTCATCATTGGTTGTCACTAAGAAAGGCATCCGCGACTCACATCCTGTGCGATCGGTCGCTCCGGACATTGCGTCCCATTTCATATAACCCCGAGATCTAGGACGTCCGGCCTAAGCCCGCCGGCCGTCCACCGCTCCCCAGTAGCACGACACGGGTTCGTGACTAAACTCAACATTACAAACTGTCAACTCAAACATCAAATACTGTTTTCAAATGTCAGTACTGGCAGAAAACCTTCTAATTATCTCCCTCTATTTTTCACTATGAGTGCATTATTCTTAAACACTGCAACATTAAGTAACACCATCACAACTATTTCAAAGACAGCTCAAACTTTCTAGAGGGCCTTGAAATGGATTTTCAGTAATGAAACAATCACATTTTTTACGTGCAGATCTTGTTGAGTCGGCCATTTTGAAAGTAGCTCTCAAGTCAAAAAAGTGTGGGCACCGCTGTTATATAGGCATTAACTTCGCCCCCTTTTGCTTCTAGCAATGTAACAGTGGTTTACCCTGGGAACGAGAGCAGAGCATGCTAGAGATTTCCACTTTTTGCACGCTGCAGAAAAAACTAACGTGTGTCCTTTGGCTGCAAAGCATCACATTCATTTGCAGTGCACTTGTTTGACCTTTTATACACAGAGGATGAACACGAATAGGCTCTGTAGTCCTCCAGAATTCCCTCTGGAGAGAGCCTCATTATACTCTGCATGCATAATTGCCTCTGTTATTATTTTGATATTTTTTTGTGTGGTCTTAATGAGTACACAATTAGCGTTCCCGAGCTCTGTTACTAAAACACCGGACCTCACCTCATCTCACCTATCCCGTAACCCCGGAGGGTCCTTAATTGGGGTAAACCGGGACGATCCGTTGAACAGCTCTCTCTCTCTGAAGTCCTTGGCAGCTCTCATTGCTGAGTGTGCAGAGTGTACCATTCTTCGATGGTATCTTCCCATCTTTTTGTCTTCCTCTTTTCTGGCAACCATGTGCAGTGCCTTACAAAATATCCTTTTCGATGCTTGAGGATCTGGTCATGCCTCGGTTAATGCTTTGTGACAGTGGTAAGAATGTCACTATGTCATCCTTAAGTCATCATCATCAGGTCATCATTGAGATCCATCAAGCCTCAAGTCAGTGGTAAGAAGGTCATTTTGTCATCATCAAGTCATCATCATCAGGGTTGTCATCGACATCGTCATCATCAAGTCGTCATCATCTATTTAAGATTTTTAAGATCTCCCTTTTGGCAGGAATACTGTATGCTTGGAAGATGAACATAAGGTACTTCCAAACACCTCTGATCTATATATCAAAGTACTGTAGACACTAAGTTCCAGCTGCTGGAGGGAATGTGGGAAGAATGATGTCGGTTATGCCAAATTTTTCCTTATGGGCTGGTGAGTTGCGGGCATGTGCATTTCTCAGCGCAAAAAAAAACACAGGTCTCATTGAAAATGAACTAAAGGCGCGTATTATTTCTCTATTTCTTCTATTATGTCTGTTGCTAGGACAGGTTAGTCAAGACACCAGAAACAGCATGACATCATCATCACACATCCTGTTTCGGAGATCTGACGCTTCAAAATAAGTTTTTTTTTTTTACCGATTGCATTGGCTTGAGCTGTGGCATAGGGCAGAAAACGGCGAACGCGCACGGTCAATGTGTTAACTTGCGCCGGCTCTAGATTGCTGGAAGCAGCAGTGCAGTGTTGCCAACTGCCTAAATCCAAAATGCACTAGTGGCACTTCCAAAATGCACTAGAATGTGCTAGATCAGGGGTTTTCAACCTTTTTTATCCCACGGACCACCATTTGAGGACATTTTGCCCCACAGACCCCTAAATCTAAAGATTTATTTTGCTTTTGTCCACAATTCCAGGCTGGATTTGGGAAACAAAACAGGCAAAACATACATTCCAAAATGGCTAATTCAGATGATGAATATTTTAACTCTTGAGAGTGTAAAAATGGTTTCATTTTTTACGCTCTCAAAGAGTTACATCTGGTTAGCCAACTATCCATCATTTAGCCTGAGGACCACTGGTTGAAAACCACTGTTATAGGAGGGAAAATGGTGAAAAAAGAGGGTTTTATCCCTGGCGCCTGTCAATCAATTTCCCCCCAACTCAACAACCAAAAAGCACTAGATTTTCCGCCAGGAGTTTTTCACTAATTTTGGCACTAGGGGGGTCTGAAAAAGCGCTAAATATAGCGACAAATGCACCAAGTTGGCAACAGTGCAGCAGTGTAGCATGTGCACATTCATAGTTACTCAGCACAGTCTACTTCATATAGGGCACAGGCTGGTCCGTGCCCTTAAGTAGGTCATCATGTCAACATCACGTCATCATCATCAAGCTCATCATCAACATCATCATCAAGTCATTTAGGCTCTCCCTTTGGCAGGATTTGCTTGGAAAATGAACATAAGGTACTTCCAAACACCTCTGTCTATATCAAAGAAGTACACACTAAATTCCAGCTGTTGGAGGGGATGTGGGCAGAAGAATGCGGATCATACCCATTTCCTCACATGTCCCAAAATACAAACCTTCTGGACTGAAAGAAGTTCAAAAAAAAAAAAAAAACGGTATATATTGTTGGGAACATGACCCAAAAGTTTACAAAGTGAAGTTCTATATCTGTTTTTGAATCTTGAGGAACAAATATCGAAGCTGGAAAAGTTTGGAACTACCCAGGGTTGAGAGATGGTTGGATAAGGTGGGGGATATGCGACCGAGAAGCTGACCTGTAATATCAATGAAGAGGACAAGCTCTCTATCTTTAAATCAATATTTTCTTCTTACTTGTTGTTGTTTGGACATGTGTGTGTGTGTGTGTGTGTGTGTGTGTGTGTGTGTGTGTGTGTGTGTGTGTGTGTGTGTGTGTGTGTGTGTGTGTGTGTGTGTGTGTGTGTGTGTGTGTGTGTGTGTGTTTAATGCGTGCACCTGTACTATACAAAATATATAGTGCAGAGAGGAGGAGGACACTAGAGCAGCACGGATGATTTAGGCCGTTTTATTAGTAGCTGCCAGTAACAAAAAAACGACCAAAGTTTCGACCCTAATAGGTTTCGACCTTAGGTGGTCTTCGTCACCTGGATTACCCTGACGAAGACCACCTAAGGCAGGGGTGGGCAGTTATTTTTCCCAAGGGGCCAAATGAGATACATCAAATATTGTGGAGGGCCAAGACTATAGGCTGAACTAAAGTCTGTGTAATATTAATTTAATTTCAAGATAAAAGTAATTGTAAGACCAACCATTTTGACACCAGGGCCCACTATTTATTCAGTATTTGAGCCACGGACAAGCATTTGAGGACATTTTAGCCGCACAGACCCCACAATACCGCAATACCAGGCTGGATTTTACAAACAAAACAGGATAACATAGATCAAAAAGACCATTCTTTTACATTCTCTGATTGTGTAGACTTGGGCTAATTCAGATGATGAATATTTTAACTCTTGAGAGTGTAAACATGAAACCAAATGGACCCGCAAGGGTCCATTTGGTTTCTTTTTTATGCTCTCAAAGAGTTACATCTTGTTAACACTCTCCGTGCCAGCCCTTTTTCATATTTTTGGAGGTAGCCAGTGCCAGTTTTTTTCATCAAAAACTCATATTTCATATTTCGGTCCATGTTTCCCCACGGACAAGTTAGTTGGCGACACACACTTCCGGTTGCGGTTTGGTGGGTCTCTTGTTATTGTCTATCAATGGTGGATGCGGTCGCTGCTAGCTGCTGTTAGCATGGGGATCGAATTAAACCGGCGCCGGTAACTACGTCACGTACAGTAGCGTTAACGTCAGCGGCATCAATTGTTACTGTAAATCATAATGATAACGGGAGACGTAGATCTATTTCAATGGCATGAAAACTGTTAACCAACTTTCCATATTTAACTGGAACTCTCTTAAGGACCACTGGTGGTCCCCGGGCCGGTCAGAGTCAGCCAAAGGGCCGCATTTGGCCCCGGGCCGTATAATGCCCAGGTGTGAGCTAAGGTCAAAAACCTACTAATTATAATAAAAAGGCCTAAATCGTGCAGCCCCAGTGTCCTCCTCTCTACACTGTCCCTGCACCTGTGATGCATGGATTTTGGCCACATGTGAGGCGCGTTTGGCAGACTCCCTTTGTTACAAAATAGTATTGGAAATGTGTTCATTAGCAAAAAAAAAATATATATATATATTAGAGCTGTCAATCGATTAAAAAATTTAATCGCGATTAATCGCATGATTGCCCATAGTTAATCTTTGATTAATTGCAATTTAATCACATATTTTTATGAGTTCTAAATATACCTTAAATGAGTGTTTTTCAAGAATATTCATATCAAAGTCAATTATTTATTCTGCATTTGAGCCACAGAACACCATTTGATGACATTTATTTAGACTTCCAGACCTAAATTAAAGAATTTGTCAACAATATCATTTGGAACGAACATGCACATTTTGTAGAAAGTTCTCTACATTCTCTAATTGTGTAGACTTATTTTAAAGTAACTTAACTGATGTAGATATTTAAAAATTATTCAGCTGCATTTGGCGAAATTGAACCAAATAGACCCACTTGGCCTTTGGTTTTACTGTGAGTTAATCTCGCACTAAAAAAATTAATCGAGTTAACTCACGGCTGAGTTAACTCGCAATTAACTACTTAATGCTGACAGCCTTAATATATATATTACCTAAGAGAGCACAGAAGTGAAAATAGCAGATGCGTTATGAGCTTGTAGATTGAGTATTTTTTTTTTTTATTAGTCAACAGTTCATGATTATTTTTGTGGATAGATTGAGATCCACATTGGATCAACCCTGTTCCCATGCGGTTGATAATCATGTTGGGCAATCCAGTAGCCTACAATCTAAAACCAATCCAAAATGAAAACGACTTGTTTTGATTTTGTTATACAACTGTCAGACAAAAGGTCATTATGGATCCCTCTCAAGCCAAATTCTCTTTCTAGAAGAAGGACTTGATGGATGTCAACCGAGATGGAAATAATGACCAAGTAAAAAGGCACAAACCACGAAGTAAAAAGAATGTACACTATGGCGCCTCCATCTATTCATAGTGTTGATTTGTCTAATGAGGCGTCTATGTTAATAAGATCCAGTCACAACAAACGTCTGTGGACAGATTACAATAACGGTGTCTCTCCGTTTCGGCCAATCCCAAAACCATCAGTTGCTCTTTTTTCACCACAAAGCCTTGCGGTCCCAGGCATTTTTGGTTTACAGTAATTTGAAAACTAGGTGTCTATTGGAGGTCAACATTTGCAGCCCCATCAAAAAAAGCTATCTAAATATACTGACAATTTCATTAAATAAACATAAATCGGAGTGGATGACTAACAGGGAAGAGATCCAGGAGGAAAAAAAAAGTGTTTGGCTGTGATATACTCAGAAAAAAATATATTTTCTGAGTATATCATAACTCTAGAATTATGATATACAGTCATCTAAAGAGATGAGGTAAAACATTTGAGAAGACTAAACTTGTTTTTCTTCGATATACTAAATCAAAATCTGCTGTCAAAATCAACATAGATGCTAACCAGGTCCAGTAGATGATAAGCAAGAGCCTTGTTTTTTTCCCCTGTTTTTTCCATTTCCTAAAAAGTAAGCAGTTTGGACATGGATGTTTTCCGCCTGACAGATGCGATTTATTCAAATGTCAAAGTGCACATAAAACTTTATGGTACTGTGGCATCTGATTCAAACAAACACTCAGTAGACACGTTCCACAGGGGCCGAACCAGGCACATTTATTAAACACGGTTTTGTCAAATAATCGTTTTCAGGCCAGGCATGGAGTGCGACAGGGGCGGATGTAACATGTCCCATTTGGGGGGGCAAGAGAACATGTTGGAGGGGCAAGAGAAAATGGTATGGGGGCGGCTTCATGAAGCCGCCCCCATACCATTTTTGGTTACAGGACTTTTATTAGTCAAGTAAAGCATCAATAATAACATCAGTTGTTGCTGAAGTTGCAACAGACAGGCAGCATGCATAAAGCTAAAGGTCTGACTCAGAGAGTTTTCTGTTTTCAATGATGAAATGCTGTTGGTTTAGTGGTGACACAGTATAGTTAGTTAGTAGCAGTACAGTAGTAGTGTTTCAAATCATTTTAATTATAAGAACTTTAATTTGAAATATCTTGGGTTGTTTTGCATGGCATCGTGTTTGGGGGGGGGGGGGGGGGGGGCAGTTTGGGCATTTAGGGGGGCATTGTCATTTAGGCCCATATAGATCTGCCCCACTTTATTGTTTGTTAGTTTGTTTGTATCGTAATCCTGTTGAGCTAAAGTTGAGTCGTCCGGTTTGCCTCAGGATTAGTATAATTATAACTTAATTTCTTGCCTTATATGGTTTAAAGTAAAGTATCGGTCTTCAGAGTAGATAAGGATAACTGAAATTATAGCTTTAGCCTAAGGAAGGTAATCTAGTTTTCCATGTCAGTTCTTCATGTCACGTCTTTTTCCAATCCTCATTTAATGGTGAGTCCCTGTCCGTATCTGCCTTTGTTTCAGAAAAACATGCAATCAATAACAGTTCATGAAATGGCATAGAATGTGATAATAACAGACTGGGAGGTTTTGTCTCACACCTGGACTGTCTGCCTGGAGAGAGAGCCTCTCATAAACTGAGACAGGGCATGGGGTTTTATGGGCGTTCATCACTGCAGCTGTCAATCAGCTGATGGAGCAAGATACTACCTTTTACGAAGAGCCTCAGTTTCCATGGGCGCAAGCTGACGGGACGCTTGTGTTACGGGCCAGCGTTGGCTACTGCTAGTAGGATGGGGTTACATATAACCTACATGCCTAAACCTAACCTAATGGAACCTTACGGGTCCATTTGGTTTCATTTTACACTCTCAAGAGTTACATTATATTTAAACATCTGAATTACGGAATTTCAAGAGTCCACACAATTAGAAAATGGGGAATAATTGTTATTTTGACCAACGTTTTGTCTGTTCTCTTTCCCAATTGTGGACAAAAACAAACAGGAATGTTCCTAGTTTTGGGTGCGAGAGACTAAATTCAACACCACAAACTGTCAACTCAAACCCCAAATACTGTTTTCAAACGTCAGTGCGTAGCATATACAAGAAAACCTTCCAATTCACCCCCTCTATTATTCATTGTAAGTGCATTATTCTTAAACACTATAACAGTAAGTAACACCATCACCACTATTTCAAAGCTCATGTGTAGATCTTGTTGAGCCGGTCATTTTGAAAGTAGCTCTCAAGTCGAAAAAGGTTGGGCACCCCTGGCCTAAATCTAACTAGCAAGTGCCCCCTCAGTGGCCATCTACTCTGTGAAAAAAAGACCCGTCCGATGGAGTGAATCCATTGGAATGTACCTCCTTTCAATGACGCAGCGCAGGTAGTGATCTGGTTGCCCTCGACCTGCTCTGCCTCTCCTGTCAGGCCACTGTTTCTCCGCCAAACACCGCCATACAAATATAAATGCCCAGCTAAGACGCGTTTTCACTGAGATTAAAGAGAAACCGAGAGATCCTTTTGATCATAGACAGCCCAGTTAGATGATTTCCATGTGTAGCCGAGGTATCCCTGCCACATTTTCATTTCATGTCACATCATCATTCAGAACGAAAGCCCCTTCCCATGACAGCCGTTTCTGGGATGGTCGTTGCCAATGTGGCGCTCTTCATGGTCTGCGGGTCTCCTGAACTCGTTAAAGAGTTATAATATACAGCAGGGGTGCCCTTTTACGGCGATGGTGGACGACCAGTCGATCGTAAGCGCAGTAAGCGCACGTAGTCCGCCTGGGCCTGGGCCACAAAGAATCCTGGGTCAGTCACATACATGCTCATTTGAGTTGATTAGTCCCTCCAAGCCAGATAGTAAAAGACGCCTACCTTGTAGCAGCAGACTTGTTATATAGTGATTTTAAAAATAATCTGAAATAGTATCAGGGGCTTACACACACACACACACACACACACACACACACACACACACACACACACACACACACACACACACACACACACACACACCCCGATCCCCCCTTATAGGTCTTTTTTTTTTTTCAGGGCCGGATTTAGCCAGCCCTACTAGGGTGGGCTGGAAGCAGTGGTTTTCAACCTTTTTGACACCAGTGCCCACTATTTATTCAGCATTTGAGCCACGGAACACCATTTGAGCAATGGTTGAGTTTGGTTTCATTTTTACGCTCTCAAAGAGTTACAACTGGTTAACCAACTTCAAGGACCACTAGTGGTTCTCTGACCACTGGTTGAAAACCACTGCTATTACCTTTAATTGAGTAGGCAGGGTGCACATTTGGGTGGGCTCTGCCCTGCCCTGCCCTGCCCCCCTCTAGATCCGGCCCTGGATTTTTCTCCTCGGAACCCAGGCCCTGGACAGTGAACATGGCACGGGTATGAGCCCCGCTCGTGATGTGGGTAATCTGGGGTCAGTGGTGGGCCTTATCCCCAGGTCTGTGCATCGCTCAGTTGTAGTATGTATGGAGGACCCAGGGGCGACCTACGATAGAGGAAGCGGGAGGGGCACTCATATCTGCAGAGAATCACTAAATATATTGAAACACAAGGCCGTCATTTTAGTAGAAGGTTGATGATTTTCAGAGCCTGATCATATGTGGCAAAGACTTCTAGAGTCCACTGTGCTTCGATGGCATAGTATTTACGAGTGAGTGTTTCCTGAATAAGATATCTCTTTCCAACTGACTTAGTGCAAGTTCAAGTGGAGCATCTCGACACTGGAAGAAATAAGCTGCTTGAATCCCATGGGGTATACTCCTTTGATACTTTGTTCCAGAATAACACAGCTGTGGACAGAACAGATGTTTATAGTTGATGGCCCTTGCAGATGCTGGTGTTTGCTTACTGTATATCAATTTCTGCGTGTGTGTGTGTGTGTGTGTGTGTGTGTGTGCGTGTGCGTGTGTGCGCGCGGTTGGCGTGCATGGTTATGAGGGATGTGAGTGGATGGGTGGTCACATTATATACTGTACACATATATTTATACAGTATGTGTCATTTAGTAATGTCTATGTGCATGTGCAGTAACTTACTTTACTGACTGTAAAGAAATGCAAGAAAATAGGAAATCCGCACAAACAGGATGTGCATTTATTCACTCTGCTGGAGTTGAAACCCCAAAGACACATACATCTGCTGATTACTGTAAATGTTAAAAGCATCTGGCTGATAAGATACATATATGCCTATAAAACGATAAACACCTTAAATATTTTATTTCATTCATAGATAATCTTTCACTCCAACTGCTCCTTTCTGAATGTATGGAATACATAATTAATAAACAGCTTAATACTTCCTAAGGATAACATAAAAGAAAATATTTTGAATGCTTTTAAATGGCATGCACTCCATATATTCCAAACATGGTCATGTGACATCATCGACTTGCTTGAAACTTCCATGTCGGCTGCAAACACATCCACCGACGGCGCCTCCAGGCTTGAAGCAACGGGTGGTGGCCAAGTTTGGTACTGCAGGCAGGTGGAATTCATGCACGAGCGCCCCGAGAGCACGCACGCTGGTTTGCTTTGTGCACGCAGACGGGGCAGTTTGTGTTTAAGTTGTTTTATGGATGAACCACCGGTCCTCACATCATATACTACCTCTCAAAACATAATGGATGTATTATATGACAGATAATAAGCTCACAGCAAACCCACAAGCTTGTTTTTTGATGCTGTTTAGTTTTTTTTTTTTTTCCTTTGCTCGTTCTCGACAGCGCTCGTTCATGAATCCTTTCTGTTCAGGGATAATGCCGTTCATGGAGGAATACTTCCGCATTTGACCACCAAATTTTTGGTGGTCAAATGCGGAAACAGGCGCACTTCCGGCCGTCTTCCGGGGGCTTCAAAGCGCCACTGAGCAACTTGTATTGAAATGAACGACAAAGGGGCGGGGCTATCGCTCCAGTCCGCTCTCTATATTTTATAACTCTATGGCTGCAACTAGCTAGCTAGAACTACAGCAACAGGTTATTTCAGCTACACAAGCCTACACATTGCCAAAGGTGAAACAGGTGGGACCATAAAGTGCCCTCTGCTTCAATTGTCGACAGATCACAGCATTTGGAAATTGTTAAGAGCCAACGCATGTCCTGAGAGAGAGAGGCTGCTGCATGCAACGTTGAGTCCAAATCAAGCCAAACCAAAGAAATGGAGAGGAGAGGTGGAGACGAGAGGAGTAGTAAAATAGGGTTGGGGTCCGGGTAATAACTGTCCGCCCCAATAGATCTTGTTTTACGTCACTCCATTCCAGAGAGTTGACTTATTATTATAGTGGATTACCTTTAACCGTAGGTTTGAAATGGTTCAAGGTCACAAGTGGAACAGTTTGTCCTCTTATAACCACTTACACCTCAGATAACCAGAAACAGCCCACTTTGGTGGCCTTGTGGTGGTGTGTGTGTGTGTGTGTGTGTGTGTGTGTGTGTGTGTGTGTGTGTGTGTGTGTGTGTGTGTGTGTGTGTGTGTGTGTGTGTGTGTGTGTGTGTGTGTGTGTGTGTGTGTGTGTGTGTGTGTGTGCGCGTGCCCTGAGACCGGGAAGTCAATCCCAGGCTGTGTCTTATCAAAGACATATAAGGCTACCTAATGCTTCTCCCAGCTTGCCATGCTCTCAACATCAAGGGCTATATTAAAAATAAGTCCCTGTAACATATTAGCATTATGTCCAGGGGTTGTACTTGTATATCAAGCTGCCTCACACGATCCAAACAGCCAGAGACATTTTCCTGTAGAAGCAGGAGTAGCCGCTAATATAAGCTATAAGCTACTAAGCTACTAAGCTTCTACACACAAGTCTTGGTCACTGTTTTTGAATGGTCCTCAGGGGCGGATATAACATTTCCCAATGGGGGGGGGGGGGCAGTTACAGGACTTTTATTAGGCAAGTAAAGCCTCTCAAGAGTTAAAATTCATCATGTTAATTAGCCCAGGTCTACACTACTAGAAGATTAATGGTCATTTTTATCTGTATGTTAATTTGCCTGTTTTGTTTCCCAAATCCAGCCTGGAATTGTGGACAAAAGCAAGAGAAATCTTTAGTTTGGGGGGGGGGGGGGGGGGGGCTCTGTGGGGCTAAAATGTCCTCAAATGGTGGTCTGTGGCTCAAATTTTGAATAAATGGTGGTCCCTGGTGTCAAAAAGGTTGAAAACCCCTGCCATACAGCCATTTCTGGTTACTCCAGCTGTGCTGTGCTATACTGTATACTCTGCAGGGGAATGATGAAGTGCCTCATGGGTGAGGCCTGTGCGTCCCACTGGCCACTGCTACCACTTGGCTGTTTAGTGAATTCCCACAATTGTTCTCACTGAGAGCTCCAAGTTGTTTGCTGACAACCGAGGCCAATGGCCGGGCAGTTAAATATAGCTTTTCTCATGAAACGCAAGGGAGTCATATAAGATTCCTGTTTGGGGCTGATACCCGTGCCATATCCAGGGCCTGAAATATTCAGCTATGTCTGCCTCTATCACACTGCAGTGCATTATGGGTACTGCTGATGTCTCTGACGTGGTTGAGTCCGTATTGACTTCAGATACATACTGATAATACTCATGCCCTGAATCACATTTTTTGGTCGGTGTAAATTGTTACACACTTTGAATAGATTGTGCAATTCATGCATTCACCCATTCATTCACATGAAACCATGCAAGGCACCAAACTGCAATTAGGGGTTCAGAGGATGCTTTTACAACTCTGGGTGACTCTCGGGTGAATCAAACCTAGTGCCTTGCGGTTCCCTGGTGACGCTCTACCGGCCTGATCCGCTGTCTTCCCCCGAATGGATGTGGCAGCTTTTACTGTGCTTGAAACACCCTACCACCAAAAATACAGTATCTGTGTAATACAGACCGACATGTTTTGGCACTCATTATTTTTTAATAGAGCTATAGGAAAGACAGAGATGAAGTAGTGGGCGGGGAATGTCTGCATGCCGGGGCCAGGAATTGAACCAGAGACTTGCTGATCAAAGGCAGAGAATGTTGCACCCATGTGATATATGCACGGTAATATATGCTGTGGGCGGAGTGCCTCAGAGTCAGTACCGAGGGAACTCTTCCATCTACCAGATGGCTCTATTAGATGCATCTTCATTAAAACTGAAAGGAGAGGGAGTTGGCCTGGCAGCGACCACAAACACACCGATACTGAGAAATGTACTTCGCTTCACTGAGCCTGACCCGCACGAGTGAAACAAGGTGAACAACTTTGGCGAGAAAAAAAGATCGGAATGCCATTCTATCCTTTCTTCCATCCCTCCATCCAGCCTTATTTCCTTTCTTGTCGGAAGAAACAACGGCCGTGCACAACAACAACGGCCATGTGTGTTGATATGTGAGATATACAGTCTAGCAACATCAGTATAATGAATTGGAGTCTCTGATTATACTGAGCCCTGTAAACAAGACGCAGTGGAACAGTATTTCATGCTTTTCCGATGTTTTGCCTGCTCTAGCATTTCACAGAACTCGGACGATAAAGGAAATGGTTACAGGCAGGTACAAGGACTTTATGTCAATGTCGAAGTAGGCCTGAGTGGAACTGAATATATATTTTGCAATATTTGTTGTGAAATGTAAAAAAAGAAATACCTCACTCATCAAATGTGGTACCTCCCTCATTCCATGATGTTCTAAAAAAAGATGTATTACGTTTGTACAGAGGGCATCCAAGGTCTTTTAGAGGGGCTCCACCATGAATTTGATATTTGTCAAGACGTTTTTCACCCTGAGAAATCTGTATTATTGTCTCCACCGAAAGGTGGTGACTATAATCCGTAACCTGTCCGTCCGCCCATCTGTCCATGTGCTTGATGTTATGACGACGTCATTGGATGTTCAGCACTGAGTCCAGGCAATCTTTAAAAAAAAAACAATGATTCTTTATTTCTGTAATTTCATGAAACACATACAGCTTTTTGATGTTTTCACACCCAGGCAAACATCTAATCTCTTTGGGTGCCAATCAATCTAGCCCAGGGGTCAGCAACCTGCGGCTCAGGAGCCGCATGCGGCTCCAGAACACAGCCCTAGTGGCTCAGTGGCTGTAGCATTATTACATACACACACTGTGGTGATCCACACCAAAATAATATAAACATTTCAGTCACCCAAAACGCGTTGCGCTGTCTGACAGTTGCCAGTTAAAGTAGCACTTGGCCATGTCAAAAAAGCCCAGCAGTTATCAGAGGTGGAGCTTTCAATCTGAACCACCCATTTTCAAAGGTTTACTCAGTTTACTATGTCATTAATATACCTTTAGAGATGTTGTGTGGACTAGAAATGGAGTTCTGTAAAACTCCTTTATTTTTTTATTTTTTTAGAAACTCCATTTCTGAAGAAAGGTTGTGTTTCACCATGTTAATGATTTTTCTTTGAGGACCTTTTTTTCTGAGAGTGTGCAAATTTGCACACTCTCAGGAAAAAAATAATAAAATGCGGCTCCAGACAGATTTTGAATTTAATTTTGGGTCGAAAATGGCTCTTTCAACATCTTGGGTTGCCGATCACTGATCTAGCCATTCAGAATAGAATATTGCATGGAGTATTTTATAGCCAATTATTTTTTAAACCTTGCTCTCCCAAATAGGCCATGCAAACTCCGACTTGGCTAGTGTCCACGATACGATATTTTGGTTATGTCAACAACTACAAATGGAAGAGAAGCTATATGTTTGGGCAAAGGAGTAGGAGTAATAGAAACTATATACTGTACTTTTTTGTTGCACAAATAAGTTCAACTTGCCCAAGTATTGATTCCAGCTCCAAGTTCTATGCACAATGAGACCGAAGGGATAGTATTGTGAAAGTTACTCTTTATTAAAACGGAATTCCACCCATTTTTAACATTTTTCTGAGAGCGTACAAATGGAACCAAAGGAACCCTAACGGGTTCATTTGGTTCCATTTGTACGCTCCCGGAAAAAAGATGTATTTTCACCATGTTAATGGATTTCTTTAGACCTTTAGACCTCCATTTCTGGGGAACATAGAATGGGGGAACTTTTTTATCATGTCCACACAACATCTCTAAGGTATATTAATGACATATTAAAATGTTGAAAATGGGTGGAGTTCCCCTTTAAAGCACCAGTCATAAACTTTGCACCAAATTTACCATTCATCATGAGGTGCAAATGGTCCCCTATATACCCAGAGTGTACAAGTATGTTTGTATGGTGTGCCAACATCATGCAAGCTGAACAGCGCTGGGAAAATGCGGTTGTGTAAGGCTGTATTCCCAAATGAGCAATTAGGGACAGCATGGTCACTGCAAATGTGTCGTTTGATCAGGAGCAGCCAGTCTGGGCATACGGCCATTTAGCATGCCGACTACTTAATGACAGCATCCTTGGTTTGAGTGTGACTAAAGACCAGTGTTCTACACAGGGGCGGATGTAACATTTCACAATGGGGGGGGGGTCAGGAGAAAATGGTATGGGGGCGACTTCGTCGCCTGTGGCGCGAAGCGCATCCGTACCATTTTCAGTTGCAGGACTTATTGTAGGCAAGAAAAGCATCAATAACAACAGCAGTTGTTGTTGAAGTGAAGTTGCAACAGACACGTGATGTGATGGTTTCAATGATGAAATGCTGCTGGTACAACAATTGCAGTTAGTTAGTAGCATAGTGCTTCAAATCATTTTAATTATTTTAGGGGGGCATTGCCCGCCCATGCCCATGCCTAGATCCGCCCCTGGTTCTACAGTGGGGAAGGGGGGAGGGGGGGTCTCAACCTTTCCAGGTCGTGACCCCCACAATAATCATATTGAACTGGGTACTCCCTACCAATCAATCAACAAGGAGTTGAGATATTCAATTTGGTTTCAGTTTAGTTTCATTTTAATTGTGAAAATAGCAGATCCACAAGCTCAAAAAGCATCCTGCTTTTGCCTGTTTCTTATATATATTTTGACCAGTTTCTATAGTATGGTTTGTTGATTACTTTTGTCTTGTGTAGGCATTAAAAAGGTAACTTCATCCTTTTAGCAACATATATTTATATTAACGATGTTTAGGCCGAATAAATAGTGGGCCCTGGTATCAAAAATGTTCAAAAGCACTGCTCCTTATGAAAAACTTTAGAGTTTCCCACCCTGCCATTCTTCCAGCCCACCCTAGTAGGGCTGGCTATATCTGGCCCTGGCTCGGCTCATAGGCTCGGCTGCGCCAAATGATTAGAGAATCCACTCCTTCCTGGAACAGAAACGGCACTGTGCAGGTCTACTGGTAGAGGGTCCTCACTCCTCAATGTTTGTTTATGTTACAGATCTTAGTCATAGGATCTGTTAAGCAGATAAGGTGCTGCAATGGGGAGACCTTGCCATCGACCTGGTAAAACAGGGAAAAATGAAAGACACAGGTGACGACGCTGTTCTCCTCTTAGCCTCCTCATGCAGAATGAGTTTATTAATCAATCAATCAATCATATTTCTTCTCTCTGTCTTTTTGTTCAATCAATAATTCAAATAACATAGTCACAATAGTCTTTTTCTTTTCTCATAACATTCACAATTACAGTAATTCACTTTTAAATTCACATTTGAGTGCAATAAACGTCTTTAGTTACTTTCATAACCTTAAAACAACTGTTTTTAGCAAACATCAAAAATATGTGGAGGGTCCCTTTAATGTCTGTATCAGACTGTATAGTGCACATAAATCAATGTGTAGATATTCAACCAGCATAGCCTACTGGACAGCTACAAACCTACTAGGTAAGTATTTCAAGTGTACTGAGGTAAGTATATGGCTTTTAGGAAAACGTTTTTTATACTTTATATACTGTAATACTAATAAGTGCATTAATAATGTAAATAAATGTCCCAAAACTGTACAAAACGTTTGTCATCAATACTGTCTTACTGTACCAAAAACGAAAATAAAGCTTTACAAAATGACCCATTAAAACACCATCCTAAACTGAATACAACATGGAATGTTCTGGAGCCCACGTGAAGAACGCAACTTTTCAGCATAACAATGGCAGCGCCATTTTAGGGGTACAGCAGAAACAAGAACACACAGTACTATTGGCCACAAAACCACTCAAAATGTACTTGTTCTGACTGAAAACGATCTCAAAAGTTAAATACAACTTAGGAAGCAACTGTGTGCAGTTCGAGTGTCTTTTGGGGTGTACAAACCTGGTAAAACAGGGGAAAATGAAAGACACAGGTGACGACGCTGTTCTCCTCTTAGCCTCCTCATGCAGAATGAGGAAGTTCGCTTAGTCCATTCAACTTGTGAGTCTCTGAGAACGCGAGGCGCCACCCTGCCCCCTGGTGGCAACACCAGGAATGTTACACTGTATTGAGTGTCTCTGAGCTTGGAATTAAACCAAGAGGTATTTTGTATTGTCCATTCGAGTCCATTGGGAAACACTCTGTACTTGTACCAACAAAAAAAACATCTTCAAAATTAAAACAAAATACAACCACAACATAAATGTGACCATACATTTTGTGTGCGTCACACGCTCCCCGACAAAAGAAAAATGGCTCCAGACATTCAAATCTAAACTACTAAATTCCAAATACAAAAATACATTCTTCAATTCTCAAAGGTAGGTTTCAGGTAAGTATCAGGTAAGTACCAAAAACAAAAAACAGTGTGTGTCTGTCTGTGTGTGTGGGTGTGTCTGTGTGTGTGTGTGTGTGTGTGTGTGTGTGTGTGTGTGTGTGTGTGTGTGTGTGTGTGTGTGTGTGTGTGTGTGTGTGTGTGTGTGTGTGTGTGTGTGTGTGTGTGTGTGTGTGTGTGTTCACAGGTTCAGGTTCGAGGTAAGTACTGTATTGAGGTAGGTATGTCTGTAAGTATGCTGTATGTCTGTGTATGTCTGGTACTTTGTACTTGTGTCAATCAGTGAGTGTCAATCAGTTATGCGAAGAGTGGTCGACTGTATGGCATGGTTGGAGTGTAGGGTAGCATTTGGTATGGGAAAGGGTATGGCAGTGTTTGGTTGAGGTATGAAGGTGTTTGATTGAGGTATGGCAGTGCTTGGAAAGGTATGTATGCCATTGAATGTTGCCCCATCTCCCAGCCGGGCATCGATGGCGCTTCAAAGGCTCCCACTGCGTTGATCATCGTCTGGGGTTGGTAGGAGGGTTGGCCCAGTGAACTGTAGGTGAACATCTGGGTAGGCCTTCTGTCACGTCCTGATCTTCGTGGTTGTGGACTACTGGGTTGGTCAAAGGTAGGTTGCGAACTGGCGGGCTGATCACAGGTAGGTTGCACACCACTTGTCTGAGGTGGCATTTCTCTTTGCTGGTTCGCCTCTTCCTGTTCATGATCTGAAGGTACTGTGTCGGCAGGTAACTGCTCTTCAGTTTCTCTGTTCTCTCTCACAGGCATTCCCACTCTCCTTTCTTGGACAGGATATGGTCTGTGGTCGAATCTGGTTTCTCTTTCAGGTATGAGTGGTCTGGTTTGTTCGAATCTCTGTGTGTCTGTCACGTGAACAGGGTTTCTCTGAGGTTCACAATAGGGCTGTGCTTGTGAGGTCTCAGGTTCTCTCAGTATTGGCACTCTCAGCCAGTAGCGTGGTTCATCATCCTCTGAGTCTGAGGACTCGCTGCTGAGACTCTGTTCATTCTGTTTCCTTGAACTTGACTGTCGATTCCTTGTTTTGTGCTGTGGTTGTGGCGCAGGTAGGTCTCTCGGTGAGTTTCTTTTCTTTCCAGGTTGTGGCTGCGGAGGTAGGTCTACAGGTAAGTCATTGACCACGTGAAGCAGGTTGCGGTGCAGCGTTCGGACCCTGTTTCCACCTGTTTCTGGTACCACTTTGTAGACAGGTCCATCGGCAATTCTCTCCTTCACAACATGGACTGTGTTCTCCCAGTACGACCTCAATTTACCGGGGCCTCCTCTCTCACTCAGGTTACGCACCAGCACACGGTCACCTGGTTCAAGGACAACACCCTTAAGGTGGCGGTCGTAGTACTTCTTCCCTCGAGAACTTGACTGTTGGCTGTTCTCAGAGGCCAGGCGGTAAGCGTCCTTCATCCGCTGAGCCCACTTCTCTGCATAGCCTCGTGGGGAAGTGGCTTCCTCTTCCTGTGCCAGGCCGAAGATCATGTCCACAGGCAGGCGTGGGTGACGTCCATACATCAGGTAGAAAGGCGAAAACCCTGTTGCCTCGTGCCTGGTACAGTTGTAGGCGTGGACGACTTGGGGTAAGTGGTCTCTCCATCGTTCCTTCTCCTTCTCTCCCAAGGTCCTGAGCATTTGGAGCAAGGTTCGGTTGAACCTCTCCACCGGGTTACCCTGTGGGTGGTAGGGCGTGGTCCTGGAGTGACCAACTCCACTGAGCTGTTGCAGGGTCTTGAAGAGTTCGTTCTCAAATTCTTTGCCCTGATCATGGTGCAATTTCCAAGGATACGCAAACCGCGGAATGAAGTCTTCAAACAGTTTCTCTGCGGCGGTCTTCCCGGACTTATTTTTGGTGGCGTAGGCTTGGGCGTATCTTGTAAAGTGGTCAATAACAACCAGGATGTACTCGAAGCCTCCCTTGCTCTGCTCCAAGTGAAGATAGTCGATGCAGACCAGCTCTAGGGGCGAGGTAGTGGTAATACTTCCCATCGGTGCTCTGATGTGTGACACCGGCTTCTTCTGCTTGATGCAGGGACATTTCCTTGTTACGTAGGCTTCAACATCTTGCTTCATGTACGGCCAGTAGAACCGGTCCCTGGCTAGGCCCAAGACTCTTTCCGCTCCCATATGGCCCATATCATCATGGAGGTGTTTCAACACTAGAGGTCGGTACTGGTCAGGTAAGACGAGCTGACTCCTCTGGCTGGTTCTCCGGCACAGCAGACCATTGTCCAGATGGAGTTTGTCCCATTGGTGCAGCAGCTTCTTCGCAAGGCCACTGAACCCCTTTCTCATGTCGTTGGTCAGTGTCGTGGTGGTCTCTTTCAACCGGATGACTTGACCGATGGCAGGGTCATCTCGTTGCGACTTGATGAGTTCATCGTGAGGTATCGTTGGGAGCAGCTCTGGGGTTGAGCTTTCTTGTGACAGGTTCAGGACAGCCACGTATGCAACATCCTTCTGCTTGGCGGCTTGACTGCCTTCCCACGTCGCTAGTATGGTGTCTCTGGACAGCTCCTCTGTGCAGGCGTCAACGTAGTTGTCGATGTCCAACGGCAGCCTGGACAGGGTGTCGGCATCCACATTAACTCTGCCCGGTCGATACTTGATTTCGAACCGGAAGTCCGCAAGCTCACCAACCCATCGGTGGCCGACAGCATTGAGCTTAGCGGTGCTCAGCACGTAAGTCAATGGGTTGTTATCCGTGTACACCAGGAAGTGGGGCGCGTAGAAGAGGTAGTCTCGGAACTTTTCGCAAATGGCCCACTTTAAGGCCAGGAATTCAAGCTTCCCTGAGTGAAGGTTGTAATTCCGCTCTGCTGGAGACAGTGTCCTGGACCCGTACGCGATGATTCTGAGCTTCCCTCCCTGGCGCTGGTATAGCACCGCTCCTAGACCTTGTTGTGATGCGTCTGTGTGCAGCACGTAGGGGAGATCAAAATCAGGGTATGCAAGTACTGGAGGGTTGGACAGAATGTGGATCAGCTGGTCAAGGGTTCTCTGGTGCTCTTCAGTCCACTGGATCGGGGTTCTGGATGACAACTGGGCACCTTTTCCTCTCCTCTGTTTGGGCTGAGGCACAGTGGTGACTGGGTTTTTGCATTGCAGGAGTTCATACATCGGTTTGGCGATTCTGGAGAAGTCTTGGATGTACGTTCGGTAATAGCTCAGGAAACCGAGAAGCTTACGCGTCTCGCCGACCGTGCTGGGAGTCTTACGCCTCAAGGCCTGGATGGCTTCCAGGTCCTTGGGGTCCAGTCGCACTCCATCGGCTGAGACCAGCTTCCCCACGTACCGGACTTCTTTTCTGAAGAGCTCGCACTTGGTTGGTCTGAGCTTCACGCCATGGTGTTGGAGAGCTCTCAGCACTCGTCTCAGGACTTCTACATGGTTTTCAAAGGTCTTACTATAGCATAGAACATCGTCCAAATATGGGATACAGCATTCGTCCCGCAAGGAGTCAAGCATTTCCTCCATGCTCCTCTGAAAAGCAGCTGGGGCGTTCGAAAGCCCAAAGGGGATGCGCACCCACTCATACAAGCCCCATGGAGTGATGAAGGCAGTCATGTGTCTCGACCCCTCGGCGATGAAACCTTGATGATAGGCTTTCCCCTGATCCAATATTGAGAACAGGTTGTAGCCGCCCAACGTGTCGATGAGGTCTTGAATCCGAGGAAGGGGGTGCCGATCTGGAACTGTCTTTTGGTTCAGGAGCCTGTAATCAATACATAGCCGCAGGCTTCCATCCTTCTTGCGGACACAGACCACTGGAGCAGCGTAGGGAGACTTGGACTTTACAATCCACTTCTTCGCCAGTAAGTCTTGGATGTATTCCTTAACTTCCTTGTACAGTGGTTTTGGAACTGCTGCATAGGTTCTCTGTACTGGGATGTCATCCTTCAGGGTTATTCCCATTTGGAGGCTTGGGATACAGCCCATGTCGTTATCATCCCTAGCAAAAGCATTTGACTCCTCGTAGAGCATCTGCTTGACTATGGCCTGCTGCTCGTCACTCAGGTGGCTTACATCTACCGGAGGAGACCACAGCTTGGATGGTTGTTCTCTGAGGTCGCTGTTGTCTTCAACAGGAGCAGGTAAGTCGACGTTGCTGATCTCGACGCTATCCATCTGATCTGTCTCCACGATCTTGTCGATCGGCTGAATACTGCCCAGCGCCGTGTAGTTGTTCAGTGTCACATCGTGTTGGGTGTGGTTACCCACAGGGATCACAATATAGGGCTGTTTGACACGGTGGACCTCGACCAAGCCATCACCAATATCCAGCTCCTCCAATCTCATGTCTGGGTGGTTGACCTCGAACAGTGCCACAGGGGAGGTGAAATCTGCAGGCACCTTGCACTTGATGCGAGCGACGCGGCCTGGGCGGATGACAATGTCTTGACGACCAACTCTCATCACTGCAGTGCGCTGGTCGGGTTCAGGGGTCTGTATCAAGTTCACAATTGTCTCCGCTTGGTCAGTTTCGATCTGCATGGCCTCTCTCAGCAACTTGCCAATAACTGCAACAACTTCGATGTCACCCTCCTGCCCTAGGATGAGCTCTTCTATGACGTTGAAGCCCAGAATGGGTCTCACCAGGCTGGCACGGCTGACCAGGAAGGGCACTCTGATGGCAAGGTTATTGTCTTCATTTCCAGGTAGGTTAAAGGTGAGTTCCACCCATCCTTCATATGGGATCGGTCCCCCATTGGCTGCAGTGAGATCCAACGGTCTGGTCCCTATGAGTTCACTGAGAGGGCGCACTTCCTGTTGAGGTACGTATTTGTGCTTCCATGGCTGGTCAATAATACTGACTTGGGCCCCAGAGTCGAGCAGGACTGTCACAGCGTATCCGCTCAGGTTGCATTTCAATAAGCACTTCTTTCCAATCAGCTTTGCTACTCGCTGTGAGGGCGACTTGTCGTCATTGACCTGTGCTGCTGCGGGTTTGGTACGGTCTGAATGGGACTGATGGCTTGTTCCGGTCACAGGTGGTCCCTCTGCTGCGACCGGGAGGAGTTTCCCGACGGCTTAGTTTTCTTCAAGCACCCGACAGCACGGTGTCCTTCTTCTCCACAGGCGAAACAGTGGTTGCAGTTGGGGCGACCGTTGGCAACGCAGTTGTGACAGCCGTATGGTCTCTCTTTCTTGACTGGCCGACTCTGACTCTGTTTGCTGGAACACTGACAGGTGGACTGGGGCTGCGGCTCAGGTCGTGACGGTGTAGGTGTAGCTTTGGCTTGCAGGGAGGTTACAACTTCCGTCAGAGCCTGAACTTGAGCGCTTAGCTGCTGGATGAGCTCATCTTTAGCTTGTGTGTCGGGGACAGGTTTCTCTTTGTCAACTTCACTGGTGTTCACTTCGCCGATGTGAGCTTGAGCTGTCTTAGGGCGATTGGTGCTGCGCCCCAAGCGTCGCTTCCTCTCGCTCTCTTCACTTGTTGTTTTGTTGACTTGTCTTAGAAGCATGTCGTCGGTGACTGCTGGGTCTGAGAGGAGTGGCTTCAACTCCCTCCTTATGTCATCATGTTTCTCGTTCAGGCCCTGAGAAACGGTGCGAAGGAAGACATTCTGTGCAGTTTGTGCTTCGTACTTGATGTCAGAGTCTGTCTGTTTGGACATGAAAATCACTTTTTGTTTGAGCCCCATCATCCTGTAGAGAAACTGCTGTGGCGTTTCATGTTCATGTTGCTTGGCACTTATCAGCTCCTGGAACAACTCAGTACTGCTTTTCTCTCCTAGGTGAGACTGTAGGAAGCTCTTCAGCTCGGCTATGGTCATGTCATCCTTGCTGGAGAGCATGTCCTTGAAGTTTCCAGGCTTTAAGATGCGAAACACTGCTCGTATGACTGCACCCTCAGTGTTCATCTCTCTTAGTCCTTGATCAATCTGCTTGCTGATGTTGCTGTAGGTTATTTCAGATGCGTTGTCGCCAATCTGTCCGCCGTGAATCTTGAATTCCTTCTTCTGGAGGAAGGGGAGGTCTTTGAGGGCAATCATACTTCCATGATGACTGGGAGGTTGGCCATGGTGGGGCTGGGAAGATGGGACAACATTTGGACTGTGGGATTGGTTAGTGTATTGTGCGTCAGTGGTGGTGTGTGCGCTGTGGGAAAGAGTGGGTTGAGTGTTCGTTATGGCGTGTGTGTTGTTGTTGTGTATGAACTGGTCTGAATCAGTGGTTTGAGTGTTTGTTATGGCGCATGTGTTGTTGTTGTTGTGTATGGATTGCTCCGAATCAGTGGGTTGCGGGTTGGTTGTGGTGTGTTGACTGCGGTGTGTGAACTGGTGAGAAGTAGTGGGTAGGGTGTCAGTTGAGGGATGTGGAATGAATGAAGCCCCGCCCTGTTTAACCTTCCTGCACAAATCATCGTAGGAGGACATCAGCTTACTGATGTGCAAAGCAAGTGCATCGGTTTGAGCTACTAAATCAGGTGATGCAGTGTCAGAGTGTGTACCTGTAGCGTGTATGTCAGTGTGGGCAGTGTCAGTGTGGGCAGTGTGGGAACCATTAGCATCAGAAACATCAGATACAACAACAGATACATCAACATCTCCACCGCCTGTAGCTGAATCGCTCTTAGTACGCTTAGCAATAATCTCGGAGATCACGTCTAGCATACTCTTTAGCTCAGAAATGCCCTGATCCTCTGACTCTCGCAACTCGGTACTTTCCATGTATGAACACAGAAAATCAACGCAACTCTCCTCATCCTGGTTGACCAACTTAGCTTGAGTAGGCTCTTCTGAGATTACCGTGGCAAGCTTGAGCAGTTCATCTGAAGAGAGGTTGTACAGTTTCTTCTTGATGGTCCAGGTCAGTGATTTTCTCTCGTTGTCTGCCATTGTGAACATCGATCAGACACCCTCAGCTCGTGAAGTCCTCGCTCTGGCCGTAGTCAGACGCCCTCGACTCTCACAGCTCCTCGCTCTGATGATGACGCACTCTGGCCCACAGGTTCAGGAATCACTAGATCGACGTCCCTCTCCGACCACTAGGTGGCGCCGATCCCGGACGAGCCCCCACAAATCTGTTACAGATCTTAGTCATAGGGATCTGTTAAGCAGATAAGGTGCTGCAATGGGGAGACCTTGCCATCGACCTGGTAAAACAGGGAAAAATGAAAGACACAGGTGACGACGCTGTTCTCCTCTTAGCCTCCTCATGCAGAATGAGTTTATTAATCAATCAATCAATCATATTTCTTCTCTCTGTCTTTTTGTTCAATCAATAATTCAAATAACATAGTCACAATAGTCTTTTTCTTTTCTCATAACATTCACAATTACAGTAATTCACTTTTAAATTCACATTTGAGTGCAATAAACGTCTTTAGTTACTTTCATAACCTTAAAACAACTGTTTTTAGCAAACATCAAAAATATGTGGAGGGTCCCTTTAATGTCTGTATCAGACTGTATAGTGCACATAAATCAATGTGTAGATATTCAACCAGCATAGCCTACTGGACAGCTACAAACCTACTGGGTAAGTATTTCAAGTGTACTGAGGTAAGTATATGGCTTTTAGGAAAACGTTTTTTATACTTTATATACTGTAATACTAATAAGTGCATTAATAATGTAAATAAATGTCCCAAAACTGTACAAAACGTTTGTCATCAATACTGTCTTACTGTACCAAAAACGAAAATAAAGCTTTACAAAATGACCCATTAAAACACCATCCTAAACTGAATACAACATGGAATGTTCTGGAGCCCACGTGAAGAACGCAACTTTTCAGCATAACAATGGCAGCGCCATTTTAGGGGTACAGCAGAAACAAGAACACACAGTACTATTGGCCACAAAACCACTCAAAATGTACTTGTTCTGACTGAAAACGATCTCAAAAGTTAAATATAACTTAGGAAGCAACTGTGTGCAGTTCGAGTGTCTTTTGGGGTGTACAAACCTGGTAAAACAGGGAAAATGAAAGACACAGGTTGACGACGCTGTTCTCCTCTTAGCCTCCTCATGCAGAATGAGGAAGTTCGCTTAGTCCATTCAACTTGTGAGTCTCTGAGAACGCGAGGCGCCACCCTGCCCCCTGGTGGCAACACCAGGAATGTTACACTGTATTGAGTGTCTCTGAGCTTGGAATTAAACCAAGAGGTATTTTGTATTGTCCATTCGAGTCCATTGGGAAACACTCTGTACTTGTACCAACAAAAAAAAACATCTTCAAAATTAAAACAAAATACAACCACAACATAAATGTGACCATACATTTTGTGTGCGTCACATTTGCTATAAATCGCCAAGCGTTTTACAAAAAGTTCACTGGAATTGAACTTGAATTGAACTCGCCTGCGCGTGCACGAAACGAGCACGCGCGCGCGGCAAAAATCAGTGACGCCGGGCGGAAAACGCACGGCGTTAAACGCTCTCTTGAACGCCGGTCGATTTTTGAACTTTTGTGCTAAAAAAACGCCGGCCCCATTGAGAATGAATTAGAGTGGGCGATTTATTCCTCGCCGTCTGTAAGCCCTGTTTTCTTAACTCATCTGGGTCAATTCCCTCTATATCAGTCAGTCAGGCTAATGCAAGCAACCTGCGGATGCGGGTGCGATTCCAGCATTCCCACTGTCCTATGTTTGCAGGGTCATAGAAAGGGTTAGCTCATAGCGCTGATGATGATGCTATGATACTTGGGCTGGCAGTGGCTCAGGGGTAGAGTCACCGGATGACCACCACAAGGTTGCCGGTTCGATCCCGGGCTCCCACAGAGTTAGTGTCGAGACACTGAACCGCTAATTGCTCCTGATGTGCTAGTAGGTACCTTGCATGGTTTCCACTGCCATCAGTGTATGAATGTGTGTGTGAATGTGATGCACAAGCTATGTAAAATATATATGTGTGTCCTTGGATAAAGGCGCTATATAAATGCACCATTTACCATTTAATACTTTGCCATGCAGTGTTTGCCTTCTTTTGGGGCAAGAAACCCTATAACAACGAGTCTGTGTTCGTGTGTGTCAAATATTCAAACCAAACAGTCACTCTGCCCCTATGACCTGGCTCTGAGATGGTATGTAGGAGTGGTTGGCATTGCATGACCTTTGTCATAAACTTTAAAGGCTTCCTCTCGGCTGAGGTCAAAGGTGCATGGCATCTCTAATACAGGGATTGCCCTGGACTGCCAGTGGATTCAATGTCTGTCTTGAGCCAGGCAATTCATCCTACATTCGGGCATGTAATTCAATTCAGTCAACCTCCCATACAGTAAGATACTCCTTGCCTTGTCTTTCCTTACAGTACAGTACAGACTGCGAAAGAATGCGGATGCAGTCAATAGAGTAATTTCATTTCTCTTAACGGTACATTATATCAAAAACTACCCTGCACTGAGGAGTTAAAGCATAAAGAAGACAATCACTCCATTGTACTTACTGTAGAAACCACCAGGAAGTAATCACATTATCTTTCTGTGATCAAATGTCAAATCGATAACAGTTTCGCACGCACGCACGCACGCACGCGCGCACACACACACACACACACACACACACACACACACACACACACACACACACACACACACACATGATGCCAGTTGCCAGTATAGGCCTGCTACAACCAGGATGTTGACATAGTGTAAATCAGAGTGCCAGAGCAGGGCCGGATTTAGCCAGCCCTAGTAGGGTGGGCACGAAGAATGGCAGGGTGGTCAACTCCAAAGTTTTTCATATGTAGCAGTGGTTTTCAATCTTTTTGACACCGGGGCCCACTATTTATTCGGCATTTGAGCCACGGACCACCATTTGATGACATTTTAGCCACACAGACCCCAAAACTAAAGATTTCTTTTGATTTTGTCCACAATACCGGACTGGATTTGAGAAACAAAACAGTCAAACATACAGATCAAAATGAGCATTAATCTTCCACATTCTCTAGTTGTGTAGACTTGGGCTAATTCTGTTGATGGGTATTTTAACTCTTGAGAGTGTAAAAATGAAACCAAATGGACCCGCATTTTTACGCTCTCAAAGAGTTACATCTGGTTAACCAACTTTCCACAACTCTCTCAAGGACCACCTGTGGTCCCCGGACCACTGATGAAACCACTGATATCACCTTTCATTGGGTGGACAGGATGCACATTTGGGTGGGCCCTGCCCACCCTGGCCCCCCTCTAGATCCGGCCCTGGTGCCAGAGTAGCCCCCAAGCAAACAAGACACACTTCATTCATGTCAGTGTTCTGATCTCTTGGCATGTACTCTGACATTTTGGTTAAAGACGGTTAGTGACGGGAAACAAGCTAACAAGTTTTCTGGCCAGGCATTACAGATACAAGGAAAGGTCAACAGGAACACTCAAAATGCTTGTGGTGCTGCGAGTAAATCCCCACGGATGAAGTCAGTCACAAAAATGAGCATTCCCACACACGTTTCTCTGCTTTATTAAACCAAAGTTTCCGTCACATAGTTTTGGTCACATTCACCAGGGCAAGATAAGGTCGCTACGTGACAGAAGAGGTCGATTAATAAAGCAGAGAATAGTGCGTTGCGGGTGTATGCATTTTTGTGTGAACATGAAAGATAGCCATAAGAAAGTGATGCTCATGTCAAGCAGATAAATGATTTAGATACAAGTTACAGCGGAAGTATTGGACTGAAGTATTTAATGCGTGGTGGCTGGCTTGCACTCTACTGGCACCTCAGCAGTCCATCTCCCAGGCATCTAGCGCATTGGAACAACGATATGACTCATGCATTCTCGGCTGACACTGACAATAAGCCTTTCCCTAGCGACTTACTTGAGGAAACATTGAGTGGTTAGACACCATTTAGACAGAATGCTCCAGTTAGAGCAGGGGTGGGCAATTATTTTTCCCAAGGGGCCAAATGAGATACATGAAATATTGTGGAGGGCCAAGACTAAAGGCTGAACTAAAGTCTGTGTGATATTAATTTAATTTCATGATAAAAGTAAGACCAACCATTTTGACACCAGGGCCCTCAATTTATTCAGTATTTGAGCCACAGAGGACCCCCATTTGATGACTAATTCAGTTGATGAATATTTTAACTCTTGAGAGTGTAAATATGAAGGGTCCATTTGGTTTCATTTTTACGCTCTCAAAGAGTTACATCTGGTTAACCAACTTTCCATATTTAACTGGAACTCTCTCAAGGACCACTGGTGGTCCCCGGACCACTGGTTGAAAACCACGGTACCCTTTCACAGGCCGGTCAGAGTCATCCAAAGGGCCGCATTTGGCCCCCGGGCCGCATAATGCCCAGGTATGAGTTAGAGCTTTACCCTAAACTAACCCAGACCAATCTCATCCCTAAACTTTAACGGTGCCAAGCAACATTCCTGTTATATAATTGCATAACACTTAGTTAGCTAGGTGTCTAATGCAGCCTGCCAAACTAAGCAGCAGAGTCTTAAAAGAAGAAGGACTTATGCAAGGTCTGTTTATTTTTGTAGCAAATTTCAACAAGACAATCCAAAGTGCTTTCCACGAAACATTAAGAGCTGTAAGTCTCCGGGAAAGGAGATTTAAATACAGTAATTGTTATGAGAATAATAAAAAAAAATCACACCCGTGTGACATGGATGCATGCTGCCCCGTGCAGGGGGTCCTCAAGCCTGCCTAAATGAGTGAATTCTGCAAAGGAGTATTAACTAGTGTTGCAAGATGCTGTTTGGATCATTCTACACAAAAACACAGCAAATACAGTATATATGGGTATTGAAAATGTCAAGGGATGCGACCCTGACGTATATACGGTGCGACCACATTAACTTTAGATTTATACTTGTGAATTTTTGATGGAGTGGTACTTGTGGGCTATATATTGACATGGCAGTGTCGCAACTGTTCTACACAGCGGTGCATTCCTAGAACTAGATTCATAGTAATGCGGGCATTCGACAAAACTGCGGTGCGATCCAAAATCACCCTGAAATGCAGTAATTGCGTAGTTACCACGCAGATATGTCGTACTCGTATGTGCATATTTTAAAACGTGTATTAAAACGTTGAAACCAATAGCAACAGCATGTAGCAACAGACATGCTAGTGCAGTAGTAAGTAGGCTGCATATCACCCACGGTCGTTGCGAAGGACGCATTCGCAACTGCGTTTGTCCCTGTTAGGTCTGCATGAACAGCAGCTCGAGTGCTCAGTTTCGTACCCCTCAATGTTGCAACTCTTCTACACAGTGGTGGATTTGTAGAACTGCGGTGGGATCCATAGTAACGTGGGCATTCGACACAACTATGGCGCAATGCAAAATCACCCTGAACTGAGGTAATTGCGTGAAGGTTGTACTTGCGTATTTTAAAACGTGTATTAAAACAGCAATCATGCAACAGTTACTGTAAACAACAACAACCCAATGTCATTGTAACAAAGATATTCGAGTAAAGAAAATATGGTGCCATTAGTTTTTGTTACCCTCCGAGGCAGGCAACCAGAGCATAATGGCTGCTTACGCCGTAGCTCTGACCCATCCTTTAGGGGAAAATATCCCATAGCCTGTAAGGATAGATTGGCTGGCTCGACAATAGAGCAGTGTACAAATACACAGAGCTACAATGACAATGCCATGACAACGGTGAATGTGCTAGGCATGTTGCCACATGTGAGAGAACCAAGCAGCCATAAACGTCAAAGATATACTATTGCAAAGTACCTTATATTGACAATAATGGCAACAGTGAAGTGACAGACACAAGTCGCAATTGCTTTCAATTGCAACGGTTACGATAACCCACACACACGATGATTACCAACAGACAAAACTCGCAAGCCGTCTAATGGGATGCATTGGCATGCATCCAAAAAAGAACAAATGAAGGCTGAGGCCTATTTCAAGAAAGCTTAACAAGATTATTTTCTGTCATGAAGCTACAGGTATACAAACTTTGGCCCACTTGTGGCACTATAGGCCAATTTTAAAAGGGTCCCAATTGGATGATTTGACCCCCCCCCCCCCCCCCCCCAAAAAAAAAAAAGGTTGGTGGAATCACACTTGCACTTTTCCCAGGATTAAGCCTTGTTATATTGACTTATTTTGATCCATATTGTGGTTACATTTGGGTTTAAAGGCCATTCATCATGATTTGGCTATAGACCTGTTGCTGTTGAAGGTTTTCGAGTTGTGACATGCTTGTTGGGAGCTGTTTACATGTTTGGATCTGTGTGGCAACACTCACTTCTTGGTGTGTGCATTCCTCTTGGTCACTGTGTATACCCTTCACATACCCTTCACACAAACTGTAAGGCATTTTATTCCGTTTAAGTTTATTTTCACATGTCTGTCCTCTTCTGTGAGCCGGGATCTAAATGAATCTGCCAGTGAAAAAAAAAAAAATAATAATAATAATAATTATAATAGTAAGCCTATTAATAATTACAACAATTCATTACAGTCATAACTAGAGATAGAATGGAATGGTGTGCACTGTGCAGATTTAATATCAAGAATATGTTGGGAAATGTACCGATAATATGATGTCCCACATAATTGTGCCAATGCCTGGACAATTATCAGACTAACTGCCTGGGATTTCAGTGGTTTTAAACCCCTACAGACATAGACTGGTTGTCTACACATCTCCCGTAGTATCGGAAGTCTATAATTGACCATTCACCAAGGATCTAATACATCCCATGGAGGGATTATTGGTCTAAAATTGAACATTTCATCAGTCAGTCAGTGAGTCAATCACCATCATATCAAAGGGTTTTGGCCCATACTGTTTGAGACAAAAATGTTGTGGCAGTGCGGTTCCATGAAGCTACATATCTGACATAACATAACATGCTGCGCTAGTTGGACTTCTGGTTTCTTCCAATCTGTTTTATTTTTACTTAATTGTTTGCCCTAATTTATCTTTTACAATTTGCGGTCTACATTTTAGTGTCTCAGTCTAATCATCTTTGTGTGTGTTTTGTGCTGTGTACCGGTAGTAATGATGTGATATTATTTCCAATTCCAAATCTGATCCTGGTAAATTCATGATGTGCATGCATTAGATATAGCAATTTGTTGCAATAAATCTGGCCTGTTCATCATGCACACACACACGCACTCACACATGCGCGCACGCGCACACACACAAACATCTCTATTCAAGTAGCATAAACGGGGTGCTATTGGAAAGCCCAGAGCGATCGCATTCCCATAGTTCCTCCACTGAGTGTGTTGGTTTCAAAGTGCTACTAGAGCCCTTTGAAGAGGACTGATTTCATTTCGCTTTTCCAGCCTTGTGACTTCCTGTTACTGAAGCCCCATGGCATTAGAGAGATGTAATCTACATGACCCTGAGCTTGATTTGAGCCTCTAAAAGTCTGCATGCAGGCAGCATTACCCAGAGCAGTGTGTTTGTGCTGTTTGAAGGGAAAACGTGTTCTGTCAACACGTACTGTACTAGCATGGATATCCTTGTTATCCTTGTTAGAAGAAAACATCCACGTTAGTGTGGAGCATACCTGGGCATTATGCAGCCCGGGGGCCGAATGCGACCCTTGCGGGTCCATTTGAAACAAATTAGTATAAGTATACTTATACTAATAGTGTGTCTGTGTGTGTTACGCAGGTGAACGCAAATGTGCAGGCAAATGCAAGTGTGCATGCGTGTCTTAAAGGGGAATTCCACTCATTTTCAATATTTTACTATGTCATTAATATACCTTATAGATGTTGTGTGGACATGGTAAAAAAAAAAAAAAAAAGTTCCCCCCCATTCTGTGTTTCCTAGAAATGGAGGTTCTGAAAAAAATCATTAACATGGTGAAATACATCTTGATGACATCATAAAGATGTGTTTCACCATGTTAATGAGTTTCCTTTTTTCTGAGAGCGTACAAATGGAACCAAATGGACCTGCTAGGATCCATTTGGTTCACATTTGTACACTCCCAGAAAAAAAATGAAAATGGGTGGAATTACCCTTTAAGAGGTGTCCCCCCACTTCTAAAGGTCCCACTACAACACTGCATCTGACATTTCACACAAGGACTAAAATGTTTTTGTTTTTTGTTTTTTTGTTTTTTTTAACTATTTACCTAATATCATGATGTTCCGTAACTGATTGACTTATCTAGTCACTTGATCTGTTTCTGTTCTGCAGTGCTGACACTCCTCTTCAGATTGGAGGCTGCCAAGTACAGCAGAGAGGAGGGGTGTTTTTTGTCTGTACTATGTGTTTATGTTCGACCTGTAAATCATTTGTGCTGGTAAAATACGTAATAGCTGAGTTTATATTCCTCTAATATATCTAGGCCACCTAAGGCTACTGTGTAGGCCTTAGGTAGCCTACAAAGTAGGTAATTGGTTGCTATACTTACTGATTAGGGGAATGGTTTGCCCCACCTGTGTGTGTATATAAGCAGGTTTGCTGCAGTTCAGTCTGACTTGAGGGTAGTGCAAGAGCAACAGGTGTAAGCTGTGAGTCTCATTGCAGGTGCATTTAAAGCCTGTAACAGTTCCGTTTGTTATTTTCTGAAGTTTAACCCCATGTGTTCATTTAATTTTCCATTTTGGAGTGTTGTTTTTGGAGTGTTGTTTTTGGCCAGTATTTGTCTTTCATATCTGTCTCCGACTTGCACTACAAAAGCAATTTTAAGGTAAATAAAAAAAACCTTTAAGATGACTTTGTGGACTGGTCTACTTCATGGAGCCTCATACATACATCATACCTCATACATCATCATACCATTCTATGAGTTATACTCACTAGCAGTGTATTAACTTATTAGCCTGTTACCAGTCTGGTCCATGCCCTGCTATTAGCGTATGATCTTCTTGCTCACTGTAAATAGCTGTGGATTAAGAGCTAAATGCCTTTCCTGTAAATTGTATTGCTTTCATTTCACCCAGTCATGAATGCAAATCAAGACCGTTGTGAATGAAATTTTAAATCTAGACAGCCACAATGCAGATCTAGATTCTTTTAAAATTGGGCAGAATCAATTCGGTCCAAAGAATTTTCATCTGCGATTTGCTTGTCTTAAAGTTAAACTCGGCAACATTGCAGCTGTATGGAAAAGGTTGAATTATCCTCTTTACTCTTTCTATCTGCAAAGCATTTGTTTGTTAAAACTCCACCATAGACATGTTATGAGCAACTTTCTGTCAAATTCTGATTATTTTTCTGGTACTGGAATTTGGAAGCGGTCAGCATTAGTCACTTAAAGGCCCTGTGCACCACCTGTTTAGAATTTGCACATAATGCAGGAGGCACCAGCCCACCCAGTTACTATAATCAAGTGCGTCCCAAATCCAGCACTTTTATTTACTGACAGAAAGTATCTCATAACATGTCTACTGTGGATTTTTATCTAAAAAAAAAAAAGCTTTGCAGATAGAGAATAATTCAACCTTTCATAACAGCTGCAATGTTGGTGGTTTAACATTGTTTAATACAATCAAATTGCAGATGAAAATCCTTGTTAGTTGCAATTATGATCAAATTGCAACTCTAGATTCAGCCCAATTATAAAAGAATCTAGAGTTGCATTGTAGCCAGGCTAGGTTACAGTGGTAGTCTGTCTTCAGTGTGTGTGTGTGCGGTGTGCGTGTGCGTGCGCGCGCGCGGGTGTAGAGGTGTCTCTATGAACCACGAGCCTTGAGTATGGAAATTCTCGCCATGTATAAGAATTCCAAATAATTTGGAATTTGTGTCTGGTCCTTGCACTGGATATCTTGGCTGCCAGTACACATTGTAGAGGTGACGGGTTTCCCATCATATATCCCATCAAGCACTCCAGCTCATTCTTCGCATCATTCCAAAACACTTGTAAATGTGTACATTTCCAAAGCATTATCTGGATATGTACTTCGCTGTGTCACAATTATTACAGTTAGGAGAGCTGAGACAAAGCTTGCTTCTCAGTATAGTTGTATCATGGACTCTGTCAAATTTTCATTATTGCAACTCAAAATACTAAGTGTATTTCCTATAATTGTTTCCCAAGTATTATCTTCAGTCAATCTGCCACTGTCTTTGAATATGATCAGTGGAGTGGTTTGAATTAGAATCAAAGCTTTCATACAAATAGTAAATCGTTTTGGCAAACGTATGAGAATATTTTCTGTTTTTATAATTTGCTTAAACCCATTCCTTGAAATTAAATTCATGCGCTTATGTAACCGTGCCTCAAAATCCCACACCGTAATGCAAGAGGACAATCCACTTTTCATTGTGTTCTTCTCATATCACTTAAATCAAAATTGTCATAACATGAAATTCCCATTCCACTTTCACACTCAATCTTTTCCTACCTCAATTGGATGTGAACGTTTCCCTTTTCACATTGACAGGATGCAAGTTGATAGCAACACGTTCCGAGTCAACTCTGCCAACTTTCTTTGTCAAAATGGATTCCAAGTATAAAGTAATCTGCATCTCAGTCTTTTGAGTATTTGTATGCCTGGAAAAATGTAAATGAAGCAGATATTCATACATTTTTATGTATTTATATTTTTGTGTTTGTGTGCATTACACACTGGACTATTACTGCAGCTACACCTTTCCAAGTAAGCTACTTGGCTGCATAACTAGACCTACTTACTGTATGTGTAGTCTAGACCGACTGCCTGGTATGTCACACACAATGTTGATGCTACATTGACTTATATCCTTTACCTTTTCTTTTTGTTGTTAAATGAAGCCAAGTCGCAATTTGAACCTGAGACCTTCTTGTTGACAAGTCAGGTAGCCTAGTGTATTTGACTCATTAAACCCTGTTTTGTTGTGGGAACTACCGCTACGTCCAGAACAACAAGGCCATAGGTCATGAGCTTGTCACCAGATTAGGGAGGGGGGCATTGAACCACAGTGGAAGGAGGTGATAGCTGGGATGATCCTTGCATACCAGTGGCTTAAAGGGTGAAGGCAAAATTAAAGGGACTGTGAAAGATTGGTCTCTTTAGTGACATCACTAAAGATAAGAATCTGAGAGTGCCCATTCAGACACACCAATTCAGACACACAGAAAATCACAGATTTCTGATTTTTTATTTATTTATTTATTTATTTATTTTTTCTTTTTTTAATGCTTGGGGATATAAGAAACTGAGGAACCTAAAAACACCAAAAATCTGGATTCACTTTTAAGTCGAACATGTGCAGTACTTTTTTCACCACTGTTGGTTTGCCTCTGGTGGGGATCGAACACTCGATAAACCTGCCAATGTCTTTAGGGTGTGCACTCTCTAACCACAAAGCCATGGTGTTCCTCAACAGGAGTAAATGAAGAAAATATCCGACAACTATTTGGACATTGGTGGTCATGGTGGTTAAGCAACGCAAAGGTTCGACCAAAGTTCATCGTCACTTGAAATCAAGCCTGTGAAATCAAGCCTGTGATCTCATTTATACTGGAGAAAGATATTGTAGTCCTCACAGACCAGGCCACGTCCTTTATACTTTTCGAACCATTTTGTTTTCATCAGAGCTGAAAAATCCATAATGGCAGATGGACACAAGCTATTACTGCGATGGATTGTAAAATGTAAATTTGATTTAAACCCACTGCAGTATTCCTTTTAAAATGTCCCCTTCCTTCTTTATGGACCTCTGTACATCGGTCAGTTCCCTCTTAAAGTGACCTAAACTCAATTATACTCTACTCGAGTGGAGAGAGAGTAAACCAAAAGGCAGAGAGGGAGAGGAGAGACAGTGCAAGTCAACAAGACAGGTAGTTGGATTCGAATGCAGAGTCGCGACCTCACAGCTGAGTTCACATTATCATCTGTGCAACCGCTGTTAGGCACCGGGCCTGCATTATAATCAAAAACCTTAACCACAAATGAGTGATTAAGCTCCATTTTTCATCCTTATCTAAGAGCTGACGGTGATGTATAATTGGAACGATGGGATGCACTCCCAAAACATTTCACCCCACTCTGATTGATTTTGCAATCCACCTCCCCGTTGTCCACTCAAGTCTTCCTTCTGCTCCCAATGTGTATCGCTAATGAGGCAAATCAGCGCTGGCTCACTGAAAGCAAAAATATGTTTGGTATAAAATGCATGTGAGCTAAATAACGCATGCAAAACTTTCACCCATACAGACACAAGAACAGACACCCACCACGCGAAGCACAGAGCACCTTGCTGGTGGGGAGGGTGTCTGGTGGTATAGAGCAGGGGTTTCAACAGGTGGCCCTTGAGAGGGTTCCAGGTGGTCCCCAGGCTAAATGATGGAAAGTTAGTCAACCAGATGTTGAGAGTGTAAAAATGAAACCAAATGGACCCTTGCAGGTCCATTTGGTTTCATTTTTACAGCATTGCATTTTTCAACATTGCATCTGTACGGAAAGCTTGAATTATCCTTGTTCTATCTCCAATGTGATTGTTTAATAAAACTCCTCTGTAGACATGTTACTAGAGCTACTCCCTTCCAAGAAATTTCTTGCGGATTATTTTTTTGTAGTGTTGGATTTTGGAAGTGCTTGTTGTCTATCACTCAGCGGCCCACACGTGCCACCTGTTTTGAATTTGCAGATAATGCAGGCAGCAGCAGGCGGTTTCTTTGCTGAAAATGAGTGCTTCCAAACTCTGACACTTCAAATGCACTGACTGCAATCAAATACAGGGCATTTCTTGGCAGAAAGTAGCTCATAATGTTTCCATGGTTTATGCAACATAAACTTCAGATTGAAAGGGAATAATTCAAGCCTTCCTTACTCCTGCAGTGTTGGTGAGTTCAACCGTTGTTTAATGCAATCCGATAGGACTTTTCTTTTTAGATGTATGGGCTGTCTAGGCCACGGCCAGTAGTTTTTTTTGCCACTTATTAGTGGGCGTTCTGCATAACTTACAGGCATAATGATGTCACACACATGGCCTATATTGGATAGGTGTGTGCAGTTTGGGTGATATCTCTATGTAAAATAACTGCAATTAAGTCATAAAATACAAGTGGCTTGGGGCTATAGACAGTTACGACAGTTAGTGCTTTATAAAATTAAATAGTTGTAATTGAAACCACAAACCATCATTCAAATTCATTAGTTGTTATGTTCTAATTGAAATTTAGATGCTGGTGTTCTTGCCCCTGGCAAGAACACCAGCATCTACCAACAGATTTAACGCCTCGAGATGTAACAGATAACATTTGTTAATAATAATAACTAGAATGAATGCAATTTTGCAATTGCAAAGTAGGGTTGCCCCGATGATATTCTAATCTGCGACTGAGATGTGCCAGTGATGTTGTAATGTTGACACGCTGTTGCACTGGCCTCACCACTGATGTCACGCACATGGCCTATATTGGATAGGTGTGTGCAGTTTGGGTGATGTTATCTCCATGTAAAATAACTGCAATTAAGTCATAAAATACAAGTGGCTTGGGGCCACTGGTGTTCTTGCCCCTGGCAAGAACACCAGCATCTACCAACACAATTAACGCCTCTGATGTTGTAATGGTGACGTGATGCTGCACTGGCCTCACCACTGATGTTGTAATGGTGACGTGATGCTGCACTGGCCTCACCACTGATGTTGTAATGGTGACGTGATGCTGCACTGGCCTCACCACTGATGTTGTAATGGTGACGTGATGCTGCACTGGCCTCACCACTGATGTTGTAATGGTGACGTGATGCTGCACTGGCCTCACCACTGATGTTGTAATGGTGACGTGATGCTGCACTGGCCTCACCACTGATGTTGTAATGGTGACGTGATGCTGCACTGGCCTCACCACTGATGTTGTAATGGTGACATGATGCTGCACTGGCCTCACCACTGATGTTGTAATGGTGACGTGATGCTGCACTGGCCTCACCAGAGTCACCACTGATGTTGTAATGGTGACGTGATGCTGCACTGGCCTCATCACTGATGTTGTAATGGTGATGCTGCACTGGCCTCACCAGAGTCACCACTGATGTTGTAATGGTGACGTGATGCTGCACTGGCCTCATCACTGATGTTGTAATGGTGATGTGATGCTGCACTGGCTACACCAGAGTCACCACTGATGTTGTAATGGTGATGTGATGCTGCACTGGCCTCACCACTTGTGGTACGACTGCTGCTCTGAGTCCTAAAGCTCTCCACCGCTGTCTGGGTTTTCTAGGTTCATGCATTGAACCCTGTGGAGTAGAGCAACATACACATTCTCAGCCGATACATACAGTGCCCTCTATTGACCAACCAATTTTGAAACATGCTTTAGTTACGTCATCTAGAACAGCGGTTTATCATTGGCTCAGGCTGAACGATTAAAATAATAAATACAGTACCGTTCAATGACCTAGCATGCTTTAGTTATGTCATCTACAACAGCGGTTTCTCATTGGCTGAAGAATTACAAAATAAATATTAGCTTAAATTTAATATAAAGTGTACAGAAAAGAGTTGCCATCACATTAACAGTAGAGGGGTTTCCCTAGAAGAAAGTTTAAAGATAACAGTTTACAGCCAAGACAACAATAGTGGGGTTCCCACGGCAACCCCACTAATAATACTCTAGTAGAGATAATAATAAATGAATAAATAAAAATAATAGTTTTATCATGAACAATGGTGACTACCTAGTATATGATTATAATGAAGTGCTGAAGTGGTCCTTTAATTGAAAACATATCGTCACCTTCTTAAAAATAATCGCCTAAGTCATTTTTTGGCCATTTTTTGCGATATACTGTATATTATACAGAATTTTATACTGTATAATATACAGTATATCGCAAAAAATGGCCAAAAAATATTTTAAGAAGGTGACGATATATCTAAAATAGAAACAATAGACAGTGTTGCCCTAACTTCACACATGCAGCTGCGATTTTAGCCTAATGTCTTGTATTGAATCAATCAATCAATGATCTACAGTAGGGGCCTATACGGAGTCCAACCCTGACTGTATACATATTAGACACAGAGGCCTGTGTTTTAACATGTGCATGAGGAAAGCCCTGGGGATTCAACAACTGATCACCTACATGGATACATAATTGTTAACAAGTGCGTGAGGCAACACCTGGAGATGTATCACATTACATATTGCACCTCAGGATAGCACAATAACCTGCATATCACCGTGTCTGTGTGTGTGCGTGTGTGCATGCGTGCGTGCATTATTGGAAAACCAGTCAGATTCAAGTTCATCCACCAAGGTGGGGAGAGGGTGGAGGGACAAGACCGCACTCGACGCTGTGTCGACGTCTTAGTGGTACCGAAACTAGCCAGCGGGGGGGCTTACGATTTCGTGCCTATCGGGGGCACAGCTCATATGGCCTTAGAGCGACTTTCCTAGCACAAAACTGGCACCACTCTTGCGGTAGTAGTAGTTCACAAGTTCCCTCCTCCTACCTTGATCTGGGAACTCTCAAACAGAAACTATGTGGGACAACAGCAGAACAAAAATATGATATATCCAAAGTAATTTGGAATTGTAGTGTTGTTAGGTTGTTGTTTACATTAGAGCAGTGACACAGCTTCAATATGTCATCAGTCCCACGTTGATCCCGCCTCTGGCAGCCGCGTACGGAGGCATATAGCTCCGATCGGATTTTGATCGGAGAGCATTGGGTCTGCCCCAGTGCTTCCAGATGGGAGCAGTAGAAGGAACGCACTGCTGCCCCCAGATGGCGGAGTCAGGTTAGCAGAGAGGCAGCTGAGCGGAAGACTCGGTGGGCGGCGGACATCGAGGTGGCGAGTGCAGGTTTCTATGAGATTGGCGGTTGGTTTGTACAGTACATATACTAAGGCCCCGTTTCCACTAAGACGATCCGCCGTGCAAAAATGAAAACGGTCTCAAAAAGTTTACCGTCTCCACTGACCACTGAAAACGCATTGAGAAGGGTGCAGTATATATGCCGGGCCTGTAGGTGTCGCTGTAGCAACTCGTTGGCACAAATATCAAGAAGAGGAAAGATAAGCGGTTGCCATGTTTGCGTATTATAAGTGACTTTGGGCCTGTTTCTTCAGAGTGTATATAGTATTAGTTGAGCCTGTTTCATTGGATTTGTTTTAGCTCATTATAAAAACTAAACAATTAAAGACTAAATATATATATATATATATATATATATATATATATATATATATATATATATATATATATATATATATGACTATATTACATATATGAGCTGTAACAGACTGTCTAGTCTTGTGATTTTGTGTAGCCTATTGAGGATTTGTTGAAAGTATAACTTGACTTAAGATAAAGGAAGTGACCACCATACCAAATTTGTGTTGTTAAAATCATTAATAAAAAAAATTGTCACTTTTTCCATGGTAGCCTATATGCATAAATGCACCGTTTTAAAACCAAATATAAGACAACATTCATTTCTCTAGACAAATTTGTGGAAAAATAACATTGGATGTCAAATGTCTAGTCCTCACTTAGCCTGTTTTTACGATATTTCCTTTGGGGAAAATGTTCTTATATTCAGGCCAATAGGGTATATATGTTTGTTTTAGAGAGAAGATCAACAAGCTCACAAAATGCAACATCATGTCACGACTCGAGCCGCAAACTTGTTGATCTGCTGTTCTCAAATAACCTGGTCGCGTTTGGGCTAGTATAGGCCCGGGCGCTTATTTCTCGCTCACATTCTGGCAACACTGCCTTTGACAACGTAAACATGAGCAACAGACCTATGGAACAGACCGAACAGACACTTGTTACAAACAGCAGTGGTGTTGTTGCATAGAAGCAGTACATGTTGTTGGAAACGCACCAACTGTGAACTATTTTCTACAGCATTAATGCAATGAATGCAAACGCTGGGTGCCGCCATGTTTGTTTATTGTTGTTCAGGGGTGAGCATGCGCTGTGGGATCTCAGTTAAAAAACTATACGGTTTCGCCCGTTTCGACTGTCCACACGGAGACGCAAAATGACCGGATAAGTTTCGATCCACTCTGGAAGGCCGATTCAAAGTTTGTCGGTTTCGTTTACCGTTTTGGGCGTTTCAGTGGGAATGAAAGGGCGAATCGTTAAAAAAGTTTTGCGTTTACACTGCGGATCGTCTCCGTGTGGACGTACCCTAAGTGTATACACAGTATGTAGACAAATCCCCACACGCTTGTCCCCGCCTCTCACGGGGTCATAATTACGTTTGCCCTAACCCTCTGGGACGTTAAATGGGGGGGGGGTCACATATTTGAATGTCAGTAATAGTTGACAGGTCCTGCAGGGCACAGCCAGGTGTCCGGAGGATACAACAAACAGCGATATGTTCAGACAGTGATTGCTCAACACCCTCCCAGCCAGGGCCATGCATGGCGCTATACACCATGCAAATCAAGAACGAATGCCATAAACCATGGGTGCCCAAAAGGTAGATGGTGATCTACCAGTAGATCACACAGGCCATGCAGGTAGATCACATGACAGTCCCCTTAAAGGTAGGGGAAGTGATTTCACTTTTGTCAGATATCACCCAAAAATATTTTTTTCTGTTAAAATGCTCTATTATAAGGTGTGGAAACCACATATGGAGTTTCCCCTCCCCCACGTTAGCAGAGGAGCTAATAAAAGTTCCCCAGGTCACCACAATTCTCCTCCAATCAGGAGAGAGCAGCAGGTTCACATAGTGTAGCTACTTTTGGGGGCCCCTAGTGCACCAGGCTGGTACTACACCATGAATTTCAAATCACTTCCCCTACCTTTAAAATGTATAGATCTGTAACTCTTGAGAGCCTTAAAATGAAACCAAATGGACCCTTACGGGTCCATTTGGTTTCATTTTACACTCTCAAGAGTTAAATTATATTTAAACATCTGAATCTAATTCGAAGAGTCCACACAATTAGAAAATGGAGTTTTCAAAAGTCAGTAGTATAGCATATACAAGACAACCAATTCTCACCCTCCATTTTTCATTTTTCAAGTGCATTATTCTTAAACACTAACACTTGGAACAGTAAGTACCACCATCGCCACTATTTCAAAGCTCAAACTTTCTAGGGGGGCCTTGAAATGGATTTTCAGTAATTGAATAATCACATTTTTGGTGTGTATAGATCTTGTTGAGCCGGTCATTTTGAAAGTAGCTCTCAAGTCAAAAAAGTGTGGGCTCCCCTGCCATAAATGTACTTCTTACTTATGCCTATTGCTCCTTTTCATGGAGCAAAGGCCATTGACTATATACAGTCCACCAGAGTCCTCTCTCCTGGTGCCTTCATTTCCAGCTGTTTCCATGTCAGTCCACACTGCTGGATGTCAGTCTCAAGGTCCCTGCTCCAGGTGTTATTTGGCCTCCCTCTCTTTCTTGTGTGTGAGTGTGTGGCCGATCCATCCAGGGGCGGATCTAGGCATGGACATGGGGGGGCAATGCCCCCCTAAATACCCCGTCTGCCCCCCCAAACACAATGTCATGCAAAACAACCCAAGATATTTCAAATTAAAGTGCTTATATTTAAAATGATTTGAAAGACTACTACTGCTACTAACTACAATTTTGGCACCACTAAACCAACAGCATTTCATCATTGAAAACATAAAACTCTCTGAGTCAGACCTTTAGCTTTATTCATGCTGCGTGTCTGTTGCAACTTCAACAACAACTGATGTTATTATTGATGCTTTACTTGACTAATAAAAGTCCTCTAACTGAAAATGGTATGGGCGCGAAGCGACACGGGTGATGAAGCCGCACCCATACCATTTTGTCTTGCCCCTCCAACATGTTCTCTTGCCCCCCCACCCATATCGGACATGTTATATCCGCCCCTGGCTCCATCCATCCCCACCTTCTTCTCTTGACCTTCCTCTTTCACTGGCGGTAGGCTGGCTCTTTGCCCGAGGTCATTGTTGCTTTGAGCTGAAGCGTCTGAGCTTTGTCCACCGGCGGAATTGTTTGGAGCACCAAATGAATGCGGCTCTTGCCATGCTAATTCTGACCCTGACTTCGGCATCTGTGCCGCCTCGGACATACACCTATCTATATGACACTAGCAAAGTATGTGAAGGATTCTACTTCCACCAGTGCTCTTCCCTCCAGTGTCACTGCGGTCTCTGTGTGTTGTGTTGAGCTTGAGGAGACGATGTCATCTGTCCATGGCGTTGTTGCTGACTTTATAGGCACTGCCTTTTCAGTAACTGCATGAAGACAATTCGAAAAATGAATCACTAAATTCGGTGGTCGAGTAAATATCTAGTAACCCCTATGAGTAACAAGTGAGTGACAAGCCATAGTAATTAACAAAAGCATACAATAAAAGAGAGAGAGAGAGAAATCCCCTCAGGGCCCCCCGGCCGGACCCAAACATGTGAAACATGTTGAAAATGTATTCCGGATGCACCCAAGGCACACCTGCTTTAAAATTCTGCTTCTGACAGGCAGCTGCTTCTGACAGCACAACTGAGGTGCAGGCTGTCATGTTCAATGTAGCCAAACAAAAAAACACAATATCAGTGATATAAAACAAAACATATAATCTCTCTGTCTCTCTCTGTGTCTCTCTCTCTTTCTCCCTCTCTCATTGGCAGCCTCATGTACTTGGCTGCCATTCTGAACCATCCTGTTCAGCAGAGACTCAAAGGGGCCCTCAACAGATCCCGCGAAACACTTTGATTAGAATTGAACGCCTACAGGCACCGACATATCGTAACTGTTGCTCCTCCCCTCACACACACACACACACACACACACACACACACACACACACACACACACACACACACACACACACACACACACATGCACGCGGGGGCGTTTTTGCCAATAGGCAGACTAGGCAGTTGCCTAGGGCGCCCTGAAGGGAGGGGGGCGACCATGAGGGGAGGGAGGGGCGACCAGCATGCTTTAAAAGGATACCAGGCGAATAAGGTTGCCTAATATGGATAAATACATTATATGATTATACTCATCTCACTATGCAATGCAAGAGCGGCCTTGCCCGTTTATCCGTTCGCCTTTGTGGTGCTTCTCCTACCAAACCACAACGTTTGCACACATCTCACTATGCACAACTCCGTGAGGCCCGCGCAGTGGGCCTCATGACTAGTCCTCTATAGCTAGAATTCAACATTTAAAACACATATGTTATTTAGTTTAAAAATAGTTCATAATTTTATCCCTTGGGGGCACCATTTTACAGGAGATTTTCCCTGGAGCCCACCCCTTACCCAATGGATTATGGGGGGGGGGCTCCAGGGAAAATCTTGCCTAGGGCTCCAAATTGAAACGCCACTGCATGCACGCGCACACACACACAAACACACTCACAATATGGGAGGTTTGCAGTTATCGCCTCTGTCGCAAGAGCCGAGGGCAAGTCATTACTGTCAGAGTCAGTCTGCGTTGGGTGAAACTCTTGGAATGATGATTATAGTTGATGAGTGCCTGCACTCAACACAACAGTCATAATATGAATAGTGAAATAGTTTCACAAATTGTGACACTGTATCGCCTTACTCTCTGTTGGCGAGGAATGTATTTTTTATTTCTTGTACAGTCACAGCTATTGGTGTTGCAACAGAATATAGAACTGTTGGCCAAGCAAGGCATGGTGAAAAATGAAAATCGGATTAATCTAAACGTTGACAGCAACAACTACACAGCGGAGTTCTCAGCACAGCATGCAGACTTTATTTCTTCCTATGATATAGTTGAGTGGTTTTCAAGCCTTTTCATATCGTGGCCCATTGTTTATATTCTACATTTGAATGAGCCACATACCTCTATTTGATGAGAGAATTATGTCTACATTTCCAAGCTGTATTGATGTTGGCGCCATAGAAATAATAGTGATCAAAACGATCAAAACAACAATTCTTCTACATTCTTTAATTATGAGCATGCAGATGTAACAACAATTTAACTCTCCACAGGCCCATTTGGTTTCATTTTACTTTTTCACTTTCAAGAGTTCAAGATCTGCTGTATGAGGGTCCATTTGGTTAACAACTCTCTTATCATCTACCTGGGGACTAGTCACTTGGAACGCCCTCAAGTACCGCTGATATAGTATCTACAGCATTTGTAACACCCAGAAATTTAACCCTCCCCAGTGCAAAATATACTGTATGTTAATGACGTTTAGAAGATTTAGGGCTCGAAACCTGCAGCGAATTCCCTTATTGGTATTTTCGTCACCTTTTCTCTTCCCTTAGCCACTATTCTTTATGCCGACACCGTTATTTGTGACTGGAGGTGTGGTCATAGGCGTGTTTGTCGCACAGTCCCTTAAGTTGCTAATTTCGTCAAATAGATTTGGGAACTAGATAACGCCATCTCAAAGCACCCGCTAACCGATATGAGAAGGCAGAGCATGTGCGCACGGTGCGGGCGTCTGTGCGCCTTGGAGATGTGGAAATGTGCCAGTTCAATTCATCTCCTTATTTATGGATTGTCCTATAAACAGCTGTAGATTGCCTGCTGTCGGTCACTTCCTTGTGTTTAGGTAATACACAGTATATAATATAATTAAATACATTAATTAACTTGTGACGCAATGCTGTAAATTGTCGAGATTTTCGGCAAAAAAGACGTCTTTTTTGACGTGAATTCCCGACTTTTTTTGCAATTTACTTTTTAACATTTCGCAGACTTGGAATAAATGCACGCCACATACAGCAAAAAAAGGGAATGGCAAGACCAACACGGATTGGATGAAAGCTAGAAACGCCCAAACCACACCTAAGCATAATGTAACGGGTATAGGAGGTGTTTAAGGTCGATGGCATGGTAACAAACGCCTCTTCCCCAATGCTAAGTGCGTTAATTGCGTATAAGGGCTAATGTGACCAAAATCGAGCCCTTAGTATGCTTTCTGGGGGTCTTTATGTGTGTAACATGTGGTTTCAGATGTTAGCACGGAGCGCAGTACGTGTCTCTGATGTTATGGACACTACAATCACATCCTGTACAGAATTACACACATAAAAGACCCACAGGAAAGTGTTCTAAATCTTCTAAATGTCATTAACAGAGGCTATGAATTTCTTTTTGCAAGTTCCCCTTTAATGTGCGCTAGCCTAAAGAGGAATTCCTCACTTCGTTGGAGGAGATATCTGGCATTGTGTCAACTGTTTCACAGCTGAAGCTCTGGGTGCTTTTCCTGGCAGTGGTTCCAAGTTGGAAATACTGTATTTCAGCTCTCCGCAGGCAGAGGAAAGTGCCTTGGGTGCACATACAAGGGCAAGTTAAGGCCAGTGTTGTGTATAGAGTGAGGAGTGCTCACTCACTTCACAGTTCCGTTCCAGTGGCGGCTCTTCTACGCAGACTATTTTCGAAATACACAATAGACGGAGCAGACGTTGACATCTTGGTGGCTCTGAGCCACTAGCTGTCTGATAAACACGGTGTATCTCCCTCTCCGCCCAAGAAAGAGGGAATTAAGGCGAGCTCTACGATGTTGCCAGCGTCAAATGATGTACAGCAGTGGTTTTCAACAGGTGGTCTGGGGACCACCAGTGGTCCTTGAGAGGGTTCCAGGTGGTCTTCAGCTAAGTTGGTTAACCTGGATGTAACTCTGAGAATGTAAAAATGAAACCAAATGGACCTGCAAGACTTAAAATATTCATCATCTTAAGTAGCCGAAGTCTACACAACTATAGAAGATTGATGGTCATTTTGTTTTGGTCTGTATGTTTTGCCTGTTTTGTTTTCCAAATCCAGCCTGTTATTATGGACAAAAGCAAAAGAAAGATTTAGTTTTGGGGTCTGAGTCTAAAATGACCTCAAATGGTGGTCCGTGGCTCAAATGCTGAATAAATGTTGGGCCTTGGTATGAAAAAGGTTGAAAACCCCTGATGTACAGCATTACAGAACTCTGCGGCTCCTGGCTGTGGTCCATCATGTTAGCCTTGGACAAGAACTCAGCCCTGGCGTTTAATACCTCGGCCGGCCCACCTCTGAACGTTCTTTATGTCGTTGTGACATAATACATTCATTAATAAGTTAACAGACTCTCTCTCTATAATGCGTTGTTTTTCACTTTCTCTCACACACAGTCGATAAAGTGAAATGTCGTAGTCAAAACCTACGTAGTGAATCAATGAATTATTTTTTAATAATTTCCTATCCCAAGATTATTTTTCAATGCACATTTTCACCGAGTGTCAATTATCGAACGTAATCCTGGGCGCTACAGTTCCTCTGGCAACCTGGGGAGGGCAAAGGACTGACCTCATGCTTCCTTCTATGCATGAGGAATCCAAGCTGCTTCTTTTCACTTGGCGGGGAGGGGGGAGTTCCCCCGACCGGGTGCAGTGACTGGCAGGGCCTACAGACTGCACAGCACAAGTGCACATTCCAAGTTTCAGCCAAGCTGTGACGTCACGTCCTGCATTTATGAATGGTTGTCAATGAGACTTCCGGCTTGTTCCGGTCTGAATTTCGGCCGCGGGCATGCAGGTCTTTCCTGCTGCCTGACCACTGTCCGAAATTCAGATAGGAACTAGCCGGAAGTTCCCATTGAAACCCATTCAAAAAAGGAGGACGTGACGTTACAGCTCGGTCCCAAACACTGCTCGTGCAAAAACCAGTGTAGAGGCACCCTGAGAGGAACACGTTATTCCAACCAGTTCCTTTCCCCTCCCTCAGCACTAAAGTGTGGAGGAGAGATCAGGGCCCATTGTCCGCAGCAGGAATCAAACCCACAACCTTCTAGCTGTGAGGTGACCGCACCACTGAATGTGTCTTCAATGAATACTGTTTCTCTGCTCACAACATCAAACAACGTTTATCGTCCCACAGACAGACTGACCCAGGAAAAACCCTCTTGACTTCTACTTAATTAATTAAAACATACTCCAACATTCAGCATTCAACATTCATTATCTTGCACAGTTGTTGTTGTTTTAAACAGTTCCATACTATTGAGATGTTTTGTCTGAAACCGCTTTGGATTATGTTGCAACGCGGTTTTGGACACGGAATGTTTGACACATTTGCGCCTTTCAGGGTAGAAACACAGAATGTTTGGCAATCACAAACATTCATCAAAGCATTTCCAAAAATTTAATCAAAAAATTGAGAATGTTGCAAGTCATGCCACAAATTAACTTATTTTGGCCTCTCATATTAGGCCCTAGAGATATTAAAATGACCATGTTTTACGGTGACATCATTTTCCATGGTGTACCCTATCAACATCTGATGGAACATACGTAAAGGGCCTTCCTATGAAAATGTATTTGCATACTTCACTACTGTCTATGAAAGGATGCTTGCTTCTTTCCAGTCACGGTGTATAGCAGGAGTTTTTAACCTTTTGTTTCCAAGGGACCACCATTCTGTTTGTTTGTTTGTTTGTTTGTTTGTTTGTTTGTTTGTTTGTTTGTTTGTTTGTTTGTTTGTTTTCACTTACAAAATATTGTAAAAACATTACAAAAGTTCTTAAAAGATGTGAAGGAGAAAGCCGAGAAACCCTCCAGGGGCTTAAGTGATGGCATTCTCCGAAAGCAGTGAGGATTATATCAACATTGAAGGATTTTGTACAGATAGAATAAAACATATCGCACAGAGGGAAAGAAACAGAAAAATTGGTAAACCGTATGGAAAATAAGTCATATTTAGGAGGAGTGATTTTAGACCACACTTGAATTGATGAGATGACAGTTCCCTAGCTTTGATGTAGGTCTATAGGCAGAGAGTTCCATATTGTGGACCCTCTGAAACCTATATTAAATTGGGTTTGGGACGTGCGTGCCTTGAGCTACGACTTGTATAATTATAAACTTGATGGTTATACCCAAATATTCAGAATATTATAATATTAATATATATTATAATATTATAATATTCTGACGAAGAGTGTCCTGGGGACCATCACTATTGTGTACCGTGGGGCTGACCAGGGCTGTCACATATCTCGAGGGACTGTCCCGAAATAGCACTACTGTCCCGCATGGCTCAAATCAAAGATATGGAAAAATAATTTAGCTCTACATGGCTTTCGTTTTTTGTTAAAGCTGTTGTATATACAGTAGAGTAGGGTCAGCATGGAAGATGTCATTATTTATGAAGAGACATCCATAAATAAAACACTTTTAGACTGAAGATGTTGGCCAAAGTTGGGAAAGGAAGTGGGGATAGACTGTACTGTTGACCAGTGGTTTTCAACCAGTGGTCTGGGGACCACCAGTGGTCCCTGAGAGGGTTCCAGGTGGTCCCTAGCTAAGTTGGTTAACCAGATGTAACTCTTTGAGAGTGTAAAAATGAAACCAAATGGACCCTTGCGGGTCCATTTGGTTTCATTTTTACACCCTCAAGAGTTATAATATTCATCATGTGAATTAGCCCAACTTAGTCTACACAACTTGAGAATGTAGAAGATTAACACCTTTTCTTTTTTGAAGGATAGAAACACTAGTTTGCCTGGCCTGCTTTGGACTTTTCAAAAAAAAGAAAAAAAAAAAAAAAAGGTCCAGGCCACTAGGTGGCGCAGGCCACCGGGAAAACTCCCTGTACTCCAGATGGCCAATCCGCCCCTGCCAAGACATCAGAGGCACATACAGTACTTCTCACATGCAGATTACAGTCACCCACGGAGAAAACATGACTAATGACGAGAAAATCTGCTGGGCAAACACAGAGCCAAGCTGCCTGGCCCAACCAGCTATGTTTGTGATCTGCTGTGATAGGAGGATATGAAATGGAACACGACCACTATTATTATCATCATTATATCATTATGGGTATATGTTAGGGCATTAACTAAATATTCGACTAGTCGATTATTCGACTAGCGAAACACTATTCGACTATTAATTCACTATTCGTTGTTCGGTAATAATAATTTTTGATATATATTTTTCAATTTTCTGCAGCAGGCATTGTGGATGTGTGCTGTGGTGTTGGTAGTAATTGTAGGTTGATTGCTCATTTTTCATGTCATAATGTAACTGAGTTACAGTAGTGTAATAGGCATGTATTTTTTCAATGGGAAGTCCAGAATCACACATTTTATTGGCTAAAATACAAATATGCATATCACTATAGACTAGTCGACAATTATTCGACTACCAAAGTATTCGATTCGACTAGCAAAAAACGTGTTTGATTAATGCCCTAGTATATGTGTCTTCTTGTATCAAGTGAACACACACACACACACACACACACACACACACACACACACACACACACACACACACACACACACACACACACACACACACACACACACACACACACACACACACACACACACACACACACACACACCATCATCATCATCATCATCATCACAAATGAGTTAACTTGATTAATTTACAGTATTTAATGCGCAATTAACTTACAGTAAAAAAGTGGGTCCATTTGGTTCAATTTCGCCAAATGTGGGTGATTAATTGTTAAACATCTGCATTACTTAATTAAATTTAAATGAAAGTCTACACAATTAGAAAATGTGGAAAACATTAGACAAAATTCACATGTTCGCTCCTCATGGTACCAACATCAATACAGATTGTGTCAAACTCTGTGGACAAATTCTTTAATTTAGGTTTGGAAGTCTAATTAAATGTCATCAAATGGTTGTCCGTGGCTCAAACTCTCATTTAAGGTACATTCGACTGACATCTCTCTCTCTCTCTCTCTCTCTCTCTCTCTCTCTCTCTCTCTCTCTCTCTCTCTCTCTCTCTCTCTCTCTCTCTCTCTCTCTCTCTCTCTCTCTCTCTCTCTCTCTCTCTCTCTCTCTCTCACTTTTAATACACAAGGCATAAATTAGATCAGCCTAGGAATGAGCAATGTCTTTACAATGTTGCAGAGGTCTTTAGCGTGACAGAGAGCCATGCATGGGAGAGCATCCGGTGCCTTTATGAACACCGGCGGTATAAAAGCAATATACTGTGTTGTGTAACATTTTAGCACATGGTACATCTCTATGCCACTACTACTATGTTATGTGCTTTATCGCCGTGACCGTATTCATTACATATTTATTGTGTACTATCTGAGAAAGAACAGGTGTCTTTCATGTCATTATAGTAAAAGATGGAGATAGCTTTTGTTGCCACGCTTTTGTCACCTGGCTTTCAGTCACAGTATTATCAAGTTTCCCTTTTGAAAATCAGTCAAAGAGTAAATTGAATAGGGAAGCGGTGCTTTCTACAAGTCAAGATAATGCAATATGACAACACCCATCCAACTCCTTTTGTGGATGTGTGTGTGTGGTTCTTGTTTTTTGTCTTTTTAAATAAAGAATCTCAAGGGAAACATTTGGTTTTGGCAGGACCATTTAATCTAGCCTACAGGTTTGGCATGTATGCAAGAAGATTTTTTTTTTTTGCTTGATTAAAGGATGATTTGATGCATATGTCTCTTAAAGTCAGATGCAAGACTTCTGCCCAATCAAACCATACAGCAAATATGGTGGAGCATCTGTCTGTTGTGTTGCGCTTGTGTACTGCAGTTGGCATCCAGCAGTGACAACTAACCTACAGGAAATGTGAACAACCTGATCAACTATGACAAGTGTGACAACGTGTCAATTCTATTGTTATCCAACTCCATTTGCATGGGTAACATGAATTGCATAAATAGCTAAATATTACTGTTAATTGGTTGAAAACCATTATTTTAACCAAACATTGTTGCTTAGTTGTTTCTCTGTTTTGTCATTTTTGGGGGGGATAATCGGTATCATCCAGTATAGTGGAATTGAACATTTCATAGCAACCAGTGTTCCTCTTACTGCAGGTCTCTCGTATTGACATCATTTACTGCATGGCGACACTTTAGCTTGGTCAGCTGCAAATATAGATTTTCACATAGCATTGATTGAACGAAGCTAGCGGATCAGACCTCTATGCAGCTGACCACATATAGGTTGTGAGTTACTGTATGTATTAGACTTCACTGAAGATTTGATCACATATCACATACGGTCAATCCCTCCTGCATTTCATGTTTTATCCAGCTCCAATTAAAAGCCGTTGTAACACCCACAACATGAGCATGGCTTCTTGTGTGGGCACGGGTACTGCAAATCCTCCTGCGCTGCCTGCGCAGCGTTTCCTTTGGAGCGGCTTTTTACATAGGAAACAAAGTTTGTACGCAAGAAGAAGAAACGGGATCCTCTCCAGAAATAATAGGCTAAAGTTCAGTGATTCATCTCCGGGGGGAGACGGGGACGTGAATAACGGGGCTTGAAAAGCGTTATTCAGGAAGCCACTGACTCACACACACACACAGTGCCTCCGTCACAGCGGAGGCTGACCCTGGCTCAGGTGACAGGGGCTCCAGTTGATGCGCTGCACCCTCGCCGTGCACCGAGGCGACACCGAACAAGAGCCCTCAAGGCCCTCCTTGTCTGACTCACTCATCCCCGGCCCCCCCGGCGCCCCGCCACCCACGCCATGCACCCACCCACCTACCTACCCCCCACCTCCCCTGTCAATACAGACTGGCTCCTTCCAGCACAGGTGATGCACAGCTTTGTCCCTCTCACCCAGCCTCTATCATCTGTCTGTCTGTCCATTTAACTCTGCATCTCTGTCTCTTTCCTCTTGCCGCAGTCTCTCTCTCCGGTGTCTCCTATTTATCTCTGTATCTGTATCTTTCTCATTCATTGTTGTCTCCACCGTAAGGTGGTGACTATAATACTATAATTCGTACCCTGTCCATCAGCCCATATGTCCGTCCGTGCACATCTCCATATATATATATATATATATATATATATATATATATATATATATATATATATATATATATATATATATATATATATATATATATATATATATATATATATATATATATATATATATATATATATGAGGCTTATATATTTAGCCTCCTTCCAGAATGGGGCAAATGGTTTTTATTGTTAACAGACAGCGTAGCGTCACAACTTGTTTCTCCTTGTCTCCCATTTGTCTTGTGCCATCCGTCTGTCTGTCTGTCTGTCTGTCTGTCTGTCTGTCTGTCTGTCTGTCTGTCTGTCTGTCTGTCTGTCTGTCTGTCTGTCTGTCTGTCTGTCTGTCTGTCTGTCTGCCTGTCTGCCTGCCTGCCTGCCTGCCTGTCTGCCTGTCTGTCCGTGCGCCAGGCTTATTTCCCTCTCTGCTTCCAGTTCCGTTCATCTCCCTCCTCTATGCATCATCCTGTGCTGCTCTACCCCACCCCAGCCCTGCACCCCACCCCCACAAACTGTCCTCCCACACCACCACCCTGATGCTTCCGAAGGAACCGGAGTGAGTGGGGAGTCCTGGTGGGAGTGCAACACTGTGTGTGTGTGTGTGTGTGGGGGGGGGGGGGGGGGGGGGGTAGCCTGTCCGTCTCAGTTTCAGCCCTCCTGCCCAGAAAAATCAATATTGGGAGGTGTCCTGGAAACCCTTTCACAGGAGTATTGCAGCACAGCCCTGCGCTCTGATAAGCCTCCTGTTACGTCCTCCCGGGACAGGGCTGGCTTGGCGCGGGGCAGGGAGGGGGGGGTGGTGGCCTGCAGGGGGGGTAGAGCAGGGGCGGATCTAGGCATGGGCATGGGGGGGCAATGCCCAGTCTGCCCCCCCCCAAACACGATGCCATGCATGCAAAACAACCCCAAGATATTTCAAATTAAAGTGCTTATATTTAAAATGATTTGAAACACTAGTACTGCTACTAGTCACCACTAAACCGACAGCATTTCATCATTGAAAACAGAAAACTCTCTGAGTCAGACCTTTAGCTTTATGCATGCTGCGTGTCTGTTGCAACTTTAACAACAACTGATGTTATTTTTGATGCTTTACTTGAATAATAAAAGTCCTGTAATCGAAAATGGTATGGGTGCGATGGAGCCGCCCCCATACCATTTTCTCTTGCCCCTCCAAAATGTTATCTCCCCCCCCCCCAAATGGGACATGTTATATCCGCCCCTGGGGTAGAGCCTCCATAAAGGGCAAGACGTGGATCACAAGTCTATTTGGTGTGGGCTATTAGTAACCTTAGAGCACCTGACCTGCAACTAGGGTCCAGTGCTGTTTCCCACACACGCACGCACGCACACACAAACTCACACACACTCACATACACTCACGTGTGCCTGCGCGCGCCCGCAACACACACACACACACACACACACACACACACACACACACACACATAGCGAGAGAGACTCTGAGTGAGAAAGAGAGACAGAGAGGGAAGAAGTAGAGGATGCACTCTCTCTCTCACTCACACACACACACACACACACACACACACACACACACACACACACACACACACACACACACACACACACACATAGGCCTACACACACAAAACAGGACAGTTAGTGACGATAAAGAGCTTTGTCACGCATTCAAGGGAGCAGATAATGCCCCCTTCTTTTTGTTAATGTATGCGCTGTCACTGGAGAACGGGGAACGGAGCATTCAAGGCCGTGCATTCAGAGAGGACGCCCTTTCACTGTCTTTGGCTGTAATGATTATGCTGTTGCCTAACCCCCCCCCCCCCACACACACACACACACACGCACGCACACGCACACACGCACGCACGTATGCTCACTCACTCACACCCCCTCACACCTTAACAACCCCCGCAAAACCCACGCCCCACATACCTCATAGGCCCCGCCGCCTGGCTGTTGTGATTTATGGGGACAATGTTGTGAGAAAACAAACTGTGTGAACGGTAGACCTGCTGGGTGGGTACTAGGCCTGCGTCGGTGTCACAACGTGACTGCGGTCGACAATTATCTTGATTACATTACAATCACGACGGCGATTGATTTATTGCACAAGGTTGTTGACATTATCCGTTGTTTTGCCAATACCGACAATGTTTTCGTTGCAACTCTTTTAGATGTTTATCCTGCTGAATGATAATAGCACACACACCACCGTAGCACGGCACGCGGCTCACCAGCGTTTTTCAAGCCTTCCCGTTGCAAGTGAGTACATGTGAGTTATGGCGGGAGCTAGAGGTTACAGGTATGCTGCAATATACTACTATGGTATGTGCTCTGTCTAAACTGGGGAAAAATGCATTCTACGAGGCTGCCATCAAAACGTGGAATGCCCTACCAAAACCCATTAAGGATCTCGACTCCCTAGAGCATCTACTCAAACTCAAAACTATATAAACTTGGCCTTGTCGGCATGAGAAAGCATTGCCAAAGAAAAACCCACTGAACAGCTTGCTAGTAGCATCCTCTCATTTTGCCCCCCTCCTTCACCCCTCACTTATTATTTATATATACCTTTTGATGCTACTGAGTTTTGTACTGATACTGTATCATATTTGATTGTATTGTGTATTATACGTTGTACGTAAAATCACACCTGTACTACATACATACTACATACTACATTCTGGCCATTTGGTCTTCACTTGTATCTTTAATGTATGTGTTTTTACACATTTTTATCTTCAATGTTTGTTTACACACTTTTATTTGCGTTTACAGAATGTGTGTGTATGCAAACATTCAAAGCTGGGCACAGGAGGTGCTACAATTTACTAATGAATTGAATACAACTGGCCACAATGGAAACAAGCCCCATGAGGCTTTATGTGTTGTCCATTAAGCATGACCTTTGACTGGGGTGTATGCTATGTATTGTTAATCAATCAATCAATCAATCAATCAATCAATCAATCAATCAATCAATCAATCAATCAATCAATCAAAGTCTAACTATTGTATACAGAGATGTGTTTCAGGATATACTTCAAATCCTCAAATAAAGCCCAAAAAGCACCCAAAATAAAATAAGGATGAGCTAAGTCTGATGACGTGAAAAACATGAACCGATTGATTTGATTCATGGGGCCAGAGAAGCAGCGGACATTCATAACTCCACATTGAGCTATTGCATGGGTTTTCAACAGGTGGTCTGGGGACCACCGGTGGTCCTTGAGAGGGTTCCAGGTGGTCCCCAGTTAAGTTGGTTAACCAGATGTAACTCTTGAGAGTGTAAAAATGAAACCAAATGGACCCTTGCGGGTCCATTTGGTTTCATTTGCCTATTAGGTTTCCGAAATCCAGCCTGGAATTGTAGATAGAAAAGCAGAAATCTTTGGGTTTGGGGTCTGTGGGTCTAAAAATGTCATCACATGGTGGTCCGTGGCTCAAATTCTGAATAAATAGTGGGCCCAAAAAAGGTTGAAAACCCCTGAGCTATTGAAATTGAAAAAAGAGGTCAGAGTTCAGAAGGTGACGAGTATAAAAGATTTCCAAAAAGAAGCTCAAAAATGTACACTAGTGCCTTGCATAGAAGATAAATATTTGTCTTAATAACACAATATTTTCAGCAGTTATGTGGCAATGCTAGAGGGGAATAGGCGGCTTACGTTTAGTGCTAGACGGCAAAGCTCTATACAATGTCAAAATAAGGGTTTTAAATTCTAAGGGTATTGTCAGAAAGAAAATCCAGTGATGTTCTCTCTCTCTTCAAAAAGCAAACTGGGTAAATCCCATCCTCTTATGGCAGGTGCCCGTATGTTAATCCAACATAAAGACAGCAGATATACTGGATGACCCTCACACACACACACTGAAATGTGCCACGACAAGCCGTGTGTTGACATCCTACGGTGCTGTGATGCTCTGCAATGCGTGTCTTGAGGGCATGTTTACTTTTACCTATACGTAGTATCTGCCGCACGGACAATTGATAATGCGCGCACACACACAACACCCTTTGTGGTACGAGATAATGATCCCTTTCATGGGAATCGTTTTGCATGAACGGGGAGTGTTTGAAGGTATTCAAAAGTGCAGTTGTAATGCACTGTAATTACTGGAGGCACATCAGAATGAACAAATGTGTCTCGAGTTTCTTCCTTGTGAGAACACTAGGCTCGAGGGAGGTCAATAAAAACATAGTGCAACTAGAGATCTGACTTTAAAACGTGCGTGCATGCAGTGCCGAATATAGGAACTTGCTTGCCCCAATTGTAGTTACTATGACCCGAGATGTCCCAAGAAACTAGCGTCGCTGAAGCCAGCGTATATTCCCTTTTCCAAGGTGCTGTACAGAGAGTGTGCATTGCATTCACCAGGGGCGGATGTAACATTTCCTAATTGGGGAGGGGGGGTGGGGGGCAGGAGAAAATGGTGCCATTTTCGGTTACAGGACTTTTATTAGGCAAAGCATCAATAATCAATAATAAGATGAATTGTTGTTGAAGTTGCAACAGACACGCAGCATGAATAAAGCTAAAGACCTAACTCAGAGAGTTTTCTGTTTTCAATGATGAAATGCTGTTGGTTTAGTGGTGAGACAACTGTAGTTAGTTAGCAGTGTTTCAAGTCATTTTAAATATAAGCACTTTAATTTGAAATATCTTGGGTTGTTTTGCATGCCATTGTGTTTGGGGGGGCAGTTAGGGCATTTAGGGAGGCATTGTTTCCCATGCCCATGCCTAGATTCGCCCCTGACATTCACACATGCCGGAGGAAACCAGGGCATTCGGGTGTCAATTCAGCAAATGCAGTGCTGAATTTTGAACGATCAAAAGTAGTGTGGCGTGTCAGTCAAAGGGGCGAATGCCTCCTTCATGGACGACATTTGTACACAGTCCGATTATTACCTATCCACCATTTTCCACGCCAAGGCACTGGGGCTGCTTCTGTGTGTGCTTACCTTCTGTCTGGGCAGTGTTGCCTTGTCTACTTATAAGCAACTTTTGACTCGTTTTATTCTGTAAAGTCATTGCAAATAGTTGCTGGTCGATGTTTTTTGGGCTTGTTTCTAAAGTGTACATGTAGAACTTATTTAGGCTTGCTTCTTAGTGTTGTTTAAACCAGTGTATCCCTTTTTTTTTCACATCAAGGAATCGCAGATTGTCATTATAATTGTCCACAGTCATCCATCTGTGTTTTGTGCTTTCTTTATTCAATTGTTTAAAAAGTACATTTCAATTTATTCAATGCGGTTTTAAATTACAGATGCACAACCTCACAATGTGTCGCTATGTGAGCTTGTAGGTAAGTTATTTTCATATGTGCGTGATTTCATATACCTGGCCAGTGTGGTCACTTGTTTCTCTTTCAAATCACTTTCAAACAAATCACGAGATAGCAGGAACTTCTGCACACACAAACGCAAAGACTTATGGGTTGTATAGGAAAGCTGTGGATAGCGTCCAAACATTTTAAAAAGGATGTCAAAATAGCCCACTGAGCACAGATCTAGCTGTTGATTAGACCCCTAAAAACCTGGGAGGGCTCAAGGGATGTTATAAGACTCTGGGCTGGGCGAGGAGGTTGGCCTCAAACCTATCGTTTGAACTACAATTTATGGAGGCTAGCATGGAAAATAATGTCAGTGTCACCCTTGTTTATCTTTTCTTTGGAGGGGGTACCCCTAATTGTCCCCTCACAGAGGATAACAGGAAAGTGGTGTTTGGTGCATGCCCCATCATATTCTGTAGATCTTCAAAGCAGTAGCACAGTGGAGTGACTTGGAGTAAATACAGACTATTAACCTGTTGAAGTAATCTTTGCACACCAATTACCTTCAAACCTGCACTTACTAACACTAACCCTTTTTGGTTTAGCAACTGGTCCCTAGGCCATAGGCCATTGTCTCATCTGTGAGTCAATGGATAAGTGGGCAAAATTACAAGCCTTTCTTTTCCCTGTAAGAGTGTCAGGGTAACTATTTGAGTTATCCGGCTCAACCGCTTAAACCTCTATACTTAGTGAACTTCACCAGGGTCGGCGGTGTACTTTCCCCTGCTCGTTTCACTGAATACCAACTCCCCTCACACAATAGGGACACTAGGAGAGGCCCTACTCAAAATAACTCTTTTTGCCTTTGACCCTATAATCTCTGCCAATCAGGCTCGTAAACATGTTTGTTTTAATAATATTTGATGAAATAGCTACATTATAATCTGGAAACATATTGGATCCGGTGAAGGAAAAAAAAAATCATGAATCATAATAATAAACTCGAGAGTGCTCCTCGAGTTGCTTACTCTCATACTTAAGGGACTGATCCATCAAACCACACATGTGTGCTAAAAACCCCACACATAGGCCTAAGCGTGCAGCCCCCCCCCCCCCCCCCACACACACACACACACATACATACACAGAAAGAGAGAGAGAGAAAGAGAGCACTCCTCACGCCACCACCCAGACAGCATACACAGATCATCACACTCTATTAAGAGGCTAACGCACAGCATGGCCAGAGTTCATTTGGCTCGTGGTCAAAACACAGAAACAAAAGTCGAAAGGGGTCTGGTCACCGAATGCCTTTTCCTGTGGTGTGGAGCACAGCTGGATCCCGTCTCTCTGGAGAGAGGAGCACTCCTGGCTGTGAGGTGCGGTGAAGGGAGGACAGGCTGCAGCCATGCTGCCAGAGGGCTCTTCAGGCCAAAGCTTGCGAAACAGAGAGCAAAGCGCTACTTCCTTTCCTCTTAGTTAGGGGTGACTGACTACCTACCGCCCGGCCCGGCCCGGCCCGGCCCGGCCCGGCCTGCGATGTTCTTTAAGTGTTGATGTAAATATGACGAGAGCAAATGTGACACACTCAACATACAGAGTTAGATTTTAAAGACACACACACACACACACACACACACCCCCCACACACACACACACACACACACACACACACACACACACACACACACACACACACACACACACACACACACACACACACACACACACACACACACCAGATTGGACAACTGCCAAGGTAGTTCATTTTCGGGACTTCATTTTCAGGCCTGTGTGGAAAAGCTTTAGCCAGCTTTGCTAGGCACACTGCTGTACTAATAACTTTGGGGCATATAGGCTCGCCTTGAATTTAAAAGTACAGGTGTCTGCCACCGGTGTGTGAATTAAGGTGTGAATGTAAAATCGCTATATATCCGTTTATCATATCCAGTGGCGTGTGTCTTGTTGTGAGCAACAGTAGTAAAAACCCTGAGGTTCATGCGTGTGACAAGACAACCACAGCCCTCCATGAACTTTCCTTGCACAAACCTGATATTTTCTTAACCTAAGTGTTATATTCTTAACCTGTGTTTATCCAGGGGATGTCTTCGCTCGCTGTATGTGCATACTCAGTCAACAAGGAAGTGAGTTCAGGGCGGCTGTTAATTGAAAATGCATGCTGTAGTGTATAGTATTATTGTCGGCTTTCATAACACCACACACGTCCATGTATCCAGCCAAGGTTTGCTAGTAATACACACATTCATTCAGACAGTACCCGTGAGCCCAGTTATGACAGCTTTCTATGGGTGCAATTTCATCATTCTCTCTCTCTCTCTGCACCTATTTTCAGTTACAGGAATTTTATTAGGCAAGCATCAATAATAACATTAGTTGTTGTTGAAGTTGCAACAGACACGCAGCATGCATAAAGCTAAAGGTCTGACTCAGAGAGCTTTCTGTTTTCAATGATGAAATGCTGTTTGTGGTGAGATGATTGTAGTTAGTAGTAGTAGTAGTAGTAGTAGTGTTTCAAATGATTTTAAGCACTGAAATATCTTGGGTTGTCTTGGGTTGCATGCCATCATGTTTGGTGGGGCAGTCAGGGCATTTAGGGGGGCATTGCCCCCCCCCATGTCCATGCCTAGATCCGCCCCGGTCTCGCTCTCAGATACACAGTTCTAGCTCAGCATACATGCAGCACAGGAAGCCATGCTGCTCCCATGTGGATTGCGAGATCCACGTAATTACATTTTATTGCTATCTACTGTTTCCATTTCCATTGTAATTTTATTGCTATTTTGTGTGGCCAATATTTCTGAGCCATGTGTGTAAATTCCATCTTTCCCTCAAAAGAAAATACAACCTATGCCAGATAAGGCCCTGTTGTTGCCTCCTCGCAGCAGCACCACAGAAACACGTGTGCCAGCAAAATGATCAGTGATTTTTCTGGGAGTCCAGGAGTATGCTTTGCTATTTCCTCTAATTGTGGACCCGCCAGGGGCAGATGCAACATGTCCCATTTGGGGGGGCAAGAGAACATGTTGGAGGGGCAAGAGAAAATGGTATGGGAACGGCTTCATCGGATGAAGCTGCACCCATACCATTTTCAGTTACAGCGCTTTTATTGGTCAAGTAAAGCTCAATAATAACATCAGTTGTTGTTGAAGTTGCAACAGACACACAGCATGCATAAAGCTAAAGGTCTGAGTCTGACTCAGAGAGTTTTACTGTTTTCAATGATAAAATGCTGTTGGTTTAGTAGTGACACAGCTGTAGTTAGTTAGTAGCAGTAGTAATGTTTCAAATCATTTTAATTATAAGCACTTTAATTTGAAATACATTTGAAATGTGGGTCGTTTGCATGCCATCATGTTTGGTGGGGCAGTCAGGTCATTTAGGGGGTCATTGCCGCCCCCCCCCCCCCATGCCCATGCCTTGATCCGCCCCTGGGACCCGCATGCATCTTTGCAGTCAAGGTTTGACTCCTGCCATTGGCCCATCCAATTGAAGCCTTGCTTGATGAAGATAAGGAGTAGTCTCTGGCCTGGTTCCTTCCTGCGCAGATTTGTTTTGATACTGTCTGATTTATGCAGACGAACATAAATGCATGACCCCGTCTGCATCAAACTTAAGAAATCTCTTTTGAGCCTTCACTCGATATCCCAGTCTATAGCGCCAAGCAACAAATGTCAAGATTCAACCGTAAATTATCGTATATATTAAACTCAGACCGTGAAGAGTTGAGACCTGTCGCCAGCCTCGTTATGGGCCACATGATGATTCAGGACCAATCCCACTATAACGGTCTCTGGCTCTCTGCTATAGCAAATATGGCTGTCTGTGCTATAGTTGATCTGTGCTATAGGATATACAGTATGCCTGGGCCCTTTTATATCTTTGCAGCCAAGGTTTCGACTCCTGCCAGCTTCCCATACACTTATGTATGTTTCATTTTTTCCCCAAGGTTCTCCTTTGTTGGTGTTAAAAGTATTCCTTGTGGAACAATCTCCAATATGGGTATTCATTTCGATGCAGAACTGACAGAACTGATTTGTTTCTGGCTTTTGTACCGTTATTGATAGTCACAGTGAAGATATCCAGGAAAGAGGGACAGAGAGAAGGGGAAGGACACGGAAATCTAACTCAAGGGTTTAGTTTATGTTGTACTTGGTGTTCAAAAGGTGAATTTATGAACGTACAAAAGTACTGTGGGGTGTCAGTCAAAGCGGTGAAGTCCGACTGTTACCTACCTAACACCCTTATTTTGTGTAGGGTGGACATTTTCGAAAGAATGTCAAAATAAGGCTCAGGGCATCTTATAACCCCGCTGCCTTTAGGGCTGGGTGAGGGCATTGGCCGCACCTAGGGCCCTATTTTGATTGTCTTAATTATCAGGTCTTAAGTCTTGAGTCAAAACTTGGAGGCGTGGCAAAGCTGTTTGGCTGTTTTGAGTGGCCAAACATCTTTGCCACGACTTAAGACTAAGACCTGATACTTAAGGAAATCAAAATAGGGCCCCTAATCTCTTGTGCACAAGTAAGGTCAAAGATGTACCTCAATAGCCTGACCTCAGTCTGAATTGTCATTTCGTTTCACTTCATTATTCAGACTGAAGTCCCTCGCTACCACAGCAGTTTCTAGGATAAGCGTTACCAAAACAGCAGTCTTAACGGTGATTGGTTCATATGAACTCCTAAGAATATTGAGAAAGCAGACGACGTTGGGAACGAAGTGAGTGACAGGGCTGTTGGCCAATCAGGTGCTGGGATCGGATTTCCAACCCGCACAACTGCCCCAAAGGCAGGGAAGCCAGTCCTTGAATCACAGGGAAAAAATAAGCTAGTATTTTTAAGGTGCTGATTCAGGGCTGAGCCAGCTACCTCGAGGTCTACACACCACACCCCAACTTTCTGCTCTTGTCCCCTTGCTTTTTCGTGAGGCGTTGCTGCTGGGTACCTCGGCCCCTTGGGCACATCGCCAACTCGCTGCCTTGTTGTTTACTCCGTGTTACTTCATGTGGACCCTATAGGAAGAGTAGCTGCTACTAAGGTAGTACCTAAATGGAATCCAAATAAACAATAATGTTCACTTGCCTGGTCTTGCCCGACAAGCGGCCCTGAGATCTTGCATTCGGTCCACAGCGGTTGTATGCCTTTCCTCAGAAGCTGGAATTGATGGTGTTGAAGTGTCTCTGGGCTGTTCCTTAGGTGTATCAAATCGATCTGCAAATTGTGTCTGACACCAAGTTGAAAATAATTTCAGAATGAATGTGCATTTGGTTTTCGTTCTGGCCTCAGTGTATCTTTCTGTACATCTGTACATCTCCGTATTATATGCATTCGACTATTATGCATTTGAGTGCTGAGCAGCCCTTGGAGGTCTCACCATTCACTGACCTACCTAACCACTCATTAGGCAAACACATCATGGATGTCAGTCTGAAGTCCTGAATTGGCCTCATAGAGTTCATGAGATGGAAAAATACACCATCACATCACATTGGCCAGAACTCATACGAAACAGGTTGTAAAACCAAGTGTGGAATGCATCTACAACTTATCGACTTGCATCGGTCCCAGATTTGCTTCGTCCCCAATATGAATTCTGGCTATACTGTATCTGCAGTGAAATCAAAGAAACTAGGTAATTATAGTATTTCTCTGGCATTTTCAAATCGTCATATAGATCAAAATCATATACTGTAGTGTAGATGCCTGCATGGAACATAACAAAAGTCAGTATACATCCATCAGATACGTGTACTTTATTCATATCTCATAGTATGCTTGTTTACATTTATACAAAAATACAGAATACAGTAGAGTCTCGCCCAGAGTATGAACCAGGGCAACAATTACATTACTTTTGGCACCCAGACATGTTTCCTGCCAAGAGCCTTCCTTTTGATTCTCCCAATGACATGGGTCTATTTTGCTCATTTAAAAAAAAGCCTACAAGCACTGTTTAACCACAATAAACCTACTTCCCTAGTTCGTGGACGTCATCATCATCTGCATGCAAAAGCAGCCCAGTTCTGGAATTTCTACTCGTCATGCAACATTGTCATACCACCAAAAAGACCAGATCTACAAGATTTCAGATAGGCCTTTTTTTGTAGCACTCCACCATTGAACAACTAGGCCTACATATGAAGCAGGCATGACTATGTTACCCCAAACCATAAAATCTGTGGTAATCTATCTTCCTGGTCGGGGACCGCCAGTGGTCCTTGAGAAGGTTCCAGGTGGTCCCCAGGCTAAATATTGGAAAGTTGGTTAACCAGATGTAACTCTTGAGAATGTAATACACCCTCAAGGGTTAAAATATTCATCATCTGAATTAGCACCACTTAATTAAGAAGTTTACACTGTTGTGTTGGCGCAATACAGCCTGGAATTGTGGACAAAGTCAAAATTCTTTAATTATAGGTTATTGGTGTGAAAAAGTAATCAAATGGTGGTCCGTGGCTCAAAAGCTGAATAAATGGTGGTCCCTGGAGTCAAAAAGGTTGAAAACCCCCTGCAATATGACATACCCAGAAGAGGGACGCTGCAAGTTCATGTGGTTAAGAAGTGAGTCACTTAACGGGCAACTTCGCCACTTTTCAACACTCTTTGTGTGGTGTTGGTCATTAGCATACATGCTAATGACCCCCTGATTAATAACATTGGGATTCTGTGGCTCCAGCGCCGTGCTTCCCAAGTTGTCAGATTCTCCCCCAGTGACGTCACTGGTATAGAACGTCCCTCTGCCTAAAACTACAGCGAGTGTTGGACCAGTAGAGTTGCCATCGGGGTGAAACTGCCTAACCAAACAACACAAGACAACAAGCCAGTATAACTGCCGTTTGTTGAGGAGATTATTATTACTTATTGGCAGAATATGTGCTTAAATATAATGAAGAAATGCAAGCAAGTTGTTGTGGAAGGTGGAGGACACTGGAGTGCAGCAGCCACGGAGCTTATGCCAGCCAGGAAGCCAGCCACGTAGCTAAGGGCTAATGCTAACGCCAGTGTAGCTAACGTCGTCTAGCTAAAAGTCTTGGGTGAAGCTGACACACACACAGGGAACCATCACATCACTGGATCCACACGCAAACCTTTCTGCACAGGAATGGAGCAAGAGTGACATCAGTTGGAAGTAAGTGTACGTGTGTGTGTGTGTGTGTGTGTGTGTGTGTGTGTGTGTGTGTGTGTGTGTGTGTGTGTGTGTGTGTGTGTACGACGCATTGTTTACAATACGGTCGTGTAGCCCTGTAGGCTAGGGCAGTGGTTTTCCGGGGACCACCAGTGGTCCCTGAGAGGGTTCCAGGTGGTCCCCAGCTAAGTTGGTTAAACATATGAAAAGTTGGTTAACCAGATGTAACTCTTTAGGAGTGTAAAAATGAAACCAAATGGACCCTTGCAGGTCCATTTGGTCCATGTTTACATTCTCAAGAGTTAAAATATTCATGTGAATTAGCCCAAGTCTACACAACTAGAGAATGTATCATGAGATTAATGGTCATTTTGATCTGCATGTTTGCCTGTGTTGGTTCCCAAATCCAACTTGGTATTGTGGACAAAAGCAAACAAATCTTTGAGGACTGTGGGGATAAAATGTCATCAAATGGTGGTCCGTGGCTCAAATGCTGAATAAATGGTAGGTCCTGGTATGAAAAAGGTTGAAACCTACTAGGGGTAGGCCTACTTGAGGGAGTTCAGGAGGTAGTAACCAAATGATCCGTTATGGGTGTACTCTGTAACTGAGTTAAATCCGAGTTGCCCAACTCATTTTACAATATAAATTGGGGGTCCCGAGATGGCATTTCTCTTAGGGGGGTCTATGGAATAAATTTGGGGGTCCTTGACATGGAATAGTTTGGAAATGGGAACCATTGCTGTAAACCATGAACACATTTGCCATATTCATGTGATGCTTGCTCATGTTTCAGCATATAAATACCTGTCAACTGTATTCATCAGGTCAGCCCATCAAGATGAAGGTGTATAGAAGCTGATCTTTTCGTGGACAGAATGGTGAGCTTTCCATACTCAACTCAAACTTTATACATAAAGCACATCACAAGCTACTAGCTCTATTAGCTGTATTATATTTGCTCCCCTCATCTCCCAGTAGCCAACAACGTCTGACCAAGTTCTGTAAAAATGTAAATATTGTATACCGTCCTTTGTCTCACTCTGTAATATTGCATCTGTTAAATCACACTAGCATCTGTCCCCAGATGACAGTGAATTGACTTTAACCCTTTATAATACTGTACCTCAAAAGAAACCTCAAACTATACTATAAAACTGACAACATTGTACAAATTACACAACGTGTGAAATGAAATGCAGCACATTTTAGAGATCAATGGAGAAATAAAATACCCACAATAAAACACTAAAGTATTTGCAGTAGTGGGTATATAAATTTACTCATGCATTTTTGACAAGTTGTATTCTCTCAGTTGTTTTCTTTTTCAGCAAAACACACACACACACACACACACACCTCAATGTTTTTTTTGCATTGTGCATGACAGACAGGCTCTCTGATTCATGCAATATTTCTAATGTGAAATTATTAACACGTGCCATTCAGTTGTAGCATAATTTGATCTGTACATTTTAGTAGTATTGAGTCCAATATACTGTACAAGCATACATCACATGAATCATACTGTAGCCTACAAACTCAATCATCTTTGAGTGTTTTCACCATTTTTGACTCATGTCTTCTCTCACAGCCGTGTGCCCAGATCCAGATCCATCGTCGGGTCATCGACTCTGCAAAACTCCTGCCTGCAGTGACCTCCGAGTCTGACTAATGCACTGTACATGTAGTTTGATATATTCCATATTATGTTAAGTAGAATTGTTAAATCACTAATAATAAAATATTAAAATATAGTTGATTTGATGTCAAGTTTGTTTATTCATGTGGGCTATTGTATTTATACATTTTGACCAATACTAAGGTTGAAATTGTCATCAAAGGCTACTGTGGAACTACAATCATTCACACAATTCTCTTTAAACAAATTAGACCACCATGGAAATAAGTCTTGACTTGTTTATTGAACTGTAACATGAGGGAAAAAAAAAACACGCATGCACGCACACACAAAACCAGTCATACAGGTTAGTCATTTAAAATGTACATTTTTAAATGCAGCACTACAGTTTCAGAGTTTAATAATTAGCACATGTTTGATACATCAATGTAATCTAATTTTAAAATATTGATCAAGATTGTGTCTAGATGCCTTTATAGCCATTACAGTAACAAAGTCAACTATATAATATATTGTATACTTCCTTGAAAACCACTTGAACCATCTTGAGGCGATGACCCCCACCAGGAATCCAGCTCCTGCAAATAAAATATGCAATTATTGGCCTCTGTCACAATCATGAGACAATACTATGGTAAACAATAGGGTTTTTCATTTTTGTAAAAATATATAAAATAGCAGGTGTGCAAGCTTGTAGCACAGCATTAAGTGACACTGAGCTTGTATATCTGCTATTTTTCAATAACTTGTTTTTGTAGTTCAAATATGCAGTAATCGTGGTATTCTATGTTGTGGTAGTATTAATTACAACAAAGGTATTTTAGCATCATCAATTCTCACTCAAGTACCAGAAACTCTGGGTTTATATGTTGCATTATTGAATACAGCTAGGGTCATAATGGCAGCACTGGGCATTTAGCATTACAAATGCATCTGCATGATTGCTGGTACTGTGAACATTGTCTGTCTATTCATGGAGGTGTGAAACATTTGTGGTAGCCTACTTCACAAAACAATAGATGATTTGGGCTTCTAAAAAGCCCAGTTCCACCACTCAACGAATACATTTACATTTCCAGGTGGCCATGCATTTTAAGGAAATCGTATTGTTTTATCTGTAGCATGTTACCGGCTGCAGAAGAACCCTGCCTCTCATAACATGCAATAGAAAAGTTCCAACTTCACCCACTTGTTAAAAACGCACCATCAAACTTTCAAATGCTGTTTTTTTATCCCAATATGGAAGAAAAAATAGGGTTGTTATTGTGTTCTCTCGCCCTTGAAATATATAATCCCCGGGTTCTGTTGTGCTTCAACAATAATAGCAATTCAAAACAGTTTTCCTCAAAACCACTCCTCCAGTCGCTTTCATAAGAACGAGAGGTGCGCTCAACATGATCACGGCAGCTCAGCCTGTTTGTGTCATAACCTATAGACAGAGTATAGACAGAGTTACGCAAACTCCGTTCACTTCATGAGGCTAGTCTAATGGCAGCTCCTCTAGGCCTACAGTCATAGATAATGGGGACAAGGACAACAAATAGGGACACAACTTTTTTATTTTACTGTAGATCGTTTTGCAGTAATTTAGTTGTTACTTGTTACTGTAATACTTTGAAACAGCTGACATGTTTTGCGCAATATATTTCAAGCCCAGCTTGTCCCTCTTTCAGGCTGCATGGGGCATGAACAGCAGCTTTAGCCATTGACATACATACATATAGTACTCTAAGGCTCGAGCGCTCAGTTTCTTACCCCTCAATGTCGCAACTCTTTTACTAGATGGCTGCACCCCATGCGCACTTGCAACTCATCTGTGTAATTTATGCTTCGTCGTGTGACGGTATCGCATACGCAGACGTCTAAGCTCACAACAGTCACGTCCATGACGCGATGTGAGCTTGTATATCAGCGGTTCTCTGTGCGCAGTACTGTTGCACAACGAAGTATAAACGTATCCTAGGGTGCACCTCTCTAGCCAACACACAAGAGGAGGTTGAATGAAGTGAAACCAACGCTCCCCAAAACAACATGTTTGGAGATCTGTTGGGAATTGATTACATGAAACGGTCACCTGTGCATCCAGTCCCAATGTTTGTAAACAAATAATTGGTCTATAAAGTCATATATACATACCGATGTCACGGCTACGTCCATTCTGCCATTAGTCCGGTGTAACTGGTCCCTGAAATGTGTGTTGCAGTCCGACGTCCATCCATCACCGTTCGCCGACACGAAATGACTATTATTAATACCGATACATACTAACCACTACTACGACCACTACTACTGTTAGTTTTACTACTAGCGCTAAATAATGGACGTTATATTTTCATCGCGCAACAACACAACCAAAACATCCAACCTCCACTAGCCTGCCTACTTCCTGGAGGCAGCAGAGTGGGAGGAAATGCCGCGCAATGCACTGTGGGTAATGTAGGCCAGGGGAGCCAAGAGCGCTCTGAATATAAAAGCGCCTAATTGCGTCTTTTTTGGGCATTCATTGACCAAATTAAAATGTTTATATTTTTACATGAACAGATAGGATACTAAAGTTGGGGAGCGGCCCCGTTTATATCGGCAAGAAGAAGTGATTCACTTAACTCGGATAATATCACACGCTAAAGACAATACAGAACATCACAACCTACAGGAACAGTGCAATATTGATGTCATTACAAGGAAACACACGGACATTGTCTCACGTGCTTCAATTTCTCTGATATACACACTGAATGTTCACAGGGCTCTAAAACTGGTAGGAAAATAAATGGGAGACCTTTATTATTAGTTTTACTTTTGTCCACAGCTTAGACCTGTTGCAACTGATGATATTTTTGTAGTATAGTATAGTATTTATAGTGTGTGTGCGCGCGCGCGCGCGTGCGTGCGTGTGTGTGTGTGTGTGTGTGTGTGTGTGTGTGTGTGTGTGTGTGTGTATTTTTATTTTTTGTTTGTCAAATGAAACACACAAAACAGGTTTTTTTTCTTAGTGACACATATTTTAGCGCATTTTTGTAGAGTTAGTAGTGTTTAGTTAAATCTGTGCACAGCTCTTTCAAAGTAGGCTATTGCATGTACACTGAAATGTATACTGTCTCAATTATGCATGATATCTAACAACATCTAACTGACGTGTGATGTGAAAGGGACGCAGCATTATGCAACTTACAATATGTGGTGTGTACATATTGTAAGTACAGTACCTATTAGGCATTAAGTACTTACTTACACAGTGACAGCTTTAATATACAAGCCCATACACTACCTTAAGGCCAATGTTTAAGATAAGATACAATAAGATAAGTTGAACCTTTATTGATTCCCATTGGGAAATTCAGGTGGCATAGCAGCAACAGCAGTAAGAAGTTAAGAATCAACACAAACGTTAAGCTAAAGTGGGTGGAGGAGCTCTGGCCTGCTCTAAGCATCAATATATACGGTGGCGTGTTCCAAAAATGTTGCTCAGAATCACATATTTTAATGAATATAACATTCTCTTGCATGGTTTAACTCTACAAACAACACTTAACCACACCATGCATTTCCGCTTTAGTATATTTCATGCCGAAATATACCGTTTCTCTGAACTATATGAACACCAATGTGGTATACATTTTGTTTTACAATAAATACCCTTCCTAACAGAACATTCCCAACAGTGTATTCCCCCCAAAACACATTAAGCAACACAGGTATACTCTACCTGTAGAACTGTTTCCTATAAGGTTACAAACTCTAGAGAACATAACATGCAGACAGAAATGTGACAGCTTGTGGTGTTTCATTGTTTTTCTGGGGAAACATACAACATGGAAAATCTTGTAATGAAGTCTGTGGCAAAAATAGCTCAAATTAAAACCAGGTTCCTGTGCTGTAGTTACTGTGAATGTGGGGCTATATCTTGCACCATCCCTTAACCCTTATCCCCAAACCTATTTGCTATTTTTACTATTTTTATTATTATTTTTTTAATAATTCAAATAGCTCATCTATAAGCTCACAACATGTCAATGCTGGTCAGTTAGTTGATCTACTATGCGTTATTAATAATAATAAGAAGAATAGTTTATTAAATAGTTTATTAAATTAATTAAATTAATGTATTATTAATTAATACATTAATAATAAATACATATTTGTATTATTAATTAATTAATTGATTAATTAATTAATTTTATAAATTATTATTATTTATTTATTTTATTTTTAATAGCAAAAACTAACAAAAAGTTTAGGAATAAGGAGTACAGGATAGATGGCAGGTTGGGACCTGTGATCTTTAGCTACAAAACAAAATAAACTAAAGGTTTAATAAAAGAAAAGAATAAAAAAGGTCAAGTCAATCATGGTTGTGATACGAGGCAGGATAATTAGGATGATCTCTGTGAGATCGACCTAATTTATTATCCTGCATTGTAAAATAGCATCCTCTCTCATTCTCTCTCTCTCATTCTCTCTCTCTTTCTATCTCTCTCTCTCCCAACCACGATGACAGACAAGCTTTGACAGTTCAGACATCAGCAGTCAGTCACATCCTTCAAACAAGGCACAAAACCATGAGTAGAAAAAGGTATACGTATATACAGCAAGACCATAAATAATAGTATACATTCTTGTAATTCTCTAGCTAGCAGTCAGTTAGTACCCCACCCAACTTAGTGAGATGGGAGCATTTTTTGAAATCTCATATAGTTTAGGTGTACTGCTGGCTTTTTGAAGCTGCGGCAGCCAACCCCCGCTATTCATATTCATCAAAGATGTTGCCTTCTTTGTGTGACAGATCACAGATCTGATTGCACCATAGTTTCTCTCTGACAGGTAGAACATTCTTCTAATCTCCCCAAGCCTGTTAAATGTGAGATCGCCGGAGGTGGTGTGGGGCTCATTGTCTTTGTATAAATGGTTGGAGGAGGTCTTCCGCTGCTGCATACTGTGACAGAATATTAATGGTGTGGGAGTCCCTGTTTACCTGTGAGAAACTGAATTCTGCAATTGTTTTTTTATGGTTCCAGATCTGTTCAAGATCTGTTCAAACCAAGTGTCATGCAAAATGCTGAATTTCCTAAATGAAAAACATTGTTGTGATTTAGCATGTCCGTTCCGTTTGTACTTTTGACAAATACAGTAGGAAAAGTCAATTTGTGCCATCCCACTTTCATGTTTGTTGTTAATAATTTAAAATGGTTACTTGTTGCTGTTAATCATCGGAGGATGGTTTGATCATATAAAGTTTGGAGGCTTGCATGACCATTCCCACTTGCCAATGTGCTGTAATGTAAATATGTGGATGTATTTTTTCTCTTTGGCATGATTACGGTAACCCTCCAGAAGCGTACAAACTGAAATAGCCTGGGATATTAGCGAACCGACCTTGTCATAAGTACTAATACCACTGCAATTAATCAGATTATGGTAATAATTCCATTGAAGCGTACATGTTGTAGCATTAGTGTGATTACGATAAGCAGGGTGTTACATGTTTTACTGGAAAGCTTGTAAACACTATATTAGGTGATGATGTTACATTTTGTGATGTGCATATTCACACCCTGACAAATACAAGCAAAGCATTTACAGTGCATGCCCAAATCAATCAAAAACCTCGGTAACCAAAAAAGCTTTAGTCATCTCTACACTGTATCCTGACTTATAGTCATGATGAAACCAGATGCCAGTGTTTACTGTTTACATGCATTGCCTTAATCAGAGTAAGAATTGCATAATAGAGGCATATTTGCGCACAGCACATGTAAAGGCACTCGCATGTATAATTTGAAGATGTTTTTAATACAGTTTTTTTTATTGTGCACAAGCATGACTGGATGCCTGTTAAAGTCCAGATGGGTTTGAGTTTAGGGCTGTTGTTTTTGCTGTTGATTTAAAGGAAAGGAACATGTGATGGATCATTCAAGGATGCACAGCACTAAACTTGATGAGCTTGGTGTAAATTTCCTCCAAAAAACGGTTTATCTTAGCATGTCCATTCCTTCAAAGCATATTGCTCACATCCTTCCCAAAACAGCAAATACTTGTATACAAATTAATGTTTATATTTTGTTGTTTTGTTTGTCTGGAACTCGCCAAAAAGACATACATGTGACACATTTTATTTATTTATTGTGTTTTAAAGCTATAATATTATGGGAAACCCCCCTCTGTCTTACATTTGGCCCAAAAACAAAACATTTAGCTCAAAACTAAAATCCTGGAATTTTCTTCCCTGATATTCATTAGCACATGGTGGATACAATGGTTATTTAAGTTAATGTAAGTTAGTCCGTGTACAGTATTTGTCTCTCTACTTTTCCATTCATAACACATTATGTCAAATAACAGTAATTACAGCATTATACATTGTACAATGTCATTTGTAGAGGAATATGGTTTTGAGGATATTCCAAAGGTTATATGCATTAGTATTCAGAGCAAAAAAAAAAAAAAAAAAAAAAAAAAACTATTACGGTAACCACTTGAACCCTAGTGTCTTTATTCTGGGCAAGTAATAATAGGAAAACATTTGGCGGAAATAGGCAAACATTAGGTGAAAATAGCCAATCTACTATTCCATCCATTATTTCAGGTGAAGAGATTTTATGTAGAAGGGGGAAGGAGGGGGGCGGGGTTAAAACCCCTTGATGACCCCGGTCAATGTTGTATACAGAGTTTAAGTGGTTAATGAATAAAAATCAATGTCCTATAACTACATAATGTACCATTGAGGAACAACTCCTTAGTGAAATCGTGCTTAGATCACTCATAAAAGAAAATGTGCCCGTCATATCGCCGACCGCAACAGCAGCTCAATGCTGTCACCAATAAATAAATATACATCATATAACCTCATCAGATAAAGTATGGATGAAGCAGAGAAAAAAACAACAACAATGTGTGCTATGGGAGACACCGAGATATTAAAAATGTACAGGTAAATAAAGAGAATGGTTAACATAGAAGCCAACTAGCAGTGGTTTTCAAACTTTCTGCGCCCAACGGGGAAATCAAAAATATCAAGGCACACCTGTTTACACTAGTGAAAATAGCTGATATACAAGCTGACAACCCGCTGTGAATGCAATGTTTTGAGTGTCATTTAGCCATTTATTCTATTTAGGAAATTTTGCAAAAGCCTATAATTGCGTGACAAATATAGGCGTGTCATGTTGGTCTGTGGTTTCAAATATATTCATGGACAAGTTGTCTCTCTGACAGCAGTGTGCCTCTGCAGAGCGTTTAGGAACCACTGGACTACATGCAGTAACCGTAGTATTGCATGCCTCAGTGCTGCCAATGTCTCTCTGTTTTTGCTGTTGAAACAAGGAGGGTATACAGCCTGTCTCCAGCCAATGTCCTGATTGGATCTGCATATGCTGGAGAAAGAAAAAAAAAGAGTGTTTCCCAATGAGTTCATCCAGTCAACAGGTCCTGTTCAGAAACTGGGAGCTTCTGTGAGGGAATTAAGGACCACGTTGATCCTTTCCATAGTGTTGATCCTTTTCCAAGTGTTTTCTGTGATCAGAGAGGACGGCGGACAAATGGGGGTGGAGTGAAGGGCGGCCTGGATGGGTCAGCTATAGTCTCAGTAAGGAAAGGCAAACGTATCCGTAGACGGTAGTAGCAAGCATAATGTTGACCAGAAGAATCTCGGCCCGTGGCAGTGCCGATTTGGAGAGCAGTCACTGGACAGGATGCATGATAGCGTCTCCAGAATCATTACGAAATAAATCTTCATGTTTGATTGGATGTCCGTACGGAACTTGAGACACAGACCGGCGGAACACAGAAGTGGAAGCCTGTGAAACAAAAACACGGAGAGAGTGGTTGTAGAACATTTTTTCTTTTTCTTTTTTTATGCAGAAAATGTTTGTAGCCATTAATCTCGAAAAGACTCACCAATGATGCTGAAGTGAATTGAGGAGATGACACTCAGACTGTATCAATGATGTTCAACTTGTCTCTGAAATTCATTTTTAGAAGAGAAGACTGTTAACATCGCAACAGGCCCAAAATGAAAAACTCTCTTAACAATAAATTTCCATTTTTATCCTGATTTCCAGGCCTATATAGCAATCATTCAGAGCAATAACGAGTATCTTACTCTTATCTGTAATCTTCAAAAGATAGGCAGTGTGGAAAGCATAGCATAGAATACATTTTATTGGAAATATGTTACCACATGATCCTTATCCTATGCCTTATCCTATGACAACAGCTCACAACAAGCTGTGATCTTGCAACACATGAAATTGTAGATCTGCTATTTCTTAACCTAATTCACCACAGCGGTAGGCTGAAGCCGTGTTTAGTTTAGAAACAAGACAATACAATAAAAGCAACATGGCTTACTTTTCAGTTATTTCAACAGTAAGGGAAGGTGCAATGGCCTCTGACCCTGCGAACAGTCCTCCTTCTGCCGAGTTCTGCTCAGAGTCTCCTCGGTTCCGTCGGGATCGGACCTGTGTGGGCAAAATAATGCTTTACATCCAAGGCTCCCATGAATGCATACACAACATAAACACACACGCAGACATGAACAGTACGGTATATGGTCTTGCAAATCCAACCCTACACATTCTTTCTTCAAATCATAATGATTCCTTTAACACTTCTAATGCTCTATATCAAATCATACATCCTACACAGACTGCCAAGATTGCTTTTCTTTATAAAATAATAATACCGTATTGTCCCGAATATAAGATGACTCGTTTATAAGACGACCTTCATTTTTCAAGACCCATTTACAGAAAAAAAGAACATTGAATGTCAAATAGTATAGACCCTGAATATAAGACGACTCCATTTTGGGGATATTTCCATTGGGGAAAAAAAACACAGTCTTATATTCAGGCCAATAGGGTAATTTAAAAAAAAAAGTCAGGGTTGGCAGTCTAAACCATGGGGGAAAAGTCGGGAAACATGTTATGCAGTCTTCAGATAGTCTGTTTAACGTTCAAGCACACCAGCGCTGTGTACGTTTTAAATTTAATTCCGTTTTAATCTGTTTACAGAGTGCCCAGGTACGGTTGGCCTACATTTTCGATCAGTCTATAAGTGTTGAGATGGACATGGAATAACCACATGCTCCTTGTGAGTCACGAGGACCTGAGTTTGAATCCGTCTCCTGTCTTGTGTCAAATCTCTCTCCCTCTTCTGTCTCTTCTCTCTCTCTCTCTCTCTCTCTCATTCAGTTCCCTGTCTCTCTACACTCTCCAGTGTAAATAATCCAAAAACTGCCAAATAAATGCCAAAAAAGAGCATTTTCAGCCTGCACACTGCCGCTAAAATACAGTAATGTGCAATATTAGCAATGGAAATGGAATTTATTTTTATTTAATTTGCATTGTATTGAATGATCCTTGCACATCTGTTGCTTATCCCTAATCTAAACACATAACAACCAGAGCCAGTGTTTGCTGGATACCATATGAGAATATAAAAGTTCAAACAAAGGGTATGAGTGAGACCAACGGACAGCATCTAGTGGCTGAAAGCGGAGACCTGAGGAGAGGTTATGCCATACCCGGGCATCATGCGGCCCGGGGGCCAAATGTGGCCCTTTGGCTGACTCTGATCGGCCCGGGGACCACCAGTGGTCCTTGAGAGAGTTCCAGTTAAATAGGCCTACTGGAAAGTTGTTTAACTAGATGTAACTCTTTGAGAACGTAAACATGAAACCAAATGGACCCTTGCGGGTCCATTTGGTTTCATGTTTACACTCTCAAGAGTTAAAATATTCATCCTCTGAATTAGCCCAAAGTCTACACAATCAGAGAATGTAAAAGAATGGCCATTTTGATCTGTACGTTTGCCTGTTTTGTGCGAAATCCAGCCTGGAATTGTGGACAAAAGCAAAAGAAATCTTTAGTTTTGGGTCTGGGGGGTAAAATGTCATCAAATGGTGGTCCTCTGTGGCTCTAATTCTGAATAAATAGAGGGCCCGGTGTCAAAATGGTTGGTCTTACTCTTAGCTTTATCTTGAAATTAAATTAATATTACCCAGACTTTAGTTCAGCCTTTAGTCTTGGCCCTCCACAATATTTTATGTATCTCATTTGGGCCCTTGGGAAAAATAATTGCCCACCCCTGGGTTATGCGGAAGGCCTCAGGACATTGCAGGTTAGCGGGTCACAGACCCTGACTTCAGCACATGAGACGAAAATAACATTATCTATGAGTTCACACTGCATCGCTGCCTGCAGTGTGAGCCTGTAGATATGTACCAGGGGTGGGCAATTATTTTTCCCAAGGGGCCAAATGAGATACATAAAATATTGTGGAGGGCCAAGACTAAAGGCTGAACTAAAGTCTGCGTAATATTAATTTAATTTCAATATAAAAGTAAGAGCCATTTTGACACCAGGGCCCACTATTTATTCAGCATTTGAGTCACGGACCACGATTTGATGTCATTTTAGCCCCACAGACCCCAAAACTAAAGATTTATTTTGCTTTTGTCCACAATTCCAGGCTGGATTTTGGACCTTCTCTCGTTTTTGTTTTTCTCTAGATTTTGGGCTAATTCACACGATGAATATTTTAACTCTTGAGGGCGTAAAAATGGACCCGCAAGGGTCCATTTGGTTTCATTTTTACGCCAAAGAGTTACAAAGAGTTGTCAAAGAGTTACATCTGCTTTCCATACTTGCCATATTTAACTGGAACTCTCTCAAGGACCACTAGTGGTCCCTGGGACGGTCAGACTCAGCCAAAGGGCCGCATTTGGCCCCCGGGCCGCATAATGCCCAGGTATGCTGTAGATATATACTGTTGTCAATGTGCAGCACGTCAAAGGCACGCATCCAAATCAGGTTCAACTCACCTTCCACACGAACAGGAATATGACGGCTGCCACCGGAATGACCAGTAATAACAGGAGGCTTCGCTCCACTGCCTCGGGGAGGAACCTCTGGTGCTGATTCCCTGTGAGAAAATGCAAACATTACATGAAACGCGCTCTCTCATTTGGTCTTTGTAAGAAGATGAAAAAAAAAAAACACAAGAAAACAAGATTTTGTGATCCAGTAGTAATAGTAATAGTAAAATAGTTACGTGACTTGAAAGACAATCTGCCTATTGTAGATGTTTATGCCTATACCGTGACCCATGCTCTCCTCACTGTTGGTCTCATGTTATGTTGGTCGTCTAGTAATTTTGGCTTACTCTACTGTTGCATCCATTGAAAGGACTCTCTGAAAGAGGACACCATGTCTACTATCTGCTGTGTTCAATAGAGAGCTTCAAGCCAGCATTGCACACGGTGTGGCTCAAGAATGAACACGTGCAAAGCAACAGGGCTTTGTTGCTTAGTCCAGTACTGCGACATCATAAATTAATTGACATGCAGCTCAATCATGTTAATCGCAGTTGACACAACAATTTCAATAACTTTAGACTTTGACATGCCGACTGAGCCTTTGGTCCTACTAATTTGGAACAAGCCTGTAATCTGTCAACTACAAGCAATGGATTCCCGCACCAAATTGATCATCTATTATGTCATTGCTCTGTACCGTATTTAAAGGATATGGTATTTCAGAATTTTTATCTGAAATGCAGCCTGCAGAGAATAGATTTTCACCAAAAATAGCCGATCTATAACTAATATATTGGCAGATTGTGAGCCCCAGAATAGGGATGATGAATAGGGAGTTCAAGTGGTTAGCAGGTCGCTTTGTGACAACTAAGACAAGGAATATGTTTGAGTCAAGCGAGACACGACATGAATGTCACGAGTTAACGCTCGCGCTGGATCTAATGGAGGGTTTACCCTGCGGTGTGTCATTAATCAAGTGACAATAGCTTCAGGGAGATCCACTAATATGCTCAGGAATGCGGGCAAAAATACTGTAGCAGGCGAAAGTTTACTGTTCAGCACACCAGCTGGGCTGGTTCAACAGCACTGTCCCTCTTTTAAGGGGAAGAGGCTTTCCTTTTTTATAAACTTACATGAGTTGCAGTCTGCTGATGCAGGATCACACTCTGCTGCTGTACCAGAGGGCAGCGGTGACTCTGCAGAAGAGTCTGAAACGTATTAATGGACAACATACAGTAGTTATGGTTTTGGTTGAGTTTAAAAGAGATAAAGGACAGAAAAAGATGGAGAGAAGAAAGTAGAAGAGGGTGGAGTGTTAATGGCCAACGATGAAAACGGCTCATTGTCAGGTGCTAAAAAGTCACCTCACTGCCGCCTTTTCTTCCCTCGCCCAGACAAAAGATCTGATCCGGCCGCTCAAGCAAAGAAAAGCCAAAGCGCTTGGGAAGATTGGAAGATTGCTCTGTAATCAACACTTTTACAATTGAGGTTTCGGTTCTTTTCTTCCTTTCACATGGTTCTACCTGGGGACATCTTCCCTTGGTTCTGTGACTCACAAACCACAGCAAAGTTACAATGGGACGTCCGAGCACAGGGGCCATTTTAGATTTTTTTTTTTTTTTTATCTCACAACATTCTTGTGAATACAAGACGTGCCTTGCTGGACAAAAAACTAAAAAAAAACTAAAAAGAAAAAAACTAAAGCAACTGTCACAAGAGATCTGGCCTAAAAAAAGGCTATTCACACTGTGTTGGACAAAGTACTGAACAGCAGTACTTGAGTCAAAGCCTAGATACTCATCTCCTGGTCAATGGAACTCAAGTACAAGTGAAAGTTGCTCGGTCTCATTTGTTCTTAAATTAAAAAGTGCATTCTATTTTGAATATCAAAGCGTAAATAAAATGGATTGCTAAAAATGTTTTTAATACTTAATATCATATTGAGTCTGAGGCTCAATCACCACTGATATAACCAGCCCTTTTCATTTCTTTATGGACAGTTTAGCTGCAGTACCACAATGTCCTTGTGGTGGGGGTGCTGATATGGAGGATATTTTATAGTAGGGTCATTATAATACTGATGCTAGATAAAAACGAGGCATGCTCAAATTTCATGTCAACTTGTTAAATCAACAATGATGGACTTTGTAAACAAAGAGGAAATGCAAATTCGGAACTGAAGACTGAAGGAGAGGAGGAATTACACAGAGTAGGGTGCATTGAGGGCATCATTATGAGGCCAAAATCAAACAAACTGTTCCTGAGAGCATTTTACATTAATGCTCCTGTATGATATGAAGGACTTGATTGTTCAAACTAGATCATTTCTGGGGATAGAAAACACACATTGGAGCACCAAAAACACTTCCATGAATTTCATGTTCTTTCCCCTTAATAATGCATTCATATTGTATTGACATTTCAAGAAAAATAAAAATAAAAATAAAAATACAGAATGATTGTGAATTGTAAAAAATAGATTTGCATTGCAAATGCATAGGATGAGGATGACCAATCTGTAAGGTGGCCGGGTTTGGCAAGTACAGTCATGTGCAAACCTGCACTCTTGCTCTTTCTTAGGAAAGCATGGTTGTAAGTTGCCCTCAAGCTAAGCATTTAATTGCTCGGCTCTGTAGTAGGCAAATGTGTCTACCGGGTAAAGTGTGTACTGTACATGCCAATGTGTGTCTAGTTTGGGTGATTAAATTATAAAATAACAAAGAGGTAAGGTAATAAATAAGCTCTTCTATAGTCAAGCATGGGCGTCCCTATTCTGGGGATGTCATAATAAGGCAAACCCAAACATCCTGCAACAATGGGCTGTGGGTGAAAATAGAAATAGGAAACCTTGTGACCTTGTGTGTCATTGCACCACATGTGTGATTTCCTATCTTTCAAATAATAGTGTTTAAAACATTCACCTGCTATATATTGTGTTGTTGTTTCTGTGGTTGTTTTTGTCGTTGTTGATGATGATGATGATGTGTATGTTGTTGTAGTGGGACACGGAGAGGGATCACATTCATCTGAATCTTCAATGTACTGTGACTGTCCTGCAGCTATGAGGAAGTCTTCCACAAAGTCAAAGTACCGCGCTGTCGGCCACCTCTCTCTTCTGTAGTGGCATTCAAAATCGTACATTATGGGCTCCTGTGAACAAAAAACAATGGAACTTTGTTTTCAAGCCATTTTTCAAGAGGTATCCGACTTCAGAATTGCCGACTTGAGATAGTAACCATAAGAAATCATTAGAATGCCATTCTCAGAACAACAATAGATTGGATGTTTAGTCTGTCACAACATAGATGCAGATCATATCTGTCTTATCCAAAACATTCATCATTGTCCTTTCAGCTTGTAAAATCTTTGAAGCAGGTGTGCTATTATTAACAACACTCAACAACACTGAAGCACAACAGTGCAACTAAAAGACAAAAGTCAACATACCACATCCACATTCACAGACGGTGACCCCAGGTAGGCACGTATGTCTCGCAACATTTGGATGAATATGCTAATATCTTTTCTGTTGGATGAAATGTTCCCAAACTTATCACTTAAATCTTTTAAACTTTCCTCCAAGTAAAAAACATTTAATTTGACCCAACACATTCCAGCCTGCAAGGAAAAGAGAAAGAATCACAGTCAGAAAGAAAGTAGAGTCACCGTAGGACACACTGTAGGATACATTTATGCAAATTGTTTTTTGTTTTTTTTGTAATTTAATTATACATTTAATGTAGGCTTATATGTAAACATGTGTTTGAGTGCTAAACAAGAATATTAAGCTGTTTGAGCTTCCAGTTTGTTTTTAGAAACATATGATGACATATTTACAGACATTTTTACAGGTATTTTCATAATGACCATCATTTTATTGTTTACATAATTAACTAAAGGATTAATTCACGAATGAATAATCAAAAAGATTACCACCGAAGAAACTCACCTCTTCTTTAGGAACGTAATGCACAGGAATCTTATAATCTTTAGGAATGTTTTGTCTCTGTAACATTAAAATAAAATACAAAGAATATACAATTAGTTTAACATTCATTGGCACGACAAGGTATGTTTACTGGTATTTGTATAGCCAATGTCAACAATGGGTGAATTCAAAGTTTGGTTACGCAAAACGAAAAAGCTCCTGTAGCCGGGCAACTATTGCACATGCTCCGAATGCGTATGTTTATTAGGGTAAGTTTGAGCGACTGTAAAGACATTCTCCGGACTGTATGACAGAACCATTTGAAAATTGTGAGAAGCAAGAGTCTCTGCAAAGCCAGTGTCTTTTTGCCTGAAGATTCTTCACTTTGACTGGCACTTCTGCCTTGGTGCCTTGGCAAATGCCAGGACTCATAACATAATACAGTCAAGCTCATAGACAGAAAGGTGTACCAGGGGTTGACAGTTGACACTAAGGTCTCGGAGGCACTTGCCCATCGGGCAAGTGCAAGTCAGGTTCTACTTGCCCTCAGCTCATGGTCACTTGCCCCCCAAAAATATATTGTATATTTTGCAGATGTAACTCTTGAGAATGTAAAAATGAAACCAAATGGAACCTTGCGGGTCCATTTGGTTTCATTTTTACACTCTCAAGAGTTAAAATTCATCATCTTAATTAGCCCAAGTCTACACAACTAGAGAATGTAGAAGATTAATGGTCATTTTGATGTTAATTTGCCTGTTTTGTTTCCCAAATCCAGCCTGGAATTGTGGACAGCTAGAAAGCAGGGAAAGACACAGAGGCAGAGTGCAATGACAAATTCATCTTGTGTTGTGTTATAGTGCACTAAGTTGCACACTTGCCCGATCGGGCAACCAGGTAGCAGTCTTCACTTGCCCCACCATTTTTTTTACTTGCCCCGGGCAAGCGGGCAAGTGTTAGTGTCAAGCCCTGTGTACATTTCCTTTGGCTCTGGGGCATCTGTATCTCGCCAAATGTGTGGGAGGTGCTACCCACACGGTTGCTCTGGGTTGCCTGATCTTCACAAGCTATACCTTGTTGTAATAGGTATAGTTTACTCAATAATAATAATAATAATACTCAATAGGTATTATTAAAGCAATGGACCGAAGTTGCTGAGTTTAGTTAGGAGAACATGCAATAATAACTATACAAATAATTGAGAATAAAGCTAGATACAGATAGAGTGCAGCACAGGCATGTGCTAAAACAGTCAATATAATTAATCAGCGAACAGAAAGGCCATCAGGGTTGATTTAGGCCAAATGTAGCAGATCTGCAGTGTTGGGACAGCTTGTTTCAGATTATGTGGAGCATAAAAACAATGCATGCTTCTCCTGGTTTAGTTTTTAGTGTTTCTCTTCAGACAGAAAGCAGGCCTGCATGACACCTAGACCACCTGGTAGCTCTGGATCAGGGGGGCCCACACTTTATCGACTTGAGAGCTACTTTCAAAATGACTGGCTCAACAAGATCTACACATAAAAAAAAAATCCATTTCAAGGCCCTCAAGAAAGTTGAGCTTTGAAATAGTGGTGATGGTGTTACTTACTGTTGTGGTGTTTAAGAATAATGCACTTATAATGAAAAATAGAGGGGGAGAATTGGAAGGTTTTATTGTGTATGCTACTACTGATGTTTGAAAACAGTTTGTGATGTGAGTTTGTGATGTTGAATTTAGTCTCTTGCACCCAAAGCTGATAACGTTTTTTTTCCCCACAATTGGGAAAGCGAACTGGCAAAACGTTGGTCAAAATAACAATTATTCTCCATTTTCTAATTTGTGGACTCTTGAAAGCGTGTAAAATGAAACCAAATGTCAATCAAGAGTTACAGATCTACACATGTGATCTACCTGCATGGCCTGTGCGATCTACTGGTAGATCACCATCTACCTTTTGGGCACCCCTGCTCTGGATGGTTCATAACATACTGTACACCGAGATTTCAGAATCGTATATCATTTCTATCGTGGATTAACATGTCATTTGATAATGACGATGGCTTTTGGCACAGTTTTATTCTTTTTCAAAACTAGCTATTATACAACACTGTGCCAATCGTCAATTTATGCACCATAACTCTTTAATGTTCGTGGTTGATTTCAGTCATGACAAAATGGCCACATTGACCTGGTTGGAAGTGACAATGTTGAAGATTTGAATTCTTTCCATGAGTAGAGAAGGCTCTATTACTGAAAGATGGCAGGTTTGATGATCCCTTGTATACAATATCCACCACATGTTATTTTAGTATAGGCAAACACTGTTACCTGCTCTCTAAAGCTAAGTCACACTGGATAAGGCCAATATCTAAAACAAGATGGCAACTATCTGGGGGTTTGGTCATTCTTTAGGCCAGATTTGGTTGTTTTCAGGCCAGTATTTGGTTGTTTTTTGGCCAGTCTCTTGGGGTTGCAAGGAGAGCTCAGCTCAAACACTTCCTGTGAATGTCGTAAGGCTCAGCAGTGTTTATGGAGTTCATTCATATAGTACAGCTGTCTGCCCAAAAGGTAGATGGTGATCTACCAGTAGATCACTCAGGCCATGCAGGTAGATCACATTACAGTCCCCTAAAGTGTATAGATCTGTAACTCTTGAGAGCGTTAAAATGAAACCAAATGGACCCTTGCGGCTCCATTTGGTTTCATTTTACACTCTCAAGAGTGAAATTATTTTTAAACATCTGAATTACATAATTTTAGGAGTCCACACAATTAGAGAACGGAAAATAATTGTTATTTTGACCAACGTTTTTGCCAGTTCTCTATCGCAACAACAAGCTTAGAGGGAAACAACAGTTCATACAGTATATGTAGGGGGCAATTTCATATATGTGGCATATATTTTCCTTCCATGTGGGATGGAGCCAAAAGGCCAAATCGAAATCCGCTGCTTTAGCGACCATCATGCCATCCCTACATTTTCATACAACTGTAGCTGTGGCTGCAGCTTCAGTTCAGGTGTGTGGTGCTAAGGTGGAAACCACGTATGCTAAATTAAGTGGTGGCTGTGGCCAAACAATTGTATTACTTTCTGTACATTTTTTAGGGGAAAAAAATCTTCCTATAATCACCGGTAATAGTTCACTAAGGCCACGCATTTGCCTGAGTGGCGGCAGACTTCTGGCTGAGCAAGGGCACTTAAAGGAGAATTCCACACCAAAACACATTGGGCCTCAATCTACCTTGATTCCTGTGACATGATACATAATGTCCTTGATTTTTGTCACAGATGTCCCCTTTTCTACATTCCACAAATGAGGTCCCCGTCCCCACGACGATGTTGGGAACAGTTAACATGGCCGCAGGTTGTCTTTATTCTACTGCGGATATTTCTGTAACTCCAAACTTATTTTCACACACATATCAAGCCACACACTACAAGATAATTGGACCACTATGACTTTTAAAAACTGTTTCTACCGACGTGTGCGCCACAACTCTTTGGGGATGCCTGTCTTTTGCAGGTATGCCCAACTATGAGTGTGTGATTTGAGGGGAGGAGAGGAGGAGGAATAGATTACCTCTGGGATTATAAGTAAACGCTGCCCAGAGTGACGTAAAATTCAAGCGTACAACATATTTATCAGTATAGTATTAAAATGTGATGTGTGTTAAAAAAATAAGTTTGGCGTTACAGAAATACCCGCAGTAGAATAAAGACAACCATGTTAACTGCACTGGCGCAGCAGCAACAGAGGCCTCAACTGCAACTGACCTCAGCGTGAAATGTAAAAAAGGGGACATCTGTGACAAAAATCAAGGACATTATGTATCATGTCACAGGAATCAAGGTAGATTGAGGTCCAATGTGTTTTGGTGTGGAATTCTCCTTTAATTTGCATGTAGGTCGATGAGCTCAGATCAACATACCAACCCTGTACATTTATGAGTCATATATTATATGACCCATTAATGTACAGGTTTTTATGAGGGGGAATGACATCTTTAATCTCAAATCCTATGGTGGTTTGTAGTATAAAATCTTACCAAAAAGATGAGTCTTGAGATGTCATCTGTCACAGGGTTGACGACAAAGTCACTGGAATGGACTCCAAGCGTGATGAACAGCAGCAAATGGACACAGACGCGTATCCAAATCTGCAAAGGTGGAGGGACAGCACATGTTACAAATACAGTATAATCAAGTTTCTGCGGGGGTTTTCAACCTTTTTGACTCCAGGGACCACCATTTATTTAGCATTTGAGTCACAGGCCACCATTTGAGAACATTTTAGCCCCACAGACCCCAAAACTAAAGATTTATTTTGCTGTTGTCCATTTTCTAGTTGTGTAGACTTGGGGCTAATTCAAATGATGAATATTTTAACTCTTGAGAGTGTAAAAATGAAACCAAATGGACCCGCAAGGGCCCATTTGGTTTCATTTTTACGTTTACATTTGGTTAACCAAGCTGGGGACCACCTGGAACCCTCTCAGGGACCACTGGTGGTCCCCGGACCACCTGTTGAAAACCCCTGGCCTAATGGATCATAAGACCAATCATGAATTGTTCTTCAGTCCACAAATGCAATGTAAAAAGAGTAATACAATGGTGATATTTGAAAATACTAAAGGAGCGTACATACTGCACTATAGAAACATAAAGAGAAGCAAGCAGCAGTGTTCGATGGAACATGATCGCGCAAGTCTTAAAACCAAGTGACTTTAATAGGCCAAAAACAAACCTATTTTGGCCTAGGTATGTTGTAGGTCACACTGTTATAAGCTAGGCCATTTCTTTTTTTTTTCTTCTTTCTTTTTTACCAGAGGTGGCCTGCAGTATCATGAGGACCTGACTCAGGCCGAAAGGCAATTCTCTTCACAACATTACTTACAATATGCTAATAGCTCAAGAACATGACGATTCAATATTCCTTTCTTTGACGAGACGCATGTGCTTTTAAATCCAAATAATCATTAGCCTCTGGCTCACCTGCAGTAATTATTACACACGCTAAAATCTTGAGTGTTAGTTTAGCCCACTGGATATTGTATGTCACAAGCACCTGCAAGAAAAGCACCGCCATGTGCTCTTTGGCACAACATTCTGGAAGTTGCTCTGCAGACTGATACTAAGAAAACGTTTTTTTATTGATGGTGGTGCACTGCTCAAGGTGGAAAGAGGGGCCCTGCGAGGTCTTAACCACACAAACCCTAATTGATGAACCACAGCATTATAGGCTCACAGTAAGCTTCTCTCCAGCAGGCAGCCATACACCCCTGTTAGTTGTATTCAAGTTTGAGCACGTTATGCAACGGCTCCTCTACTCAGTGTGGGATTAGCGCTATCACAGATCCCCACTCACAAACAATGCCACAACGCTGAGAGCAAAACCGCCAGCGTAATGAACTGAAGAAGAACAGCTCAAGAGGGGATTAAGGGGAGAAAAACACAGTACACAAGGCTGTTTCTAAGAAGTTGGCAACCAGTGAGGTTGTCAAGCAGGGGCGGATTTAGGCATGGGCATGGGACATGGGCAATGCCCCCCTCAAATGCCCTGACTGCCCCACCAAACATGATGGCATGCAAAACCCAAGATATTTCAATTTAAAGTGATTTGAAACACTACTACTGCTACTAACTAACTACAGCTGTGTCACCACTAAACCAACAGCATTTTATCATTGAAAACAGAAAACTCTCTGAGTCAGACCTTTAGCTTTATGCATGCTGCGTGTCTGATGCAACTTCAACAATAACTGATGATATTGTTGATGCTATACTTGACTAATAAAATTCCTGTAACCGAAAATGGTATGGGTGCGGCTTCATCGGCTGTGTCGCTTCGTGCCACGGGCGATGAAGGCCCCCCCCCCCCCCCCCCCCCCCCCCCCCACCATTTTCTCCTGCCCCCCCAATTGGGAAATGTTACATCTGCCCCGGGGATGAGGGGTTTTGCTGGACACATGTTGCTTCCTAGTCACGCAATAAGCACAAAATCACATCCAATATACCGTGGTGGTTACAGGCTGCCACAGACAACTGTACAACATAGAACAGTTTCACAGTAATTGTAAGGGCAAAAATTACCCTATGTCAATTCTATCCCGGGGGTGGCGCTGTTTACTTTAGTAGGTGAAAGTTCACGGCTAGGGCGAGGGAGAGTTGACCTGGAAGGGCAAATGGCTTTGACCGCAGGTACGTTGCGAGTTTAAACGCTACATGTTTTTTGTTTCTTTGTTGTCAATTGGATTTATCAGTCGTTATCTTAATCATGGGTTTGTTTTGTAAACGCAGATCGGATGCTGTACACTTCATGGTGGTTGTGAATAAACTTATGCACTGCATGATCAACCTGCAAGATCTACGTGTGTGTGTGTGTGTGTGTGTGTGTGTGTGTGTGTGTGTGTTCTGGGGCTAACACACCTAACAAACAGTACAGCATTAGGATGGCGCGTCAGCCAGGTCCAACCACAGAGTCAACTTTCAAGAGCTCCGGACGGAGGCTCTAATAGTAATTGTTGCAGGACCAGGCACGACTGCCTTGCTTAAGGACATGTCAAAACCCTGGTGGTCGTGGGGAAGTGCATATTCACTCCACCCGCCTACATGTGTCTGCCTCACGCTTTAAGGCCTTAACTTGGCAAGCTTCCAGTCACCTGCTCCTGCAAGCCTATAGTCTAGACCATGAGACCTAATTTAATCATATCCGAGTTTGTCTGCAATCATGATAGAACATCTCACCGCCCAATCCGTACATCCCGAATCACCAGTTTGGACACGCTGCTGCGAGTCGAGACAGTGCTACATTTGCATGTTTCCGTAGACCATGTGGCATATCGCTTTCCCAGTATCACATTTCACCACACGCGGAAAGAGAAGCGGACAATAATCCATCAGGAGCAGGATACTGCGTCGATCAATGTAAAAACCGGAGGGCCTAATTGTGCTTATGAAAACAAATCAAACTGTCAACCACTGGAACCCTAGTGTCCCATGTCCCATTAATAATAAGGATAGATAGGTTAAAAACGCGACATAGCATAGAAATAGCAACCTACATAGTAATCTCCTTATTACTTCACTCCAGATATCAATATATACCGTAGATCTGAGTCCACATTTATAAACTATTAATTCATGGCTTCATTTAAATTAACTTCCATAATGACTTCAATGTTCATGTCAGCAGTTATTTTATTACAATAGGCTACTGGATAATACTTACTTATCACTATGACTTCTATTGCATTCTGTTTTTCATTTAGAAATACCCAGTATTTGGCTCCATCCATAGCAGTATTTTGCGCGCACGCGCGCACACACACACACACGCATGCACGCACGCACGCACACGCACACACACACACGCACGCACGCACGCACGCACGCACACACACACACACACACACACACACACACACACACACACACACACACACACACACACACACACACACACACTCAATCACACCTTAATGAGTTTTTCCTGGTTTTCTCTGGGGTGTATTTGAGCCAGTATAGTTGTTTCCAGCCCAGCCAGGGTTGTGTTTATGACCGTGTTTGCTATTGGTCTTCCCTGACTAAGGTTACAGTAACAACAACTCTAATGATCCAGTGGCCACAGGCTCCTGTGGGAGGGAGGGGCTACGGCACTCAGGCTCACTCAATGTAGTCCCAACCAGGGGTGGATCTAGGCATAGGCATGGGGGGGGGGGCAATGCCCCCCTAAATGCCCAGTCTGCCCCACCAAACATGATGGCATGCAAAACAACCCAAGATATTTCAGTGCTTATATTTAAAAGTATTTGAAACACTACTGAAAATGGTACCATTTTCTTCTGCCCCCCCAATTGGGAGATGTTACATCCGCCCCTGCTTCCAACATTATTAATTAATTATCATTACATGCCGTTTTTGGGAAAAAAAAGTCAGCGACTGGTATGCTATGATGTCAGTGGTGTGTGTGTGTGTGTGTGTGTGTGTGTGTGTGTGTGCGCGCGCGCATGCGTGTGCGCGCGTGCGAGTGTGTGCGTGTGTGTGTGTGTGTGTTGTCGCATCCACTTCCTGTCTACCCATAAGTGCAGATAAAACGTGACCGGGAATATCACATAATAAACCAGGTTTACTATAGTCCTGGGACAAGGAATTGGAGGTAAAATGATTGAAAGAAACAGAATGGAATGGATGCGTATGCACACTGCGATCATGCAAGCTCCAGTGTTTTTGACAACACCAGCTATTAACCCATTGCTAAAGCGAGCAGCATCTCAACTCGATTGACCAAAACAGGGCTTGACACTAACACTTGCCCGCTTGCCCGGGGCAAGTAAAAAAAAAATGGTGGGGCAAGTGAAGACTGCTACCTGGTTGCCCGATCGGGCAAGTGTGCAACTTAGTGCACTATAACACTCTACCTATCTCTCTTCCAGGTTCATTTGGTTCCAAACTATCATTTTGCTGGGGTCAGGGACCACTGGGTCTGTGACCACTATGGGCTAATTAAGATGATGAATTTTAACTCTTGAGAGCGTAAAAATGAAACCAAATGGACCCACAAGGGTCCATTTGGTTTAATTTTTACGCTCTCAAGAGTTACATCTGGTTAACCAACTTAGCTGGGGACCACCTGGAACCCTCTCAGGGACCACTGGTAGTCCCCGGACCACCTGTTGAAAACCCCTGGTTTAAAGCACCCAAGTAGGAAGTAAACTTAAATGCAAAATTTACAATATATTTTTGGGGGGCAAGTGACCATGACCTGACGGCAAGTAGAATATGACTTGCACTTGCCCGATGGGCAAGTGCCTCGGAGACCTTAGTGTCAACCCCTGCAAAAGCACTATAAAAGGCCAATTCATGTAGATCTATACTGCACTGGCACAGATTAATCCTAAGCATAAACACAACCACAAACTACTGATGTATTCAGCGATGGGCAAGTTACTGTGAAAATGTAGCAAGCTACACTACTTGCTACACTCGGAAAAATGTAGCTTGCTACATCAACACTACATATATATAAATATACAGTATATCTCAACTTAATGTATACAACTTTCTAATTAATAATAATAATCTAGGGGTGGGTTTGAACCTAGAATGGTGGCATGCCTAAGTTTTGGGATGTATATTAGAGATTGTCTACCCATTCAAAATGGGCGGAATTCCAAAATGTGTGTGGGAAAATATAGTAAGCTACTCTCCTTGTTACTTGAAACAAGTATTGTAGCTTCACTACAGGCTACTCAAAACAAGTAGTGTAGCTTCAGTACAAGCTATTTCCAGTAGTAAGCTACACTACAAGCTACGGGAAAATGTAGTTAAGCTATGTAGCTTAGCTACTTGTAACAAGTTACTGCCCATTACTGGATGTATTACCGTGTAAATCACTAAATTGTATAGTATTTAGGAGACGGTAGCCTTACTCCTAATTTGGTCTGTCACAATCTGCTTCCCAGGATGGTAAATCTAGTGTGTGTGTGTGTGTGTGTGTGTGTGTGTGTGTGTGTGTGTGTGTGTGTGTGTGTGTGTGTGTGTGTGTGTGTGTGCGTGCGTGCGTGCGTGCGTGCGTGCGTGCGTGTGTGTGTGTGTGTTTAACGACTAGAGAAAGAGGGGAAGGGGGGTAAGTAAGTTTCACTTAACACAAGCTCCGAACCAATTACGTCTTGTGTATAGGGATGACCTCGAATCATGCCATAACGTTATAACACAATGGCCCTGCAAAGAGAGTAGGATGTTGCTGCGTTGAAACGAATTACGCAGATCCTTTTTAACGTCATTGGAGGTTAGAGTGCCAACCCTGGCAGACTGTCTGGGAAAATGCAAGGCATCCCATGTCTCATTAGCCACATGACGTTTTTGGCCAAATTAGATAAATGAAATAAATAACTATTTGGACTGTCATGAGCAGAAAAAAAAATCTATTTCAGTGTGTCTCCAGTTAATTTGAAACAGCGTCTCGTCATCGTCTCGTCGGTCATTGGCTGGTGTTGTTCATATGCCACCACCATGTTGGCTACACAAACCCGATGCGTGCATCCAACAGTTTGACAGAATGCTAATTACGAAGCAAATCATCGGCACACGCTTTTCCTGGTTGATATTTGTCAGTAAGCCTCGGGGGCTTGAAGGATGTGATGTGAAAAGAATTTACACTAATCCTGTACCCTGTGTACACTGTAAACTGTCCAAACTCAACTCCCTGGCTGCAACCATTAAGTCCAAATAGCAGCACTCTGCAAAGTTTGAGTCCACACAACAGTCTCATGTATACTATACTCTCATAGTACGCTCACACCTCAAATAAGCCTGTCACAATTATTACATAATCGCCTAATATATCACCATTATCTAACTGTATATTTAAGTTATATGTCATATCTGCCCTGTGCAATTTGTGATTACAAAGCCTAAACGCCAAACAGAAAGATAAATTGTAACATTCCAATGTTCAATGCAGAGGGTTAAAATGGTAACTGCAATTTCTGTGTGACAATGTTATTTTGGCACCCCTAACTGCAAACTTAGACTGTACTCTCATACAATCTCTCTCTCTCTCTCTCTCTCTCTCTCTCTCTCTCTCTCTCTCTCTCTCTCTCTCTCTCTCTCTCTCTCTCTCTCTCTCTCCTCTCTCTCCTTATCTCTATCTCTCTCAGCTATAGGGTGTTCTTGGGTTGAAAAGTCATGATACTCATATACTCAGAAGAAGTACTGTATATGAATTGCAAGAATATGCACAAATCCACTGTGACTACTAACTACTAACTACTCATTTCATGCCTGCCGATGCTTCCAGCTGAGTACAGAGCTGCTACAACACTTACAATTAGGCTGCTTCCATAAAATTCTCTCTCTTTCTCTCTCTCTCTCTCTCTCTCTCTCTCTCTCTCTCTCTCTCTCTCTCTCTCTCTCTCTCTCTCTCTCTCTCTCTCTCTCTCTCTCTCTCTCTCCCTCTCTCTCTCTCTCTCTCTCTCTCTCTCTCTCTCTCTCTCTCTCTCTCCCCTAATTCACAGTCTTCCATGTGGCATACACAGACACAAACAGGGTCAAGTGATCGCCTCAGCAGGATGTGATGTTGGAGTGATAAAACGTCCAGGGGTTTTATGAGAGGTTCACTGGCCCCGGGGGCACCGTGAGGAGAGTTGGGCCGGGGGGAGGGACCCCTGAATGATTCAGGGCCGTGACCTAGACAAGCCCCCCCCCCCTGGAACGTGCCAGAGATACCAGGCTAAAATACTTGGCAACGGTTACGTTCGCCGGATGGCAAGAACGTTGAAGAAAAAAAACCCTTTCTTTCATGCATACCTCCATCCAGTTCCTTGTGCCCATTCTGGCTATTTTAGTGCACTGCGTACTGTGCGTAGCAATGTTTCTGCTCGCCGGCAGTGAAAAAAGAAAAGAAAAAAAAAAAAGAACTTGCAAAGATTATCGTTCCCATAACCTGAAGTGATGGCTGCATGTTTTTTTAAAGCCCAGTTTAAACTGTGTAAGACAAGCTATGGTTCCTTGCACATGGATCGTAACTCTTGGTTCCCTATACATCGTCTCACTGACAAGTGCCCAGCATGGAAACTACAGGAGCAACTACTAAATGTCAGGACATGTTATAGCCCTGCTGCTGAATGAGCCAAGTGGCTCGCAGCCCGTCGCCAGACAGGCCAAATGATATGAATCAACCCCAAAAATGAAATCTGGCTCACTGGGTTATGTCTGACTTACAGTGTAAAGCAAACCAGCACTGAGTCTCAGTTTTAAGTCAGTAATGAATAAAATGACATTTAGGTTTAGTCATATTTTAGTTGACCATATATCATCAAGTTAACTATGTTTGTAGATCAAATAAATCTACAGTCACTTTAGTTGGGTAAAATGTATCTGACTGAGCACACTACAGGCCCAATAATGCCCAATAATATACTTGAGCATACATCCATGCCAAAAATCAAAAATAGCTAATCTCTATAATCTCAGAGTGACACTAACCAAACATAAAATGTTTTGTATTTTAGTTCTACTGAATCTTCTTCTCTACCATCCACGATAGTCGTGTGGTTGATGATGGATGGATGGATGCATCTCACAGGACACAGAACTCCATAGGGACACATATTGATATGGGTACAACGGGTACTGCATAGCACTATTATATTCAGTTGAGGTCAGGGGCGGATCTAGGCATGGGCATGGGGGGTCAATGCCCCCCTAAATACCCAGTTTGCCCCCCCCAAACACGATGCCATGCAAAACAACCCAAGACATTTCAAATGAAAGTGCTTATGTTTAAAATGATGTGAAACACTACTACTGCTACTAACTAACTACAGCTGTGTCACCACTAAACCAACAGCATTTCATCATTGAAAACAGAAAACTCTCTGAGTCAGACCTTTAGCTTTATGCATGCTGCGTGTCTGTTACAACTTCAACAACAACTGATGTTATTTTGAAAATGGTATGGGTGCAACTTCATCGCACGTGGCGTGAAGCCGCACCCATACCATTTTCTCTTGCACCTCCAACATGTTCTCTTGCCCCCCCCACCCCCCACCCCCCAAATGGGACATGTTACATCCGCCCCTGGTTGAGGTTTTAGTCATCACACTGTAGCTTACAGTTATTATTTAGTTCTCTCCGTGAAAACAGTTACTCGTCCAACAGTTTCCATCCCAGCTTTTGTCGACAAATTCAACACTAGGTATGCATAGTGCATACTATATCTTCACCAGCTCAGGTGGCTTATCCACGTTCTGTCTTATCCATGTTCTGTCTGTGTCCTGGGTAACAGCCGGCGGGACCAGAGGAAGTCATGGGAGTATTTGTGGTACCACTAAACTCAACTATCAGACAGGGGCGGATCTAGGCATGGGTATGGGGGGGCAATGCCCCCCTAAATGCCCAGACTGCCCCACCAAACATGATGGCATGCAAAAAAACCAAGATATTTCAGATTAAAGTGATGTGATTATTGATGCTTAATTGCCTAATAAAAGTCCTGTAACTGAAAATGGTATGGGGGCGGCTTCATCGCCCGTGGTGCGAAGCGACACGGGTGATGCCCCCCAACCCCCCCCCCCCCCCCCCCCCAATTGGGAAATGTTACATCCGCCCCCTGCTATCAGATGTGAATGCGACGTTGCAGATGTGCTCTATTGGACCGCACCATGTGATTACAATTTGAGGTTGATTGGAGGCTGTGTTCAGTGGTTTACGCTGTTCACTGCTAAAAATAAGCCCCCCCTGGCCCCCTCGCACAAGTTTTGGAAGCTAATTACTGGCGAACCGTACATGCAAAATCAAAAAGCTGTTTAACGCTCATTTTCACATGACTCCCGAGATCATGTGTCTAATTTGGTGAAGACTGATTTAAAAAAAATGTTTATGCAATAAACACTGACATTTGGGGTCAATCGGACAATGCATTTATGTGTTTTTAACTTTGTTGTGCAACTCCCGAACACTTTAGGAGACTATTTACACGCATGCACACAAACACACACACACACACACATGCACGCAGGCACACGCATGCATGCACACGCACCCACACACACACATACACACACAAAAAAGGGAGAAACGTACATTGATCCCATAACCAAACGTGACAAGCACATAGCTGTTGGGCTGTTAAACACAAGCCTTATGATTGAGTGGTACTTTTCAGGATGCTTGTAATGGTGAGGACTCAAAACGAAACCACTGGTAGTTGGTCAAGACAAAGTATATGTGGGTGGTGGTGGTGGGTTCAGGAAGACCCGATAGTCTCGCTTAACCAGAACATTGCCTCACAGAATTGCCGGTGTAGTTCCAAACTCTAGATAGCCTTCAGAGATTGATGGTTGTGTGGCTAGACAGGGGGCTTGGGAGGCCTGCCTCCTTGACTAGCAGCAAGAGATTCACTCCTATAGCCAAACACCAATAATAACTGAAGCGACAACAAGAGGGCTGGAGGTCATATCTTCTATCCTCTCTGTCGAATCACCCATTGCACTAATGTAGGGCAGATGCACGGTAGACGTGGGAATCCAGTCTTGACTACTGCTGTCAACCTTCAAGTCAAAAGGTCAAAATTTGTGTCAAACCAGAAAAGGGATTGTGTGAACTGTCAAAGGTCGTGTCCGACCGGACACATGATCTAAAATGTCTCAATATATGAGCACGGAGACTAAATGCAACCACCCAGCATAGCATAAGTTGTATACTTTATCTTACAGATTTGACAATTCTTATAATGTTACGTATATAGCTATAAAGCAACACATCAAAATTCAACACAATACGGCTACAAAATTGTATTTTACAGGATCTTGGGAACATAAAGCACATTATGGGGTCAGTATAGCCATTGTTGTCACTCAAGTTTAGCCTTAATCTCCTTTCGCCCATGTTCTTAATTACGCTTGTATACTGTCATACAACTGTGTCGTGCACTGAAAATAGCAAATTGACATGCTCATGTGTCCATGATTCCTTTTTGTCTGTCTATTTGTTTGTTTTTTGCTTGTAGATCATCTCGTTTCAGCTTATTGTGAAATTGCAGTGCTATTCAGTGGTGCGTCTAAAGATCTAAGAATACATTTTGATTAAAAAAAAATCTGAAAATGCAAGTGGCTGGCCTAGCTGTCATCTGCTTTCCCCAGCAATCATTGAGATTTATAGAAAGGTTTTGCAGTGCATTATATTTTTTAAACATGTAGCAGTCCACAGAGGGCCATGCACAGCTGTTTCTGTTTAAACTAAAGCTCCATTGACAAAACAGAAGACAATGCATGGCCACATTTCTCCTTATGACCAAACTTCAAAACCTGTTATGTATTTACAAAAACAATTCCTGTGTGGTTTGCACGGGGCTGGTTGTTATTTTTTCTGGGGCATGTGCAGACACTGCACAGCTAACTGGCTAGTGTGTAAATCAATTTGCATTCTTTTCAGTATTAGGTTCAAAGGGAGGGAGACAGAGGGAGAGAGCGGCAGAGAGCACTTATTTCATCCATGCAATGCTGGGCAAAGGAAGCTTCTGGCAGCTCAACTGCCCCATGCAGCATCACGCAAGTAAGCATAGCACGAGCGGAACACAAGCAGAACACGAGCATTTCTGTGCTATTACAATGCATGACGGTATGCTACATACGGTAGTCAAAGCATCTATGTTAATTTAATGCCAACGGTGGACAACTTAGGGTCCATTTGGTTCCATTTGGCACAATCTTACATTTGTGTGTATCGGTTTTAGCCTGATGTCTGTGACCCAGGTGGGAAGAAGAGCACATAAGGTAGCTTAACATCAAATGTTCGTGGGTGACGCCTTAGAAGACACACCGAAAAAACTGCTTATGGCACTGAAGAAAGGCCTATAGGTGGCCTGTCTTTAGGAAACCAGGGCTGGGATCATTGTTGTGTTCCTGCGTTGACAGAAAGGTCCCTCACACACCTCACTGCTCTCGCATCAAAGCAATGGTCTTGGCTACAGTAAAAAGTACATCACACAAGTTCAGGGCTTACCAAACCATCTTGGACACATCAGACAGTATTCTATCATTAACCACGTGTTAAATTAACAGTCAAAACAGGGTGGCTAAAATACATCTAACAAGAGCTGTAATAATATGCCTGCCTACATGTTATGTTGAGTGTTAGCGTTCCTATAACTGTATAACACTGCGGGTCCATCACTCACTTCACACAGGTGTTTTACAATCCAACGCAACATGGAGATGCACACACACACACACACACACACACACACACACACACACACACGCCCACGCCCACGCCCACGCCCACACACACACACACACACACACACACACACACACACACACACACACACACACACACACACACACACACACATCCATGCGGTCAGTCGGCTCTCCGGAGCCAGAGTCCAGTCAGAGCCACAGAGTGGGCTAATGTTGTTGACATGGAGGGGTCAGTTTGGTCACCTTGGTTTCATGCACTCAGGCAAGCCCATATAGACCCCAATATCATTCCTAACTTCCATCTGTCCCTACTTTGTCTGTAGAGCCGCCAGATTGCCAACCATAGGTCTAGGACAGGGGTTTTCAATAGGTGGTCCGGGGACCACCAGTGGTCCTTGAGAGGGTTCCAGGTGGTCCCCAGGCCTAATGACGGAAAGTTGGTTAACCAGATGTAACTCTTGAGAATGTAAAAATGAAACCAAATGGACCCTTGCGGGTCCATTTGGTTTCATCTTCACACTCTCAAGAGTTAAAATATTCATCATCTGAATTAGCACCACTTAATTAAGAAGTCCACACTGTTTTGTTTGCAAAATCTACCCTGCAATTGTGGACAAAACAAAAATAATTCTTTAGTTTTAGGTCTTGGGGCTAAAATCATCATCAAATGGCTAAAATCATCATCAAATGGTGGTCCGTGGCTCAAATGCAGAATAAATGGTGGGCCCTGGTGTCAAAAAGGTTGAAAACCCCTGGTCTAGGAAAACAATGGTGAAATCCTTTTCCATTATTCCCACTCATTGTGCTCTCTGGCTGTAAAATGTCACCCAGAGCTACAGGTACTGTAGCAAGCAACTTCCCTTTATATTCTATGGATTAACTAGTGATGAGGTGATAACGGGGCTTCTTGCGGTAGCCCAACTCTATACGCTCCCCATCAGAACAACAGTCATCATGCCTTAAAGCAAGGCAGTGAACCAACCCAACTCTCCTGCAAAGCTGGCCAACACAAATATTGTGCTTCTAGATTGTCTTCCAGGCTCCTAGGCAGGACATTAACTGAACAAATGTCAGCGGCGCTGTTGCAGTCAAAAGAACCTGTGTGTGCTCAGAGAAAAAAAACGACTTGGGACAAATACAAGGCCATTCAGGAGGCAGACAGCTGAGGCATTGTGTAGCGTGTTGAGTGTTTTGAGTGTCTGGTCTCCTACGTAATTCAGTTTATCGTCCTGCAACGTCTGTAATTCATGTTATTCAAATATTCGAATATTCCAATTAACCATTGGACTGGTGCCTCTGTCCAGTAAGGTCATACTATACAAAAGACACTATACAACAAATCAACTATCATGATGTTATTGATAATGACCCATTTTAATACACACGACAGCACTATATGCAACATAGATAGATAGATAGATAGATAGATAGATAGATAGATAGATAGATAGATAGATAGATAGATAGATAGATAGATAGATAGATAGATAGATAGATAGATAGATAGATAGATAGATAGATAGATAGATAGATAGATAGATAGATACGTTGTAGATAGATACAAAAATCTTTTGGGTACTTTTGTCATGACTTCATCTTAGTTGATGGGGGGCCTTCTCAAGCATTCCTAAAATCTCTTTTACATACTTTTGCACGCACCAACTGTTTCTGCGTGACTTTAGGTTATGCGTTGCTATCAACACATTTGCAAATCAAATTATGGCGACACTTTAGAAGGGCAGTAAATACAGTGATTATAAAGCCAGATAGAAAAAACAACTTATAAAAATTAAGGAAGGTGGGAAAATAAACTTGAACGTGTTTCCCACAGCCAGGGGGCCCAATACATTCATGTGTATTGAATGGAATGCGTGACGAAAACCAAACATATCAACAAATAAAGTGAGGACACACAGCAAGCCAGAAACAGAAGTTCAGATGAAGGTGGCCATGCAGCCACCTCTCTCGTCCAGGGGCGGATTGGCCATCTGGAGTACAGGGAGTTTTGCGCCACCTAGTGGCCTGGACAAGATCCAAAATGCACTAGTGGCACTTCCAAAATGCACTAGGATGCGCTAGATGCTCGCCTGGAACATACAGATCAAAATGACCATTAATCTTCTACATTCTCTAGTTGTGTAGACTAAGTTGGGCTAATTCACATGATGAATATTTTAACTCTTGAGGGTGTAAAAATGAAACCAAATGGACCCGCAAGGGTCCATTTGGTTTCATTTTTACGCTCTCAAAGAGTTACATCTGGTTAACCAGCTGCCTCCACCAGGGTGGCCTGGCAAAGGCAAAATTGTCCTGGTGGGAAAATATGTGCCAATCCGCCACATCTCTCGTCACTGCACTGGATTCTTTCCCTCGCTATACTTTCTTCTTTTGAATGTGTGCACAGTAGCATGTTATCTGTAATCAGTAGGTGTTGAACTGTATTCAAACAAAACAATTTTATGCTCCAGCAGGTTTGAATTGTCTGGCACAAACATGAACCGCAGCCCAGCAATTCTATGTAAACGCAGACATACATTTCCTTGTAAACGCAGGCGCAGCCTTGTTTGAAGGCACCGCCAAGTGCAAGCAAACTAAGGTGAGGTCAAAAGGCAGAGTTCCGCAACTTCGAACCTGGAAGATTCCTAGTTTGATATCAGGGTGTCCTAAAACACCCTCGTTTGTAATTGTGCATGAGAAAAACACTCAACTCAAAGAGTAGAGATGGAACCAAATGGACATTAAGGGTGAGATTTTCGTTACATGCTAAACCCCTTATGCCATATCCCTTATTTCATTTTGAACTATTTTGAAAAACTTTTTTGGACTATTTCAACATGTCAATCTATTAACACGTTGTGAGCTAGTAGACTGGCCATTTGAACTACTGAGAAATGTTTTTTTTTTAATAGTTTAAAAAGGCAAAGAAGTTAAGGGATAAGGGGTATAGATGGAACCAAATGGACATTAAATGTCCATTTGGGCCAATAATTTTTTATTGGCCCATTGCTGCTTTTGGTACATTTTGTACACAACTAACACTGGTCATTTACTGTACAGTATTGTCTTGGTGTATTGTGCTTTGTGTTGTTCAATGCTGGTGTTTGAACAGACTGTGAAGACAAATATCCTTTGGGACAATAAAGATTATTATTATTTTATTTTATCGGAAATTGGAGTACCCACGGGGAAGTCAATGTGTAGTGTACACTCTCAGTGTTACAATCCATACATAAAGGTACAAATTTGGATCCCATGAGAACCCCTGACCCAACATTGAGACAAAGTTGTTAGAATAGAAGCACACAATCGGAATGCAATGGTATGAAATCCTGTTAGTCCAGAGCTGAACATTTTTCTTCAAGTCATTTTTTTGTTGCACATTATTACAGGCACGCGGCGCAAGTATTGCACGCTGACTGAGCTTCGCGCCACTGCAGAGTTTATGAACTTCATTAAACCAAATCAAAATCATGTCATCATCCCGAGCTAACGAGAACGACATCCACACTATAATCACATCCTCCCCACATTGCGGATTTAACAGGAGATCTGGACGGACAGAGACCTGTGCATCGCATCATGTGCATGCATGTGCTCTCCAGGGTGGAAAACTTAAAAGCCCTCTCATCCGTCACGGAGGTCGCATTATGGCTCTCAAATGTCTGCAGAGCCTGCTCTCTGTCACGATGTTGACAATGATTGCTCCTGTCTCATTTTGTTTGAGCCAGGCCGGGCCACCATTAGTCTAATAGGCCCTCCAGATGCCCAGTCTTGTCGGCCCTCTAGAACCACATAATCTTGTAAAAGAGCAACAGGAGACATTGCACAACATTTCGTGGATCACAGTAGCCATTTGTCAGAAGGGCCAAAAGTACTCCTCTTGTCTCCCCTAATCTCTGGCGTTTAAAAGATAATACTGATGTCAGTGGGTGGACAGTATTGTAGGTAGCCTGTTTAAGTACATTTTTGGAGTAGACGCCTATTCATTTTTCGCAAGCTGCTGACTTTAACTCTGCTACATTTCACAGAGACATATTGCATTGCTCTTGACACCACTATAAAGAAACAGCGTACGAGCATATTATGAATTTCAAACATAGTTAAAATAGACAATCTACAGGCCTGTGAAACTGTTATTTTCACTATTTCCGAGAATTCCTGAAAAAAAAAAAAAAAAACACACAATTTGTATCTTTAAATAATTGAATATTTACTGTGTATGCTTTGTCCACTACTGCTGGTGGTTTGGCATGTCAACCTTATTGACTAAGGTTCGACCAGTTCCCAAGCATACTTTGGCCTGTTTGGTCTTTGAGGAAGCCAATGCTTTCCATTCATTTCAGTATGCTATGAAAATCAAATTACAGACTTGATTACTTTTCGGCTAAATGTAAACAAACATAAAACAAATGAAACCTCTAACAACGAAGCAAGCAATTAACAGAAACTTGGCCTGTGTATAACCTGTAATACCTTAGAGTTGTTGTGTGGTGTGTGGAACTAATAAAAAGAAACAGCGGTATGAAAATGGTGAAACACAACTTGATGATGTTATCAAGTTGTGTTTCACCATGATGATTCCACCCCTCCCACACACACACACACACAAAGAGAATGGGGGGACTTTTTTATTATTATTATTATTTATTTCCACAAAGGTGGAAATAAATAATAATAAGGTATATTAATGACATAGTAAAATGTTGAAAATCACTGGAAATCCAGATAGTGCCATGTCTTGGAAATGCATGACCCAACCAGATATTATGTCTGTGTCTGTTTTATGACTGTTTTATGATCAGTGTGATTTCAGTGTATTTCTCTGCGTATCTTTATTTATCTATATATGGAGTTCTGTGTCAACCATACCCAAACATGGATTATGGGATGTCAGTACAGGCCAGATTGTTGAGTTCTGTGCCAGGCATGCTCAGATATGGACTGCCTGTTTCAGGGCCCCGGTATAATGGGCAATTCATAATCAAAACATCATAATCTGCCAAAATATCCTGTATGTAAACATTCTGTATAAATAACAAATCAACATGCATGCACTACAACATGATGCGTTTGAGCTTGTAGATCAGCTATTTTTGGAGATTTTTTTGAGTGGGGACAAAGTGTAAACCCCTGGAGGGTTGGGATCAACAAGGTTGAGCCTATAGGCACTATAGTGGTTAGTATTTCAGTCTACACCTCGGTGGTGTCTGTTCTACATTCCTCTAGTAGTATACAAGTGACATGACCATATGCTCTACAGCACATACAGTATGTCAAACTCAAGGGCCGGGGGGCCGAATTAGGCCCACGATTTAATTATCTTTGGCCTATGGGATGATGTTTAATTACTACTAGAACTAGCCATCTGGTGTATTGCACACACCATGAATGATACTATTTGTTTTACTTTCTCATTTTGCTACAAAAGCAATGTGTGGTGAGGATCATATAGGATACCCATTTGAATGCATGCAGTGGCATCTTTGCATTTATCTTGCTATTATAAGGCAGGGGTTTTCAACAGGTGGTCCCCAGCTAAGTTGAGAACGTAAAAACGTAGAAACCAAATGGACCCTTGGACAAAAGCAAAAGATAATCTTTAGTTTTGGGGTCTGTGGGGCTATACCTCAAATGGTGGTCCGTGGCTCAAATGCTGAATAAATGGTGGGCCCTGGTATCAAAAAGGTTGAAAACCCCTGCTATAAGGGACATGAATTTTGAAGGAAAATTACTTTTTGTCGTTGTAAACGGTGCCCTGTGTTCAGAAACACAGTCCGGCCCTCGACTTAATTGCACCAATTTTTCTATTTTGGCCCGCCTGAAAACACTTTCTACATTACAGTGTATGAAGTGACAGTTGAGTCTCCTCCGTCTTTTGTGACACTTGGTATGCCAGTCATCATGGAGCTAAATGTTCTTGTGATGTCTTGAAATGTTACTAAAATGCTCAAACGCTGGCGAGGCTGGAATAGACAATGTTTGAACTCTGCCAGTGAAAAAATTATATTTCCTATAAAAACAGCATATACTGTATATACTGTATGAAAAAAAGAAAAGAACACATCCAGTGCCCACCCTATACATACAAATCATATTAGCCTCTGAAAACATTCTGTCTGCTGCTTTAATTCTGCTCAGCTAGACTTATAGAGTTTGTGTTTAACAGAATAAAAAGCTGTGTAATAGGACAAGAATTGGAGGAGCCAGACCATTACTCATTCACACAAAATTGAACTGGATAGAAGAGGATTGAGAAGCAAGTCTTTTAAGTCTGAGCTTGGTCTAATCCCAAATGGCTTCAGATTTGATTTGTTTGATTTCCCACAATATGAGGTACAGGCATAGCAGAGTGGAAGCAAGACACTAAAATAATGTATTTCGGTTCAGCAACTTGATAAGCTACTGTCGGACTTGCAGGGCGGCTAGTGGACACACTGAGACTTCAGTACAAGTATACACAGTGAAAAGAACTAATAAGGAAGTTGTGTAAGTACAGTATATATACACACAGAGCAGAGAGGCCCAGAGTCAACAACACATACCACAACTTGTCAGATTATTTACTTGTTTCATAGATTCTTAAAATAATCATGGGAGAATGTGTCTCTAAACAGTGCATAAAAACAACAAAGCTACTAGAAAAACTCACGGTGAGGCAGGCATTGACAAGAGAAACTTGTCTCTCAGCTATGATTTTCCATTAATGTATTTGGTGCCATAACTGTGGGCTGCATATGTTGGTCAGAACTACAAACAGTCTGTCATGCAACAGTCTGACAACAAGCCTGACCAGTTAAAGGGGAATTCCACCCATTTTCAACATTCTAATATGTCATTAGTGCACCCTAGAGGTGCTGATTGGACATGATTAAAAAAGTCCCCCCATTCTGTGTTCCCAAGAAATGGAGGTCTGAAGAAAACCACTAACATGGTGAAACATCTTGATGACGTCATCAAGATGTACTTTCAACATGTTAATGGTGGTTAATGGATTCTTTAGATGCTTCATTTTTCTGAGAGCGTACAGATGGAACCAAATGAACCCGTTAGAAAAATGTTGAAAATGGGTGGAATTCCCCTTTAAGAATTCCACCCGTGAATCGCATCACACATGCACCCACTAACCATGCTATACTCTACTTACTGTGTCTATACTATAGAGCTGCGCAGTGACGTCACCGCCCCTGTTCCGGAAGTCTTTTCCCCATTCATTTTTCTCATAGACTTTTCGAAAATAATTTATATCAAGACGATTACGCCGCGGCCAAAGCCAACTCAGGTCGTGACAAATCATGACAACAAACACAATATCGTCATATAATATATAATTGGGAAGAAGTAGAAAACGGCATGATACAAGACTTTTAGTTTCGTTTTTCATCTTAGAAATTATTTTATTGTCCCAAAAGTTTGTGTGTGTCATCATGATTCGTCACGACTCGAGTTGGCTTTGGCCGCGGCGTAATCGTCTTGATATAAATTATTTTCGAAAAGTCTATGAGAAAAATGAATTGGGAAAAGACTTCCGGAACAGGGGCGGTGACGTCACTGCGCAGCTCTATATGCATGCTGATTCAAGAAGAGACAGTATTAGTCACATAAATATGTACAAAGCAAATTAATGAACAGTGACCGCCTACAGTCCTCCTGTGTACGTGTGTGCATGTGCGATAGGGGGGTGGGGGGCGTCTAGAGCACTCGTTGTGGGCATAGAATTGACAAACAATGATGTCCACTTGTCCAGAGACAATGGCTCACTAAGCCTACACGCCCATGAGTGAGCACTCAGAGCTCTACGCACCTTTGAGCACTCATTGTGGGCAGAGAATTGAGGAAAATGACCCAGGAAAAAAAACTCCTTTTATATAATCCAAAACACACACCGAACAGAAATAGGTCCTCACTCCGTGAAATCCGCAAACTTACTGACAAACTAGTAGCTCTTCTGGTCAAAAGCAATATGAAGAGTCCCTCATTGCAAAAAAAAAACCCAGCATAACGGTATTATTACACAGCAGGCGCACAGTGTAAGAGGTGCACAGGAGGGATTACGGCATTACAGCTGTGCACACATACAGACAGATGTACAGAGACATGGTGCATTTACATGTGTGCTAGGTGTGTGCCAGTGAATACCCTTCACACTGTCAAAGTTTGCACCCACCAAATAGTTGTTCAGTGCATGATGCCCTTTGTCGTAAATCCTGCCAAATCCTTCTATGCTGAGATAACCTATTATTACAAGTGCTGGATAACTGTAGGTCTGCTTGAAGTAGGTAAAACGATACAGGATACATTGGTCACACAGTATAATCTGATCTGTAAAACACCAAGTGGAAAGCAGTAACCATATGGTACCAGTTACATCTCTCTGCCATTATTATCGCTGCCAAGGTGAAGGCCGGGCAAAGAGATGTTTACTCCTGTCTGTCTCTACAAAGCTAATCTTACAAACCGCTGGACTGATCAGCATCAAACAATGTGCATTATGAAGGAGTGTGACCATAAACAGTGTATGCATGTGTAAATCTATACATGACGGTTCTTTGAAATAAAAAATAAAGAAATGGTCGGAAAGAGAACAAAGCCCTCTGGCGCACAGGGGAAAAAAATAACATAGGCAGAAATGCATCAGGCAACAGCCCATCAGGCAACAGCCCAGCTTTAAAGATCTTAAATCGCTTTATTTTAGATTGTTTTTTAGTAATAGGCCTTGTACAACATAAACATTATTGCTTGCCATAAGCAGAAGCAGGCACACCCCACAAAAGAAATATTGTCTTTGGGAAACAATGCTCTATAGAGCACTGCTCCCCATATTAACTAATCTAATCTAAAATATAAATTAACATTGAAAAGTCTTCAAATGCAATGTGCCAGGCAATGTGCCTTTCAGGCCTACAAACAAACAAACACCAACCACAACTCAAAATTTGAATCCAATTCCTTAATATCAACTGGATAGGCCTCATGACCCGCAGCACTGGGTAGAATGGCTACTGCTACTGTATCCTCCCTACTATAGAAAGTGCTGAGCATAAGAAGTTCCTCTCTATCCCCAGTGATGCCCTGGTGTAAAAAAAAAATCAATTCAGTTAAATCAATTTGGAAGAATAGCCTTCTTCCAATCAGTATGAGAGTTGTCCTCCTCCAATCAGGATCGAGTGGGGTGCATGTGCTGTTGTCCTGTTGCATTTCCCCCCACTGTAGAGTGTGTGCACGTGCACATCCCGTTACTAGAGGGATGTTTTCCCCCCCAAAATCAACCAAATCACTGAATGTGCCTTCAAAATAAAATACTTTTTTTGGGCTTTATTAAAATTCCTTCTGCAGCAACTTGAATTGAAACTTGACATAGGAGAGGGACCTTCATTGAGACAATGAGGTATGTGTGGGAGTGTGTGTTTTTGTGTGAATTCCTGAGTAGTAAAGTAAAGTGTGTTACAGCAAAATGAACTAGGACAAGTGCAGGTGGTCTTTCCCTGCTCTTCGATCCTGTGGTCGGCTAGGATAGCTACTTGTTGACCTGCGGTATGCATATAACTCAAATGGAAATAACTTGCATTCCCAAATGTCTACTCTATTGTAGCTCAACGGTGTGACACTTCTGTGCTTGTGCAGGGGACCAGGTTTTCAAATCCATAGGGAAGTGAATGTTGCAGATTGGATCTTTAAAATCAATTTATTTCCCATCACAGTCATTGTTGATCAAATGCCATTTGAAGGTTTGAACATTATGAGTTTACTAGTCATGCAGTAGTACTGTCTGCCTTGATCTCATTTTCGGAAATGATAGGCTATAGTGGAGGCTTGACTATACTGTAGGTTATACTGGCCTTATGTGATCAACAAATTATCAGCAGAACCAGTGGTGTTTCTAAGCAATTTGGCGCCCTAGGCAAGACTTACAACCCCAAGGTTCATGTTTTAGGTTGTTATTAGAGAACGTAAAGATGGGGATTTTTATGGGAGGGGGAATTCGAGCATGGTCCTATTTGTTTACATTTTTTTTTTTAAGTGATGCCTTTTTATTATCTACTACGGTCCTAATAAAGCCAATTGAAACCAAATGGACCAACAAGGGTACCTCAAGAGTTACAGATCTATAAGGGTCCATTTGGTTACAACCAACTGCCTATTGTAACACTGTCTATATTCCATGGCTCTGATGCTACGATGCTGCTGCTCAGATTCAGTCAGCTGTACAGGTTGCAGTGCATTGTGACCATAAACAGTGTATGCATGTGTAAGTCTATACATGACGGTTCTTTGAGTTTTAAATAAAAAATAAAGAAATGGTCGGAAAGAGAACAAAGCCCTCTGGCGCACAGGGGAAAAAATAACGTAGGCAGAAATGCATTAGGCAACAAACAGCCCATCAGGCAACAGCCCAGCTTTAATGATCTCTAAAATCGCTTTATTTTAGATCGCTTTTTAGTACAACATAAACATTATTAGTACAACATAACACTAGTACAACATAAACATTATTGCTTGCCCGTGGTTGGATGACATGAGGCAGCAATCATGAATACCTGAGTGATAGCACTCATGTGCGCACTCACACGCCCACATGCACACATGCACAAACGCATGCACCACTGGCACCTGGCACTGGCCCATCAAAGGCCCATCCCACTTAATGGTGCACTGACTTGCAGCCAACAGCACAATAACTACATTTACCTGTGCGCTGTCAAAAAGAGGATTACCTCTGCACACATACAGTTCACACAATTAACGGTAACTGTGTCATTTATGGTGCCATGTCATTATTCCGACCTCCCATTGTTGCGACCTCCCGTTGTTCCGAAATTACGAGACGCAAAACCCTACCCTTCTCCAACCGTAACCCTAAGCCTAAACCCACCACCCTCAACATGACCTCACAGACCTCACGGTCTGTGAGGTGGTTGAGCGTCTTGAGCGGTTGAGCGTTGGAGAAGGGTAGGGTTTTGCTACAAACATGCCTAAACCCTTCTCTAACCCCCATCCTCACCATAACCACATCAAGCACGTTGCAGCTGATAGTGGATTTCCAGCGCATGTTCGGACTAATGGGAGTTCTGATCTATGGGACTTCGGTACTTAGATCAGTCCCCTCATTTATGCTCTGTCGAGTGTAAAAAAATAGCTAATCTACAAGTTTACAATGCTTGTAGATCAGCGTTTTTTTTTTTTTTTCATGCTGACACCATCATATGACATCCTCAATCACGCTTAAGAGTATGAGATAAATAAGCATTCAGGAATAGTAGCAGCCTGGCTTATTTTGTTGTGACATCTTCAAATGTTTAGACTGTTCCTTCAGTTTTTAGTAGGACCTCTGGGGCTCTATTATTGACATGCATGACTAAGCCCTTTGACCAGAAATGTAAGTTCAATTAACCATGACAATTCACACCTTCTGTTGCAACTTGTATCCAACTATCCACCCTGCCAATGGCTTTTACCCATACCTCTACTTATTACTAGTAGTCCTGTACTAGTCTCCTATAAACAGCTGTGTCTCCCAATGTCTGTTTAGGGTACAACCTATTGACCTCTGCAGCTGCCATGCAATTTACACTAAGCATGCAGTCAGCTTGTTGCGATCGCATTGGGGTCACACACACACACACGCACGCACACACACACACACACACACGCACGCACGCACGCACGCACGCACGCACGCACGCACGCACGCACGCACTCACACACACACACACACACACACACACACACACACACACACACACACACACACACACACACACACACACACACACACACACACACACACACACACACACACACACTTTCACCATGCACCCACTTGCAGTTAGATGAAGCAGTGCTCAAAGGCTCTTCTACAACGTCAAAGTATATTACCTTATTGAAATGCACTATTGGAAATCCAGCCAATTGGTTCTCAATAGGACAATATACTGGTACCTATACCATGCACAACTGCAACACTAAGGGCTACATTTTCGTTACCATCTAAACCCCTTATCCTAAACCCCTTATAATTTTTTTTTTTATTTTTACTATTTTTAAAAACTTTTTTGGAATAGTTCAACGTGCCAATCTATTGACACATTGTGAGCTTGTAACTGGCCATTTAAACTATTGAAAATGTTTTTTTAATAGTTTAAAAAGGCAAAGAAGTTAAGGGATAAGGGGTTTAGCGGTGACGAAAATGGAGCCCATAGTCTACTCTAGTCTATAGAGGTAGATTTATGAATGAATTGCCCCCAGCAGTACAAAGGTGAAGGATACAGACAAGGATACAGCAGGGGGCTGGGGGGAAAAATAAATCACAAACGTACAAAGTTAAAAACGTATCCTTGGTGCTTCAAAGATCAAATGCCTACATGCCAGAAGTTCCATGCCTATGCTTTGTTCCCACCATAAGGAGCAGTAGGCAAGTGGGAGCAAGAAGTGTCTTGCTCAGAGACACTTCGAGACACAGGCCTGGACCGCAAGGCAAACCGGGAACCTTCTGTTTCCCAGCATGCCGTCTCTACCCATTCAACTATAGCATGGGTGTCAAACTGTGGCCCGCGGGCCAAATTTGTCCCGCTGTCTAATTTGGCCTTTGGCCCTTGGGGAAACATTAAATTAACATTAGAGCTGGCCCACAGCCGTGGCACTGCTGTAACACTGCATTCACTGCTAATACTACAAATCCCATAATGCTCTGCTGTTGTTTTGCCGTCTGCTCTGTAATATACAGCAGTGGTTTTCAACGTTTTTCATCCCAGGGCCCACCATTTATTCAGCATTTGAGCCATGGACCACCATTCGAGGATATTTTAGCCCCACAGACCCCCCCAAACTAAAGATTTCCTTTGATTCTGTCCATGCCCATTAATCTTCTAGTTGTCTAGATTAGGACTAATTCACATGATGAATATTTTAACTCTTGAGAGCGTAAAAATGAAACCAAATGGGTCCATTTGGTTTCATTTTTTACGTTCTCAAGAGTTACATCCGGTTAAACAACTTAGCTGGAGACCACCTGGAACCTATCCCTGCAGCTTTGCTCAGTTTTACATTTTGGCCCAACTATAGCCAGCCAGTACTTCTCAGGTCTGTCTGGTTGTGTCTGTGTTCATTCAGTTGGTGTTGGAATGACTACGCAATTCTATCAGGCAGCACTCACTCACTCAGCACCAATCGCCTTTACCACTATTTCCAATTTAAAGCACCAAGCTGTCTAGACCCTGTTAATACAAATTAATATTCTTAAAACAGCATCACCTCTCTTGTTACCATGTAGGGATAGGGATGACATATCCTTGCTGAACTTGCAGGGGCGGATGTACATGTCCCATTGGGGGGACATGTACATGTAAATAGTCAATTACAGGACTATTTATTAGTCAAGTAATAGCATCAATAATAGCATCATTTGTTGTTGAAGTTGCAACAGGTAAAGCTAAAGGTCTGACACAGAGAGTTTTCTGTTTTCAGTGATGAAATGCTGTTGGTTTAGCGGTGCCAAAATTGTAGTTAGTAGCAATAGTCTAGTGTTTCAAATCATTTTAAATATAAGCACTTTAATTTGAAATATCTTGGGTTGTTTTGCATGGCATCGTGTTTGGGGGGGCAGACTGGGTATTTAGGGGGGCATTGCCCCCCCATGCCCATTCCTAGATCCGCCCCTGCTAATTTGCATGCCACGTGTGCACACAGTCATGCGTGCATGTGCACACACACACACACACACACACACACACACACACACACACACACACACACACACACACACACACACACACACACACACACACACACACACAGACACACACACACACACACAGCACTGATGTCCAAATTCCTAGTACTGTATGTGCAATTCCTAGTAGTGGTGTATGTGCAAAATAAAGGACCCTGTTGACCCGCCCCGTGATATGATAGTCCTGAAAGCTGCAAATATTCAGAAACATTTCCATTCAGTGTTTACAAATGCACTGCTGGCAAATCTTCACAATTGTGAATGAATGACTTCTGGTCACATAAACTGTTGAGTGGAGCCGGATTAAGACAACAATGGCCCCTATTGCACCTTTTAAAAAAATCTACAACATGAATTGCAAAGTGATGTGCAGTTCAATTTTAATCCAGAACCTTTTTGAATGAATGAAACGATATGTTAATGGTACCACCATTAAAGGGGAAGTCCACCCATTTTCAACATTCTAATATGTCGTTAGTATACCCTAGAAGTGCTGGGTGGACATGATAAAAAAGTTCCCCCATTCTGTGTTCCCAAGAAATGGAGGTCTGAAGAAAACCACTAACATGGTGAAACATCTTGGTGACAACATCAAGATGTATTTTCACTGTGTTAATGGATTTCTTTAGGCCCTTCTTTTTTTCTGAGAGCATACAAATGGAACCAAATGAACACGTTAGGGTTCATTTGGTTGAATTTGTACGCTCTCAGAAAAAATGTTGAAAATGGGTGGAATTCCCCTTTAATCACTATATCCAGTGGTCCAATGTGGCCCGTCTAGTCCTCCTCCCTTGAAAAATGTACACAGGACACCTACTGGCTGACAAATATACTGTCTGAAACTAAACAAAACAGAAACAAACACACACACACACACACACACACACACACACACACACACACACACACACACACACACACACACACACACACACACACGGACACACACGGACACACACGGACACACACGGACACTTGGGGGCCCTGTTTCGGCTTGCTTGGCCCGGTACAGGGAATAACCATCGAATTGCCCCATTTAGTCCTTGAAGAAAATGATTCCATTTATCCGAACTGCCAACTGACTGGGCCATGTCCAGCTTGCCTTGCGTGCCTACAAAATAAGTTTATTGAATCCACTCATTCTCACTCATTAGATTTGGGTTTCTTTTGATGTGATTGTTTACTCCTTTTTATTATTCATGAACTCCTTCAGTTGACAAGGCTACGCAGTACAGTAGTACATTTCCCAATGCATGTATTTAATTCAGTCCATAGACCAGATCCTAACTCTATCAGCCATACATCACATCTATCAGGGGCAGATGTAACATGTCCCGTTTGGGGGGGGGGGGGGGGGGGGGGGGGGGGGGAGGGGGCACGAGAGCATGTGGGAGGGGCAAGAGAGAATGGTATGGACGGGCTTCATCGCCCGTGTCACTTCTCGCCATGGGCGATGAAGTCACACCCATACCATTTTCGGTTAAAAGACTTTTATTAGGCAAGTAAGGCATCAATAATAACATCAGTTGTTGTTGAAGTTGCAACAGACACGCAGCATGCATAAAGCTATAAGGTCTGACTCAGAGAGTTTTGTGTTTTCAATGATGAAATACTGTTGGTTTAGTGGTGCCAAAATTGTAGTTAGTTTAATTTAATTTGAAATATCTTGGGTTGTGTTGCATGGCATTGTGTTTGGTGGGGCAGATGCCCAATAGATCCGGCCCTGACATCTATAGCATGAATATACGGTATAAATATATAAAATCCAACTCTGCTTCCAATCCTTGGAAACTGGACACAACCTTGACCCTTATAACTTCACTTATGCAGGCAAAGACAGTCAGACATTGTGACTTTGTCTTTTTTAGGCATTTTGACGCATGCATCATACCCATGCGTGCTGTAACACCAATTTACAGCAGGGCAAATATACAGTACAGTACACAACAACTGAACAACGGTCTAACATGACAGTGATGGATGTCCTCAATTTGCAAGCGAAATGAACAAGTCCCACCGGGATGTTATACAACGGTGGCGGGCGCAACTAATGACTAATGGCATAATGAGTCACACAGATACTAAGACGCTGTGGATCGATCGCCAACAGAATGTGCATGCCTCATGAATATGCTCGAAATCTCTACACTGCTGCAAACTGGTCTCTGTAGTCATTGCGTCTGATTGTGATTGTTGATTATTGTGATTATTTATTGTGTTGACAACCCTGATAAGAGATGAATCACCAAGACACTGCACCTTTATCTGTGCTGCACAGACAGGGGTCATTAGAGAGGTAATGTGGCCGAACTTGTTACTACAATTGACATATTAGTGTACCGTATATACCGTACACACAGTGTGGTCAATATATGGAACACTTGCAGTGTATGGATCTACACTGTGTACAGACAGGACATAGGCCTACACCTAGACAGAAATAATTCACTCTCACAGCCATACTGTGAGATTTAGAGGGTTTAAGAATTGGCTGCCATGCCTGCCGCCATAAATCTGCTATAAATCTGTTCAGGTTCACAGGTTGAACTATGAGGTGGAAATCATTAACTTGTCATGGATCAAAACCTTGTCTGTCTCGTTCCTCCATTTGAATGCAAAGCAACCAAGTTAACCTTGATTTTAAAGATGTTGTAAACAGGGGCGGATGTAACATTCCACAATTGGAGGGGCAGGAGAAAATGGTATGGGGGCGGCTTCATGATGAAGCCGCAACCATACCATTTTCAGTTACAGGACTTTTATTCGGCAAGTAAATCATCAATAATAACATCAGTTGTTGTTGAAGTTGCAACAGACACGCAGCATGCATAAAGCTAAAGGTCTGACTCAGAGAGTTTTCTGTTTTCAATGACGAAATGCTGTTGGTTTAGTGGTGATGCAATTCTAGTTAGTATACCAGTAGTAGAGCTTCATTTTAAATGTAAGCAGTTTAATTTGAGTTTTTTTTTTTTTTTTTGCATGCCATCATGGTTGGGAGACTGGGCATTTAGTGGGGCATTGCCCCCCCATACCCATGCCTAGATCCGCCCCTGGTTGTAAACCATGGCTGCCCACTATGTGAGTGACTCCATATATTGCCAATCGACATCCTTATCTGTGACTTAGGAAGCAAAGATGGTGACTCTATTCACTCTGTCTCGGTAAATGGAATCACTGTCTGATTTCTTACTTTTCCTAAAACATTTTTGTTATTCCAAGTTATTCCATATAAGAGGCAACAGATATGTTACATTATAATGGATGGTATTGAGAGTTGGTCAGGTTTGCAGCCATCGCTGGTTTCAACATAATCACCTTTGCACTCGCTGGGCGGTGTAGTTGTGAAAGAATGTGAACACCCTGCATGCATTGCATGCTATACTATAGATCTGAGCATTCACAGTCAGGGGCGGATGTAACATTTTCCAATGGGGAGGGGGAGTGGTAAGGGGGCAGCTTCATCAGGCGATGAAGCCGCACCCATACCATTTTGACATGAAATAGTTTGTCATAGGTAACACTGTGTGTGTGTGTGTGTGTGTGTGTGTGTGTGTGTGTGTGTGTGTGTGTGTGTGTGTGTGTGTGTGTGTGTGTGTGTGTGTGTGTGTGTGTTTGTGTGTGTGTGTGGTTCAATGGGGCCTCGCTCGAGCCCCCTGCCTCTGGCCAGCGCTTACCACATAGGCTTAAGCATCACAGTTGACAGTAAGCTACAGTGCTGACTATTTAAGCCAATACATCCAAATGGGTTAGATCAGTGGTCCCCCATCCCCTCCTTCTCCTTCTTACATCTAACAGGAGTCCCTGTACATGCACGAAGCACACTGCACTCACACGCAGCAGACACAGCCCAGCACCCGCTACCTAATGCAAGCACACACCCGTACATCCAGGGGTGTTGTGGAGGGGGGACGCAGGGGGACGCCCCCCCCCCCCCCCCCCCCCCACTTCTCTCACATCTAAAATATTTTTGGGGCAAAAGTAGGCCTATGTTTTTTTGTCTTGTCAATTTACTTGGATACTATGGATACGATTAGGCATTGTAAACAATCTTTCTCAATATGCTATACTTTTAATAGCGTGTCTTATGTGTGTTGCGGAGGTGCACGCAAATGCGCATGGAAATGCAAGTGTGCATGCACGTGTCTTAAAGGGGAATTCCTCTCATTTTCAATATTTTACTATGTCATTAATATACCTTCGTTGAAGTTAATGCGTTTCCTTTTTTCTGAGAGTGAACAAATGGAACCAAATGGACCCGCTAGGGTCCATTTGGTTCACAATTGTACACTCTCAGAAAAAAAAATGAGAATGGGTGGAATTCCTCGTTAAGAGGTGTCCCCGCACTTCTAAAAGTCCCACTACAACACTGCGTACATCTAATTATTTGCATCATGTGTAATTATTTTGGACTACCTCCAAACTAGCCTGAGGTAACCTGAAAAAGCAGGTTTTGACCTAGAAAGGCGGGAACTGGCTCATTTAGGCGGTTGACCTGACTGGAACTCATCGATCTGTCTGTCAAGTCCGGACCCTCCCAGTCCCCTCCTAGGCCCCCTGGCCAGTTATTTAGTCCAGGTTTGACTTTTTGCAAACTATCAAGGCTCGAAACAAACATGACATTGCACGACCCCCTCTCCCAGATTGTATGGGAACCAACCATTAGGGATAGACTGTCTATAGGTTACACTTAAAGGGGAATTCCACCCATTTTCAACATTTTACTATGTTATTGATGTACCTTCGAGGTATTGGGTGGACATGATAAAAAAAAAGTTCCCCCATTCTGTGTTCCCAAGAAATGGAGGCCTAAGAAAACCACTAATGAAACATCTTGATGACATCATTTCTTTGGATGCTTTTTTTCTGAGAGCGTACAAATGGAATCAAATGAACCCGTTAGGGTTCATTTGTACACTCTCTTAAAAAATGTTGAAAATGGGTGGAATTCCCCGCACACATGCACGCACGAATGCACACACACGCACACACGCACAGGCAGGCTGGATAGCTTTCACTTGTGTGATTAATAGGTGTGTGTGGTTAATTCACATCGTGGCTTCAGTCCAGCAGGGCTGGCTGAGTTGAACTATAGGCTACTGACTGTCCTGTCAATTGTATGCTCATTTCACCATATACTGTATACTAGCAGGCATTATATTATTTGATAAGGCATAGGCTGCATACCATCCAGGGGGACTGTATAGGCTATAGCCCATTTCTTCTGAAATACAGTGCATTACAGAGGAAATGTGTGTGACTGTGAACATTGCCAAATTGCTTCAAGGAAGCAGAACTCTTATCATATTTTATGAGGCAGCTCAATACCGCATGCAGTTTGATAAGAATAAGCCTGAAAAAAAAAATCCCTTGAAGCGTTCTTGGCAATGTTGACACTTCCTCAAACATTTTACATCCAGATTAGATAGCCTATAGCCTTTACAGTAGCACATGTGATAGATGCAGGACAAAATTGCGAATCAAGGGAGCAGAAATATCAGATATAAAACATAAAATAACCCTTAAAACTATAACGTAAGCCGAACCATCAAACATAAACAGCCCTCGCAGAAAATCCAATTATAACAGCCGTGGCACAGAAACGGCCACCGTTCCATCTGAAGATCAAAGGCTTAGTCTATTCTTTTAAACACGCACACGCGCGCAACCACCACCCCACACACACGCACAGCGCACACACACGCACGCACGCACGCAAGCAAGCAAGCAAGCACGAACGAACGCACGATCCCAACCAACGAAAAATAAAACACACACCAACAAATCGTGATTTGCTTATTAGACTAAATTATTATTATATTAGCCTATAGGGCAGGCCTACTGTTATTAGGCTATTATTATTATTGAATAAAACAAGATCTCAAGCAGGGATTCATACCTAGATAATAGTCTACCTGGCGCTGTGCAAAGTGATAGGCTACTGTGGTGTATTTTAAAGAAATAATAAAAGCAGGTTATGATGAATTTATTCATGTATGTAGGCTATTTTATTCGACGATAGTCCATATAGAGTAGGCTACACGATTAAACTTTTACCAAATTGCGTTACGCGCGTCCTTGGCTCGATCGCGGATCTTACTGCAGGGAGAGCGTCTTATCTCACTAAAACCTTGTCCCAAAGCAACCTGCACAATGTGCATAATAGTGTAGCCTACTTATAGGCCAGTGGTTCCAAAACCCCTTAAGGACCCCCAAATTGACAACAATAGCCAGCTGCGGACCCCGTTTCAAATACATTATGCCTCCACAAAAGAAGAAAGTTTCATTCTGAGCCCATTTAAAGGGGAATTCCACCCATTTTCAACATTGTAATATTCCATTAATATACCTTAGAGATGTTGTGTGGACATGATAATAAAAAAGTCCCCCCAATTCTGTATTTCATGATGACATCATCAAGATGTATGTCACCATGTTAATGATTCTTCTTTTTCCTGAGAAGGTACAAATGGAACCAAAATGTATCCTCTCAGGATTTTTTTTAATAGGTGGAATTCCCCTTTGAGGATGCACCGTTTTACATGCCCCATTTGATTTATATTGTAAAAGCAATGCTGATTTATTACTTCATGTTAATCAATGTTCATTTTAATCCACATACTCATAAGGGACCTTTTGGTTCCTAACTCTAATTTAGGTACCCCCTGAAACTCCCTCAAGTAGCCTAGTCTAACCTATAGGGGTCCCACCCGGACCCCAATACTGCCCTAGGCTAAAAGGCTGGGCGATGTGCACATCATTAACATCTATAAAGATAATTACAACAGTGATGTAAATTAATTGGCTTCGCTGACCGATCAACGCGCCAGACTGGCGCCGTTAAAGGAGAAGTCCACCCATTTTCAACTTCCATTTCAATTCTAATATGTCATTAGTAGCCTATACCCTAGAGGTGCTGGGTGGACATGATAAAAAAAGGCCCTCCATTCTGTGTTCCCAAGAAATGGAGGTCTGAAGAAAACCACTGGCATGGTGAAACATCTTGATGACATCGTCAAGATGTATTTTCACCATAATGGATTTCTTTAGACGCTTCTTTTTTTCTGAGAGCGTACAAATGGAACCAAACGAACCCGTTAGGGTGCATTTGGTTGCATTTGTACACTCTCAGGAAAAAATGTTGAAAATGGGTGGAATTCCACTTTAAGTTAAAGCCTTTTCCACTTAATAGCCTATTATAATGTCTATGGACTACGCATACACACGTTGGCCATGCGTATCGCCTGCAGTGCAAACTATACAAAACAATAAGAATAAATAAAAACACAAGAAGAATAAAATAAATAAATAACAAAAACATGTGACTTACTTTTGACTTCTTCATATGGAACGAGAGGAGTAAATCCAATGTACGCGAAAGCCTATTTTATCTTACTTCTGCGGTGAGGAAAGGGGCTCTCATCGTCCAGCGTGCACATATCCAATGCTCTGAAGTTTACGGTATATCCAAGCAGGGAAAAAAGAATATATATGTATATTAAACCATATTAAAAAGCCGCGGCTCGACTGTATGGGCTACTGGTGGTGTCCACCGCGACAACAACATCGAGCTTTCTTTCTCGGGTCTATACTGTATACTGTAGTAGATCCAGACTGCAAGCAACAACCAGCCGCGCTGCTGAATGACTGACTGACTGCAGAGCATGCCGAGCGCACTGACTGACTGAGGCTGAGCCCAACTGTCAGGGTGGAGACTGCGTGTGTGTGTGCGTGTTTGAGAGAGAGAGAGAGAGAGAGAGAGAGAGAGAGAGAGAGAGAGAGAGAGAGAGAGAGAGAGAGAGAGAGAGAGAGAGAGAGAGAGAGAGAGAGAGAGAGAGAGAGGAGAGAGAGAGAGAGCCGCAGGGGAAAGTCGGAGTTGTATGCGCGCGCGGGAGGACCAACCTTTATAACGCCTAGAATAAGTGACGCCCTCAGAAGTGCAACCGACTACACTGTACGTCTACCTGCTGCTGTCTTGTCTATCTGTCTGCAGGGCCGGATCTAGAGGGGGGCAGGGGTGGGCAGGGAGGGCCCACCCAAATGTGCATCCTGCCCACCCAATGAGAAGGTAATGGTTTTAAACCAGTGGACCACCAGTGGTCCTTGACAGTTCCAGGTGGTCCCCAGCTAAATGTTGGAAAGTTGGTTATCCAGATGTAACTCTTTGAGTGTGCTCTCGTAAACATGTTTACACTCTTAAGAGTTAAAATATTTGTCATCTGAATCAGCCCAAGTCTACCCAACTAGAGAATGTAGAAGATGAATGGTTTGATCTGTATTTTTTGTTTCCTAAATCCAGCCATAGTATTGTGGACAAAAGCAAAAGAAATCTTTAGATTGGGGTTTGTGGGGCTAAAATTTCCTCAAATGGTGGTCCGTAGCTCAAATCCTGAATAAATAGTGGGCCCTGGTGTCAAAATGGTTGAAAACCACTTCCTTCATATAAACTTTGGAGTTTCCCACCCTGCCATTATTCCAGTCCGAGCCCACCCGAGTAGGGCTGGCTAAATCCGGCCCTGGGGAGGACCAACCGCCTAGAATAGGCTAAGTGACATCCTCATAAGTGCATTTGACTGCACTGTACGTCTACCTGCTGTCTTGTCTATCTGTCTGCCTGTCTCTGTCTGTCTGCTTGCCTGCCTACAGTGGTTCCTAAACAAAGTTTGGGAAATGAGAGTCTTGCGCGCCCCTTCGATCCCATCCCATTTGTATATACTGTGCCATATCATAGAGATATCAGCTAGTCTATATCTGTTCTTCTCTTGGGCGACAGTTATCTCTACCTGTTTCAAGGACCCCCTTTTAACCAAAATGGAACCAAAATGACCCACTGGGGTCCCCAGAGGTCCCGCCCATGCAATGATGGGGCTCCATTGCACGTATCCCTTTGTGGAAAATAGCCGGACACGGTTTAAAAGGTGTCCAGCTATTTTGCAGCATTTACCAGACAGACAGATAGGCAGACCTATACAGTAAGTATATATGTATAAAATGTATTGTGTATTTTCTGCACCACAATGCAGCCAACACTAGCTGAAAAGACACTTAGTTTTCCTAAAATAAAAACTTCCTCTCCTGAACAGCCAAACTTAACATACAAAATGCAGAAACAAAACTGATTTCTTCTCCTGGAAGTGAATAGCTTACATCAGGAACCTTGCCTCGCTTTCCCATGTTTTGGTTCTTATGACTTAAAGAAGTATCTTGAAGTCCTCCCGTTCAGTAGCACCTCAACATTTATAACATGGTGATAACCTCCCATATGAACCCATAAAGCATGTTCCATATAGCAAGCTGTCAGCATGTATAGGTAACATAGTATATTCGTATCAGGAATGCTGCATTTTCCACTGCTTTTGTACATTTCATCTCCCATTTCTTTATGTTGTTGACATGCAGGACTGCATGTCAACAACATGCAGTCACTGGCATGCCAGTGACTGGACCGTTGAGGCACAGCCCAGGCCCACATCTACACCTCCTTATGTGTCTGCCAGGGTCGGATTGACCATTGGGCGTACGGGGAGGTCTCCCGGTGGGCCACGACCCGTAGGGGGGCGGTGGTATCACGGTATGATTAAGAACACTGCTTTTCAACCTTTTTGATTCCAGGGCCCACTATTCATTCAGAATTTTGAGCCACGGACCACCATTTGATGACCTTTTAGCCCCAACAGACCCCAAAACTATTTATTTTACTTTTTGGTCCACAAGTTCCAGGCTGGATTTGGGGAAAAAAAACAGTCAAACATACAGATGAAATGAGCATTACTCTTTTAAAAATTTCTAATTAGACTTGGGCCAATTTAGATGAATATTTTAACTCTTAAGAGTGTTAACATGAAACCAAATGGACCCGCAAGGGTCCAGCACGGGTCTGCAGCCATCTAAGGTCATGAGCGCAGTCCAGGGAACAAAGCTGCTATTTGGATTCATCATCTGAATCCAAATCATGCTCCTTGTCACCATCGATTTGTACAGACAACTTTTAGAAAGAACACTAGGTGATGAGGAGAAATATATGCCTGCTGCTAACAGAGTATCTTCTCTGTACGTGCGTTTTAGAATTATTATTAATTTTTTCAGTCCCTCTTCTCTGCCTGGACCTTCTTCGGGCATGGAACACTAGCCAAATATTGTGATATCGATATATTTCAAATCCTTTACGCACACACACACACACACACACACACACACACACACACACACACACACACACACACACACACACACACACACACACACACACACACAGAAGCAGAGAAAGGGAAACGGAGTGCTAAAATAGAGGGAGAAGTGAACGCTACATCAACAATATATATTGTCAATATATTGATGTACAAAACTTAATTTGCGCTCAGTAGCCAGCTCGTGACAGTTTCCGGGTCTCCGGATCTATATGGAACATAAAAAAAATAAGAAAAATATGGAACAGAAGGGAAGTCTGCAGGACTTTTTTTTGCATTATCCCTTTTTGTATTGACAATGTGCAAATGGTTAATCCAGAATTCTTCAATTAATAATGTAGGCTATACAGTATACTGTATATACATTATTTACTACTAAACATTAGAGATGAAAGATGAGGTTCAAAGAGTATTAGTGTTTCGACAACCCATTGTATCTACTTTCAATTAGTCCAAAATTACTAACCATATCTCTAATCCTCATCCTCAACATAACCATAAGCATGTCGCTGTGAGCACACAGGGTTTATACAGCATGACAGCCAACCAGCATGCTGATGGTGGATTTACCACCAGTAGTACAGTATATCGCAGTGTGGACACAGGGCTTAAAACAAAGCGGCCAAACCGGCATGCTGAAATAGTGGATTTTGTCAAGATGTAACGTCTGAGTATGTACGTTGAACTTTATTTTGTAGTGTTACCCTAGTGTTTCCTGTTCTACCTATAGTGCGGTCTGCCTGTCATGTCTTACCTCCCTATGCTGCCTAATAGTTGTCTCCACCTGTGTCCTGTTAATCTCCCAGCCAATCCCAGTGTTGATTGTTAGTCCTGTTCACCTGTGGATTGCGCCTATTTATACACCTCTGTTTCTTATGTTCTCTGCTTGAGTATAGATCTTGACTGTTATGGTGTTCTGTTCCCACCCTATTGAGTGTTCACCTAGTGTTTTCTGTATAATAAATAGTACTTACATTGGACCATTTTGCTCCTGCCTGTCTGTTCTGCGTCTGGGTTCCACACATCATGAGTGCCACCGTGACAGATTTCCATGCATGTTTGGAATAATGAAGCTTCAGATCTATGGGACTTTCGGACTAACGGGACTAGAGGGTGTGAAACAAACTATCGGTTCATGTCATGAGTAGGTTTCAGCGTAAACAAGTAGAATAAATGATTGTGAAATAGTTTGGTAATGATAATTAGGGTCAAGTACACGTTATGCTTCTGCATCATTCAATGAGTCTTTTAGGAGCCGCTTGATGCCAATTACCACGTCACGAATGATGGATTTTCTCACTGATGACTACAGATGAACAGATTTCACCCTACGGGAGACCAACAAACTGTTTTTTACTGTCAGTTTTACAGTAGCTTTGGTGATGCCGCTTCCTATACTTTTATGTGCTGTGAGCATACAGCTGTCATCACTTGCTCATCTGTTGGCCGCTGCACATCAGCAAAGAGTATAGGCATTTGCGACACAGCAGTATAGTTACATAAGTATTTTAACTATTGGGTAGCTGCAAGAACAATTTCAACGGCAAGTTTATTATATAATTATAAGAAATGAAAACGATTTTAAAGGGAAAATAGAGATGCAAGCAGCAATAAGACGTGAACAAGCAAGCAGCAATAAGGAGTCAGAACAATACGCGCAAGCCACAGTAACATGGGAGCCTGAACTTGAGAAATACATCAGCTAATTGTGGGAGCAGGGTAGGGTTTTTGAAGACTGACAGACTCGCGCTTTGGATTGTCAGTCGCCAGACTTGAAACCACAACATTCTGTTCCGAAGTCTGGCGCTCTACTGACTGAACTATCCAGACTGAATAATTTCCTTCATTGTTGTTAACAGTATGGCAGTATGACAAGCACAATAAGCCATATGTAACCCAGGGTAAAACTCAATGTAATGGTAATGGTGGTTGTCACTATTTGGCCATGATCGAGTCGAAATGGTAATACTGTGGTAATAATGTGTTATTACCATTTTTACAGTGTGTACCAGTTCCCACTAATATCCAACAACTTCACATTGCCATTGAAGAGGAGTGGACCAACATTCCACCGGCCACAATTGACAATCTGATAAACTCTATGCGAAGAAGATGTGTTGCACTGCATGAGGCAAATGGTGGTCACACCAGATACTGACTGGTTCGGAGTCCCATACCCCAATAAGGCAAAGAAAAATTGCACATTTAACGGTGGCCTTTTGTTGTGGACAGTCTAAGGTACACCTGTGCACTAACCATGATGTCACATCTACATCTTGATGTGGCACACCTGTGAGGTGGGATGGATTATCTTAACAAGGCAGAAGTGCTCAATATCACACATTTAGGCAGATTTGTGAACAGTGTTTGAGAGAAATGGCTATATTGTATATCTGGAATGAATTTTAGGTCTTTAAGTCCATTGCCTGAAAAATGAGAGCAAAAACAAAAGTGTTGCGTTTATATTTTTGTTGAGTATAGTTTGTGAGAATATGTTTTTGGACCAGTACTGCGACAGAAGTAGGTAGTTTTTAGAAGGAAATTATAATGAACCATAAAGAACACAGGACACTGTAAATTATGCTTAATTAAATTATTATTGAATTAATGAAAAGAAAATGAAAACCAAAAACCAAATAAACAAATGCAAATTAATTAAATTAAACCAACATAGATTCGACCCAAGTCAGTGTTTAGTCAATTGTCCAAAGTTCATCCGGGATCAGTGTCATTGAGAGTCAGTGTGTGTGTAGTCAGTAGTCAGAGTGTGTGTTTGGACATGGAGGGTCCTACCGTCAGGTTAGGACAGAAACAGAACAGTAGGTTTGTTTTGGGTTAGCTTGCCATTGTCTTCACTTTCATCGTCACCATGATCAGACGGTCGAAGAGTTAACTGGAAAAAAACCTGAACACAACAAGGCCAAATTAAACATCTACAATAAAACAACTAACTGATCTACAAGTTCAAATAACAAAAATCAGTATTCACAAATAATGTCAATATTATACCATCAAATCCAAACAAAACGGATCAAACAAATGTTTCCAAAACAAAACTCACCAATTCTGTTCAGATTCACAGCTCATTCATGCTCAGTACGCTCACCTGTGGGGTTTGTATGTAGGTCTAAAAGGATGTTAATCTGTGTTAGTATAATGCTTTATATTGCAATGTTTGGGAAAATGTTTGAGAGAAGGAGAGCATACAGACCTGTCCCCAGCCAGTGATGTGCACCTCACTGACTGAGACAGAGTACTGGCTTTATACTGGGGGTGTGGTGTGTGTGATTGCAACCTGGTGTGACGGAGTGAATGATTGGTGAGCTCTGAGTGAGTGGTGAGCTGAGCTGTGAACTGTCACTAGTGACAACTTGGCCGAATAGGGACAGTCAAAAAGATACAAGCGAGCAATTTTCATATATATATATTGTGGGAGGTCTGAGACAAATCGAGGACAGAGACAGTACCAGTGTGTGGACGCACGGTGGCGCCCCTTTGGTTTATTAACAAAAAACGTAAATAAATTGCCAGTTTTCAATCAGCAGCCAAGGATGGTTAACAGTTCAATCAAGAAGTGTAGGGGGTTCCAGAAGTCTTCGTACTGCAGGGGGCGAGAGAAACAAAGTTAGGTGAGTCTACATGAGAGGTGGAGTAGTAGTTGGGGCCTCAGGCTCCTGTCTGGGCTGTCAACCAACTGATCTCTTTTCTTCTAGGGTTCGGGGGGGTGGAGGCGGTATGGAAAGGTAAGTATGGTCTCTTTCCGGTAAGTATTAGCATAGGTTGGGGTCCTCCAGGGGGTGGTTTTGAAAGCAGGGCGCTCAAATTACAGGTTTGAGTATTTAGAGTAAAAATACTTTCAGGAGGTAAGTAATCTGGGTAAAAGTACTTTACAGGCTATGTAATTGGAGTACAAGTACTTTCTTTAGGCGGAAAATAATTAGAGTAAAAGTACTTTACAGGCTATGTAATTGGAGTACAAGTACTTTCTTTAGGCAGAAAATAATTAGAGTAAAAGTACTTTACAGGGCAAGTAATTAGAGTAAAGTACTTTCTTCGGAGGTAAGTAATTAGAGTGAAAATACTTTTTAGTTAGGGACGAAAGAGCACCTCGTAGGGACCCCGTGGGTTCGGCCGTCAGGTAAGTGCTCAAGTAAGTATTTATAACTCAATTACACGGCGGGGGGTTGGGCTGATCTACAAACTCAGTGGCAGAATAAAGGGACAAATAAAGTTCTTTCACGACGTGAAACAAAAAATATCCTCTTCAGTTAACGTCAACTTGTGTCTTCAAACAAAATCTTTATCCTTAGCGACTTCTAGGCAGTGCCGCTTTAATTCCATTAAGTGGTAAAAAAAAAAATAGTCTTTTCTTACGACCTTGGGTGGCTTGGAGATTCAGGCTTCCTCTTGTCCTTGCATCAATCCAGCTCCAGGTACGTCCAATGTAAACAAAGGGTTTTTCTCCGGGCACAGGTTACGGGGGACACAAGCTCCTGTTCGTGTTTCCAACCCACTCGTAGTTGCCTATTAGGTTGGAGCACAGAGAAGTGTTAACATCCAGTTTACAATGTCTTTAAAAGTACACCTATCTAATAGCGAGAGTGTGTTCAGCTTACCGTCCAGAGCCAAGAAACAAACACGCCGCCTGTCAGGGTTTGAGGTGAACCAGTCTATACTGCTGCACTGTTTGTGTGGGCTTTATATAGTGCCCAGCTGCTGCTGATTGGTAACGAGCGGGAGTCGGCTGTATTAGGCGCAGCTGGCGGAGGAGTGACTTGGGAACATACACTCCCTCTATGACACGTCCGTGGGCAGGCCGTGCTGTTCCTGTTTGACCTGTTACCCTGGAAACACAGTTATGGCTCTGGATCCCCAGTGAGACACCACAATATATATATATATATATATATATATATATATATATATATATATATATATATATATATATATATATATATATATATATATATATCCTATGTGGGTGTACACTTGCCACTCATTCATCACATGATGGGAGCTTTTATATCTTGGTACCAAGTATTCGAACTTTGCACATTGACATGCTCGTAACACATCATCACATCACAGATACATGCAAGACCACCAAACCGTCTGACAATATGCAAACAGCACTATATGCACAATAAGCCATATAAAAATGGAAAACTCGCCTTGCAGAAGACCATATTTCACATGCTTCCATAAGTTCCACATGCTTATTGCTCTCACACAATCTGGCACAATATACTTGCTCCAGTGTTGCCAGAGAGAAACAAGCAGAAGAAGACTGTAGCTAGTGGCGCAATGGATAACTGAAGTAATTAATTAATAATTGAATAATTGACTGAATTGTAAAAATAACCATTAATGACTGCGTACAACCAGAAGTAACTAGATTCGGCAAAGGAGCTCAATAGAATGGGGTGAAACCAATGAGACACAAAAGCAGTATTAAAGTTTTAAACACAAAATTATTATTGACCTTGTTTGTATTGAAGCACAGTACATTTGGGTGTAGAAAATAAAAAAAGAAGAATGGGGGGCCCTTTAAGTCCAGTCAAGGTTTTAGTCTCTGTGAGTCAAGTCTCTTTCTCCTTGATGGAGAACCATGAACTACATACAAAGACTGAGTGGGTCTGAGGTGGGGTTCCTGGGTCGGCTCGCCAGGTCTGGAACCAGCCGTTCCAGAACCATCCAATGTTGGGTCCAAGGTGTTCTGGGCACACAAAAAAAAACCTGGCCTGGAGGGCCAGGTGTCTACATCAGTTCCCATTGTTGTACAAACAAAGCAATATAAAACATAAATTAAATCAAATATCATGATGAAATGACTTGATGTGATCAAGATCAAGTCATTTCACTCATTGATCATTTTCATCCATTTTCATTAATTTAAATTGTTTCCATATTAGCATGCTTTTAATCTTTAGTAGCCCTACTTAATGTTTTAGTCATCTTAAATATCTTTGAATCAATTCATGAATTCATTTCTCTTAACTTAAAACCAACTTTTAGCTTGACCAATCATGTAAACAAAATGATTTACCTAAAAGTATCTTTTCAAACAAAAATGCCAATTCAAAACCACATAATGAAATCAAACATAACTCAAAACAATTGTAAATAACTCAAATCAAATACATCAAATAATCAAATAAGTGAACCAATGATCAAACTAATGATACCAAGCCAACTAACTCACCGCTGAGTGGAGTAAAGTCTAGTACAAAGGAGTTGTTGTGGAGAAGAGAGGAGCTGCTGCACATGTATCAAACATTTCGGCCATCTTGCCACAGAGGGTGAAGATGGGAGTGGAGTGAGTGAGAACTGTCATATGTGTGAGTGGATTGCCAGGTTGGTGGAAGGTAAGCGGGTTGCCATGTTTGTCAGAGGTAAGCGGTTGGCTGGGTTACAAGACTCTTCACAAAGCAGCAATTTTCATTGGCTTATAAAAATGTCATTTTTTGATGAAAACAAATTTGCTTCGGAACTTATGTCCGGATGGGGCCAACTTTCTCATGTAGCAGGTGTCATGCAAATTGATCAAAAATCCAGGCAGAAAATCAGGCATGAGCACTTTTCAAACTGCTTAAAATGGCAGACACTCTGGGGGTGGAGTTTACCGGTCAAAGTTACAGATGCGTTCCACATGAATCAAGGAACATGTAGAAACAAGTCCCATGATTTTTGGCCAAACGAGGCCCGAGTTGTGGTTATTCAAATGTTTCAGTTTCAAAGAATTGTTATAGCGCCCCCATTTGAGCAATTGGAGTAAGACTGGTTTTGCTGCTATTTGGCATCCCCCTCTACAAAACTGTAAAATATCAGAAGCAGATTACGCTGCATGTGTAGATTAGGGGGCATTAGAATCATTTTCACAAACGAGCAATTTTCATTGGCTCGTAAAAAACATCATTTTTTTCACTAAAAACATGATTCACACCCATCCCATGTTTGTATGGCTCCAAAGTTCATGTGTAGGTCATTGTTATGCATTTTGATCAAAGATTGTAGGAGAAGAGACATTTTAACTGTTTTACATATAATTCAAGATGGCGTTTTATCTAAAGGTCAGAGGTCAAAAGTCAGACTACAAAAGTTGTTCGGCATAAGCAGACGCATAAGTGAATATAAGTTACATTTCTGAGAGTCGAGCAGTTCATGAGTTATAAGTGTTTAAAGTTTGCAATTTCAGTTGAGTGCTATAGCGCCACCATTTGACCAGTGGTCACAGCTTCGCATCATCACCGTTTGGCATCACCCTCTACCAGATTACCAATTTTCGCGAAAACCGACTGCACGGTTTCAGCCAGAACAGCTATTTCTGGCGGAAAAAGAAGAAGGAGAAAAGCAGCAATATCAATTAAGTGAACAAGTCACTTCGTGACTGCTTGTTCACTTAATAAAGAATAGAAGGTGTGTCTCAGAATGTGTAATTGTGTATAATTCTACCCAGTCTATGGATCCTTTTGTTTGTGTGTGTGTGTGTGTGTGTGTGTGTGTGTGTGTGTGTGTGTGTGTGTGTGTGTGTGTGTGTGTGTGTGTGTGTGTGTGTGTGTGTGTGTGTCTTCCAGTGCATGCATGTGCACATGCTTGCATGTGTGTGTGCATGAATGAACGCGTGTCAATTGCCATTTGGCAGTGATATACGATTGCCTGAGATAGCTTATCGGAGTATACACAGCTCTTGTCCTGGGACAAGGTTAGATGACAGTGCAGTTGGATTTGTGTATCAAGAATGCAAATGTATTCCAAATTTATTGGAAGCACAAATGTCAAAGACATTAAAGCCTTTTTGATTTCACCACAGCTCTTAAAGTGATAGAAATTTGGAAAGACTTTACCTACAACACGTGGGCCTTAAACAAGAAGCGCAAGGAACTAAAACAAAACTAAGATAACTTTTTTGTGCGTTTTAACCCCCAAAACAAAATATTTCAGTGCAAAAGCGCTGCATAATGTATTTTATTGCCTGCTGTGGAATATCCCATGACCACAGCATATTTTGATTAATATGTTATTTTGCATTCATAGGGCTCCATTTTTGTCACCGCTAAACCCCTTATCCCTTAACTTCTTTGCCTTTTTAAACTATTAAGAATTGTTTTTTCAATAGTTTAAATGGCCAGTCTACAAGCTCACAATGTGTCAATAGATTGGCACGTTGAACTATTCCAAAATGTTTTTCAAAATAGTAAAAAAATGATAAGGGGTTTAGGATGGTAACGAAAATGGAGCCCATAGACAGATAAATGCAGTAGAGTGGGGGCCGTTTTTTGTGTCTGGCGCATAGGGACCGCGGGTGGCGCCCTGCGCCCAGTACAGCCTTTTGTGACAAATGTGCAGGCATGCAAATCACCTGTTTCTATTTAGGCTGAATGTGAGCAGGTCAATCAGGATCGTTATCAGGCTCTAATATCTTACAGACAGTGTGTATACAATGTATTTTGTGCATGCATACTGGGCTGGGCTGGGTCTCTTGGTAGTCTCCTGTAACCAGACGATCAGAGATCTTCTCTGCCCCACTATATACTGTACGCCTGGGGACGTCTCATTTCATCATGTAGGTGCCATGTCATTATTCCGACCTCCGATTTCCAGATACCAGATTATAGCTGCAGCAACATTCTAGCTTTTGACGCTAGATTCTACAGTAGTTTCCGACACTAGATTCTAGTTATTGACACTAAATTATAGTTTCTGACGCTAGAATCTACTTTTTGACACTAGAATCTAGTTTCTGACGCTAGAATCGAGTTTTTGACAGTAGATTCTATAATTTCTGACACTAGATTCTAGTTTTTCTGAAAAATCTGTGTTCCTGTGTCAGTGATGCAAACATATTTCAAGCCAAGGACCATTTGGCTGCAGACCCCATCTGAAAACATGTTGTTCTAGGGATCCCCCAGAAGCAAAAATTGGAGGTAAAAATGTTTGCTTCCAAAATAATGTATTCAGAGATTTGCAGCACATTTTCACAATTTTTCAAAACTAGCAGAACTACAAACTCATATCGCGTCACTCGGTGGTGCGATATGAGCTTGTAGGTCTGCTATTTTTCAATAGCTAAAACACCAAAACGCGTTCAGGGTTAAAACAAGGTGGCCAACCGGCAGTGTATGTTCGGACTAATGTGAAGCCTGATTGATGGGACTTTGGATCTATCTGTATGATCAGTCCACACAGCATGTGTATGGGCCAAAACTGGGTGGAACCAACCAGACAACCTTGTAGTCGTCTCCCTGTAACCAGACGATCAGAGATCTTCTCCACCCACTGTATACGTCTGGGGACATTTCAATTCAGCATGTATGGGCCAAAACTGGTTGGAAAGAAACAGACAACCTCATAGTCTCCTAGCCAGCAGTCTCCTGTAACTAGACAATCACAGATCTTCTCCGCCCACTATAGGGCTGCAGGGCCAAAACTGTGCAAGAGACAAGCTCATATTGGGATGGTGATAAGATGTTTTCACAGCATTAGAATGAGCCAACTGTGAGAAGGTCATAAAACAATAGACAGAGGGGATTGGTGTCTTTGCTAAAGATGGCGTCACCCCATGCAATGGGATTGAATTGTAGGCTACCCCCAGTTTGAGGCCATAAGCATAATATGTCTCATGCAAATTTTCACACAAGATCGTTGCATTGTACTGTATATGGGCATACTGTAGTGTAATTCCAACTAATTCCCTGGTTTTGGAGCCACAATCGTTGCGGTTGTGTGTACTTACTGTATCTGAATGTGTGGAAAAAACATTTTTGTATGAATATAGTAGAATATATAGAATATAGTAAGAATCTGTTACAATCTACTGTAGAACTACCAGTCAAACTGAGTACAAATATTTGATGCTTCCTCTTGAAATCGGAAGCAAGCGGAAATTATCATTTGACTATGCAAACGCAGGGACATCATTTCACTATGTAATCATACAAGGCCCTATAGCTCGTTGTTCTTGAAGTCTGCCAATGGCCCTCTGTGGCCATCAGATTTGAGATCAGTGGATAAAAAGGTTTTCACTGAAATGCACACTGGAACAAGACAGACAGACAGATCGACGGACAGACAGACAGCTGTAATAGTCAGCTGTTTTTCATTTTCTTTCCACAGAGCCCATTCTGATGAATTGTTCACATAAAATGCTATATTTACAATGGCAACATTTCATTCCTGAGAATCATATTGGCAAATGCAGCAAAAACAAACAAAAATATCCATATCTAAATGGGTTGAGTAATCAATACTCATTTTTGGGGTGAACTATCCCTTGAAGCACTTGAAGCAGGTATAGTTGTCTGTTCTGGAGGGCAGATAACAATTGCCAAAAAAAATGACAGATTTCCACAGTCCCAAAGTAAAAGCACACTCTCTTGATAGGGAGTTTGTATATATTTTATTTGTATATATTTTTTAACGCAATTGGTTCAGCAGGATCAAATGTTAGGGCCTAGATTTTTGTCACCGCTAAACCCCTTATCCCTTAACTTCTTTGCCTTTTTAAACTATTTAAAAAAAAACATTTTCCATAGTTAAAATGGCCAGTCTACAAGCTCACAATGTGTCAATAGATTGGCATGTTGAACTATTCCAAAATGTTTTTCAAAATAGTATTTTAATTGTTTAAGGTTCCTGACATAGGTTCCTGATATAAACTTTTATGGAAGCACTTTGGATGAACTGCTGTTTAAATGTGCTATATAAATAAAGGTGACTTGACTTGACATTAGGTGACACTGCACTACAAAACAGATGACAAATATTATTGAAGTATTACATTACATATGAATTACATATGAAGTGGCTGACAGACCAATATAGCGACACATAGACACTTATGTCGAGAATCCAGAGAGACAGAATAGCCTTTGACCCTTTTAACCCAGCCAACCTGGCAAACCACTTACCTCTCACCAACCTGGCAACCCACTCACACACGACAGTTCTCACTCACTCCACTCCCATCTTCACCCTCTGTGTCAAGATGGCCGAAATGTTTGTCCCATGCACAGCAGCTCCTCTCCTCTCAGCAACAACAACCATATACTAGACCTTACTCCGCTCAGTGGTGAGTTAGTTTGGCTTGGTGTCATTAGTTTGGTCATTGGTTCACTTATTTGATGCAAGCTTGTAGTTGATTTTGAGTTATTCACAATTGTTTTGAGTTATGTTTGATTTCATTATGTGGTTTGAATTGACATTATGGTTTAAAAAGATACTTTTAGTTAAATCATTTTGTTTACATGATTGGTCAAGCTAAAAGTTTGTTCATTACGATAAATGATTGAAACATTAAGATGTTTAAAACATTAAGATTAAGTACTAAAGATTAAAAGCATGCTAAAATTGAGAATGATCAATGAATGAAATGACTTGATCTTGATCACATCAAGTTATTTCGTCATGATTATATTTGATATGATTTATATTCCTTTGGTTGTACAACAATGGAAACTGATGTAGACACCTGGCCCTCCAGGCCAGTTTTTTTTTTTGTGTGTGCCCAGAAAACCTTGGACCCAAACCTTGGATAGTTCTGGAACCAGACTGTTCCAGACCTGGCGAGCCGACCCAGGAACCCAACTGAACTCAGTCCCACGCAGTCCTTGTATGTAGGTGATCTGGTTCTCCATCAAGGAGAAAGAGACTGCAATGACTCCCATTGACTGAAACAAAGACTGAAACTGACTAGACTAGGCCCCCCATTCTCCTTTTTTTTTTTTTTCATTTTTCAGTTCAATGTTCTGTGCTTTAATACAAAACAAGGTCAATAATAATTTTGTGTTTAAACTTTAATATGTTTTTGTGTCTCATTGGTTTCACCCCATTCTATTGAGCTCCTTTGCCGAATCTGGTTACTTTTGGTTATACGCAGTCATTAACTTGGTTATTTTTACAATTCAGTTACATTAGTCAATCATTAATTACTTCAGTTATCCATTGCGCCACTAGCTACAGTTTAATTTGCTTCAATTTAGAAAATGAACATGCAACACATACTTGTCACAAGGATTGTTAAGAAAAACATGAAACACATGTAGATGAACTTCCCAGAACATTGCAGTGATGCAGTTCTGAGCAATCAGCATCTTTGTTAGCTCTTAGACTGTTTTCACTTCTGAGGAGAATTCTGGACTCACTATTTACTGTATGTTATGATGTCCAAGAACAAGTGTAAGAGTGCACCACAGTGGGTCTTACACTGGTTTGCTTTTTTTAGCAGCCCATTTAGGCCATACCTCTGTGGATCCACCATTTCATTAGTCATAACTGTTTTTCACCATTTGGTTTCGTCTTTACGCTCTCAAGAGTTAAAATATTCATTATGTGAATTAGTCATAATCTACACAACTAGAAGATTAATGGTCATGGACAGAATCAAAGGAAATCATTAGTTTGGGGGGTCTGTGGGGCTAAAATATCCTCAAATGGTGGTCCGTGGCTTAAATGTTGAATAAATAGTGGGCCCTGGGATGAAAAACGTTACAGAGCAGACAGCAAAACAACAGCAGAGCATTATGGGATTTGTAGTATTGACGGTGAATGCAGTGTTACAGCGGTGCCACGGCTGTATAATACCGGTGGGCTGCTCTAATGTTAATTTGATGTTGCCTCAAGGGCCAAAGGAAATTACACAGCGGGCCAAATTTGGCCCCCGGGCCAGAGTTTGACACCTATGCCTTAGCACCACCAACCTGAACGGAAGCTGTGCCCACATACAGCTGTTGTTGTGGCTTTCAGCTTTGAGGAAGAAACCAAATATACAGAGGGAAGATATACTTGAATGTTATAACCACACCCAGTTGTATATGAGAGCAATGCTAATTCCTTAGACATACAAAACGAACTCTGGCACTATATCTTTAACCAAGTCGGTTCCCATATATAGGTAGATTAATAGATTTTCATTCAACACCAATGTCACCGCCACGGCACACTAAATTAGGATACTAACCAACCCCCCTTCTAGTATGTATAGGGGGTACCAACGGCGCATCATAGACCCTCCCGCTCTGGGGCAAACTGAACCATAGTGGAGAGCTGTGCTGTCGCTGTTGACAAAGTCCCATTCTCTCCTATTGCCCTACTTGCCCCAGAACAGGGATTGGGGCTAGAAGTGAAAATGTTTACGCCCATTAGGGGCGTTTCTGTTCCTCTCTATATATAATCTGATCTTGACCCTCAACACAGGATCCCCTCATTGCCGTCGCTTACTGTATACACAATATGCACCGCAAGTAGGGAAACACGCCAAGGGGGCAACAAAGTGGCTGTGTCTGTGTGTCTGTGCGCACTCACAAGTGGTGAAAATAGCTGATCTGCTTGAGGAGTTTCAGTGAGCAATTGCCTCAATCACCTTGTAGTGGACTACTATAATCGTGGTCTGGATATTCCTTGCAGCTAATGCTGGGCATTATTATCTGACTAGTAGTGACTATACCTGTTCAGGTCGAATGGCTCCAGGGGGCCAGGGAGGGGCTTTAGCCCCTTTTGTTTGAGGTTTAGCCTAACCCACCAATGCAATTAACTGGCTTATATTGAAAACAAAATTCAATATCTCTCACCCTAAATAGCCACGCCCACATTGTCCACCCAGTGACCATTTTCTTGTGCAACATTGTGTGTTTATGATTATGTCCAAAATTCTCTAGTTGTGTAGACTTGGGCTAATTCACATGATGAATATTTTTTTAAATCTTGAGTGTAAAAATGAAACCAAATCGACCAGTCAATTTGGTTTCATTTTTACGCTCTCAAAGAGTTACACCTGGTTAACCAACTTTCCATATTTAACTGGAACTCTCTCAAGGACCACAGGTGGTCCCCAGAACACTGGTTTAAAACCCTTTCACAGGCCGGTCAGAGTCAGTCAAAGGGCCGCATTTGGCCCCCGGGCCGCATAATGCCCAGGTATATTCTGGATAGACACAAGTTTAAGCACAAGAACGAGTGTTTATTGATATAGTATGCCTTTTACAAGCCGATAGCACTGACCTGGAAGAGGCCTGCAGATAAGCCAAGTATTACACAGTGGTTCCGGTGATTCAGGGTACTGTCTTCATGTTTACCTTTGGGAAGGTTCACTTACGTATATCATTAACCTCGTTCATCTGCAGGATGTGAAGGAAGACCTGCATGGGTACATGAAGGTCATGGATGCACACAAGTATCAACGCACCAGTAGCCTCGAGACCCAGGCTTTCATTTCCGTCCACGGTGCGTGAAAACGGTAAGCTAAGTTGTTACCCACAGTGTCCTAGAGGGGGGAAACAGTCTTTCTAGGTGGGCGTCGCTCCAAATGATGTGACGTAGCACTGTAGTGGAGGGGCTGAGGATGACGGCACGTTAGTGAGATCAAATCAGATCAGTTCATCTACTGTCTAAAAAATAACGTTGGAGTGTAGAGGAAGCCCGCCGTGGCGCAGAAAACACGAGACACTAAAGAAGGCCACACATATTCTCATTGGCAAGTATGATAAAATCAGTTGGATGAGGCAAAAAGTCAGCAGAGTGGAAGTTGCTCATGGAGAAGGCCAGTAAGCGAGTCATGGAGGATGATCAATGAGATGTGTGGATGGAAACAATCCAGAGGAGAAATTGACCACCTGGTTAATGCACTTCAAGAACATACTTAATTGGCAAACACCAGACAGTGGAAAGGTGCTGAGAGGGAAATACCTGTAGTTGTAGAGGGTCTTAACATTTGTGACAGTGTGTACACAGCAGAGGAGTTTGCCAAGTTCACTGCCTCAAGTGCTGGACCTGATGGCATTCCCTGGGCGAGGGTGTCTGTTGTGAGACCTGAAACACCCAGTGAATCCAGGATCAACACTGATGATGTGTCTCAGGTTTGCACCGAAAGTGTATATTAGAACTACCGGCACCCACTTATTCCATTCTCTTACTTTAACCAACCTTCTGTTAAACTCAGATTACCTTAACCAATAATTTATTTGCAGTAGAGTAGGTTGTGATGACATGTTTATACATGTACTTGTTTTATTAGACACCTTTCCTAAGATGTATGACTCATCATCAGGCCACCTTTCTTGAGAATCGAACTTTGAATTCGTTAACCTCAATCAGACTTCCGAGTAACTGACAACAAGGCATGTACAGTACGGGGTGCCTGGGGTTCGTAGGAATAAATGTGCCTGTCGACCGCTGAAATAAATGTTGCCCCGATATGCACCATAGAGTAGGCTAATACAAGCTTGAGAGTTAACTCGAGTGATAGCCCCGCCGTTCATTTCAGTAAAAGTGGCTCATTGGCGTTTTGAAATACCCGGAATACCCCCTGCTTCCCCTATAGAATAAAATTATAGGCTACCTCCGTCCACCAAATTTTGGTGGGAACATACGTAGGTGCTGCCATGGCGCACGTCCATGAACGTCCTATAGGGGTGCACTTCCACTTTTCGCCACTAGGGCCCACAGCTTCAACACTGGGGATGTCCACTGGGAAAATCCACTTGATTTTTTCCTCTCTCTTGGATTTTTCCAGGGGATTTCTCCTGGCTCCCTGAGTCCCTGAGTCACGTAATTGCATCTCTCCCCAGTCTCACTTACTAACACCTTTGGTCACGTAAACAACAAACCTTTGTCGAGGGGCGGGGGAGGGCTGGCTGTGCCTGTTCAAATGCTAATGGAGGTTGGCAACCCATTACCACTATTATTATATCGATGCCAGGTAAAGTACATACATGTTGAGCTCCAATATAGTGCTCTCACTTTTCTACACTATCCTGACTGAAGTGACCATGCACCAGCAAAGAAACGATTTGTCCAGTCCACTCTACAATTCGCCGGCGCTGCCGTTGCCACCACCTTGGTGGCGATGAGCCCCCTGTTGCATTTCTCCCCACTTGAGTGTGTGCATGTGTTGACATCTTGTTACCAGGGGGACAGAATTTAAGCCATGGACCACGATTTGATGACATTTTAGCCCCAACAGACCCCAAAACTAAAGATTTATTTTGCTTTTTGGTCCACAATTCCAGGCTGGATTTGGGGGAAACAAAACAGTCAAACATAAAGATCAAAATGATAATCTTCTACATTTTCTAACTAGACTTGGCCAATTTAGATGAGTATTTTAACTCTTGAGAGTGTTAACATGAAACCAAATGGACCCGCAAGGGTCCATTTGGTTTTTGTGTTTACGCTCTCAAAGAGTTACATCTGGTTAACCAACTATACCAGGTATAGGTCCATCATGCGCTGGTTGTGGTGGGCCGGTCTTGGCCAAATCACGCTAAAAATGTCCGGGCCGATTTTTTTCGCCCAGTCCACCACTGACTAAAGCCAACATGTACAGTAGCCTATATGACTACTCTCATGCAGTGAAGGTGACCATGCATGCGCTCCACAGGGCTGGTCATATCGTAAATGTGCGTCAGCTGTAAATGGTTGTGTAAAATGTTATGCACCCTCAGGATCTCCACCGATGGATGACAAGTAACTGGCTGGCAGTCTCTTATTGGATCTGGCAACAGCAGTACAGTATGAAGAAAAAGCGCAGGCTCCATAATTGAATGATAGCATATGGTAACTTGACAACTTGTTAAAAACAGTCACCGTGGAAAACTGTCCCCCAAGGATGCTTGTGCAGTGCAGGGACACACACACAGACCCACACATGCGCACCAACACAAACAAAGGAACACACGGTCATGAACTCCTCAGAATAGATCATTGCAGGGGATCATGTTTGTTAAGCTGAGTTTATGCGTATTTGCATACAGGTGTTGCACACACCAAAATGGCAAATCTATAAATAAGTCATTAGAGGTTGTTAATTCTTACCATGTTGTACACAGAGCCGGATTTAGCCAGCCCTACTAGGGTGGGCTGGAAGAATGGTAGGGTGGGGACCTCCAAAGATTTTCATAATGTAGCAGTGGTTTTCAACCTTTTTGACACCAGGGCCCACTATTTATTCGGAATTTGAGCCACGGACCACCATTTGAGGACATCATATCCCCACAGACCCCCCAAAACTAAAGATTTCTTTTGCTTTTGTCCACAATACGGCTGGATTTAGGAAACAAAACATACAGATCAAACCATTCATCTTCTACATTCTCTAGTTGTGTAGACTTGGGCTGATTCAGATGACGAATATTTTAACTCTTAAGAGTGCAAACATGAAACAATGGACCCGCAAGGGTCCATTTGGTTGTTTATACTCTCAAAGAGTTACATCTGGCTAACCAACTTTCCATCATTTATTTGGGGACCACCTACCCTCTCAAGGACCACTGGTTGAAAACCACTGATATCACCTTTCATTGGGTGGGCAGGATGCACATTTGGGTGGGCCCTGCCCACCCCTGCCCCCCTCTAGAACCGGCCCTGGTTGTACAGAGTGTTGTACTCATTATGGTTATGGGAACATATATTGTTATCCAGCTAGCACATTTTACAACTGAAGTTATACAAAGGTCCTTCACAAAAAAACATACATAAGCTAATAAACCTAAAAACAAGATCAACAACACCAACAGAAATTTAATTTAAGGCACAGCAATGAAAGAAATACACATGCAGAGAACATGGAATGTTGTGGTTACATTCATGCTGTGAAAGTGATAATGGGTTCTTGAATTTTGGCATTTGCAAGTGAACTTTTCATGCTGCGTCTTTGTCAAACAACGCATGAGACACTCACGTACTGTAGACATCCACACGCATAGCTTTCTCCTTTTTCCTTTGATCAATTATTTATTGAGATATAAAATGGAAACATGGAACATAAAAAAAAGATTTAAAAACGAATCACACACCCGAGGCTAATAACGAACAAAATGAAACCTAAAAGTCAGTCATACAGTACATACAGTAAATCCAACATACTGTGTAAGCAAAACATGGGCTAATAATAATTCATGAACTGCCATTGCAATTTTTCAATTCACAACATTGCACTATTGAATATATTTTTGGGGGCAAAAGTAGGCCTATGTTTTTTGTCTTGTCATTTACTTTTATGGATACAATTAGTATAGTAAACAGGCATAGTAAACAATCGTTCTCAATATGCTATTCTACAAATTACTACAATTACTACAAATGCAAGTGTGCATGCACGTGTCTTAAAGGGGAATTCCACTTATTTTCAATATTTTAATATACCTTGGAGATGTTGTGTGGACATGATAAAAAAGTTTCCCCATTCTGTGTCTCCTAGAAAAAAATCATTAGCATGGTGAAATACATCTTGATGACATCATCAAGATGTGTTTCACCATGTTAATGAGTTTCCTTTTTTCTGAGAGTGTACAAATGGAACCAAATGGAACCGCTAGTGTCCATTTGGTTCACAGCCCTAGAAGGCCCAGTGTTGCTTTTAGCAACATTAACCCTTTAATTATTTAAAAAAAATGTTATCAATATATATTTTTGTTATTTTTTCACATAAATATCATGGTTGAGGTTGATTGTTTAGAATTTCATTGAAATTGGTCATGATATTTGCATACCAATACCCCCCACAGAGGCTGCAATTAGCCTCTTCAATTAATCTCTGTGCAATTTTTGATGATTTTTAACCTTTGACCTTTAGCCTTTAACCCTAATAAAAGTATGTAAAATGACTGCAATAAATATATTTTTGTGATTATTAGAATGTCTAGAACATGTACATTAATTACCGTATTGTCCCAAATATAAGACAATCCGATTATCCATTTCTCAAGACTCATTCTTACTCATTTGTGTAAGAAGAACATTGAATGTCAAAGTATATCGTCCACAAATATAAGACGACTCCATTTTTTAGGATATTTCCATTGGGAAAAAAAACACTGTCTTATATCCAGGTCATTAGGGTATATTAAAAGATATCCCCAATTTTAATTAATTATTTAATTAATTAATTAGCATAAATAAAATACCCCCCCCCCTATGGTAGTACAACCTAGTAGTAAGGTTGAAAACATTTTTTTTTTGCAAGTAGAAATAAGGCCTTGGAGGGTTAAAAGGCGTCCCCCCACTTCTAAAAGTCCCGCTACAACACTGACTATTGCATTATACACCCCAGGGTGCCGTGGAAGTTCCACATTCTCCAAATATAGAACACCACAAGTCCATATGCTGCGCAGACGGAGCAAAAAGGAATGTAAAAACACAGTACACACACACACACACACACACACACAACACACACACACACACACACACACACACACACACACACACACACACACACACACACACACACACACACACACACAGTTGGAGTGTTAGACCACCAAGGGATGGAAAAAAATCACACGTGTGAAGAGTGAGTGCTGCAACCATGCACCACCATTGTAATATTAGGCACTAGTCTTAGTGCAACGCATAGGTCACACAGCGCTAGCCACCAGGGGCGGATTGGCACATATTTTCCCACCGGGACAATTTTGCCTTTGCCAGGCCACCCTGGTGGGGGCAGCTGGTTAACCAGATGTAACTCTTTGAGAGCGTAAAAATGAAACCAAATGGACCCTTGCGGGTCCATTTGGTTTCATTTTTATGCCCTCAAGAGTTAAAATATTCATCATGTGAATTGGCCCAACTTAGTCTACACAACTAGAGAATGTAGAAGATTAATGTTCATTTTGATCTGTATGTTCCAGGCGAGCATCTAGCGCATTCTAGTGCATTTTGGAAGTGCCACTAGTGCATTTTGGATCTTGTCCAGGCCACTAGGTGGCGCAGGCCACCGGGAAAACTCCCTGTACTCCAGATGGCCAATCCGCCCCTGCTAGCCACTCAACAGTGCCACCCCAGCCCCTTACTGCAGCTGTCTGTGCTGAAATACACACGTACAGTACATGTGTACGCGGCATAGTACATGTGACAACGCCCATTTTTCAAGACTCATTTGTGTAAAAAGACATTGAATGTCAAATAATATTATTTGACATTCAATGTTCTTTTTATGAGTCTTGAAAATATCCTGAAAAATGGAGTCTTGAAAATATCTATAATATAGTCCCCAAATATAAATCTCCATTTTTCAGGGTATTTTAATGTGTTCATAATGCCTCATAACTACACTCACACTAACTACACAACACAGTCATGAAACATTATATCACTTGTAATGAATAACGACTTAAATTCCAAGGATTCTATGGATGTTCTTGAATATTTATGAAGACCACATCTATAATGCATGATGAGGGTTTATAATGCACTGTTGACTGACTGCTTATAATAGATTGTGAAAAACACTGTACACCAATAGGTTACAGTGTTTTTCACTGTACCCCCCCCCCCCCCCCCCCACACACACACACACACACACTGCATGAGCTCCAGTTAATGACCCACTTCAGTGGACAAGCAAAACACAATGAGCCAATCAATATGCTGTACATATTCTATAGGTGCAGGGTGAAGGAGGATAGCCAAAAACCTGCACCAAAATCCAGGATGGCAACTAAGCCAAGCTGAGGCGAATGACCTACCGGTAGATGTAGTAGTAGTGTGCCCATAATTGGTCCAGTTCATTGATTCAGTTGATGAATGAGTCCATTTGTGGTCAGTCCATATACAACCATGCATGCAGTATCTTAAATCCTCTCTGCGCTACACCCTAATAAATTTCAGATCGTTTCAACTTGAAAACGCAGGTTCTGCTGCTGCGAAGGATATCCAGGTTAAGACAACCTCACTGTTCACTTTGTTTCAACTGAGATATTCAAGTTGATAAAGTTGACACAACTACAGTACTCTAGTTGACTCAACCTTGTTTTGTAAGTTATCAAAATTGACTAAACTTGTCAACTACAGTTAAGAAAACCTCACTGTTCACTTTGTTTCAACTCGGATATTCAAGTTGATAAAGTTGACACAACAACAGTACTCTAGTTGACTCAACCTTGTTTTGTAAGTTATCAAAATTGACTGAACTTGTCTGAACTAGTCTTCTCAAATTTGTTTTGTAAGTTGATTGAACTTGTAATAACTTGTTGTTTCACCTTAAAACCTTGAGTTATATCAAAGCATTATTTTACTTAATCAATGTAATATAACTTTCCTTTCTTAGTTGAACAAACATTTCTGCATTATTATAACTAACGGCTTCAGGTTATCCTTGTACACAACTTGCTGTTTCAAATCTAACAATAAATCACTTAATTATTGCATTTTGCTCAAATATATAGTTTATTTGTACGACCTGAAAAATATTAAATAAAAAAATAATAATTAAAATCTAATAACTAATATCTAAACAATATTGAGCCAATACATAAAAAGTACACTCATTTTTTTTTTAATATAAATAGTAGTAATACAATTGAAGTTAAACCAAGCACAATTTCACATGGTTTATTACCTCTGAATTTCTGGGGATTCAAATGACAAAGGTAGGCAACAGCCATAAACAGTTGGAAAACCAACTATAGGAAAACAAACAACTATTTTGTTATTATTAGCAACCACTTTGAAGTGGTCCTTTAACAGACAAAAAGATAGCAAGTGACAATCCACAGACCATGGTCTGATTACCATGGTATATAAAAAAAATCCTGAGTTGCCAAGAACTGAGACACAAAGGGCTCAATTTTCGTTACCATCTAAACCCATCTTTTTTTCTTTTCTTTTTTTTTTACTATTTTGAAAAACTTTTGGGGACAGTTCAACGTGCCAATCTATTGACACATTGTGAGCTTGTAGACTGGCCATTAACTATTGAGAAATGTTTTTTTAATAGTTTAAAAAGGCAAAGAAGTTAAGGGGTAAGGGGTTTAGCGGTGACGAAAATAGAGCCCTAAATATACATTTAACATTAAAACATTGCAACATGTAAACTTTTATCCATTTGGATAAGCAAAATTCACCATTTTACCTCAACACTATGTATATGAAATATGAACATTTAAATGATTTAACCATTTCGACAAGTAAAGGCATAATTCACCATTTTAAGTTGACACTGTACGTCTATGAAATATAAAGCAGCATTTATATCCAAGTGCAAGCAGTATCGAAGTGCAAATGGAGATACAGCTGACTTGTCAACTTTGGGGGAGGATCAGAACTTTGCATGTCTTTTATCATCCGGCTCAAACAGCCTGGCGGTGCTGCAGGTTTGACTCCCAATCCAGATGGGGATGCCACGTGTCTTACCCAGTCTCTCCCCTCTGTCAGTCTACTTTCAACCCATCAATGAAGGCAGGAAAAGAAAAAAGAAAGCAAAACGACAGACTGCCTTGGAAAAATTGCCAGGACTTAGGCTGTATCCATAGCTTCATCTTGAGATTCAGGACCTTTTGGGTTAGCTTGCCAGAATCCAACTCCAAGGAGAGTTTTTGGATAAATCTGAACGTGTACCTTAACTCCTTCAGGTAACTGAGGTTGAGTGCATAGCATAAGCCGACGAGGACACAGCAGGCCCTGGCTATTGTTCCAAGGCCTTTGATCACTTCCACTCCCTCCAGAACAACGGCGACGTCTGAGCTGGAACTGGTCGTAGAAGTACATACAGTGATTGCAACTGTGAGCCGCTCCCGTATCTCCTCCAAGTTGTCAGTGTCCTGCAACATGAAATTGTCATAATTTAATATGCAGACAGTCATGCCACGACAACGTTAACAGTGTGATGCCACAGTGATGTCACCAAGCATAAAAGGCATACCCTGAGGATTGAGAACCAGAGAGAGAGTAATTCCAGACACATCATCAAGAGCTGGTAGCATTGAGCAATAAGACGTTCTCAATCACAAGGTTATAGACAAACTTGGCTTACAGAGACTACTACCAAAAAGGCAGGTAGGGCATTTGACATTTTGGGGTAAAACTTTCCATTATCTATATACTGTAAGCTATAACTGCCTCTGTTTCAGTTCCAGCACAGTTGTTTGGGTAGGAACGAACAATGTCATTAAAAAGACAATGCAGCCAATCAGCATAGCATTCCATGGCTGAGATGTTGGCTTGTGGCATTGTGTTTGGTTGCCTAGAGATGAGGCAGCCAATCGTTTGGCTGCCCAGCTTGCTTTTCAAGCAGCTGGTAGAAAGAATGGATGCTGCTATACTGTACCTGTATATCTACCATTTCTGCAAACAAATTTGGTCTGAGTAAGGTTCAAGTGGTGAATCCAATATATTAATACCAAAAGATAACGTGTAAACAAACCACATCATTTAAACATCAATTTATACTGACAGTGGTGAAGTCTGGGTTTCATCGCTCTCCAAGCTCACAGGATTTATTGGCTAAGGTAACGTCCAGGCAACTTATGAAAATGTGTGTCAAGAAGTACGGGTGCTCTAAACGGTTTACACTGTGATGGAAATGAAAAGCAACAAGTGCACCACCATGTAGGACAATACAGATGCTCACCTCCCATCACAATTAAGTCTTGGATTTTCTCTCTGACGGCAGACGGCAGCATCATCAGTCCAGCCCTGAAGTCGATTTCTGACGGTTTTTTCAAATGGACTCTAAGGGGTCCATTTGGTTCCATTTGTATGCCCTCAGAAAAAAGGCCCCAAAAGAAAAATCATTAACAAACAAGCACAAGTTCAATCAACATTTTAAAGCAATTTTAAACAATATAGATAACAAAAAGTTCAATCATACACATCAATGCAGCCTGATAACATCAGCCAGTCTTTCTGACATGAACACATTAATGAATAGGCCTACATAAATACCAAAATCGATTTTGAACCTGGTGATTCGATATTGATATCATGGAATTAAGAATTTTTGTCCAGCGCCAAAATCAGATGTGCAGAATGCAGCAAATCAGGCAGGAATCCAGGCTATGTCTAAACGAAATTCAAGTGTACAGTGTTGTCAGTACCTGGTAGATCATCAGCCAAGGTGTCTTGTGGCATTGAAGATTTCAGCATGGGATTTTCCTGCATGTTTTAGAACGTCTGGCAAAATTCCAGCAAAGCCCTCTGAAGCGATCTGCCCGACTGCTTGTGGCTGGATGGATTTGGTCGACCTCATCAGCAAACTGTAGAAAAAACGCAAGTGTGATTAGCATTCCGAATCTGCCAACTAATAATATACTGTAGTCAATCTCACAATAATCTTGAATTTTACAAGCGGGTCTGGGAGGTTCCCATGAGTTACATGAGGTATTGTTTTGTTTCTATACCGCTGACCTCAATTTAAATCATATCAGTTTGATATTTTACATAGGCACTAATCTAAATGTTTTGTGATGGGGAGGGGGAAAAATGCAGAAAAGAGCAGATCTACAAGCTCACATTGTGTTGCTGTGATACACTGTAACGTGCATCACAACATGATTTTTTAACCAAATAAGGTTAATGAACTCCTATAGGGTGCCCTTAGAAAGGGATATCTTTGCAGTATATCCTCCCTAGATATCCCATCCCTGATTTCACGCCGTCTCCAGGAGAAGGTTCGCACCATGCTTTTCATGTGTTTTACTTGTTGTTTTCTTCACTTCATTTATGTGAAGTGATTGCACAGGGCCAAAATGGAAACACCACCAGAATTAGGACATTTTTGATCCCAGGGCCCCACTATTTATTCACAATTTCAGTCACAGACCACCATTTGAGGACAATTTAGCCCCACAGACCAAAAACTAAAGAATTATTTTTTGCTTTTGTCCACAATTCTAGCCTGGATTTGGGAAACAAAACAGTCAAACATACAGATCATATTTTTTAACTCTTATAGAGTGTAAACATGAAACAAAATGGACCTACATGTGGTTAAGCAACTTTCCATCATTTAGGGTTAGGGTTAGCCTGGGGACCACCTGGATCCCTCTCAAGGACCACTGGTGGTCCCCGAGCCACCGGTTTAAACCCCCTGGGCTACTACAACTACAGTCTCGAATGAACATTGTACAGTAGTAATCAGACACCGATTAATATACCCCAATTAATATTACTTGGGGGTCCATAGACTAATATACCGGTATGTCAAAATGGGGGTCCTTGGCATAATTAACATTAAAAACAGCACTGTGCCCCACGATCATTCTAACAGATCTACAAGATAACACGGGTGTGATCCCCCCCTTCTTCTTGCTAATGATCAATGATCAAGCTTGTTATATGTGTTTTCTTGTTATATTGTAGCTATTTCTTGTTGTTCTGTTCTTGCTTCGACAATGTAAATGTATTTGAACTGAATTGTAATTGAATTGAACTGAATAATGATCAGTGATCAAGCAACACGGATAGGCTGCAGTTGCAGTCTCCTTCATGTGTAAGTCAGTCGCATGTTTTGCCATGCATCATGGCATTTTTAGTGAGCTTTTAATTTTTTCCTCGTACAATCTGAACCCACGGGTTACCGGCATTTTGCGACAGTGTTGATTTGGCACAATAGCGGGAGCGATCCGAGCGATATTTGTTGTCATTTGATTTCAAGTTCCTGCGCGTGAAACCAGAATCAATGCAAAAGATGCCGCCCTTCGCTTCCCTCGTTCATTCACATTCATACATAGAAACGTCATGTTGCAGAATGAACGCAGCATCTCACACAAAAAATAAATAAAGGAGAGAAGAGCCGAGGAGTCAGTCGGTGGACACACCACCGACGCAGACATGCATAAATGCAACCTTAGGTGGTCCTCCTCACAATGCTCGTCGGGGCCAGGCAGTTATTTTTTACCTTAACAAGACGTATGTCTTGCTAGATCCAGCAAAACTGCTGGAAATAAATACCCTTGTAAAGCCTCAACATGTAGGAGAGCTCCGATTCTCCGAAGTTACTTTTTGTAAGAGTTGGGACAGCTCGTGCTCATGTTCATTCAGCCTGGAACTGTGACAAACGAGTCAATAGTTAGCCTACCTATACGGTGATGTGATATGACGACCCCGTTCAAAAGACTTAAATTAGCATTTCTATGACGAGGGTCGTAGCGTAGGCCTGTTCTTTTCGCACCTCGGAACAATGTAATGAATAGGTACATTCCCGCTGTTGGTTTCGTGGTGCCCGCTATTGGTTTTGTGGTAGTGCTAAGGATTTTTTTTGCCCAATTCTCACGGCACACTTCTGCTTATCCCAAGTCACACTAAAGTGACGCGGCACGGTCGTTGGGAATGACTGATCCACGGCGTCTCCGTTTACCTCAGCTGTCTCAATACCAGCCTCTAATGAGTTGGTGGCGGGCGATCCACACCATCTCATTATTACATAACTCGAAAAATAGTGCGATGACTCGGACCATGGCCACTCCTGCGTTGTGAATCCACGGCCTCCCAGTACTTACTCCGAATTGATTTGAGTTTAGATGATATTTGTGTTTTCACCACCTCGTCAGGTGTATGGATAAGCAGTACTTCTCGGTTGGCCATCCGCGGGGCTGGGGTACTGCTCAATGAATGCTGTCCATATTAGGGCATTAACGACTTGAGATTTTTCCGTCGTGGTGGTTCCCCGAGGGGGGGGGGGGATCAAATGGTGCCGCTATATGCCGGCGCAGTGCCTATACAAAACACATCGCGAGGCTACGCATGGCGCATGTGGCAAGCTTAATATGAAAACTATATTGGCACACAGCTGCACATCGTCCACTCCCAGGCCAGCCATAAAAACACATAACATTATCAATACACAGCAGCCCACACGTTAGAACGCAGAATACGATCCATTTACATGTAGCCGCCGCCTCCTCCTCCCTCCTCCTCCTCCAACGCCACCATCGCGCCGCTTTTCTTTTCTGATTCATTCAGTAAATTAATGAGAATGACGCGGACAGAAGCATGCGTCCCGTGCGGTAGCCTAATGCGAAACGAAGAACAAAACGGTCACTGTAACACGGTGTTGGTTGGAGGTGTTGGTTGATAAAGTTGTGTATTCCTCTGACACTGTTTGCTGTTCGATCTGATCCGTGTATGTACGTAATAGAATGGAGAGGAGAGGGGAGGGGAGGAATACGTTTACAATGGAGAGGAGAGGAGAAACTAAAATGGGATGAGACAGCAGGCTTAGCTGTGTGAAACGTCGAAATAAAGAATTGCGAAATGACGCTCTAAATATTATAAATGAATGCTAACGCAGGCAGCAGCCAGAAACAACCCACAGTAGCAAAAATACCCTAAAAAGAATAGAAAGTTTGGCGCGAATCCGCCATTTGGCCATCCCTTCTCCCCGGCTTACTGTATATGTAAGTTAGTACAATAACCTAGTAACATAAAATATATACTTTAAATATTACTTACCAATAAACTTTTTGCCTCGTCTTCTGAGACGTGAATGCTCGCTTTCTGTATGAGTTCCTCTTGATGTTAAAACTGGACAGTTTAACAACTCACTGCTGTCGCCATATTCCAGATGTTTTGAGTTCGTCCGTCCATTCGTGCTCCACCCACATGTAGGTCTACCGACCAAAACTGCTGGTTATGTATCCAAGTTTATTTAAATAAAACAAGCGGCGACGCAGCTCGCTTAGTTCCCAAACTATCAGCTAAACAGGCACCGTGAATCCAGTCGTCCACCGAGCTAACTGCCGACATAAAACACAATTTAAATTCTCCGCGTATAATGGTGCCTCGTGCCTGTCTCTGTGAAGCTGCTGCTGCTGAGTAGAAGAAGGACGGTGATTGGTCAGTACAGCCGATAGCTGATTTGCATACAGCCAATCGCTTGGCGTTTTGCTTCAAAGGCGGGCTATGTGTACCAAGTTCAGTCAACATGACAATAGTCAAAACAATGAATTAAAGCAAGTTTAACTTTTGAAAACCCATGAATGCAAGTTGAACATCTTCAACTTAGCAGAGCTCATTGAGTTAAAGAGAAGAAGTCAATTGACTTAACCTTTTAAAGACTGTGAACTCATTAATGTAAGTTGAGATTTCTAAACTTATCAGAGCTCATTGGGCTAACGAGAATAAGCTCGTTGGGTTAATTTATAGAGACTCCCATTTTTAACAGTGCGCTATCTGCCATGGCACCCCTCCAAACAGAACCAGGATACATGTCCATGAAATAGACATAAGGCAACTGTGCACATTAATTAGTAATGCCTTTAAGATTACACATTTTAATAGAAACCCAACCCACATCAACAAACAACTCAAATAGTATACAGGTTGGACTGTAATAGGGTGCGTCAAAATTCTAGTGAAAGGGTGTGCCATCTTATTGATATTAAATGTTCCAATCTGTCCGCCAATATGTCTGCCAATCTGCCTGCCAATCTAGATTAAGCCTGCTACGCCCGTGACTGATTTGTTGACACTGTCACCTACACCTGTGAAAACCTGAAACCATCGCTTTCCAAAATGACTTCTCTCAAATCTTTTGTTTGTTGCTGGGATAAGAAAAAAACGATAACAAAGTGGATTTTCTCCTGATTTGTCTCGGCTACAAGAAGCCATTTTAGTATGAATGCCGTTGTAAATATTGTGTGCCTTGTGATGACTGCATTCAGTATTTAGTTCACTGACCATGGAGTTAAAGGTTAGTTAAAGGTTCAGTAGTTCAGTTCATTCTCCCTTTGGAAATGAATAGATTTTGGAAATGAATAGACCAGAGCTTTTTTGGTCTCCTAATATTGTCCCACCCTCTTCGGGAGGTAAAAGGCTTAAACATACAGTATATTCTCCAAGCTGAAGTGAGATTGTGTGAAGAGTTTTCACCGCGCTGTAGTCTTTTTAAGGCTTCACCCTGGCTCATACATACTCCAGGGCAGGGTTGGACTGGCTATAGGGTTTACCAGGAGCTCTCCCGGTGGGCCGTGGCCATAGAGGGCCTCTATGTGGTGTTTAAAAAAGTGCCCCCCTTTTTGGCAGACCTGTTTTGTGGCTGTACCAGTGAGTAACAAATAAATCAACCCTCTTCTATCTTGGATCCTTGGATCATTCTCGTGAGCAACAAAGTGGCTGTGTAGGACGTGTCTATTAGATCAGTGGTTTTCAACCTTTTTCATACCAGGGTCCACTATTTATGCAGCAATTGAGCCACGGACCACCATTTTGTGACATTTTAGCCCCACGGACCCCAAAACCCAAAGATTTCTTCTGTTTTATCTACAATTTCAGGATGCATTTCAGAAACATAACAGGCAAACCTATAGATCTTTTGTTCTATGGATTTGGGATAATTCAGAGGGAATTTTTAACTCTTGAGAGTGTAAAAATGAAACCAAATAGACCCTTGCGGGTCCATTTGGTTTCATTTTTACACTCTCAAAGAGTTGTAAACATCTGGTTACCAACTGTCCATCATTTACCTGGGCACCACTTGGAACCCTCTCAAGGACCACTGGTTGAAAACCACTGCTTATATTATTTATGTTGTGGTGCAAAAGTGGCATTGTTGGGGATTGTTTGTTTGTGTTTGAGCTGTGGTGGGCCGGTCTGGGCCAAATTCACGCGAAAAAAAAAAAAAAAAAAAATGACCGGGCCGAATTTTTGTCCCAATCCAGCCCTATCTTGCCATTGGTAATTATGGCCTGGACCAAAAATGTCACAGCTGAATTTTTTGACCCAGTCCAGCGCATGCAGCTAGACCACAAGGCTGTGTAAGCTCCAGATTTGAATGCAGTAATCTTTTACGCACTGGCAATACTTTGCAAGGTGGCCTGTGTTTTTATATGTATATGTGAGCAATAAAATGCTGGCACTTACACCAAGCCTAGAAGGCCGGGTGAAGGCCACTAGATGGATCAGAGTTAGCACACACACACACACACACACACACACACACACACACACACACACACACACACACACGCACACATACACACACACACTAGGCATTTATAACAAGTCATACTGTACGTCCATCCATACAGTAAGCATTTGGCATGTAGTAATGGTTGTATACCTCTGATGGATAGTTAGATTAGATTGCTTACCACTTTCTAAGAGGAGTGAACTCACTGCTCTTGACTTGGACTGTTTCCAGTAGGGGATCAGCCATGCCTAATTGCCTTTTCTGGATTGGCATTATAGAATGTGTCCAGAGCATTGTTCTATGGAATCGAAAACATCCGCACTACCAGGATGGAAATTCAGTTGCAAGAGATATCTGAATACGATTCACAATAGTACGTTTCATGTCATTCAACCCAAGTTAACTTTATTGCATTCAGCCAATGAAAGTGAAATTCTTCCCATCTTCAACATTTTACTACAACTATCATTAATATACCTTAGAGTTTTTGTATGGAATAATAATAATAAAAAAAAATCCACCATTCTATGTGGATATGCCTACGTGGAATTCCATCAACGTCCATATACTGTACAGCAGGTTGCTGTGAGGGAGATATTCCTAATGTAAATTTTCTTCAATGGCTCGTAAATGCCAGTAAACGATTAACTGGATCAAGATCAGAAAGCATGAGGGTTTTACAGCTCTTGTGAAACAGGACCGTGAAAGAAAAAGATAAACACTTAGGCTACTATCCCCCTCGCGGCACATCTAAGCAGTCGCTAAACTGGTAGTAAAAGGGCTAACACTGAAGAGGCCTATTAAATCCTCTCCAAATGTGCAACATGTAAAGAATGCAAAGAATGCAATTAGCTAGGGCAAACCTGTAAGATTTCACCCGGATTTGTCTTTTGGTGTCTTGTTTTTGAATTTTGGTGTGGTGTTAGGTACGGTTTATGAGGTTTTCAAAAAGCTGCGCAAACGCATTGGGCACGCCCCTAGTGATCTAATATTAGATGATGTCTATGGTTGCAAACCAAAATAAATGAAAAAATAGATTTTTGATTGATAAATAGCTTCTGCTACTAATGGGTATGCTACGTAACATGCTATAGCAAACAGAAAGGCATTGTTTTCAAGATAGCGTCCATTGGCCTAAACTGGGAATTAATGTGCAAAAGAAAATGATCGTGGTGTTGAGTATGGGCATGAGGTTTTCAAACACAGCAAAAACACAGAAAACAAAAGGATAGAATATAGCGCACATAAAAGAGCAAATAACAAGGATCAAGAAAAAGAGAATCAATGTGAATGTGCATGTGTATGTTTTCTGTGTAGTAAAATTAGGTTTCATATGCTGTATTCTACCAAATTCAAGATTCAAGAACTTTATTAGAGAGAGAGAGAGAGAGAGAGAGAGAGAGAGAGAGAGAGAGAGAGAGAGAGAGAGAGAGAGAGAGAGAGAGAGAGAGAGAGAGAGAGAGAGAGAGAGAGAGAGAGAGAGAGAGAGAGAGAGAGAGAGAGGCAGAGCATGAGCACAAAGAGAGGAGTTCTGTAAACTGAATATACAGACAGAAAGCATAGTTAGCTCATTGAGTGACTTAAGCTGTTGTGAGGTTGTGACAACAACAAGCACCTGAGCAGTATGGCTGTACTGCTTCATCTGCAAACCTAGGTTGCTAATTCCCACAACCTGAAGGCCTTTGCTAAAGTAATCAGAGTATTTTCGATGTAATCTAAAGTTGTTTAGGCTTCAGCCAAGAAACTTGTATTCAAGTCTATTATTACTTTATTTCTATTGTCTGTTTGTTTTATTTCAACTACTGTGAATTGTAATCACAATTGTTTTATTCTGAGAGGTTGCCTGTAGTATTTCTGAGTATAATTTATATAATTTCTGAGTATTATTGTAAAGTTTGATTTGTTGTCCAGATTATTGTGAAAGTCAATAGGTTTATTTTGGATTTTGAATTCAAAATAGCCAATTGATTGTGGATTTTGGAAACAATACTATATCGTACTGGTTCAACTACTGCACACAGTATTGGTCACTCAGCATAGTAGGGTGCACCTGCATATTAAAAAAAACATAGGTTAAAAACCTCATAGACAAGAACATTTTGAAAACCCTTTACGGCACCTACCTACTTCTGTTTATTGTTGTCTGCTGTATGTCTGTGCATGTTTTGTTTTATTTTTTCTATTTCCTTTTGTAAAATTATGTGATCACATTTCATTGACCTCTTTGGTGTTTGTTCTGATCCCTGGCTCCATAGTCGATTCTGGAACTTCTGATAAGTAGTCCAAAACCCTTAAAGAACTACTCTTACTGTTTTAGCAGGTGCTGTCGGATACACAGACATTACATGCGTCATCTTATGATCTATTTAACCACAATACATTCATTGAGATTGAAATGAAATGTAACATATATAATACAATTCCATTGAAGTTGGGACATTGTGAAAAATGTCAATAAAAACAGAATACAATGACTTACAAATCTCTCTTCAACCTATATTCAGTTGAATATATTACAAAGGCAGGATATTTAATGTTCAAATTAATTTACTTTATATAAACTTTATTTTTTTGTGCAAATATTTGCTAATTTTGAATTTGATGTCTGCAACACATTTCAAAAGAGTTGGGACACGGGCAACAAAAGTGGAACATTCCACAGGTGAACAGGTTAATTCCACAGGTGAACAGGTTAACAGGAGCATCCCAGAGACGTTCACAATCAAAGATGGGGTAGATAGAATTCCACCTGCAAAGCTTCAACACTACTGAGGGTTATTAGAGTTGTTAGAGTTTATCCATTTGAACATTATATCTTGTCATTATAGTACGTTCAATTGATTATAGGCTGAAAAGGATTTGTTAATCACTGTATTCTGTTTTTATTTACATTTTGCACAACATCCCAACTTCAATGAAATTGGTTTGTGCAAAACATAGACTTTGTCACTTTGTTAAACTCCAGCTCCTCCTAAATTTCAATGAATGAAAAAATATCTAAATATTTTTTGTTTTATTAAATGTTGGTTTATGCAAAGTTCATGTATGTATCTGATCTGTTTGGGGGAAGAGGTTTCTGTTCCCTATATGAAAGCTTGCCCAATACTACTTCAGCAAGTGTATTCATGAATGTATATAAACAATATTTTAGGCAAATTTCCCAGCTGTCCACCTCGTCTGCTGGACTACCAAGAGGTTTGGTTGGTCTGCCAAGCAGACCATTGGCTAGGCTACCCTTCTGGTTTGTCTGTCTGGTGTCTGCCTGTCTCCATGTCTCATGGTCTTCTAGCATGTCTGCCAGTCTGTCTGCCAGTCCTCTAGTTTCCCTACAATCTTGTTTAACCACTTTCTATATGTCAGACCGCCTGTTTTTCCAATTGTATGTCTGTTAATTGGTCTTACAGGCTTGTTTTGTGCCTGAATACTTTGCGTGTCTTTGTGCTTATCTGCATATCTGCCTGCGTTCCCAGTCTGCTTGTCTCTCCGAGTCCTTTGCTAGTTATGTGATCTAAAGGTTGCGGGTTCAAATCTTGCCGCTCTTTACAGAAAAGCATGTTTGGCAGACTTACAGCCAGCATCTACGCCTATAAGCACCAAGGCAAGTGGATACCTCTACACCAGGGGTTTTCAACAGGTGGTCCGGGGACCACCAGTGGTCCTTGAGAGGGTTCCAGGTGGTCCTCAGCTAAGTTGGTTAACCAGATGTAACTCTTGAGAACGTAAACATGAAACCAAATGGACCCTTGCGGGTCCATTTGGTTTCATTTTTACACTCTCAAGAGTTAAAATATTCATCATCTGAATTAGCCATTTTGGAATGTATGTTTTGCTTGTTTTGTTTCCCAAATCCAGCCTGGAATTGAAGCAAAAATAAATCTTTAGATTTGGGGTCTGTGGGGCTAAAATATCCTCAAATGGTGGTCCGTGGCTCAAATCCTAAATAAATAGTGGTCCCTGGGATGAAAAAGTTTGAAAACCACTGCTCTACACTTCTATAGTATTCAACCTTGGGAACTAAGTGACCGTTCTCTCTATAAAGTGAATCTCTATGAGGACAAACCCATAAGGGTCCATTTGGTTTCGTTTTAACGCTCTCTCAGTTACAGATCTATTGGGACTGTCGTGATCTACCTGCACGGTCTGTGTGATCTACTGATAGATCACGATCTACCTTTTGGGCACCCCTGATTTCCATTTTCCGTTGAAAATAGACAATCTACTAACTGCCATGTTAACTCCACCAGACTTCCCTCTCCGCAGCATCATTATAGTAACTTAACCCCACCTGGGGGGATGCCGAGGCATTCCAAGCCCCGTGTGGCGACGCAATCACTCAATCTGGCGGGTGTCCTTGGTCTGCCTGGGGGTCTGCTTCCAGTGGGATGTGCATATCACCCTATCTTAATCACTTCATGGTCAGAGGTGAGAGCTCTGCCTTCTGGCTCAGCTCTCTTTTCATCACAGTAGTGTGGTACAGCGACTGCAATAGCACTCCAGTTCTCTGGCTGATCTCCTTCTTCATCCTCCCCCCAGTTGAACGAGACCCCAAGATAATTAAAGATGGGGTGCCATGTTTTTTTCTACCCTAGCTAAAACATGATCATCACATATTAATGCTATATGAAAGTGTGTTTGTTAAACTGTCATTTTTAAGATTCCACCCAGCCTGGTTTGCCTGGTGGGTGGTGATGGGTGGAGACCCACCTGAACTGAAGCCACACCCACAGCTTTAGTTGCATGATAAAGGGGGAGGAGTTAGGGGAGGTGCTGATGATGTGTCACTATATTGAAGGTTTTTTTTTGTTGTTTTTTTCATTTGACTGGAAATGTTCATTGCACGTAAAGAACACACCAAAGGACATACTGCCACCTCTAAAGCATGTACAAAATTGGAAAAAAATACAAAATCACAGCACCTCCTCTTTAAACTCCTTCACCTGGGAGTAATGTCTCATTCCATCATGCTTGGACTGCACAATCCATCGGTTTCTGGCTGAGAACCGTGGCCTCGGATTTTGAGATCCTGTTCCTCCTCATCCCAGCCGCCTATAGCTCACTGCTCACCCTGCTCTCCATTAGAGATCAATTAGCACTCACTAATTAGCCAAAAATACATAAATGGACGGACATAAGGATGGACGGACGGACAAACAATTGGCGTTGCCGCAATGCTACTCACAAATGTGTTATACAAACTTTAATTGTTATATGAACCAAGTTGGCATAACACATGGATCTATTCTGCATATGGTGGAGCTGACTATAGTCATCACTTGGATCTTCATATTTGAAGATTAGATCCCTGTATATGGAGAAGATGTGTTTTGATATTGCATTATGTTCCACCTACCCATCCTGCCTCTTCTGACCTTCCATATGTTGGACTGACCTCATACAAAGGTTATACACGCTTTTATCACATCTCGTCTCGACTATTGTAATGCTCTTTACGCAGGTTTACCCCGGAAGTCTCTTACCCGCTTGCAACTAGTCCAAAACACTGCCGCTAGGCTTTTAACCAACACAAAAAAGCGTGATCACATCACCCCTGTCCTAAGGTCGCTTCACTGGCTTCTAGTGACTTTTAGAATTGATTTGAATTCTTTTAATTACTTTTAAAGCACTCTTGCGCCTCATTAGATTTCACACCTACTTACTTTTTATGACCCACCCCACAGCCTAAGGTCGGCTGATAAGGGGCTCCTAATAGTTCCTGTGGCGGAGTACGTGTCAAAAGGTGAACGGGCCTTTGCCGTCAGAGCTCCTAAGCTCTGGAACGCGCTCCCTCATGAAATTAGCCTCACAGTCTGTCTTTCCCGTTTTAAATAACTTTTAGAAACATATTTGTTTCAAAAGGCATTCACATAACTACCTTTTTTATTTGTTCTCTTAGTCCTGCTGTTTTTATTGATCCTGTTGTTTTCTTTGATTTCTGTGTTGTTTTCATTTAATTTAGTCTTTTCCGCTACATAGTTCCCTCCATTTTGACGATCTGTACTCCTGTGTTTTTTATGATTTTAATGTTTTAATCCTGTTGTGAAGCACTTTGTGGCTTTTGCCTAGAAAGGTGCTATACAAATAAAGTTATCATTATTATTATACACTATATGTGTCAAAACCTGCACTGTACACTCAAGACACACTCCATATCAGTACAGAATTAATTCCATACTGTATGTTGAGCTGAATCCCCATGCCAAAGCGCCAGAGCTCAGCCTGTACACACATCCACTGGGGTGACGGTAGATCACCCAGGTGGATGTGTGACACGACTCCAGGGCGTCTTACTGCTTTACTCTGAAATGATGCAGGTCGATTTTTTTCAGAATATTTAAGCGGCGAGTCAAAATGACATGTTATTCCTCCTCAGTGTTCATTATATCTGAGCCTTTATTTAGCAGTTTTACTTGAAGAGGTTTTATCTCAGCTTTTGAGGCAGGGCAAGGTCTTAATTGCCTCTTCAGTAATATTTCAACATTGCAAAACAGAGCTGTATTTATGTTTCAGAGATTCTGCAGTTCATTGCAGTTTACTTGGCTTCACTTAGGATTGAGATGGGACCTTTTTTTGGGAGTGCCAGGTACTCCCATACAATATTTGTCTTGTTAATGTTTCAAAAATATTCCAAATCCACCTATCAACTTATGTTGAAAGGGTGGCACTCCCACTCAATATTTGACTCAATAAAATGTCTCAATCCACTGCCCATGACCTTCACAGTAACAGAACATGATGGAGGGCTTATCGGAACAGATTGTAATATAAACAACAACATAAACATCGACAACAATCTTCTTGCCTTCTGGTGGCTACTTGGTGTCAGCACAGCGTGACACACACACACACACACACACACACACACACACACACACACACACACACACACACACACACACACACACACACACACACACACACACACACACACACACACACACACACACACACACCCTATCCATATATGAAGTGCGTCCTGATTGTACTGGGTTTGATGTTGAGATATTTTTGCTGGGCTGCCCTGTGTGGCTCTGCATCTAATAACTTTGGGGGACCATCTAGAGTTTATATGGACAGATATCACTCAAGAGGGAGACAGGCTGGGTAGGGAACTCTTTGATAGCGGCATAACATTTTTGGGTTAGGCTTTCTGAATAAATATTTTAAGTGCCTCCCTGCCTCATAGACAGCGTTGTGCAATATGTACAGTAACATCCGATTCTGACCTTTTTGAACACTAAGGCATGAGGTTAAATGGTGCCGTGTTTACAAGGTCTAGGTGGGTAAATGTACAATTTATGAGTGTGTCACATGATCTTGTGTGTTGTACTTGATTTGGCCTACTAAAACAAACAATAGGGCAAACACACATGCAAAACTAAATGCCATGTGTCCACACACTGCTCTAGTCGTACCAAAAGCTTAAAGCACAAATAGATTCGGAAATTTGTTTTTAATACTGATATCATATTGTATATGTCCCTCAATCACCACTCTGATATAACCAGTATTGCCATTTCTGTCTGTATCTTGAAAGCAGTTAAGTTGCAATACCACAATGTCCTGAGGTGGTGGTGGGGGCGCTGATATGCAGATTATTTTATAGTTAAAGATAAAGGATAAAACCAGCTTTGTTTAAATGCCATGTCAACTTAGAAAATGGTGAAAAACAATGGTGCACATTGTAAACAAAGTGGAAGTGCAAATTTGGAACTGAAGACTGAAGTTGGGGAGGGATTATACAAAGTAGGGTGCATTGATGACACATTTATGAGGCCAAAATCAAACCAGCTATTTAGGAGAGCAATTTGAATTAAAGCTCCTATATGATACGAAAGCCTGATAGTTCAAACCTGGGTATTTGTGAGGACAGAAAACACACATGGGAGCATCAAAAATACTGAACAAATTAATACGTTTCCCCTTCAAAGTATATTTCACCACAGGTGCTGTGTCCCTGTGGTGAAGTAAACTTTAAGCTTTTGGGAGCATTAGTCCAGTGCGGACCCTATTTCTTTCTGTTGTAATTGATTACTCCTATGCAGACATTGAGGTTCCTCGTTTTGTGGCCCATCAAAGATTGCGATTTATAATGTCTGCATGTTGCGTCACACGGAAGTTGTCAATCCTGAAGTTTGGCATGAAGAAGGAAGAAGGAATGTTGGTCCAATAAACTTTTATAAGCAATATACATCATTAATAATTGACTTGATAGAACAATGACTCCTTGTTTTGACTGCACAAAGTGCTTATTGCCTTTTTTCCAGTACTAGAGTAATTGCTTATAGCCTAGTCAAACTTTTAATCTTTAGCTGTAAGGTAAATTTCTTCATTTTTCTTATGGTTTTAGCCCTTTCCGGCCATTGCTTCTCTATTTCTGTATAGATCCAGCAATTCAATTCAAAAATGTGTATTTAATTTGACGTCTACTGTTACAATTTAAAACATGTTTACCAAAGAATCAAAGAAGTTGTGGCCACTCATGATACTGGTTATACAGTATATCGCAGTTTCACCACAATCATACACTGCAGAATTTGGCACAAAACAGACCAGTCGTGAAAAATTAGGACGCCAAACAGCATGAAACATGAGAAGTAAAACAGACCCTTTTCATCACATGACTATAGAAGCCATGTGTATGGATTTGCATGAGATTTGGATAGAATATAAAGGAGTAATGTGTAATGTGTGGCATACTGGCATTATAAAGAGCAGATGTGAAAACTACTACAAGTCAAAGTTTTTCTTGGCCTCTAGGGAGTGTGCAAACAAATTGCACTCTGCATTCATGAATTGAGGCATTTTGTTCATAGCAGACCAATCCTGCAAACTTTGGAAGGCAATCTATGGGGATGAAATATGGGTAATATGTTGTTGCATGTGTAAACTTTCCTCCTATTAGTTATACTTTTTTTTTTTTTTACCTTATCAGTCCAAGTCTCAGGCAAGTGTGATTGCAATTATTGTTTATGGTCACATACTGTGTGTGTGTGTGTGTGTGTGTGTGTGTGTGTGTGTGTGTGTGTGTGTGTGTGTGTGTGTGTGTGTGTGTGTGTGTGTGTGTGTGTGGTGTGTGTGTGTGTGTGTGTGTGTGTGTGTGTGTGGAGTAACTTTCACCTGATCACATCAAATGGCAGATACAGATACCGTAAACCAGGCGATAAGATTTTTGACTATGCTGTTTTGCACAACAGCAGCACAGTAGCACCACCAGAGTTTGGACAGACAGAGTTATGAAGCATATAGTGCAGACAGCACAGCTACTGCCTGCTATTAATTTTTTGCTAGAAGTTGCTCAGTGGCGATTTTAGCACCCAGAAGACTGAACCTTAATCAACTTAATCTGGCATCCGTCTATAGAAATCAATCCAGATTAGGGTCTGCTAATCCCATTAGATGTTTGCCACGCCAGGTCCCTCGGCTGGATAGATTACTGTGTCCTTTTGATCAGAGTGCCATCATGTTTGTTTGTTTGTTTTTGTCAAGTTAACAATGTGTTCCAGTCTCAGTAATGGATGATGATAAATAATTCATGCCATGATGTGAAATGAGCGCTGGCGTTGTAGTCAAGTATAGTTGTTGTAGAATGTTCAACATCTGGGTCTATGTAATGAAGTATAATAAGAAAAAATAACCAAAAGCGACATTGGTGTTACAGTACTAAACTGGCTTCCCAACATGCACCTTTAACAGTTCACAGTGTGGCAGCAGGCCAGACATGCATGAATACCATAACCCAGGGGTTTTCAACCAATTGTGAGCCAGGGACCACCACTTTGGCTTAGTTAAAATCAACCTGGGGAATTATGACTCACCAGGCCAACTTTCTTGAGAATCTAACTCCCTTTTCGGTGGAATTTTGTAACCTTGATCAGACTTCCCAGAAACTGACAACATACTCCATACTCAGAATCATGCGCACCGTAATCATGCGGACATGCATACACATGCTGACGGACACACACATAGGAGAGGGGAAGTAACTGCTCAAAATGTGTCCTGTATGAGCCTGTAAAGTGCATGTGTCCTCAAAGTATTGGGAGACTCCATCTCATTGTCTTCAGGCCGAAGGCGTGGTGGGGAATGTGTTTTGCACTCTGTGTGTGTGTGTGTGTGTGTGTGTGTGTGTGTGTGTGTGTGTGTGTGCGTGTGCGTGTGCGTGTGCGTGTGCGTGTGCGTGTGCGTGTGCCTATTACCAGCTAATCTCTGGCACCGTTAAACCGATTGATGCCAAACACACACGCCCTGGGGGCCAACAATGAACCTCTGCCCCAAATTTCCCAGAACGGCCTGTTATACTGTAACTTATAGTTCCACCATGTGGGAACTTGTCACAATTTACATATCCCTGCATCAATCTGCATGAAATGCTGCATGTACACTCTTTAGGGGACAAAGATGAACTGTTGACCTGTATTTTTCGCTTCAGCTTTTCATAGCGCCACCAGGAGGCCGATTGTTGTAAAAAAGAAAACGATCAGAAAAGGTCATATCACTCATCCAGATTCTGTCCAAAATCCTACAAATCTTTACACGGTACCTCTAGGCCCATGTGCTCAATGAAATGTCATATTCCATCCTAATTGGCTATCATTGACAGAAGGAATTTATGTCAGCAGGCAATTTATGTGGAATCTTTAAGAGACCTTCCTACTGAGAAATACAGTATATCCCATCTTTTTCACATTGGGCTGCTATAGCTCCACCATGAGGCAGGTTGTCACATTTTTACCTATAAATTCACCGATCTGCATGAAACATTACTTGCACCTAGAGGACAAGAATAAACCTTTGACCAGTATTTTTCCACATCTGGTTTTTATAGCGCCCCCAGGAGGCAGACTTTTGTAAAACACATTTTTTTATATTATTATATTTTCACATTGTCCTGTTATAGCACCACCAACAGGTGGATTTCTTTTTTTTTTTTTTTTTTGCTAAACACACTTTTGAAAAAAAAAATGCCTCAAATCATCTAATTACCATTAAAGGCATATGATGAAATGACACCCTTTTTACATTGGCCTATAGCGCCATCAGGAGGCCACAACCTGACCTGGTGGAGCTCCGTTCCCGGAAGGGCACTTTTTCTAGTTCAAAATGCTGCAGCCGGCAGTACCCTGTCATGACACTGCAGTTCATTACTGTTCATGGCAGGGTGAAAAAAAAACTGCACCAAAAGGAATTTGGAGTGAACAACTATTATTCCTTCTTCTCACATGTTTTGTTTTGTGCCGCCTGCTGTGTTGGTGCGTTAAATGTGCTGCCAGTATTTGAAAATGTGCTGCCAGTATTTGACTCCCAATACTCCCAATACTCACTGAATTATAGCTGCCCCACCGTGGCTCTGCCAATGCCATGGGTCATGGCCAACAGAGGTCAATGAGTGATGACCAATAATGTGCTTTTTAAATGGAAGCTATAAATCAGGCCTTGTGTTGATGCATTATGGTGCAGCGGTGCTCTGAAGGTTTGAGTAGTGTGTTTATGGCCCAAAGATTTTTTGGTTGGCCCGAATTACGACAGGCTTCTTGAACGCACAGACAAATCCAATCCATCGTCATGTATGAAGCATATATATTTTCAAAGCACAGAATACAAAGCACAGTTAGTTTTAGGAGATGCACAATAGGTCATATCGGGGGGGACAAGCATCAGCTGATCTCAGGCAGATGCTAACCCATTAAGAGAAATGTGACCCTTTCAAATTCCTGTTAAAAGACATGAGACAGCATTTTGGACCAAGGAATTAGGCCTCATACACACATTAACCAGCAAGAATGCAAAGAGTCTGGCTGTCTTGGCTGTCTGTCACCAAAGTCAACAACAACCCACCCCCTCAATTCATTTCCAATGGTAGTCACTGCTGGCTGCAAGTCTGCATGGCTGCATGCGGGGGAGGGGAGGCAGGACCAATCAGGCTAAGGCAGGGCAGGGGGAGACGGCAAGATAGCCAAACTCTTTGCTGTCTTGCTGTTTACGTGTGTATGAGGCCTTAGGAGACTGTTGTACACTGAGTGAGCAGCACACAGGAGAATTCCACACCAAAACACATTGGTCATTCATCTACCTTGATTTCCATGACATGATACTGTACATAATGCCCCTGATTTTTGTCATAGATGCCCCCTTTTCTACATTTCATCCTGAGGTCCCGCTCCCTTCAATGCAGTTTGCATGGCCGCAGGTTGTCTTTATTCTAATGTGTGTATTTTAGTAACTCCAAACTTTTTTTTCACACATCACATCAAACCACACACTAGAAGATAAATGGGCCACTACATTTAAACAAAACAAACAAACAAAACTCAGGTGGCCTGTGCGACAGGAGTTTCAACCAAAGTGATTGGAGAGGAGAGTGGCAGGAGGGAGGGGAGGAAAGGAGGAGGAATAGATAAAACTTATGCGTAAGTATCAGTATACTATTAAAACATGATGTGTTGGGGGGAAAAAAAGTTTGGAGCTACAAAAATACCCACATTAGAATAAAGATAACCTGCACCAATGCAAACTGTTGGAAGGGACGGGGACCTCAAGGGTGAGCTGTAGAAAAGGGGGGAGCCGGGGCGCCTGATGGAGGGGACAGGAACTGGTTGGAATAACGTGTTCCTTCCACGCGCTACGTCCAACCAGGGAAACTTCCCCCTGTCAGGTGAAAAGAAGGCGACGCGACTCCTCATGCCTTGAAGGAAGCATGAGCCCAGTCTGCTGCCTCCCCAGGTTGGTGGAGGGTGTGTAGAGGCCAGGATCACATTAGGAATTGGCACTGGGTGAAAAAAATGGTTACAAAAATCGTGGGATAAAAATTATAAAAAAAAATAATAAAAAAAAAAGAAAGAAAAGAAAAGGGGGCATCTTTGACAAAATCAAGTGCAATATATATTATGTCACAGCGATCAAGGTAGATTGATGCCTAATCAATCTACCTAATCATGACACATTTAAGAAGATGATGCCAACCCCCCTGGGAACTAATTGAATAGTGTTCCATGCGGCAAAGCTGTATAAAGAGGCTTAAAGGCAAAGTCCAAGAGAAGAGTATCTAAGGACACCTGAGCTCCATTTGGAGATTAAGACACATAGAACTTCAGCAGCGTGAAAGAAAACCACCCCGGCTCTACAAATTGAACTAATTTGTACAGTCAGTCACATGTTTCAAGTAAATGATGATTAGACATGTTATGATCACATCTGATTACGTCACATATACTGTACTTCCCAATGAAAGTTAAAATTCTATCTAGGCATAGCTCATTCTCAGAATATTGCCATTACAGAAAGTTGACGGTGGCACTTATCGGTCAACGCAACTCAATCCAGATTATAGTGAGCTAATTGGATGTTTGCCAACTCAGGTTAGGTCCACTAGACAAACTGTGCCAGTTGGCCAGGGTGAAAAGTTTAGCTTCTTGTCACGTTAATAATGTTGTAGTCAAAGTAGAGCATACCTGGGCATTATGCGGCCCGGGGGCCAAATGTGGCCCTTTGTCTGACTCTGACCGGCCCGTGAAAGGGTACTGTGGTTTTCAACCAGTGGTCCAGGGACCAAAAAACAAAGAATTCTTTCGAATTCTTTCAATATACTCAAAAATCCTCAAAAACAATGAAAAACGGCATACTATAGTCTGTTGTCCAAGACCGTGTACTATCATTGTTGTCGTTTTATCAGGTTTCGCCATTTTTTGAAAATCGTCAAAAAAAGAAAAAAAGTCATACTTAAGTCATTTTTTCTCAACATTTTTCTAAAAATGATGAAAATGGCATACTATAGCATGTTGTCCAATGTATTACAGCCGGTCGTTTTTGTTATTTTTTGAAAATCGTCGAAAACAATCGAAAAACGACAGTCGTTTTTTGTCGACTTTTTAAATTATTAAACATCCTCAAAAATGGTGAAAAATGGCATACTATAGTATGCTGTCCAAGACCATGTACTAGAGCCTGTAGTTTTTCCCAGGTTTTGCAATTTTTTGAAAATCGTCATAAACAACAAAAAACAACGAAAAACGTCAAAACATTTTTTTCAACATTTTTCGAAGAACCTCAAAAATCCTCAAAAACCATGAAACATGGAATACTAGCATGTTGTCCGAGACCATTTACTATACAGCCTGATGTTTTTCCGAGGTTTCGTCATTTTTTGAAAAAAATATGAAAAATGACACTATACTATGCCATACTTTCTCGATTTCTCCACGTTTTGAGAGTACTTGAAGTGAGTTCTGACCAGTAGTTTTACCGTTTTGATTGAGTTGAATAAAGGCTGCTGCCTCCCCACACAAAGCACATGTGGTGCGCGTGCACGTGCATGCATGCCTATGTGAATGTAAAAATGCCGGAAAGTTACATTTCATTGTATTCAAGATAATGAAAGCTAATGAAGGTAAGTGTATTAGATTTAGCTGATGTATTGTTTTTATAAATGAAAGGGTTGTTGTTCTATGACAGTGTGTATGAGCGAGAATACAGAACACAGACCGTTTTTTTGCACTCTACTTTTTTTAAAGGAGAATTCTGTGAATTTTTGTTTTATTGTACTTTTGTATTCTTAACTGATGGATGGAACTGATGTTATTATGATGTTGAATATGAAGTAATTGGATATTGCATTTGAAATGTATTTTGATATTGATGTTTTATTGAGAGTTTTAGTAATAAAACGCTGCTGACTGTGCAAGCAAAATTCAAAAAAATGACTATGGTGTTTTTTCTTGATGTCGACATTTTTTGAAAATCCTCAAAAACGATGAAAAAGTACTATAGTATATTGTCCATATAGCCTGTCGTTTTTTTCCCAGGTTTCAGATTTTTTTTGTGAAAATCATCGAAAACGCCTTTTTTCTCGATTTCGGCTATTTTTTCTTTGAAAAATCCTCAAAAATCGTAAAAACAATGAAAAACGGCATGCTGTGCAAGACCGTGTACTGTAGCCTGTACTATAGCCAGCTTTAGTCATTTTTTGAAAATCCTCAAGAACCACAAAAAACAGCATACTATAGTCTGTTGTCCACGACCATGTACTGTAGCCTGTTGTTTTTCCCAGGTTTCATCATTTTTTGAATATTGTCCAAAACGATGAAAAACAGCATACTATACTATGTCGTATATGTCAATTTCTGCATTTTTCGAAAATCCTCAAAACGATGTAAAACGGCATGCTGTGTAAAACCATGTACAATAGCCAGTCGTTTTTGCCAGGTTTTGTAATTTTTTGAAAATAGTCAAACGACAAAAAACGACATGCGATAATATTGATTTTTTTTCTCGATTTCGATTTTTTTTAAATCGTCAAAATTCATCAAAAATACTCAAAAATGGCATGCTATGCAAGACTGTGTACTATAGCCTGTGGTTTTTGCCAGGTTTCGTCATGTTTTGAGAATCGTCGAACAACGAGAAATGGCATACTATGCTATGACGTTTTTTCTCGATTTTGACATTTTTCTGAAAATCCTCAAAAGTTTTCAAAACAATGAAAAACGGCATGCTGTGAGAGACCATGTACCATAGCCTGTTGTTTTTTCCAGGTTTCGTCATTTTTTGAAAATCTTCAAAGACAACGAAAAAAAAAAAAACATACCATACTGCCGTTTTTTCTCGATTTTGACACTTTTCAAAAATCCTCAAGAATCCTGAAAACGATGAAATTTCGAGATTTTTCGAAAATGCTAAAAAATCCTCAGGCATGCTGTGCAAGACCGTAAGGCTATAGCCTTACGTTTTTGCCAGGTTTCGTCATTTTTTGCCATTTTTTGAAAATCCTCAAAACGATGAAAAGACGTAAGGCTATAGCCTTGCGTTTTTTTTTTCCCGAAATTTCGAAATTTTTCGAAATGGCTCAAAAATCCTAAAAATGATTAAAAAAAACGGCATGCTGTGCAAGACCGTAACGCTATAGCCTTGCAATTTTGCCAGGTTTCGTCATTTTTTTGTCATTCTTCGAAAATCCTCAAAATGATGAAAAGACGTAAGGCTATAGCCTTGTGTGTTTTTTTTCCGAAATTTCGACATTTTTCGAAAATGCTCAAAAGTTCTCGAAATGATAAAAGACGGCATGCTGGTCAAGACCGTAAAGCTGTAGCCTTGCGTTTTTGCGAGGTTTCGCCATTTTTTGTCATTTTTCGGAAATCCGCAAAATGATTAAAAGACGTAAGGCTATAGCCTTGCGTTTTTTTCCTGAAATTTCGACATTTTTTGAAAATGCTCAAAAATCCTCAAAATGATAAAAAACGGCATGCTGTGCATAACCGTAAGGCTATAGCCTTGCGTTTTTGCCACGTTTCGTCATTTTTTGTCATTTTTCAAAAATCCTCTAAACGATGAAATCACGTAAGGCTATAGCCTTGCATTTTTTTCTCGAATTTCGACATTTTTTCCAAAATGCTCAAAAATGCTCAAAACGGTGAAAAACGGCATGCTGAGCAAGACTGTAATGCTATACCCTTGCGCTTTTGCCAGATTTCGTCATTTTTCGAAAATCTTCAAAATGATGAAAAAACGTAAGCCCTATAGCCTTACGTTTTTTTTCTTGAAATTTCATTTTTTTTTCCGAAAATGCTCAAAAATGCTCAAAACGGTGAAAAAACGGCATGACTGAGCAAGACTGTAATGCTATAATACCCGTGCGCTTTTTGCCAGTTTTCGTCATTTTTTTCGATAATCTTCAAATGATGGAAAAAAAGTAAGGCTATAGCCTTGCGTTATTTTTTCTCAAAATTTCGACATTTTTTCGAAAATGCTCAAAAATGCTCAAAACGGTGAAAAACGGCATGCTGAGCAAGACTGTAATGCTATACCCTTGCGCTTTTGACCAGATTTCGTCATTTTTCGATAATCTTCAAAATGATGAAAAAACGTAAGGCTATAGCCTTGCGTTTTTTTCTCGAAATTTCGACATTTTTTCGAAAATGCTCAAAAATGCTCAAAACGGTGAAAAACGGCATGCTGAGCAAGACAGTAATGCTATACTCTTGCGCTTTTGCCAGATTTCGTCATTTTTCAAAAATCTTCAAAAATGATGAAAAAACGTAAGGCTAGGCTATAGCCTTGCGTTTTTTCTCTCGAAATTTCGACATTTTTTCGAGAATGCTCAAAAATGCTCAAAACTGTGAAAAATGGCATGATGAGCAAGACTGTAATGCTATACCCTTGCGCTTTTACCCAGATTCATCATTTTTCGATAATCTTCAAAATGAAAAAAAAACGTAAGGCTATAGCCTTGCGTTTTTTTTCTCGAAATTTCGACATTTTTTCGAAAATGCTCAAAAATGCTCAAAACGGTGAAAAACGGCATGCTGAGCAAGACAGTAATGCTATACTCTTGCGCTTTTGCCAGATTTCGTCATTTTTCAAAAATCTTCAAAATGATGAAAAAACGTAAGGCTATAGCCTTGCGTTTTTTTTCTCGAAATTTCGACATTTTTTCGAAAATGCTCAAAAATGCTCAAACGGTGAAAAACGGCATGCTGAGCAAGACAGTAATGCTATACTCTTGCGCTTTTGCCAGATTTCGTCATTTTTCAAAAATCTTCAAAATGATGAAAAAACGTAAGGCTATAGCCTTGCGTTTTTTTTTCTCGAAATTTCGACATTTTTCGAAAATGCTCAAAAATGCTCAAAACGGTGAAAAACGGCATGCTGAGCAAGACAGTAATGCTATACTCTTGCGCTTTTGCCAGATTTCGTCATTTTTCAAAAATCTTCAAAATGATGAAAAAACGTAAGGCTATAGCCTTGCTTTTTTTTTCTCTCGAAATTTCGACATTTTTTCGAAAAATGCTCAAAAATGCTCAAAACTGTGAAAAACGGCATGATGAGCAAGACTGTAATGCTGTACACCTTGCGCTTTTGCCAGATTTCGTCATTTTTTCGAAAATCTTCAAAATGATGAAAAAACGTAAGGCTATAGCCTTGCGTTTTTTTTCTCGAAATTTCGTCATTTTTTCGAAAATGCTCAAAAATGCTCGAAACAGTGAAAAACGGCATGCTGAGCAAGACTGTAATGCTATACCCTTGCGCTTTTGCCAGACTTCGTCATTTTTCGAAAATCTTCAAAATGATGAAAAAACGTAAGGCTATAGCCTTGCGTTATTTTTCTCGAGATTTCGACATTTTTCGAAAATGCTCAAAAATGCTCATAACGGAGAAAAACGGCAGATTGACGATAAGTAATGCTATAGAGATGCGCAGTGACGTCAACCGCCCGGTTCCGGAAGTCTTTATCCCCTTATATTTTATTTTGTCTCAGAGACGTTTTTCGTCAAAATAATTTCATAATGCGAACGTATTACGCCGCGGCCAAAGCCAACTCAGGTCGTGAGAAATCATGACAACAAACACAATATCGTCATATAATATATAATTGGGAAGAAGTAGAAAACGGCATGATACAGACCTTTTTGTTTCGTTTTTCATCGAATAAGTATAATTTATTTAATTGTCCCAAGAATTTGTGTTGTGTCATCATGATTCGTCACGACTCGTGTTGGCTCTGTCCGCTGCGTAATCGTCTTGATATAAATTATTTTTCGAAAAGTCTATGATGAAAAATGAATGGGAAAAGACTTCGGCACATTGGTAACGGGCGGTCCATTCACTCACGCAGCTCTCTAACCCTTGCGCTTTTGCCAGAATTTCGTCATTTTTCAAAAATCATCTTAAAAGGATGAAAAACGTACGTAAGGCTATAGCCTTGCGTTTTTTTTCTCATAATTTCGACATTTTTTCGAAAATGCTCACAAAATGCTCAAAACGGTGGAAAACAAGAATTTGTATGCTGAGCAAGACTGTAATATATCATACCCTTGCGCGCTTTGCCATTTTGTCATATCATTTTCGAAAATCTTCAAAATGATGAAAAAACTTAAGGCTATAGCCTTGCGGTTTTTTTTCTCGAAATTTCAACATTTTTTCGAAAATGCTCATAAAATGCTCAAAAGGCGTGTGAAAAACGGCATGGCAGAGCAAGACTGTAATGCTGTACGCTGCGCTTGCCGAGATGCCAGATTTCGTCATTTTCGAAAAATCTTCGAAAAATGCATTGAAAAAAACTGTTTAGAGGACTTGCGTTTTTTTTTTCGTACGAAATTATTCGACATTTTTTCGAAAATGCTCAAAAATGCTCAAAACGGTGAAAAACGGCATGCTGAGCAAGACTGTAATGCTGTACCCTTGCGCTTTGTGCCAGATTCGTCTTTTTTGATAAAGATCTTCAAAATGTGAGAAAAACGTAACGTAAGCTATAGTTGCGTTTTTTTTCTCGAAATTTCCGACATTTTTATCGAAAATGCTCAAAATTTCTCAAAATGGTGAAAAACGGCATGATGAGCAGAGACTGTAATGCTATACCCGCGTTGCTGCTTATTAGATTTTGTTCATTTTTCAAAAATATTCAAAATGATGAATTTAAAACAATAAGGCTATAGCCTTGCGTTTTTTTTTTGCTCGGAAATTTCGACATTTTCTCGAAAATGCTCAAAAATGCTCAAAACTGTGACCCAACGGCAATGCACTGAGCAAGACTGTAATGCGGGTGCTCGGCGGCAAGTGTCTAGCCCGCTGCAGCTTGCCCTCGGAGCCGCAGCGTGTGTGGCGGTGCGCGTTGACCACGTCACCGCCACCACGTCACCGCCGCGCCTGCACTTAAACGCGGAAGCGCCGGTGTCTCTCCTGTTTGTTTACTATGCTACCTGACGATCACGATGTTATCACCAGCGAAGCGGCAGGTCCAGCACCGCCGCCTACGCCGACCAACCACACGCAAAGGTGGGTTTGAGTTTGACTTACGCTAGCCTAACTTTAACTTATAGTTTGGTTATTCGGTCTCGCTTATATGTTATGTTTTACGTCCCACAGCAGCACGGAGAGGGGGGACGACTTAGCTCACAATATAGCCTCACTCCTGGAGGATTTTTTCAGATCTGCTGCCGTCCAGGCCCACCCAACAGAGGGTACGGAACATGTCTCAAAGGGTGACACATGTCCGTGCCTTCCTTGACTTATGTGCCGTTCGGAGCCACCCACGCCGGCCGCGGGTATTCAATGCATCACCCACCGCGGCCGTTTCCTCAACTTCTTTAAAGTCATTAATTCGCGCTGGGCTCCGACCACCGTTATCAACTACATCTCCGACCTGAGGAGATTCATGAACTATCTCAAAGAGCGGGGGCCGGCGTGCGCGATACCCTCCGCGCCGGATCTGGACCGGCTTCTACGGTGGCTCCGGATGGAGCGTGAGGGGCTCGCCGACGCCGTCGCACAACACAGGAACCGAACCCTGGACCGAAAATCCGAACTTACGATGACCCCGGCAGAGCTGCAACAATTACTCGCCGAGGCCAAACGGCATATCCCAGCCGCACTAGATCTGCTGGAAGAAGACCCTGGCTGCCTGACAACTGTTCACTGTGCCACAGGTCTCCTCGCCACCTATCTCGCCACAGTGAGCGGCTTGCGGCGCGGGTGCTTCGTATACATGCGGGACACGGATGTGTCCTCCGCCGTCCAAGCGAGCCCCGGCCGCTATGTCATTCGCTTAGAGCACCACAAGACCCGCAGAACCTACGGAGCCGCGAGGCTTGTGCTCACAGATACTGAGTATACATGGCTACGCCGCTTCCTGCAACAGCGGCGGTACATGGCCGGCTACGCCCGACAAGATGGAGCGTTCTTCTTCAGCTCAACCGGGCGCGCGTTCGAGAAGATGGGGACCCACGTTAAGGCGCAGGTACTCAAGCTTCTGAACCGCCCCGGTACTACATTGACCCACATCAGAAGTGCCGTCGCCACAGCCGCCGATCGGACCTTGAGCCAGGAGGAACAGACAGATGTCAGCAAATCAATGGGACATTCACTCGCAACACGGAACCGGTTCTATGTCGCCCGAAGGACCAACCAAGAGGCTATCGCCACCAGGCATCGATCGACCGGGCGGTCATGGGAAACAGCCAGCCGGCTTCCGCATCGTCCAGCGCGCCGGTACTAAGAGTATCGCTCCGGCGCCTTGGAGGTGAGCCCCAAATGAGTCACTGTATTCCAATGTGTTCTGTCTCCGAGTGCTTGAGTCACTCGCGTTCCTTTACTCTCTCCCGCAGAAGCTGAGCTCAGGGCCTGGGGGAGCCAGAGCCAGCACCGCAGAGCGCTCCGGCTACCAAGAGACCCCGCGGACGGCCGCGGAAGCAGAAGGCGATAGCTGATTGACACTTGCCCTCATTCAAACTGATTAATAAAGATTATATGTATATGAGCGATGTTCTCTCGCACTTAT
>CM076969.1:11066134-11067813 GCA_039105355.1 Benthosema pterotum
TGAACCTCTGGGGGCCATGCACCACTACCAGAACGCCGCCGCCCCCGAAGGGCGCCACCAGGCGGCCGCACGGGTACTGCGCCCGCACCAAATGGACCCCAGAGGACCTCCGTCCAGGGGCTCTTTCTCCAACCTAACCCCCAGAGGTGAACCTCTGGGGGCCATGCACCACTACCAGAACGCCGCCGCCCCCGAAGGGCGCCACCAGGCCGCCTGTCCTGGTACTGCCGCCAGTACCCAGTGCTCCAGGCACACCTCCGTGCAGGGGCACGTTCTCCAACCCACCCCCCAGAGGACAGCCTCTGGGGGCCATGCACCACAACCACCAGGCCACCGCCCAGGCCCAGGGCCCACTGACCCGCCGGGCGGGGGCCCAGGCCCTGGGTCAGGCACCCTCCCGGCCGAGAGCCACACCCGGCGCTCCGTTCGAACATGTGCACCCACCCTTAAGCACCCCTCTCGGGCATAAAGAGTGATGTACCGCGCCGCAGGGACCGCACGCCCCTGGGCATACTGTAGGACTTTGAAACAATTCTGGCCGGGCCCGCGCCCCTGGCCATACCGATGGACTTTGAAACAATCCTGGCCGGGGCCCGCGCCCCTGGCCATACCGATGGACTTTGAAACAATTCTGGCCGGGGCCCGCGCCCCTGCCCATACCGATGGACACTGCAACAACTCTGGCCGTCCTGTCCAGGGTACTGCCGCCAGTACCAAGTGCACCAGACAGGGGCCTTCTCTCCAAACCAACCCCCAGAGAGCATCCCTCGGGGGCCATGCACCACCCACCAGGCCCCGTCCAGGGGCATTCACTCTAACCCAACCCCCAGAGACCATGCCTCGGGGCCATGCACCACTGACAGGCCCCGTCCAGGGGCACTCTCTCCAACCTAACCCCCAGAGAGCATCCCTCTGGGGGCCATGGAGGGGGTGGGGGGGGTGGGGGGGGATGAGCGGGGAGGGGTGGGGGGGGTGAGTGGGATGGGGGTGTGGGGGTGGGGGGGGGGGGGGGGGGTGGGGGGGGGGGGAGGGGGGTGGGGGTGGTGGGGGGGGGGGGGGGTGGGGGGTGGGGGGTGGAGGTGGGGGTGGGGGGGTGGGGGGGGGTGGGTGGGGGGTGGGGTTGGGGAGGGGGGGGGGGGGTGGGGGGGGGGGGGGGGAGGGGTTGGCGGGTGGGGGTGGGGGGTGGGGGGGGGGGGGGTGGGGGGGGAGGGGGAGGGGGTGGGGGGGGGGGGGTGGGGGGGGGGGGGGTGGGTGGGGGGGGGGGGGGGGTTGGGGCGGGAGGAGGGTGGGGGGGGGGGGGGGGTGGGTGGGGGTGGGGGGGGGGGGGGGGGGGGGGGGGGGGGGGGGGGGGGGTGGGGGGGGGTGGGGTGGGGAGGGGGGGGGGTTGGGGTGGGGGGGGGGGGGGGTGAGGGGGGGGGGGGGGGGGTGGGGGGGGGGTAGTGGGGGGGGGGGGGTGTGGGATGGGGGGGGGGGGGGGGGGGGGACTGGGAGGGGGGGGGGGGAGGGGGGGGGGGGGGGGGGGTGGGGGCGGGGGGGGGGGGGGGAGTGGGGGCGGGGGGGGGTGGGTGGGGGGGGTGTGGGGGGGGGGTGGGGATGGGGGGGGGGGGTGGGGGGGGGGGGGGGGGGGGGGGGATGGAGGGTGGGGGGGGGGGAGGGGGGCGGTGGTGTGGGGGGGGGGG
>CM076969.1:11068313-11138313 GCA_039105355.1 Benthosema pterotum
TACTGAAACACGTAAACGTATAAACGTTATAGCCTACTGCGCAGAAAAGACATGCCCCTGTTTTTATAATTACTGGTACCGGAATTTTATTGGCCGGTTAGAGCTGGCCGTAAAAGAGCTTTTAAATGATTACACGATTCCTCTTAAACTTTGCCTCTGCCTTTCATTTTTGCTAATGTTCTCACAAACCTGTGTATGTTTGTAGGCATAGTCTAATTTAGCCTATTATACGTTTAAAGAGACACTAATTGGAAGCATAAACTAGTCATAAACGGTAGGGGGCTAGTAGGAACTATAACAAATATCGTATTACAGCGTTTGTAGAGCAAGTCTGTGGGCTTTAATGTTTATTTAGGGCACTAAACGACGGCCTAAGATGTTGTGTATATTTATATATATATATATATATATTATATATATATATTATATATATATTTATATATATATTATATATATATATATTTTATATATATATATATATATACCTGTACGTATATATTTATATATATTATATATATATATATTTAGTCATATATATATATATATATATATATATATATATATAATAAGTTGTAGTGGTATTTTAGAAGTGGGGGGACGCCTCTTAAGACACGTGCACGCACACATGCATGTGCATTCGCGTGCACCTGCACAACGCAGACAGACACACTAATAAAACATGCATATTGAATAGTATATTAAGAAAGATGGTTTACATTGCTTAATTGTATCCATAAAAGTAAAGACAAGTCAAAAAAACAATTTTTGCCCCCAAAAATATTTTAGATGTGAGAGAAGTGGGGGGATCTCTTTCCCCTAGTCTGACTCACTCTGTTTGAGTTCTTTGGTACATGAACTGAACACATACACTCTTACGAGTCGACTAGTGCTCCAGTATTTTGTGTCTCTTCTTAAGACCTGTATATTCACAGAGAAAAAACCAATGGTCAAAAACAACCTAACTTCGGTCAAATTTCAACCAAACGTAGAGGTTGAATAAGGACCAACTGGGTCTTTGGTCAATTTGACCAAATAATGCGTGTTATATATTTGAGAATGCATTTGGTTACATTAATAACCCAATTATGAGGGTCAACATAACTAAGTACCAGTTGATTTGACCGAACATATTAGCTTGCATCAATAACCTAATTTTGATGGTCAAGATGACCCAAATACCAGTTGATTTGACCAGACATATTAAGTTGCATTAATAAACCTAATTTTGAGGGTCAAGATTACCAACTGCCAGTTGAATTGATACAGAATATTCAGTTAACCATTTGTTTTATTAAAGGGAAATTCCACCCATTTAAAGGGGAACTTCGCCACTTTTCAACACTCTTTGTGTGGTGTTGGTCATTAGCATACATGCTAATGGCCTCCTGATTAATAACATTGGGATTCTGTGGCTCCAGCGCCGTGCTTCCCAGCACAGCGAGTATGTGGACGGGTAAGGTTACCTTACGGTCTGAGTAACGGTCTGAGTGCCGGTCTGAAGGAAAAGTCGTTGCAGTTGTGTTTACAGTGTTGGATGCATTCCTCGGCTTTAGTATCTGTATCTGTTCCTGTAAAAAGTATAAATAATTTCATTTTTCGTCATTTTGTCCGAGAAATTCTACAATACCCACAGTGCACCGCGGCATCCGCTCAGCAGAGTGGGCGCGCACAGCCGTTGAGCGGTCTTTTCTGACGAGTCCAACTGGTGGAAGCAGTATTAGCCGAAGCAGTGTAGTTGTGATCGAAAGATAAACTTTATATTTAGTTGGTAGTAGTGGGAGTTTTACTAGTAGTAGTTGTAGTAGTAGTGGTGGTTGTTGATAGTAGTAGCAGTGAAGTAGTAGTTGGTGGTGGGCTGGTGGAGGAGGAGGAGGAGAAGGAGGAGGATTAGTTAGCGTTTGAGATAGGAGGAGGGGGAGGAGGAGGCGACGGAGTAAATAGTAATAGTAGTAGTAGTAGTACTTGTACTCGTACTACTAGTAGTGGTAGTAGTAGTGGTAGTAGTAGCAGTAGTAGTAGTAGTAGTGGTGTTGGTGGTGGTCGTGCTCGTAGTAGTACAACGTTAGTTGTTGACTATGGCTGCTCCTGACGACTTTTTGGATGACGACGAGTTTTTTTCCCTGCTGTCGGAATCCACTGTACAGCGTATTTATATGAGCCGGAGTACAGCGAGGAGGAATTACAGCAGCGAGAAGGACAACAACAAAACAAATGCATTACATCAATACCAGGAAAACCAACATATACACAATATCAAGAATGACGTAATAAAATGTAGTTAAATGTAGTTATAATAAATGCGTATTAGGCTACAGACCCACAGGCCACGCAGAATTATTATTTTAGCTGTAATAGTAAATAATTGCACTGCTATTCGAGTTATACACTTGGGACATTCCTAACATCAGTTTCTACATGCTGTGCTGGGGACCCCTACTTGACATTTCTAACATCAGTTTCTACATGCTGGGGGACCCCTAGCCCTGTTCCATTGCGTAGAACAGGGAAGGGGGACCCCTACTTGACATTTCTAACCATTTTCCACATGTTGGGGACCCCTACTCAACATTTGTAACATCAGTTTCTACATGTTGGGGACCCCTACTCGTCATTTCTAACACCATTTTCTACATGTTGGGGACCCCTACTCAACATCTGTAACATCATTTCTACATGTTGGGGACCCCTACTCAACATTTCTAACAAAAACGTTGGTGTACATAAATGCCTGGTTTACAATGGGGCTCTATGGGCTTGTAGACTATAACCATAACAGACGTAACCAAAACATATATTCCCGTCGTGGTTCAGAATGGAAATAAAGCAAGGGAGACATTATTTCCTATTTCCTATTTCACGCATTTATCTATCAAGTTGCAGCCTGCCCTGCAGCATAAGCACACACAATGGAGTTATTCTTCCAGTAAACACGCTTATGATAAAAGTAAAAATTTCAAACTTACTGCAAAAGTGCTCAGGGTAGAGTAGTATTTCGGTTTGCAGAGAAAGAAGCAGTAGCAAAACTGACAGCAGTTGGGACATACCACTCACTCGTTTAAAGAAAGAGGGGGGGAATTGGACCAGTCCACTCCATAAAAAATCAATTCAACCAAAGTCTGTGACCTAACAAATTGGTTATTCTCACATTAAAACAACCCCAGTGCATAAGATCGCAGTTGTCATCTTATCAGTGAGTAGGCTCCCAGACAACATGCCTCCGCAATAAGATGGTGCTGATAAGCAACCTACTGGGAATTATCGCTTCATAACGGTAGAAGCGGGTGACTTTTCTGGGTGTGAACAAGAGATCAGTGGATGAGCTTTTTATTTCTTCCTAAATCCTTTGGGTGTGAACAAGAGATCAGCGGATGAACTTTTTATTTCTTCCTAAATCCAACCTTGCATATCAATGAACCGCCTGCATTCATTAATTACTGGTAATCAAATTCAAACAAATCGGCAATCTGCTGCAAGGAAGCAAATGTATACTTTATGCATTTGTATGGTCGCTCTGCAAGCTCACAGCGCCACGCTAGCTCCCTGCAGTGCTGTGATCTGGCAGAGTGGCTATTTATTTAGTTTCACCCAAACTCTCTGCAATGCCAACGTAGCACAGGCAGGGTTGAGATTTCGGGCTCCATTTTCGTCACCGCTAAACCCCTTATCCCCTAACTTCTTTGCCTTTTTAAACTATGAAAAAATAACATTTTTCAATAGTTTAAATGGTCAGTCTACAAGCTCACAATGTGTCAATAGATTGGTACGTTGGACTATTACTAAAAGGTTTTCAAAATAGTAAAAAAATGTTAAGGGGTTTAGGATAAGGGGTTTAGATGGTAACGAGAATGGAGCCCTTCGTGTTTTAAAAGCAATAAGCCCATAGATGGATAAAACTATAAGCCTATAGATGTCATTCATTTCTTTCCAGCATTATTTGATTTTGCCATTAATGTATTTCCATCATTATTTAATCTGCGGATTATCCAATAATAATTAATGATCTATTCCATTGATCCTAATCCATCCTAATCCGTGGATGATCCGCAGATAAATCTGCTATCTGCTGATCTCTAGTGTGAACAGTGTTGTGCCAACTTTGGTGTTGAATTGCGCAACAGTGTACCTTGGCAATGCCTGGATGGCAAATGTTACAGTTTGCACAACAATTTGTTCAGCTTTGCAGTGTCATGGAAATGGCATGAATGTAGGGCTACTTTTGAGGGCACAGTGATGTGTGTAAAACAAGAGAAAAAGGCTTCATTTCTCCATTTTGAAAGCCATCCTTTTATTGGGTCATCTCAGGATCGATTCAAAGTATATTCTATAAAATTTAGTAAAATTACAGTTTATTGTAAAACACTAAAGACTTTAAATAAAAAAATAAACAAATAAATGAGATGCCTTTTAGAAGCAACTCTTAAAAAGGTACCACATACACAGTAACTGTTCATTTGTGTTCTAGATGGTTGTAGTATTCAGTTTAAAAAAAAAATCTGTAACCTGCTCTGCTCTCCGAGGTAGTTATGACTAAACTGTGTTATGTGAATGTGATGCTTAATACTGCAAAAAAATAATAATAAAATAAAATAAAACACTTTCCTATAGTCTATTAATCTCACTTAAGACTTAAAATCTGCATATCTATGTTGAAATCAAGCGATCTGTGTCATTTCAGAGTAATGTTTATACATGATTAATTTACATTTATGGTCACATATGATAAAAACACTTTTTAAGATACATATTTCTATATAGTATTTTCATGGTTATAATTGTTAACTTATGATTGTAGGCCTATATACAGCTACACAGCAGCTCAAATCTGTTTTTATAATATAGATACTTGCAGGTCCTCGCTCACTGCAAAAAAAAAGAAGAAGAAAAACATTTTTCCCTCAGAATATTATGGTATCTTAGCAGAGAGGGTTGGGCTTGGCCGTATCTAGGCAAACCTACAGTATGTCATGATTGGTAGAGTAGTCCCAAAATGAATGACTGGTGTTCTCCAACAGCTTTTGTCAGGCATTGCGTTAAGTCTTCTTATTGGCTGCATGGCAGCAAATCAGGTCTGGGGCCTTATGGTAGATCAAAAGCCTATACCACCGTGTCTGGGCCTACCAAATAATAGGGAATTTAAGTTTCCGTGTCTAGGCTTTGGACACGACGAGAACAGTAGGCGTGGTCCGTCGCAGTTGCAACAGAAGCCCTTAACATAGTTAAGAAAGCAGGAGACGCTGACGGGATCCACCTCTTCCACTGGCGTCTCTGGTTTCCATGGTGACACTCCTCTACAGCGTAGCTCTCGTCCACGTTGTTAACACGACGCCAAAAGCCGCGTAGGAGAGGGTAGGACGGCCGCGAGGCTTATGTATCGAGCACAGAGCGATTCATTACTGGCGTCGTAGGTTGGATGTTCTACCAATCTTAAATAGGCTAATTGCCCATAATAATTAAAACCTGCAATTCAAAAGTCCAGAAATCACCTGACTTCTCAATTAAAACTGTTACTTTGTTCATCATGAGTTGAAGCTCTTGTCTGGTGTCTGGATTTAAATGTTATGGGTAATTATTTGGATGAAAAAGAGCCAAAAGACATGCACACTCAACCCGTACACTGAGGAAGAGCATAGTGCTCGAAACGTCAGTCACCTTGATGGTGCACTAAAGGCATCATTTCAGCATTTGAGCCACCAGTGTGCGAGCTGATTCTTTACTTTTCGAATTGTATTTGGTAATCTCAGGCCCAGGTCTGGCGGTATAGGGTTTTGGCATACCCAGAGCCTTCTAGTGGGAGAGTTAGGATATTCGTGTACAGCGAAGCAGAGCCCGGAAGCAGAGCGGAGCAGCCACGTCACGTGACTGTACAGAGCCTCTTTGAGTGAGCATAACGCTCATAATAAGTCTATGATAACGCTCACTACTCCTGCAGTCTCGCGAGATGTTAAATCCAATTCATTTCCTCGACTTCTGGCTTGAGAGTGGACTCACAGGGCCCCTCCATGCTCCTCCAGCAGTGCGAGCGCCCTGGCGCATAGGAGTGAACGGGAATATCCTAACTCTCCCACTAGAAGGCTCTGGGCATACCACAACGACCCCGTCCTGATTTGCTGCCATGCAGCCAATGAGAAGACTTACGACATACGTGGATACGCCATACCTGACAAAAGCTTTTCAAGAATACCAGCCATCATTGATTTGGCTTTGGCTTGCTCAAAACTCACCCACACTTCTCCCTCCAAAACAGACCCTTCACACCTCTTTCTCTGTACAAAAGAGACCGGCATTAAACTCCATCTCCAAATCTGGCAGAGTAATGCGAATGTTGCATAAGTGACAGCTCTGGGTAACAAAGTAGTTCCAATAGAGCAGTATCACTATATTTATTAGTTATAGTATCTCTTGTTGAAATGCTATCAGAACCACCATGCATGTGGCACATACAGTATACCCCCTCTACTCCCAAGAGCAATGTTACATTAAAATGCTAGATGCTTTCACAGTGATTTCAGTGAATATGAACCAATATTGTTCTGCCCTCCGCTAAGAGACAGTGAAAGAAAGAGAGAGCTAGAGAGAACGTCAGAGAAGTGTCAGTGTTGGCATGTACAGTAATGTGAGCTCATGAAGCCACTTCACGTCTACTCCAGGTTGTGAGTGGAGATGCTACAGATCATGCGGTTGTGTTGGCAGATCTACAGACAAGCTCGCGTGGGTCCTTCCAGCCAGCTCTGCACGTTCTGCACTGGACACGTTTTTTTTGCACTGGAGAAAATGACGGCCGCAACGACACTCTACGTCAATAACATGTGCCGGCCCGGTGTCATTCCACAATTCCGAACTGCCATTGTTGCGACCTCCCATTGTTCCGAATTACGAGACGCGAAACCCTAACCCCCTCCAACCGTAACCCCAATCCTAAACATCATGGTTGAGGGTCGGGGGTTTAGGATTAGGGTTACGGTAGCGTTTAGGCATGCTACAAACATGCCTAAACCCTTCTCTAACCCTAGCCCTAAACCTAACCGCAAGCATGTCGCAGCTGATAGTGGATTTCCAGCGCATGTTCAGAGTGCTCAGTTTCTGACCCCTCAATGTCGCAACTCTTCTACTATGAGCCCATGCGCAGCGCATGTTATTGACGTAGAGTGTCGTTGCATCCGTCATCATGTCCGGTGCAAAAGAACTTGTCCAGTGCAAAAAGGAAGCCGGCGTCGTTCCAGGTGATCGCTACACGGACATTCTCTGTTCTGGAGCCTTGTAAGATGGTAGGAAAGGTAGATACTGGCAGCATCTGACCCGCCGCAGGAACCCGCTGCACAGGGGGATATCGTAGCAGGACTGGTCCACCGTCCTGCTGCCTTTGCCCTCCTCCTCCACCTTCTTCCGCCAACTCTTTATGCCCCTCTCTTTTTCGGTTCCTAAAGCCAACAAAAAAAGCAAACAATATATTAGGAGAGAGCGCGCAAGACAGGGCCGGATCTAGGCATGGGCATGGGGGGGCAATGCCCCCCTAAATGCCCAGTTTGCCCCACCAAACAACCCAAGATATTTCACATTAAAGTGCTTGTATTTAAAATGATTTGAAACACTACTACTGCTACTAACTAACTACAGCTGTGTCACCACTAAACCAACAGCATTTCATCATTGAAAACAGAAAACTCTCTGAGTCAGACCTTTAGCTTTATGCATGCTGCGTGTCTGTTGCAACTTCAACAACAACTGATGTTATTATTGATGCTTTACTTGACTAGTAAAAGTCCTGTAACCAAAAATGGTATGGGTGCGACTTCATCTCCCGTGGCGCGAAGCGGCACAGGCGATGAAGTCGCCCCCATGCCATTTTCTCCTGCCCCCCACAATTGGGAAATGTTACATCCTCCACGAGAGAGAGAGAGAGAGAGAGAGAGAGAGAGAGAGAGAGAGAGAGAGAGAGAGAGAGAGAGAGAGAGAGAGAGAGAGAGAGAGAGAGAGAGAAAGAGAGCTGTGGATGATTTTTTCAACAACATCTGGGCAGCATTTCATTCATAGTGTTCCACTCACACCCCCCTCGGAAGCAGTCCAGATCCAAATCATGTTCAATGACACTGCGGTCATAAATTCCAAGCATTTGCAGCGTAAACTAATCGGCAACGAAATGTTCGTCCCCTGGGCTCGTCCCCACAGTTCTTTAGTCTTTTGAGTTTAACTAATATTGTGGCTTTTCCGGCAAACGAAAACTAAAGACTAGACGGAATGAATGATCACATAATCAACCATTTAAGCACTGTCAGCTGGTGTCACTCAGTGCTCAATGAGAGGAGATGCAGTGACTGCAAAATAATCCAATGACCAAATAGGTTACATTATAGGTCTAGGCGAGATGGAGACAGAGACAGAGAGAGAGAGAGATTTACTAAACAGAGATGCAGCAAAACCATATTTAGAATTATCAGACAATCTTGTTTCTTGTCTTCAGTAATTGTTTATGAGAGAACATTAAACGTCAGAGAGAAGATACTGGCGTTTCTTTTTTCGTGGCCCCACTCTATAATGGCGTCGGAATCTATCACCCATCCGCTGGTGCTGCGGTTATATCTGTGGGATTATGGGTCGGCCCAAGGTTAATTCTTTCTTTTGTACAGGTACTTTAAATATCTAAATAATATACTGTATATATTGTCCTCCTGGTTCCTCAACGCCAGCTGACGTTCTGCACTGGACAAGTTTTTTTGCACTGGAGAAAATGACGGTCGCAACGACACTTATTTGTGGCAACAATTCAAAAGTTTGGGTAACGCTTCCTTTTACGGTACTGTAATTACCATGTATTTACATGGCAATTACAAGGTAAGTACCATGTAATAAGGGAGTAATAACTGCAAAATTACCATGTAATTACAAGGTAACTATATAGGTAATTACCTTGTACTTTTAAAGTAATTACCAAGTCAATTCCAGGCAAATACCAAGTAACTACCTGGTAATAAGTATTAATTACTGGATAATTTGTAATTATATACCAACTATTTTGTTACTTACTAGGTAATTGCCAAGTAATTCCTTAAAAAGTACCTGGTAACAGCCAGATAATAAGAAGTAATTCCTCAGTATATATAAAGTATTTATATTAGTATTTATTTATATATTATCTGGTAATTACTCATTTGTTACCCAGGAACTACAGAACTACCTACCTAGAAAGTACCTAGTTATTAAAATGGATTTGTACTGTAAAAGGAAGTGAGGTCTGTTTTCATGTTATTAACTGGTAATTACTCATTTGTTACCCAGTAAATAGAAAAATATCTACCTGGAAAGTACCTAGTTATTAAAGTGGATTTGTACTGTAAAAGGAAGTGAGGTCTGTTTTCATGTTATTAACTGGTAATTATGGACAAAAAAGAGAGAATCAGATGCCTGATGAAGACCTGAACAGGTCGAAACGTCGCTGCTGTAACCCTTGTCGCTGAATAAAGTTTGGAGCACTTTAAAGTGAGTTGCGAGCCCCTTCTCTCTTTTTTGTTCTCTCTTTTTTGTCCACGTTTACTGTGTTTTCGCAGTTTTTTGGGGCTCAGCACCAGTTAGGGATGTGCGTTACTTTTTTAAACTTTTCATTAACTGGTAATTACTCATTTGTTACCCAGTAAATAGAAAAATATCTACCTGGAAAGTACCTAGTTATTAAAGTGGATTTGTACTGTAAAAGGAAGTGAGGCCTGTTTCCATGCTATTATCTGGTAATTACTCATTTGTTACCCAGGAACTACAGAAATACCTACCTAGAAAGTACCTAGTTATTAAAGTGGATTTGTACTGTAAAAGGAAGTGAGGTCTGTTTTCATGTTATTAACTGGTAATTACTCATTTGTTACCCAGTAAATAAAAAAATATCTGTCACAGCGAGGTGTTTTGAGTGAGGAAGTGTCAAAGTAATGCATTCATCTTAATGTAGTTTGATGGCTGGTGATGGTGGTTTTTGATGGGAACTCTTATCTCCTGACAGATACAGTGTGCTGTTCAGGGGAGAATCAGACTCTGTAAGTGTATCAGTGTACTCTGACACTGTATCATAGACACTGGTCGGTTTTGCGACATTTCCAGTCCAAGTGTCTTGGGTAATGTGATAGTTTCCTAGTTACGGGCTAAATACTGAGTAATTCCCAGATAATAGCATGGAAACAGGCCTCACTTCCTTTTACAGTACAAATCCACTTTAATAACTAGGTACTTTCCAGGTAGATATTTTTCTATTTACTGGGTAACAAATGAGTAATTACCAGTTAATGAAAAGTTTAAAAAAAGTAATGCACATCCCTAACTGGTGCTGAGCCCTAAAAAACTGCAAAAACACAGTAAACGTGGACAAAAAAGAGAGAACAAAAAAGAGAGAAGGGGCTCGCAACTCACTTTAAAGTGCTCCAAACTTTATTCAGCGACAAGGGTTACGGCAGCGACGTTTCGACCTGTTCAGGTCTTCATCAGGCATCTGATTCTCTCTTTTTTGTCCATAATTACCAGTTAATAACATGAAAACAGACCTCACTTCCTTTTACAGTACAAATCCACTTTAATAACTAGGTACTTTCCAGGTAGATATTTTTCTATTTACTGGGTAACAAATGAGTAATTACCAGTTAATAACATGAAAACAGACCTCACTTCCTTTTACAGTACAAATCCATTTTAATAACTAGGTACTTTCTAGGTAGGTAGTTCTGTAGTTCCTGGGTAACAAATGAGTAATTACCAGATAATATATAAATACTAATATAAATACTTTATATATACTGAGGAATTACTTCTTATTATCTGGCTGTTACCAGGTACTTTTTAAGGAATTACTTGGCAATTACCTAGTAAGTAACAAAATAGTTGGTATATAATTACAAATTATCCAGTAATTAATACTTATTACCAGGTAGTTACTTGGTATTTGCCTGGAATTGACTTGGTAATTACTTTAAAAGTACAAGGTAATTACCTATATAGTTACCTTGTAATTACATGGTAATTTTGCAGTTATTACTCTCTTATTACATGGTACTTACCTTGTAATTGCCATGTAAATACATGGTAATTACAGTACCGTAAAAGGAAGCGTTACCATTTCTGTTTAGACAAATGCATACCCTTCATGTGGCCCAAATGATCCTAAACAAAGGTCCAGGTTGTAAAAAAAAAAAAAAATACAAACAAAAACAACAACAAGAAGAATGCAGAATTCCTCTTGAAGTTCTTGGATGTGCCATGTACATGGTGTTTACTGCTAGGATATAAACACCATACTAGGCATCATTTGTATAAAACTGTGTGTTTTGGTGTTTATGGTGGGGCTGAAGTCGTACCTGGTAACCTCCAATGAACGTGAATTGCTAGGCTATAAACACCAATTTACGTGTCTGTGTGTCTATAAAAGTGTGTTTTGCCGTTTATGGTGAATTAAGTCATACCTGGTATGGTGTTGTCCAGCACGAATCCAAAAAAGCCTCCAATGAACATATGCGTGGTGAACAGAACCACGATGACCTGATCCAGTTCTTTAACTCCTGAAAGCAGAGAGAGGGAGACAGGAAACAGTTTGACTTATAGGGTTGCCAAATGTGTCTGACAAAAATCCTGGACATTTTGACCATCCAATCGGCGGCCTATTATTGACGGCAATTATCTGCCTTTTGGTCGGAAGCAACGCACCTCTTTAAACATCTAACCCAGAAATATATCACTGAAATGTTACTGCTCTCATTATATTATTACTCTTCTACAGATTAATAATTAGGCTACTTAACCATTAATTTCCAACTCTTTCTGGAGCAGTCCAGTTGTCATTTTTCTCATCTCAGTTATCTTTAGATAAACAGATTTAGAATAGATTCAGGAGTTTTCCCACTAATTTTGGCGGTAGGGGGGTCTGGAAAAGAGGTAAATATAGCGACAAATGTGCCAAGTTGGCAACACTTGTACGTACAGGCACGCTACAATTTAATAGGACTATCATACTGATCTGAGACTGTGAGTGACGCAAGTCAGGTTAGCTGTGGTCTCTAGTTTTGGCCATGTAAAAAAAAGGAAGGAAAAAAAAAAACTTTTGACCATGTATAAAAATCTGGAAGTGTCCAGGATTTATTTTATTTTTTCCTGGACAGACCATGAAAATCCGGGACAATCAGGAAAATCCAGGACATGTGGTAACACTAGTTTGACTTGATCTGAATTCATTTCCTGTTCACAATGATTCTAAATCTGGTGCTAATGCTAACCAGGCACAGAGTGGCTGTGATTTGACCTGCTGTGCAGGTTCTTCCGTACCTACTTGTATTTAAAGGGGAAGTCCACCCATTTTCAACATTCTAATATGTCATTAGTATACCCTAGAGGTGCTGGGTGGACATGATAAAAAAAAGTTCCCCCATTCTGTGTTCCCAAGAAATGGAGGTCTGAAAAAAAAAAAAAAAAAAAAAAACACTAACATGGTGAAACATCTTGATGACATCAAGAAGATGTATTTTCACCATGTTAATGGATTTCTTTAGACGCTTCTTTTTTCTGAGGGCTAGGGTTCATTTGGTTGCATTTGTACGCTCTCAGAAAAAAAAAAGAAAATGGGTGGAATTCCCCTTTAAGCATTGTGTTGACTTTGCACTTAATCTTTGTACTTTGATTCTTTCTTCTACTGTTCTTCACCCGTTTCTTGAACCTGCAAAGTACCGGATAAACTTGTATGACAAAGAAAGACAGCGACTTTTTGGTCTGTTCACAAGAACAGACCAAAAACAATGTTCTTTCTAAGCACAGAGACCACACACTTTCTTTCCATTTCCATTTAAAAGGTAAAACATTTTAGCAAAAATAGAGGCAGTAGCTATATTTCATTGACACAGTTCAGCTCAGATTGACAATAAACCATTTATTGCAAAGCTTTTCCATGATTGTAAGGTGGCATGGCTCCGCTCATGCGATATCAGATGATCTGAGTCAGGGGTTTTCAACAGGTGGTCCGGGGACCACCAGTGGTCCTTCAGAAGGTTCCAGGTGGTCCCCAGGCTAAATGATGGAAAGTTGGTTAACCAGATGTAACTCTTGAGAACGTAAAAATGAAACCAAATGGACCCTTGCGGGTCCATTTGGTTTAAACTGTTTTGTTGGCAAAATCCAGCCTGGAATTGTGGAAAAAAAAAAAACAAAATAATTATTTAATTTTAGGTCTTTGGTGTGAAAATGTAATCAAATGGTGGTCCGTGGCTCAAATGCTGAATAAATGGTGGTCCCTGGAGTAAAAAAGGTTGAAAACCCCTGATCTGAGTCATAGGTTTGATATCACATTTGATATCTCTGATTACCTGTGTACACCAAGGTACAGCTCTGATAAACAACCCCCCCTGAGCAGAGCCAAGTACAGTACAGTAACAAGCAATAATTGAAACAATAACGCATGATCGTCAGTACCAGACAACAACATGTGATCAGGGGCGTAGCTAGCAATTCTGGGCCCCCTGCAAAGCTTTTCCACATGGGCCCCCCTTTCCCAGCGGCGTCAAAGGGGAATTTCACCCATAGGCCTATTCAACATTTTTTCTGAGAGTGTACAAATGCAACCAAATGAACCCTAACGGGTTCATTTGGTTCCATTTGTACGCTCTCAGAAAAAAAAGAAACGTCTATAGAAATCCATTAACATGATGACATACATCTTGATGATGTAATCAAGATGTGTTTCATCATGTTTTTGTGTTTTTTCTTCAGACCTCCATTTCCAGGAAACACAGAAAGGGGGGGAAACGTTTTTATCATGTCCACCCAGCACCTCTAAGGTATATACTAATGACATATTAGAATGTTGAAAATGGGTGGAATTCCCCTTTAAAATGCTTTGGGATCAAATATTTTTCATAATATAATCAATACAAATAAAACCTTATAAATGCAAGCTTTTAGTGCCCCCCCCCCCCCCTGACTTTGGGCCCCCCTACAATTGTCCCTCTTTTCCCCACGTGTCTACCCTGTGCATGTGATCATCAGTACAAGTACAAGACAATAACACATGAGCATTTTGGTTAGGTTTTGAAAAGGGAGTTATTTCAGTTGATTGTCATGAATCAATGAACAAAATCCAATTCAGCTCTTGATTTCCAAATGCAAATATTGCATTCATTATTACAGAGATGTTGAAATCTAGCCTGGGGAGGAGAACGGGAATTTAATTATCTGGCTTCAGCCAAGGCATTGATGAAGTAGAGTAGAATGAGACCTCTGAGGAGCATTATGAACACCACGGGTTGTTTCTGAGTTGTAGTGGCGAGTGTTTGTATCATTTAAGAAAACCAACGTGAAAATTATTTCACATCATGGGATCATGCTAATTCTGCCTAGGTCATCCATCCATCCATCCTCAACTGCTTCAGGGGCGGATCTAGGCATGGGCATGGGGGGGCAAAGCCCCCTAAATACCTAGTCTGCCCCCCCAAACACGATGCCATGCAAAACAACCCAAGATATTTCAAATTAAAGTGCTTATATTTAAAATCATTTGAAACACTACTACTACTGCTACTAACTAACTACAGCTGTGTCACCACTAAACCATTTCATCATTGAAAACAGAAAACTCTCTGAGTCAGACCTTTAGCTTTATGCATGCTGCGTGTCTGTTGCAACTTTAACAACAACTGATGTTATTATTGATGCTTTACTTGACTAATAAAATTCCCGTAACCGTAAATGGTATGGGTGCGACTTCATCGCCCCTGGCGCGAAGCGACACGGGCGATGAAGCCCCCCCATACCATTTTCTCTTGCCCCTCCAACATGTTCTCTTGCCCCCCCAAATGGGACATGTTAAATCCGCCCCACGAAACTGCTTATTTGTAGACTGTTCAAGGCGAGTGAGTCGATGTAATCATTCCACCTGTCTGCCCCAGGGTCTCCTCCCAATGGGACATGCATCGAGGACATTCCTAGCGAGACGCTCAAGAGGCATCCTAGCCAGATGCCCAAACCACCTAATCTGGCTCCTTTCCAGGCGAAGTACGTAGCAGCGGCTCTACTACGAGTTTCTCCCACATGACTGAACTTCTCTCAAGGTCACCATTATCTAAATCGCCATTATCTAATCACTGTTGCTTTAGATCACTGGAGAAAACTGAGGATTTATGAGGATTGTTGCTTATGATTAGGTCTTAAGAGAGTAGATTTATGAGAAATGTAAGGGGAGGACAGATAAGACCACATAAATCCTCGAGACTTAGCCCAGTACCATTTTCCGACTAATGTTCTCCCAGATGCTGGGTTTTAATAGCGCAAGTAAGGCAGGTAAAGCAAGAAATGTATCAAACGTCTCACTTTTAGAATGTATCTTTTGTTGTCAATTGAAGAAGAATTGGGGTGATCTTCTTTTAAAATTATGTGTTTTTGTGATGATTATGATGATGACGACAAAGAAAGCAACAGATGACTCTCTGGTAGCATTGTTGACTTTGCACAGCCATGCTGGTGTTGTTTAACAACAGTGGTAACACCTGTGAGCCACACCTGTGAAAGAATACAGTAACTAGCCCTGACATTCTGGTAGTCATACATTCATGTACTGTATACTGTACCTGTACAGGTTCAGACTGGAGTTCTCAAACTCTGCCTGAACCCGAACAGGCCCGACCCGACATTTAGGGCCGGGACGGGCCTAAAATCAATGCTAATCAGTAGGGCCGGGTAGGGCCTTTTTTAAATATTTTTTTCTTTATTTACCTATTATGAAGATGGTGATGATAGCCATTTAATTTTTTTATCTGTGGCGAATTCTCAAATTTTGCCCAAACCCGATAGTTTAGGGCCGGGCCGGGCCTAGGGCCTGAACTGTTAGGGCCCAGTTAGGGCCGGGCCTTAATTTTCAGGCCCGTTGAGACCTTTAGTTCAGATTTCTAGGTACAGTAAAATGAAGTGAAATTAAACTACTACCCTTGCGCATGCGCGCATGCACACACACACACACACACACACACACACACACACACACACACACACACACACACACACACACACACACACACACACACACACACACACACACACACACACACACACACACACACACACACACACACACACAGGTTTAGAACTCCAGCTGTCTATTCTCCTCCTTCGTGTAGGGAGCATTGTGTGTGTGTGTGTGTGTGTGTGTGTGTGTGTGTGTGTGTGTGTGTGTGTGGTGTGTGTGTGTGTGTGTGTGTGTGTGTGTGTGTGTGTGTGTGTTCGTGGTGAAGAAATCTGCAGTCCAAACGGCTTTGTCTTGGCCATGCTGCTTATAGCAGCTTACACACAGTGACACAGGATAGTGTTGCCGGGTGCAGTGGGGAGGCTGCGATAGCCAAGAGGATTTGTACCTGGTAAGTAGCCCAGCCAGGAGACCTGAAATGACCAGACTAAGTCCTCGTGCCTCGCTTCTGGATTAGCCACAAAGGCTCAGGGTGTTACACGCCCCGGGAAGAGTGTGTTTAATCTGGCAGATTGCTCTTTTGATGTTGTGTCTGTGTAAGAAGAAGTGCAGGGTGTAAAAGATGGAGGAAGAAGGGTCACTGGGTTTTTGAGCGGTGTACAACTTCTCCAATGAAGGGCTTTGTGCATCCCTATGTCTGTCTGTCTGTTTGAATACATACAGCCACTATACTGTTAAGCAACCTAATTGGCCACAGTACAGGTGTTGAGTTTCACACTGACCACTAAACCACTACAATAACTATAACAGCACAGTAGGCACAATCGCACGCACAGGTGAACGGTAACAGGTCAGGTGGGCACAAAAAACAAGTGGCCACACCAAACAATACATCTGGGCATAGAGCCAACTGGGCAAAAAATACATCTGGGCATAGGGCCAACTGGGCAGGCAATACATCAGGGCATACATGAAACTGGACACACAAGACAGCTGGACACATTGCTTTGATGTGCCCCCCTTTCTGATCCCCTGCTGTGAACCGTCTGTGAGCAGTCTGCGGTCTGCCTGTTGACAGGGGCGGATTGGCACATATTTTCCCACCGGGACAATTTTGCCTTTGCCAGGCCACCCTGGGGGGGGCAGCTGGTTAACCAGTACTCCAGATGGCCAATCCGCCCCTGCCTGTTGACACCAGTTCCTGTCCTTGTCTTGTCTTGTCCTTGGTCTGTCCTTGTCCTTGGTCTGTCCTTGTCCTTGGTCTGTCCTTGTCCTTGGTCTGTCCTTGTCCTTGGTCTGTGGGCCTAATGCCAGCAGGAAGCATGAATACAGGAAAAATACCCCCTTCAGGGCAGGCATTTACATTACTCTCTCTCTCTCTCTCTCTCTCTCTCTCTCTCTCTCTCTCTCTCTCTCTCTCTCTCTCTCTCTCTCTCTCTCTCTCTCTCTGTGCTTTCTCTCCCTCTCCCTCTCCCTCTCTCTCTCTCTCCCCTCTCTCCCCCCCCCCCCTCCCTCTCTCTCTCTCTCTCTCTCTCTCTCTCTCTCTCCACTTTGCTAGAAATGTGTGTGCCTACATCTCCACTGTTGGGGGCTCTTTCTACATACAGTATATAATGTGGTGGATCAGATCAGATCAACATATGGGATTCAATTTGTGCTGGCCATATATGGAGCGTTCGAGTGTCAGATCAACATGGAATGTCAGAACAGGAAGTTCAGGAATAACAGGAGGGGAAGGATCTACATACTGTATGGAATGTCAGAACAGATCAGCTCCGTGGAGTTCCAAGTGTTTGTGGGGTCAGATAGAGTTGTTTGGCCAGCTCCATGCAGATCTAAGGGTCTCCATGGGGCAGGACAAAAATGCTAGCGTGATGTTACAAGGTGTAACTATAATAAATAGAGACTTACAGTTAATACATAATACCTACATCTATTATACAAATTATAATTTTCAATACTCTAAAATGTTTTATAATGCATTACTACATGGCTTGATTTAAGTCATTGTCATTCTGTTTATCCGTGCATGTTTGTGTTTTTAATCCACCTGCATAGACTGGAAGCACTTTGCCAACTCCTGTTGTTGTTGTTACATGTGCTATGTAAATCAAAATGACACGCACGCACGCGCACACACACGCATGCGTATTATTTGTTGTATTATTTAATCTAAAGAATCATGAATCATGTTGAAGAATGTTTGAGTTGTGTCATGTTACCACACTGCTTCCGGGTTCTGGCCAAGGACTATCTAAAAAGGACAGGACGCCAAGACATGGCTTCCTGTCCTCATGGGAGGAAACAGACATGCGCAGTGCATTCCAGGAACCATGCATGCCATTGGTCTCTTGGATGGTTTGCCAAGCGTCAAACTTCCTTGTCTGTACTGCGCATGTCTGTTTCCTCCCATGAGGACAGGAAGCCATGTCTTGGCGTCCTGCAACAGGCAAGCTTTTAAAGTGCCTGACTCTATTGAAGAGAGTTGCTATGTCCTTCCCACTGGAACAGAAAAACATTAATGGGGGGCGGCAGTGGCTCAGAGGTAGAGTTACCGGATGGTAACCACAAGGTTGCCGGTTCGATCCCGGGCTCCCGCAGAGTTAGTGTCGATGTGTCCCTGGACAAGACACTTAACCCCTAATTGCTCCTGATGTGCTAGTAGGTACCTTGCATGGTTTCCACTGCCATAAGTGTATGAATGTGTGTGAATGGGTGAATGTGATGCACAATCTATGTAAAGCGCCTTGGATAAAGGCGCTATATATATTTGTTAAAGGAGCCGTATGTAAGAATTGTAATAAAACGAATCATACAATGGCCCTGATATGTCAACAGACATTTAAAAATCATGTTCATTTCAAATACTTGTGTCACTGACAACAGTATGCAAGTCAGGATAATCCCGTTTAAAAAGTGCAGTTGCAGCCCTCAACTGATGTTGTTGTTGTCATTTTTTGTTTTGGCCGAAGCGCCACCCTCCACTTATCTCCCAATCACGAAGGCAGAAGTTTTTCGGCATCCAGGTTGCCAGCTCCGCTATAGTTACCGCAGCAGCTGCTACTAACGTGTTGATAAAGAAATGTCTAACCTTCCGAAACCTAAAAGACCTCGTTATGAATCAGACTTTTTTTTTTAAACATATTGGAGTCAATGTAAGCTTACACATCACGGCGCAGGCGACTAATACCCCAGAGTGCAGAATGCAGCCTAAACTGCGCTGCCGTGTAGAAACCAAAAACTGCAGTGCATCTTTCTCTTTGTGTGTGTGTGTGTGTGTGTGTGTGTGTGTGTGTGTGTGTGTGTGTGTGTGTGTGTGTGTGTGTGTGTGTGTGTGTGTGTTCGCGCGCGCACCCTCTTTATTAGACCACAGTGTCCACTGTTCCATATTGCACCATATCCAGGGGCCAGGGCGCATCACGCACTGGAAGGGAAAGATGTAATGTGCCAACCTATAGCTCTGTTTTGGTTTTGGAACACTGTCTGTGCATTTCTCTCAACTACTGCAAATTTACAGGAAAATAAAACGTTTTGCGCTGTCCTGCAAACACAACGGTAGGCTACAGGTGGAAACAATCTTAGCCTATTATGTGATATTGTATTGCGCATCAATCCATGGCCAAACGTAACATACCGCCTCTCATTGTGAGGCTGCGAGGAGTGCGAGCTATACGATCTGCAAACAATGAATCTTATGCCTTAATATATCATAATAAGGTAGGCAGTTTGGTAGCCTACTAGACAGTTTGTGCATAATATAGAACTACTACTAATATACGCTACAGCTTTCTCTGGCAGGGGGTCTGGAGCGACACGCGCTAGTCTCATGCTTCATTTAATTAGTATAACCCGCTGGTAACTTCCGAAGACGTTCTCATCTTGCGGGCCGCGGACCCCCAAATGGATATACACGTCATTGAAATTAAACCACGAGAAGTTGAGAACTTTACCAAGTGAGTAGTCCTGGCGTTGTGCATTTCCTCTTGAAATTGGCTGTGGTGCCTATAAACAGCGGGGAAAGCTGCTGCGCATTGGTCACTGATTGATATCTATTTGATTGATCTACTTCGGGGATTTTCAACTGGTGGTCCGGGGACCACTAGTGGTTCTTGAGAGAGTTCCCGGTGGTCCCCAGGTAAATGATGGGAAGTTGGTTAAACCAGATGAAACTCTTTGAGCTCGTAAGAATGAAACCAAATGGACCCTTGTGGGTCTATTTGGTTTCATGTTTACACTCTCAAGTCAAGAGTTAAAATATTCATAATGTGAATTAGCCCAAGCCTACACAACTAGAGAATGTTGAAGAATGGTCATAGAATGGCCTGGTATTGTGGACAAAAAAAATAAATTATCTTCAATTTTAGTGGAGCAAATGTCCTCGAGTGGTGGTCCGTGGCTCAAATGCTGAATAAAGAGTGGGCCCTGGTATGAAAATGGTTGAAAACCACTGTCTATATAGCCTATTGGCTATAGACAAAAGAGTACGGCGCCTAGTTTAGGCTAATCTGTATAGGGATTTGATCAGATAGATGATATGCCTATGGCATTTTTAATTTGGCTGAGTAGATGATCAACTGGTATTTCAGCCTTTTAGCGCCGTCGGATTAATTAATTAATAAACTCGATCGTGGGCATCTCCAGTCAAAAAACCTTTATGACGAACATTTCTATCGGCTCCTGCGTGCGTCCTTCCATGGTATGAATAAAATATATAAATGACAAGTAGGGAGGAGAGCAGTAGAAGGAGGGGAGGAGGAGAGGAAAGGCGAATTTAATCCTTTTATTCGAGTCGCATTTAGATGTGTACAGGCACCCGCGACTAAATTCGCCGGCAAATATTTCACCTTTTTTTGTTTGCTTTTTCGAGTCGTTTTGCTTTTTCGCCAATGTGTAACATCCATTACTGTGTAGGATTCATAACTTGGCATGGAAGCTCCTGCAGTCTACGTTCCTGCTTTATCCTGCAGCCTAGCTGGCAACCTCTAGTCGGGGGGAAGGGGGAGGGGACACACCGCTCAACAGTATTTTGAAAGTGATTGCAGTACCAGTTTTGGCCACAATCTTACATACGGCTCCTTTAAGGGTAAATGTCGACTAAAATGTAATGCTGTAAATAAGTGTTTAAATGAGATATTGTCTTTGGACAAGAGAAAAGCCTGGTAATTGTGGAATCAATTATGGTTGGTACGGTCCAGTGGGAGGGGCTTAGCCTATATAAGAGGGAGACCTGCCACAGCTGTGAGTCAAAGAAGGGCTGTTCAGAGGACCTAGCAGAGGCCAACCAGTCCAGCAGTGTAAATGTATAGATTGTATAGAAGCTCTAATCCTTTTGTTGGGACATTTTGAACACTAAAGGTGAATAAAAAGCTGTTGAATAAGCTCCATTTTTTGAACATTCTTGAGAACATCGACACACTACCTCACACTATAAGGCAAAGTGTGACACGCGCACACACACACACACACACACACACACACACACACACACACACACACACACACACACACACACACACACACACACACACACACACACACACACACACACACACAGAGTAGAGCAGGGGAATTCTGTCCCCTTCCATTACATTTTGCAAAATAATTGATGAAAAACAATACTTGTGATACGACACTTGGATTCTACGGTGTGCAAATAATTGCAATTCAAGCCCTTGCTAATCTCTTGAGCTGGGAATCATCATCATCACTTATTCATTTTAGCATGTTGTTTTTTGGATACATTAAACCAAAAAAGAAGTGCATGTTGTTTTGTGTATACAAAAAATAACTAAACGGGTTCAGTTCTTTTTGGTTCTTAGTCCACGAGCCACACCTTCAAAATTGGAACGTATTTTTCTGTTTATTAAATAATGTTTTGTCATTGACATAGTCAGGGGCGGATCTAGGCATAGGCATGGGGGGGGGGGGGGGGGGCAATGCCCCCCTAAATGCCCAGAGTGCCCCACCAAACATGATGGCATGCAAAACAGATATTCCAGTGCTTATATTTAAACGTATTTGAAACGCTACTACTGCTACTAACTAACTACAGCTGTGTCACCACTAAACCAACAGCATTTCATCATTGAAAACAGAAAACTCTCTGAGTCAGACCTTTAGCTTTATGCATGCTGCGTGTCTGTTGCAACTTCAACAAGAACTGACGCTATTACTGATGCTTTACTTGACTAATAAAAGTCCTGTAACTGAAAATGGTATGGGTGCGATGTCATCGCCCGTGGCGCGAAGCGACACGGCGATGAAGCCGCCCCCATACCATTTTCTCCTGCCCCCCCAATTGGGAAAGGTTACATCCAGGGGTGGATGTAACCTTTCCCAATTGGGGGGGACATAGTATTGAAATGTTGCAAATAAAAAGTGGGGGTTTTGCCTTCTGAGATCTCAGCAGCAGTACAGCCCACCATTATCAATGGCATCTCTCCAAAACGTCCAGAAGCTGTCCGATGCTACTGGGGCGAGCACAAGCCCTAATTTGTCAAAACGGCAGCGGGAGCACTGCAGGATGCGGGGAAGGATAATTTCCTCTGTAATGCCTTCAATTAACCACAGGTTGCGAACTGGAGACGCAGTTTGTGGATATGCAATGGCGTTGCGGCGAGAATGGACCAGGGAAAGGCCAGATTTAAATGGAATTCAGCATAAGAATTAACTTTCCCTTTTTTCCCTAAGTTCTTGATTTCCTTTGGGGGAAATGTTCAATGTTTTGGGGGGTTATGACCCTGAGCTCGTGTGAGAGTGTTTTATGTTTGTTTGTGTTGTAATCATCACGGTGTGTGTATGCATGCGTGTGTATGGATGCTTGTGCGTGTGTGTGTGCGTGCATGTGTTGTGTGTGCGCGTGCGTGCGTGTGTGATGAGCTGCAGGTGTGCTTGGCTTATTGAATGCAGCGAATGATTGAGTGCAGTGTATGTTGTTCCAGGGAGCTGATTGGTTCCAGGCTCCCAGCGGTGAATTTAAAGGGCCGGCTTGATCCCATAGCTCCTGCGGGCTTTCCTCTTTGCATAGCTTAAGCCAGACTGCCAGCGAAACTGTCACCCCATCTGAGATGTCTTTATAGGACGCATTGATTTCACATCACACTTAATCATCCAATCCACTCAATCAGCCAAGCACACACACCTGCAGCCCATTATTACACACACACCCATTACACACACACACACACACACACACGCACGCATGCACGCACGCACGCACGCACGCACGCACACACATACACCCCCCCCCCACCACCACACACACACACACACACTCGCATGCACACTCAAATACTGTATATATACACACGCACGCATCCACACAGAGACAACCACAAGCATCCAGCATCGGAGGCGCAGAGAAGATTAAAAACATGCAGGCATGTAATAAACAACATCATATGACCTCAGTCAGTATCGCATCACTTTCACCTTCCAGTAAACGCGCGCTAGCTGGGCCGGCAGTCTTCTAGTCTACACATCTCTCTCTCTCTCTCTCTCTCTACACATCTCTCTCCCTCTCTCTCTCTCTCAGACATGTGCCTAAATACACCCTCTGAGGGATCTTTATCAGGGGCGGATCTAGGCATGGGCACGGGAGGGCAATGCCCCCCTAAATGCCTAGAATGCCTATAGGCAGGAGCGGGTCCGCAAAATCCCACACCCTCCCACAATTAAGCACATGATGCAAAGCTCTACCAAAATATGCACATCTGAGCAGATGACGTTCTATACTGAGCTGGACAATGATCAGGTAAGCAAAGCGCATGAAAGAGCAGGCCGCGCAGGCACAGGCGCATGCCCGCACCTGTCATTCATTAGTAGCCTAATCGACTTGATAGAGGAGTTTGCTTTCCTCATTCCTTGCAACGGAATCCCTGCTTTTTGGCGGACAGCTGTTTGTCGCGGGTGGTCAATAATAAGTTCATTGCGGGAGCGGGAGGGAATGGACAGAAATCTAGCAGGAGCAGGCAGGAGTGAGATTAATAAATCAGTCCTCCGCAGAACTCTAGTGCCAATACAGACTACAGTCAGCAGTGCAGCACCACTCAGTCCACACGGTCGGTGTGATTTGTGTTTTTCAATTCAGATTTTCTTCACATTCTTGGGCTTTTATTACTTGTTACTTGTTGATCGCTTGTTAAGTGATCAGTGGGTGGTTGGCCGGCGACTGGTTTAGGAGATGACACAATGGGGGACGTAAGTAAAAGACGAAACCGTAACGGTAACTGGAAAAGTTGGGCCGCCACAAAGTCGGACCCTGAGTATAGCAGAGTTACGCTGTCGCAAACCCTGATCACTAAATGGGATCATTCCAATGGCGCCTCTCCTACATGGACTTCATTATCTTTATTTTAGATAATAATAGGATATAGCAAAAACATCAGGCAACAGCCTGATGTTCATAAATCCCATAATTTAGCACAGCATACACATTAACAACCCATGATGATGATTATATGTACATTGTGTTATTTTAGAATGTTTTAGACAGCCTAGACAGAGACTTTAGTTGTCACTGTGCAATGCTTTAAAACAGATGTTTACATAGCTTTTATTTGCATCGCCATCACTGAAAACAATGTATTTCATACTCCAGTTTGCCCCTCTTTCAGGCTGAAACAGCAATCCCGCACTCAGTTTTCTCCTCAATGTCGCAACATTTCGTCGCTGATCCGACTTTTATTTGGGCTGACATTTCCAGTATTCACCGTAACCCCCCTCTCCTTCTCTCACTCTCTCTCTCTTTTATCTAATTTTTATACGTTGTATATGCAATCGTAACCCTAACCAAAGTCTGACCCAAGATCCAAGTCAGATGTAGGCTGTACACATCCTATACACATGTTTCTTACTACACGCATTCTGAATTTCCATAGATTCTTTTTTATATTGCAAACAAAAACAAAAACAAAAAAAAAACATGCAAGGCACCTGCCTAACAAGAGCAATTAGGGGCTCAGTGTCTTGCTCAAGGACACTATCACATGAACTTTAATCGAACTGGGAACTTTGTGGTCACCAAACGGTCGCTCTACCAGACACTGTACCCCTGAGTCATCACATGGTTATGATCAGAGGTCCGATACTCCGCAAACATACTGAAACATTTTGTTGACAATATTGTCACAGAAACAGATTTAGCTCATTGACGGTCTAGTCCAGGGGTGCCCACACTTTCTTAACTTGAGAGCTACTTTCAAAATGACCGACTCGACAAGATCTACACATCCAAAATGTGATTGTTCCATTACTGAAAATCAATTTCAAGCCCCCCCTAGAAAGTTTGAGCTTTGAAATAGTGGTGATGGTGTTACTTACTGTTATAGTGTTTAAGAATAATGCACTTATAATGAAAAATAGATGGGGAGAATTGGAAGGTTTTCCTGTATATGCTACTACTGACGTTTGAAAACAGTTTTTGAGGTTTGAGTTGACAGTTTTTGATCTTAAGTTTAGTTTCTTGCACCCAAAACTAAGAACTTTCAAGTTTTTGTCCGCACACTTGGGAAAGAGAACGGGCAAAACCTTGGTCAAAATAACAATTATTCTCCATTTTTTAATTGTCTGGACCCTTGAAAATTATGTAATTCAGATGTCACAATCTACCATTTGAGCACCCCTGGTCTAGTCCATGTCTAACACTTGCAGTGCAAGGGTTAGACATGCAATTAAGAATAAATGTATGCTTTGGAAAATTAACTGTAAGCTTGGATCTCCCTGACCGCATGAAAGAGATTAAGTGTCAATAAATGTTCAGAGTTGGGCTTGACTAAATAGAACGTTACTGTGTTGTAATATTGCATCTGAATGTTCTCACGGCACAAACTGTTATGATGTCATAATCTTTCCGAATATGGTGTCTTCTTTGATGTCTTCTTTCAGAATTTGACAGAATATGACTCATATCCTATGCCTGGCAGAATGCATCCACTCAAAGTGAGTGGAGGACTGCATTACGGTCATACAGAACATTTATTGATGTCAACAGCATCTGAATCTATTAACCGAGTGTGTTTGTCTGCAAGAGTAGAGCAGGGGCGGATCTAGGCATGGGGGCAATGCCCCCCAAATGCCCTGACTGCCCCACCAAACATAATGGCATGCAAACAAACCCAAATGAAACCCCAAAGATATTTTGCATTAAAGTGCTTATTATTTAAAATGATTTGAAACACTACTGCTGCTACTAACTAACTACAGCTGTGGCACCACTAAACCAACAGCATTTCATCATTGAAAACAGAAAACTCTCTGAATCAGACCTTTAGCTTTATGCATGCTGCATGTCTGTTGTAACTTCAACAACAAATGATGTTATTATCGATGCTTAATTGTCTAATAAAAGTCCTGAAACCAGAAATGGTATGGGTGCGACTTCATCGCCGGTGGCGCGAAGTGACACGGGCGATGAAGTCGCCCCTATATCATTTTCTCCTGCCCCCCCAATTGGGAAATGTTACATCCACCACTGGAGTAGAGTGGATTATTTGCTTCAACAAAGGGAGTTGATTGAACTGAATGCCGATCCCATTTCCATGTCACTCACTATGGGGATGTGCTCAAAGTTCCCTACTCCTCCGATGTTGACGGATTTGCAAAGCGCCCACAACGTTTGGGTGCTGTCAACAATTGCGATTGAGAATTGGCAATAGCAGTACGTGTCTTCTTCACTTTTTTTTTTTAAAATGTCCTACGCTATTGCAGTTTTTGTTTTGCAGGTTATAGGGTACATTTCACACACACTTTCCTTTGTACAAGTGTACAGAGGAAAGTGTGTACAGTAGTATGTGAAATGTACTGTACCCTTAGCTAACAGACACATGCTTAGCCTTAATCAGAAAACACACATACGGTACAAGAATCTGCATGCCCATGCGGTGCCCATACACATGCAATGCTTAGAGACATGTACAAACACACATACATGTGCATATACACGGCATACACGCACACACACACACACACACACACACACACACACACACACACACACACACACACACACACACACACACACACACATACACGCACGCACACGCACACACACACACACACACACACACACACGTGTGTGTTTGCATAGGCGTGTGTGTGAGAGAGGCGTAGCTCATCAGTGCTGAATGAAAAGAACAAAGATCCATAATGAAATTCCAAAAACTTGCATGGGCGGCGCTAGAAAGGCATGGCCAATAACAACCGTTCCAAGCTCTCATGAACAATATGGAAGTCAAATCAAACCCTTCTTTATGCAACATGTGCACAATGCCAGCCAGCAAATCAGAACCAACAATAGACACCGGTCACAAGGACTTACCTCGTCCGGCGCCATGTCATTATTCCGACCTCCCATTGTTCCGAAACTACGAAACTCAACCTAACCTCACAGACCGCCCGGTCTGTGAGGTGGTTGAGCGTCAGGGGTTTAGGCTTAGGGTTACGGTTGGAGAAGGGAAGGGTTTTGCTACAAACATGCCTACACCCTTCTCTAACCCTCATCCTCACCATAACCGCATCAAGCACGACGCAGCTGATAGTGGATTTCCAGCGCATGTTCGGACTAATGGCAGTTCTGATCTGTGGGACTTCGGTACTTAGATCAGTTTTTCTAATTTCCAATAGTATACATCCACAAATGTTATGGTGGGGGGGGGGCACCATAACATTTGTGGATGTATACTATTGGAAATTGGAGCAGAAGTTTGTCACTGGATTGGTCCAGTGGTTTGCAAGATAAGCACCAGACTCGTACACGCAGACACACAGACACGCAGACCCCCCCCCCTTCCCCCACACACACACCCACACACCCACACACACAGACACACACACACACACACACACACAGGGGTGAAACATTGTCCCCACCCCCAGGCGGGCTGCAGCAGCGTGTTGGAGATAAGGCGCTCCATGCGTGTGATTACACATCTGTTGTGCATCCAGCTAATCGATGCAGATGGTTATACAACAGGAAATCAGCCATCCCAACACTCATGACAACTTATTTCATCTGCACTCCTTGGATTCCTGAAGTTATGTGTGGTAATAAAGTAACTTAACTGAGTCAATACTTAAGGCATGGCAACTAAGCAGCTTGATGTACAGTATGTTGTTGCTGCACAGCTCCGGAATCAAACACGAGCAGATGGAGGTTGTCATGATATTGTTTTCATTTGAGTGTGTGGTTGATTTAGACTGCATGGACATAATCAAACTATAAATGCACCAAGTCTCTGTGTGTGTGTGTGTGTGTGTGTGTGTGTGTGTGTGTGTGTGTGTGTGTGTGTGTGTGTGTGTGTGTGTGTGTGTGTGTGTGTACACGTGTCCACATAACTGGAGCACCGCTCACCCTGTCGGCTTCAAATTCGACACACGTGTTCCACTGCCCCACCGGGACTGCAGTGGAGAGTATAGAGTCGGTCAGACCGCTATGATAAATAAAGAGGATAGTGCACGGGGGCGTGGTGCAGGCTGGTGCCGGAGGTTTGCACATGCTCAGTGTAAGCAGGAACTGCTATGATGGAGGCGCTAGAGTTACTGACCCTGAACTGAAATAATAAAAAAGAATATAAAAAGAGAATACTATAATGCTCCATTCTTTAGTTTAAATATTATGTCAATTTAACTACTGTGTAGAGGAAAAAGGCTGTTCATAACAGACTGAAAGACCAAGGGCAAGTAGCCTACATTTACTGAAAGGAAATGTTTTGTAAATTGTTCCTTTTTAGATTTTCCCTGTTCGTGATGCTTGCTTTAAATACAGAAAGTACATGTGTCAACTTTTATTTTTGTGAAATGACAAAGAAACATGGAACTGTTCATTCAAACAGTGGATGGATGATATAAAATGTTTGAAAAGGGAAGAGTGATGCTGTTTAATTCACTAACTACTCTGGATCTCGTTATTTACACCACAAGTTATGGGATTTCTATCTAGCGCCTCTGCTGGAACATTCCATCATAGCAGTTCCTGTTTACACTGAGCATGTGCAAACCTCCGGCCCCAGCCTGCGCCACGCCCCTGTGCACTATCTTCTTTATTAATCATAGTCAGACCCGCGGGTTGTCCAGAACCGCTACAAAAGACCTCTGTCGGGGCTCTGGCCAGGCCCATGTACTGAATGTAACGTGAATGCCAGCCCAGCCAGACCTTTCGGTATAAGACCTGTCGCTATGCCAGGAACATGACAGCACACAAGCGCTTGAACAGACTCCATTCTTTGTTGAGGTGGCGTGTTGATAATGATATATTATCAACACGCCACGCCAAGATAAGTGAAAGGGCATTATTTCCTAATTGTGTAGTGCAGGGGTTTTCAACCAGTGGTCCGGGGACCACCAGTGGTCCGGGGACCACCAGTGGTCCTTGAGAGGGTTCCAGGTGGTCCCCAGGCTAAATGATGGCAAGTTGGTTAACCAGATGTAACTTGCGTAAAAATGAAACCAAATGGACCCGACACTCTCAAGAGTTAAAATATTCATCAGCTGAATTAGCCCAAGTCTACACAACTAGAGAATGTAGAAGATTAATGGTCATTTTGATCTGTATGTTTGACTGTTTTCTTTCCCAAATCCATCCTGGAATCGTGGACAAAAACAAAAGTTTTGGGGTCTGTCGGGATAAAATGTCATCAAATGGTGCTCCATGGCTCAAATACTGAATAAATAGTGGGCCCTGGTATGAAAAAGGTTGAAAACCACTGGTGTAGTGTATGCACTGTGCATATTTAAGATTATAGAGAAGAGCCTTTGTGAAGATTGTCACGTGAGTGTTGCAACAACAATTTCCAAATTGGTTATTTGGTTAAAACTTCTCTAGAGTGAGTCCAACATAATTGCCTTGCTCTCCTGTTATTAGTTAACAACTGGCAGCTAGCAGCGCTCTGAAATAAGTGGAAATGGGATAGGCTACGTGTTTCTTTTTTGAGATGCCAGAGCATACAGTTGAGCAGCATGCAGTCATTTAACGGGAAGAAATGCAAGTTGGAAAATGTAGAAGAGTAATGTTCATTTTGATCTGTATGTTTGACTGTTAACCAACAATTAACAATTTCCCAAAAGCATCCTGGAATTGTGGACCAAAAAGCAAAAATAAATCTTTAGTTTTGGGGTCTGTGGGGCTAAAATGCCATCAAATGGTGGTCTGTCTGTGGCTCAAAATTCTGAATGAATAGTGGGCCCTGGTATCAAAAAGGTTGAAAACCAGTGCTTTTAATCATAGCGTGATTCCACTGCCCCCTATGGGTGGTGGCCCACGACCCGTAGATGGCCGTGGATGTTTGTGTTTGTGTGTGTGTGTGTGTGCGCGCGCGTGCATTAGTCACCTGTGTCGATGATACCAGGGTTGGAGTGAAACCAGGTCGGTAGGACAAGTCCACTGAACGTAGAAAAACCCAGGATGAGGAGGTTTCGGGATGAATTGAGATCCACATACTGAAACACAGAGAGAGGAAGAGAGTGTGAACTTGGATAATTATACCTGGTTGTAGCTTAGCACCTTCACCTCACTATATGCTGTTACAGTTGCACTTTACTGCTCTAGTCTGTTGCACTACGTCCCTTACTGTTTCTTCTACTGTTTATTTATATTTGTCCTTTTTCTTAATGCACTGTCTATTATTGCACTTATTGCACTGGGGAACAATGGAAACGTTATTTCATCCCTGTATATGTCCTGACATACACTGGAGTGACAAATAAAGAACCTTGAAAAATGAAGAGAGAGAACGGTGTGAAAATGAGTAATGAAACAGCAAGAATACAGTCTGTATTGTACCCGAAAGATTGTTCACAAATTAGTTTATTATATTTCCGTTTGAACTATGGCATTCTGAACTCGTTAATTTCTGGTGTGCCTGGATTTCACTTTTGTCACGTTCAATTTAAAGAGTTTCAAGAGTGAGCCTTCCAGGCGAAATCCCTGACGCTAAAACACACCTTAATCAATCCTTAATATGTGTGCAAAACCCACCAGTAAGTCCTTACTCAACACACATAATCTCTCTCAGACGTCACTCGCATACAAAGGCTTGCTTTTGATCCTTCCAGCAGCATGCATGCAGCAGAAGCAGCAACAGGAATATGTCCTGACCCAAACACTCATACACTCATGGCAACTAAAAAACACGGTGATGCAGCCTTTTGCTTCTATGGACCGACGGCGTGGAACAAACTCCCATTATACATTCGACAGGCAGCCTCTATAGACATTTTTAAAGCACAGCTCAAGACGTACTTCTATGCACTTGCTTTTAACTGATTCTCTGTGATTTTATATTTTATGATTTTATATTTTATGCCTTATTTCAGGTCCTCACTGTACTGCTTCTTTGATGTATTTTAATGATCTCTTTAATTCATTGCCACTATTTTTTGTCTTCTTCTCTATTGCAATGTAAAGCACTTTGAGCTGCATTTTATGTCATGAAAGGTGCTATACAAGTATAGGTTATTAAAAGATTATCATAGGAAACGTGTTGGTGTTGTTGTTTGATTCAACATAATGTGCTAGGTTCCAGTAGTTAATAATAGTCAGCTGCCTATTTCTTCGCTATATAAACTGCCAAACTCCTCTCTCTCTGAAGTGCAGCGATGTCTGGTTTATTCTTCGCTGTACGTGTTCCATGCTGAGAATATACCAGATCTACAAGCTCACAATGCATCGTGTCTGTGATGCATTGTGAGCTTGTAGATCAGCTATTTTCAGCACACAGCGATAGGCAGGCTGTGAGAACTGAAATGAGAGCCTTCACAATAAAGGCATCGCAAACAAAAGCCTTTACAAATTGACCCATGATAAAGAGGAAAAGTCTGTGGTTGTACAGTATGTGGAGATATATATCAGAGAGAGAGAGAGAGAGAGAGAGAGAGAGAGAGAGAGAGAGAGAGAGAGAGAGAGAGAGAGAGAGAGAGAGAGAGAGAGAGAGGGAGAGGGAGAGAGAGAGAATAGTTTAAAATATTTTAGTTTTTTTTTTATTTAATTCATGAACTGTGAACTGAACTAGTTAATAACTAGTGAACGTCCCCAACACTGAACACAGGTATGTGAATGTGTGAGTAAGTGAGAATAGAGATCCAGTGAGTCACTAGGTTGAGTGAAAGGTTGAACTTGACAGTGATAGAACACATGGCTTACTGTATCGCTTTTCTTTGAGTGGATGGGATTAAAATGTAGGGCATGAGCAAATAAAGATAAACCAAACGTATTTGACTGAATATGCACTGTACGTGAAAAGTGAAGTGAAGATATTTTTTTTTATTCAATGCATGTTTTTCTTAATTACGATCATGAGTGGTGATCAAGAAGTCACCACTCACTTCACACAAGTGTGATTTTATTTATGACCTGGTGACCTACAGTTAGTCAGTTAGTTAATGGGAAGTCAGACATCAAAACCTTCCACAGAAAATTGAGTTAGAATCTCAGGGAAAGTGTAATCAGACCTGCCTGAGTCGGGAAAAGTTGCATTGCGTGAGTTCAATACCGAAGGATAAGAGAACGGAATAAAGGCAACCATTGGAAACTAATAGGTAGTCAGTGATCAGTCTATTTTTAGCTCTGGACCACTTGTAGTGTATCTCAGTAAAAATAATTTAATTCACCTCATATTCACAAATTAAATCAAGCCCTTAAAAGCCATTATTTAATTTCAAGCTTTTCCTCCCAACCATCACATATACAGTATATAAATAGCCCATATATCCCGCCCCTCCCAACACAACAGTGCTCCCTAGGTTGATCGATTCTTCATAGTCAGGGTGGTGGTGGTCCCTGGATCATAATCAGTTGAATGGACAAGGAAGGTGATTGTTACTGTAGGGCCTGCAGTTGCAAGAACATAATATAGGACACATTTTGCCTTTATAAAAGGGGAGACAAGATTCAAGTAGTCAGACCTGTTCAATACCGTATTAAAAAAATAAAATGGAATATACGGTACATGGTACTTTGCTCTCAAAGGGCACCTACAGATGGCTGCAATTCGAAACTGGCCTCTGTAAAACAAAATTGTATATACAATCCCCCCCACCCACCCACCCCTCTCCTCTTTGTACAGTTCTCATTTCCCTTTCTGTCTCCCAGGGGTGGACTGGGAGCTCAAAACGTACCGGGCAATTTTGTCTCAGAGCGGCCCTCAGAATCTTTGTGGGGGCTCCGGGGCCTGAGCCCCCATGAGAATTTAAGACATAAGGGGCTCTGGGGCTCGGGCTAACTAAAATTAGTTAGTTAGTTTTAGTTAACTATAAAAACCCTGCAATAGGCAGTCTCATTTGAAGAGGACAGAGGGCCGCCAGCACTGATTCGTGGGCCGGTTTTGTGCAGATTTTTTTTTTTTAAATTAAAACACGACATTAACGGCCCCCGGGGGGGGTCGGCCCACCGGGAAAATGCCCTGTATGCCAGACTGTCAGTCCACCCCTGCTGTCTCCACTATGATTTTACCTCTATGATTTGCTGCTTCTGACTTTACTGAAGTAGTTGTTTTGTATGTATTTGAATGCCTTAAAATGAACAAGCTGGCCACTATTGTAAACAAGTGTATGCTTAACTAGTGTGTCCAATCAGCTTTTTCAGATGTGATGTAGTTGTACTTGAATTGTACTGTAATTCTCCAAGCTGTTATCAGTTTTGTAGCAGTGTGTACTTGACTTCTACTGTAACTCTCATCTCTGTTGATAAAAATGCATTCATTCATTCACTTTAATTTTAAAATGATGGCATCTTAAGCACTAGACTCTAGTCTACTCTACAGTAGGTGAATAACTGACGAACATGAGCAACCTTACTAATAGTCCCGTGGTTGTTGAACCTTTTAACGGCAGGGACCAACCACAATTAATGCTGCAAGCAGCGATTTACGGGCCCTCGATCGTGCAAGTTTCGGGCAAATATCGGAAAAGAGGATGCGGCTAAGTCACAAGGAGCCAAAACATAGTCCAATGACACCACCATTATGTCTCTATGACATTGCATTGAGGAGTTATGGCAGGAAATAGTATCGACCAATCAGAAGAGGGGGCGGGGCTAAGTTACACCAATCAACGTCAGGGACGCGTCAGGGACTCATTACTAGTCCAATGATGTCACCCATATGTCTCTATGACATAGCATTGTGGAGTTATGGCAGGAAATAGTATCGACCAATCAGAGGAGGGGGCGGGGCTAAGTTACACCAATCAACGTCAGGGACGCGTCAGGGACTCATTAAGCAGTCCAATGCTACCACCCATATGTCTCTATGACATAGCATTGAGGAGTTATGGCAGGAAATAGTATCGACCAATCAGGTGCAAGTACAGGGGGCGGGGCCCCTCTTCTGATTGGTCGATACCAATCAGGGCGTCAGGGACTCATTACCGGGTCCCATGATGCCAGCCATATGTCTCTATGACATAGCATTGAGGAGTTATGGCAGAAAATAGTATCGACCAATCAGGTGCAAGTACAGGGGGCGGGGCCCCTCTTCTGATTGGTCGATACCAATACGAATGTCAGGGACTGATTACCGGGTCCCATGATGCCAGCCATATGTCTCTATGACATAGCATTGAGGAGTTATGGCAGGAAATAGTATCGACCAATCAGGTGCAAGTACAGGGGGCGGGGCCCCTCTTCTGATTGGTCGATACCAATCAGGGCGTCAGGGACTCATTACCGGGTCCCATGATGCCAGCCATATGTCTCTATGACATAGCATTGAGGAGTTATGGCAGAAAATAGTATCGACCAATCAGGTGCAAGTACAGGGGGCGGGGCCCCTCTTCTGATTGGTCGATACCAATACGAATGTCAGGGACTGATTACCGGGTCCCATGATGCCAGCCATATGTCTCTATGACATAGCATTGAGGAGTTATGGCAGAAAATAGTATCGACCAATCAGGTGCAAGTACCACTTCCTGTTTGGCGGCGAAGTTTGGCGCTCCGCCACGGTGGCGCCGTTTTACGAAAACTCACGATTTTAATAACTTTTCATCGTCAACGTCTTTTCTGCTTGCCAAGTGATTTTTTTTCCGAACGGACCCCCCTGCTCCGACGAGTTCGCCAAAATGCGACATGTGGAAATGGCCTAAATTGCACCAAAACGCAGCCTTTATTTTGAAATAACCGACTTCCTGTTCGGTTTCGGACGCGGCACCAAGAGACTTTTTTTTAAGTTGCGACATGATACAGGTGCGTGCCGATTTTCGTGGATGTACGTCAAACCGTATGGTGGGGCTTGAGGCACGAAGTTTTCTAGGGGGCGCTGTTGCACAATTAGGCCACGCCCACTTTTAACAATTTTAAAATACGTAATTTTTCGCCACTAGGAACGTGCATGCCAATTTTCGCAACTTTTCGTGTACATTATGCGGCCGAAAAACGCGATTTATTTCGGGGAATAAGAAGAAAGAATAATAATAATCCTTACGGTTTCAATAGGGCTTCGCACATGCGTTGCAGTGCTCGGGCCCAACCACAATTAGTATGCATTTTACCACAAAAACCAACAGCTGAAAATATTTGGTTCCAGGGAAAACCATCTCCACTTTGAGAACCTGCACTTCTACAATTAACATGGCTGCTTCTTTTCTATGAGATCTATTTTGGAGGAGTATTTGCTTTCTTCACAGTGAAGTACAGTATATAGACAAGGCAATGAGGACAGACAGAGAGGGGGATTGAAGGACACATCCCAGGCCTCCATCCATGTGGTCGGCATAATCTCTTTTCAGCCGTCACATGTTTTCAATCCGGTGGCTCACTCACTTACAGTATATGTTGTCTAATGCCATTATCAAATGCCATCATGTATGCACCACCATGTCCTGCTCCTGCACTACACACCATACATGGGCCATACAACTGAACTGGCAGGCCAAAACCTGCTTTAATGGATAAAACTGCAGTCTATATTAGTATCTTAATAACAATACTAATATAGACTGTAATAACATTAACATACAGTAAGTCGGCCAGTCCTCTGCATCAGCCCTGCGTCAAAAACATACTTGTATTGTGCTATAGTTATACACTACAACTGCAGTTATAAAGAACTACCAATAAATACTCAAAATTACAAAAATGCTGCATAACATTCTCTCATAAAGATTCTCGTGAAACTCAAAATTACAAAAATGCTGACTTCCTTCTTTCTGGCCATACCTGCAGGTTGGATATCCCCACTGCTGCGATCATCCCGAACATGACCAGGAACATGCCACCGATGACAGGGTCTGGGATGGTGATGAAGACCGCTCCGAACTTTCCGAAGACCCCCAGGACGATCATCAACAAGCCTGTTGTCTGGAGAACCAATCTGCTGCCAACCTGGTACCCAACAACAACAACAACAACAACAAATAACAACATTGACCTCATTTATCTCAAATACAGCCTGATGTAAGGAGAGGAGGAAAAAAAAGTAAATAGTGAAGTGAAAAGTGAATTGTAACTTGGCAACGTTAGTTTTGTTGATTTATACATCATAAATCCTGCTGCTAATGGTTTTGAAGAAGAGCTTGATAGTGATAAAGGAGATAAGTGTTGAGGAATGCATAATATACAAATTTTGGTCTGAGCTGGGCCAAAAAATCTATGCTAATCAGTAGGGCCGGGTTAGGCTTCATGAAAAAATAATATACTGAACATTGAATTGTTTTCAGATTACTTTCCATTGTACAGGGACAACTGGCAAAGATGCTGCTTGTCTTGATTCTTAGGGTTGAAATTTTAGCTATGTGGAATAAACCTTAAAAAAAAAGTTATTTTCTGTCTATTTCTGTGTATTTATCTATTATGAAGATGGTCCTGACTGGTGTTTCACTTTTACTCTGTGGAGAGTTCTCAAATTCTACCTAAACACGAGAGTTTAGGGTGAGATCTGATCGGGCCTAAAACCTATTCCATTTAAATCGGGCTGGGGCTCTGGGCCTGATCAGTTTGGCGCCTTGGATAAAGGCACTATATAAATGCACCATTTACCATGGGGTAACATGGGGTTTTCACTCTCATGTTTACACTCTCAAGAGTTATGATATTCACCATCTAAATTAGCACCACTTAATTAATAAGTCATAAGTCATGTTCATTTTGTTTGCGAAAATCAATCCTGGAATTGTGAACAAAAGAAATCTTTAGTTTTGGGGTCTGTGGGGTGAAGATGTTGTTAAATTGTGAAAAAGTTGAAAACCACTGCTCTAACAGGAAGCACCTGACTATAAGCCGGGTGCGGCTTACAGTCAGGTGCGGCTTATACAAGAAAAAAAAAATCAGTATTTTGCCCCAAATTTAGCTGGTGCGGCTTATATTCAGGTGCGGCTTATAATCCAAAAATTAAATGAGTTGAAGGCGATACCTTTGTGATGCCCAGTGCTGCGATGTTCTGGCTGTAGGAGGTGGTGCCGTTCCCGGTGCCCCACAGGGCTGCTAGGATGCAGCCCAGGCCCTCCACCGCGATGCCTCTGTTAATGGCGTGAGTGGGCGGGGGCGGGGCGCCGGACAGGCGGGCACAGGCGTAGTAGTCCCCGATGGATTCCATGGTGGAGGCCAACACCCCCGCCATCATGCCCAGGACGGAGCTCACGCTCACAGTGGGAATCCCCCACTGACCTGCAGGGAAGGCAAGAGGGGTTGTGAGTAGTGCAAAAGCATTGCTCTACGTTTTAGCGGCGGGGGGGCGGCGGGCGATGATAAAGCGCCCAACATCCATTATTTCTCTATGGGAGCCGCCGATTCGGGCGACAGCAGCAGAACGGGCAATGACGGCCAACGTTTGCCCGGGGATGACCAATCAGAGCCAAGTGCTGCTTTTTTTTTTTGCCCTCGACCCGAAACCATTCGGCACAGTTTGGTTCATAAGTTCCGCCCCGCTTTCTCCTCCATCATACTATTTTTTTCAGTGAACCACAGCACCATCGTTTACGGTACTCACTTTGCATGCCATTCTAAGTGAGAATTTACGGTAATGACCGTCGGCGTCGCTCATATCGGCCGACGTTACTTGTCCATCGTCCGTTAAAACGCACTGTTAGAGTTTAACCTTATCGCTAAAACTGTGTGAGGCAGGCTCTAGGCCGACGCCAGATAGGCGTGTGTACCGGTATGTATGCATCTACTAGTTATGCATATAAACGAGCCCACACTTACCAAGCCGGTTGTTAGGCACATGCTATTGTTTGCCTCATATCCCATATCGCCCGCCTCCACTACATTGGGATCCATTCAAAACAAAAACTTCCCATGCTGTCTTCTCTAAATAATCCATTATTTTGTGAAAAGCACCATACATTTGATCCTTATAGTGATTTTTGACTGCATTGTGGGCAAAATTCCGCTGATTGATACAAGAGCACACAAGTCAACTCCTAGAGCAGCCATGTTTACTTAGTTTTTCACACTGAGTGGAAAAACACCGGAAGTTTCTGAATGTATTTTCAATCATGGCTCTGTGCAGTACCTCATATGACCAACACAACGTCACATCGCGTTTTGGCAACAATAATCCTTCGGGCCATGTTTGCACTGTGACATAAAAATGCATCATTCATTATCAATGGCAATGAATGTTGCAGTTAGGACGTTTATGTTTACATGCACACTACAAGCTGCCGCTGGACACAGATGTGGGTAGCTGTAGTGCCACTCAAAAAATTGGCAGCACACCAAGGACACTGTTGACACTTTTCGATGGCGAGAACAAAGCAGCACGTGTGGGTGGTGCCGTGGCATGTAACACATGTCACGGGTGCTGGATTTGTTTCTACACACAGATATACTTCTCTGAACCTAATTACTACTCAGCCCAGGGGGGTAGTACTATATACTGTACTAACCATTACTTAGTGGGCCACAGGGGCGGATGTAACATTTCCCAATTGGGGGGGGCAGGAGAAAATGGCATGGGGGCGACTTCATCGCACCCAGTCACACCCATACCATTTAAGACTTTTATTAGTCAAGTAAAGCATCAATAATAACATCAGTTGTTGTTGAAGTTGCACCAGACACGCAGCAGTAGTAGTGTTTCAAATCATTTTAAATATAAGCACTTTCATTTGAAATATCTTGGGTTGTTTGGATTGTCATGTTTGGTGGGGCAGTCTGGGCATTTAGGGGGGCATTGCCCCCACATGCCCATGCCTAGATCCGCCCCTGGTGGGCCATCTGGGCTCCTCTAGCGTATCGTGACAGTAATTACACAGGACAGTGTCTTCTCTGGCTCATTGCCATTGGATGTATGGATTTTGATGTGCAAGAGAGCAGCAATAATCCACTCACAATGCCAAGTTTGACAGTTATGTCTAAACATATTTCGTGACCTTTTCAAGTGGGTTGGGCACAGAGGTGGTGAGAAGAACCCTTTCAATTTCACCCACACACAAAAGAACCAAAGCACATATTTACACCACACCTCCACTGTTTGAATCACGAAAGTCAAAAACTAAAAACAAAAAAACAATTAATTTCTTTCATCTGTCCCTGAGGAGTTCATCCATAGAGAGGACTAGCAATTACTCTAGCCTCAACGACCTTAACTTATGTAATTTTAGATAGCATTTTATGTGGACATAGCACTAGTCAACCCAGAGCTGAGGGGCCACATGCGGCCCCTGCATACTGTATTTACTATACCAATTAAAAATATAATTTGTTATTTCCATTGATGTGAACAGGATAGGTATTGTATTGTTTGTTCAAAGGAGAGTGATATGGCCTGATGTCCGCTGTGTATTCACCCGTGATAATCTGTTTTCTTCACATTTTGTGAACAGCCTCATTTTCGAATGTCATACTTGGGATACATCACTGAGGGTACCACCCAGGTGCATCCACACCATGTACAGTATTTTTGTTCTTCAACCTGTTCATAAACAAGTTGGAACCTGTAAAAAAAACTAACACTACTGCAAAATATCAAAAACCACAGCCATTAGGGCTTAATTATATAAACACCGTACTGACAGAAGAGGGTTTAGGTGTAGGTAGTGATAGCGTGGCATTCAAGTGAAAGTAAAGTCTACAGTAAACATAAGTTGTTAGAACCTGAAACCGATCTGGGTGTGTGTATATTAATGCTTGTGCAGGTGTGTGTGCGCGCATGTGTGTGTGCGTGCGTGTCTCTGTGTGTGTGTGTGTGTGTGTGTGTGTGTGTGTGTGTGTGTGTGTGTGTGTGTGTGTGTGTGTGTGTGTGTGTGTGTGTGTGTGTGTGCATGCGTGTGCCTGTCATCGTCTTTTATAGGGCTTGGTTTGGACAAGAATTAACTGCCAGCTAACTTGCATACAGCCGATAACACGTGTGGCGGTACGGGAAAACTGTTGTCAGGTTTTATATGCATTTATGAAGAGATTTCAGGGAGATTTTTTTGTTCAAAGATCTGCTATACAGATCAACAACTGGGCCCTTGAATTTTTTTATTGACAGGTTGCTGACAAGATCACTGGCAAGAAACCCTGGTCCAAAGCTGAAACATCTGAAGATCTTTAACATTAAGCCCAATGTCAGCCACAGATAATCGTCCGCTCCACTCCATTACGGAGACGTCACACACCTTGGTTTGGAGGTTTGACAAGAAGGAACGGTCAGCTAGCATACATACAGATAAGATAACAGGTGGAATGGGACTAGGAAAAGAAACCTCATCCTGAACCTGAACCTCATGACCTAAGAAACGCCTTGTATAAACCTTAACTTCATGCACAGATCTTAAGTCCAAAGCTCTAGCATTCCTTATGCTATACGAAAGGATCACACACCTTGAGGAGGAACGCACATGTCAATAAATTCACTGTTCAGGCATGATTATGTGGCTCCAATCGTCGTCAACAGTAGCGTTGGGAAAACGGGATCAAATTGGAAGCTACGCTAATTAACTTTGTTAATGTTAAAGGGATATTACACTTTCAAAAAAACATTTTGGTCATTCAGTCTCATGTGAACACACCAGACAATTTATAAGTTACTCCATTCACTATTTAGATATTTGATGTTCATTTTATTGCCCGAATGTCCTTCCTATACAAACCCATTATAACTTAAAACTCAATTTTAACCATCACTATTACCATTATTTGAAAACAACCCATCGTTTTCTGGTGACAGATATTGTCCTCCTAATACGTGAGAGGGCTGTGGAATTTCATTTACAGTTTTCATTTATTTTGAATATATTGTTTTGGAAAATGAATAAAACAAAAACAGACACCCAAATGAATAAAACAATATTTTAAAATAAATGAAAACAGTAAATGAAATTCCACGGCCCTCTCACGTATTAGGAGGACAATATCAGTCACCAGAAAAAAGATTGGTTGTTAAAGATTGGTTGTTTTTGAATAATCTGTCATGGTTAAAATGGAGTTTTAAGTTATAGTGGGTTTGTATAGGAAGGAGGCGGATACGCTAAAATGAACCATCAAATATCTAAATACTGAATGGAGTAACTTATAAACTGCCTAGTGCGTTCACATGAGACTGAGTAGACCATAAAATGACCAAAAGTTTTTTTTTGAAAGTGTAATATCATTTTAATTAACAAAGTTAACTTTTACTTGAATGCCACACTATCACTACGTTCCCACAAACAATAGGGTTTATATTATTAAACAATACTAGCTGAGGTTTTAGCAGCATAGCAGACAACTGCAGCGGCTTGGTGCACTCCTACAACCTACGCAATGTTGTTGCATCTGACCCTTGGTGTCAATGTGTTGCTCTAACTCAGGGGTGCCCACACTTTTTTGACTTGAGAGCTACTTTAGAAATGACCGGCTCAACAAGATCTACACATCAAAAATGTGATTATTCCACTAGTGAAAATCCATTTCAAGGCCCCCTAGAAAGTTTGAGCTTTGAAATAGTGGTGATGGTGTTACTTTAATAATGCACTTAAAATGAAAAATAGAGGGAGAGAATTGGAAGGTTTTCTTGTATATGCTACTACGGTACTGACATTTGAAAACAAAGTATTTGGGGATTGAGTTGACAGTTTGTGATGTTGAGTTTTGTCTCTTGCACCCAAAACTAAGAACTTTCACGCTTTTGTCCACAACTATTGGGAAAGAGAACTGGCAAAACATTGGCCAAAATAGCAATTATTCTCCATTTTCTAATTGCGTGGACTCTTGAGAAAGTAACTCTTGAGAGCGTAAAATTAAAACAAATGGACCCATAAGGGTCCATTTGGTTTTGTTTTAACGCTCTCAAGAGTTACAGATCTATGGGGACTGTCGTGATCTACCTGCACGGTCTGTGTGATCTACTGGTAGATCATGATCTACCTTTTGGGCACCCCTGCTCTATCTGCATACTTGTGTGACATCAAATACTTGGTGTAATGACAATAAATTTCCATTCCATTTATGAACATGTGGAGAACACAAGTACATCACATGGATGCACCTGGGGCGTATCCTTGGTGATGTACCCAAGGTCATGAGGGTTTTGGTTCTCACTAACATCATACCGTTCAGGTGACCCGGCCGGGGTGACATCAAGTTACATCTTTGTCAAGTTCGACCCTTGCCATTGCAAGTAATAGGGCATGATGTCTTAAAGACAGTATACTGTGTGGACGATTAGCCCCATCTGGTGACCTGTGGAATGCAAACATGCTGCAAACATAATGTAATTCACATGATTAGAAGCAATGCTGTAAATGGTGTAAAAAAAATAATAATTATGATTTCTATCCTGTGTATTTATTGGTGCCAGGTCACCAGACAGGGGGGGATATAACATTTCCCAATTGGACCCTTGCAAGTGACAGGAGTGCGTCACCTATGGCTGTCAGTCAATCACCTGCTGGAATGCAAATGCAGCCTTTCAGCCTTTGAAGTCTACTCATGTGTCGAGTACACAGTATCTCACTGAAAATCTTTATGCACTTATGATTGTGCGGGGGTGGGTGGAACGAGTCGACAATGCTTCTTGATTGCCAAAATGCAATTCCTGGAATCGCCACTACGATTATGTACTATTAACTATTAAGTGCAGGCCAACTGTGTGGCTTAAAGGTAGGCAGCTAATGTTGGGAATGGGATAGTTGCTGACACAAAAAACCTTTTCAAGAAACCTGTGTTTGTTATTATTTATTTTTTTAGTTTTTACCCCAGGTACTTTGTCTGTGCACAAGAGATTTCAGTTGTGCGAGTACTTGCTTTAAAAATCCCAGTATCCCAGTTCTTCAACAACGCTTCATAATCACAGTCGTTATTTTTACCATGAGGCTCTGCATGGCATCTAGGGGTCAGGGACGTGCAGAGAATATTAGAGAGACAGGGCCTAAAAAAAAGCGAAAATAGCAAATCTAAAAGCTTGTAGATCTGCTTTTGAATCACAAAACAGCTGTGCTGGTTTTCAGCTAACTGTGTTAGCTACTGAAGACAGGGCGTATGTCATAGATTTCTAAACAACTTCTTTCAGCGTAAAATGCTATATCTTCAAGTATAGAAAAAAAGCCAATTTTCCTGAATGCTGTCTTCTGATATGGAATGGAAATAAGGGGCATTTGAATTCATTTTACCATAGTAAATGCTGCATTTATGGTCTGGAGAGGGAAGTCTCATACGCCGGTTTTACATTGGCAGCCAAATCCAGCCTTAAAGGGGAATTCCACCCATTGTCAACATTCTAATGTCATTAATAGACATAATAAAACGTTCCCCCATTCTGTCTTTCCTAGAAATGGAGGTCTGAAGCAAGCCACTAGCATGGTGAAACATCTTGATGACATCATCAAGATGTTTTTCACCATGTTAATGGATTTGTTTAGACACAAATGTTGAAAATTGGTGGAATTCCCCTTTAATCAAATCTGAGCCAAATGCAGCTTGGAATCTGATTCGTTTAAATGAGTCATGTGACCTGTTAGACCAATCAGATTTTTATCTTGAAGTGACTCAGATCTGATTCTGTAAATCAGGCCTTACAGACGGGGAAAAGGGCAGGGGCTGCAGCCCCTGTTGATGTCTCATTGTCTCCACCAGGCCGGAGGCATGGTGGAGAATATGTTTCACCCTCCGTCCGTGTGTCCGTCCGTCCGTCCGTCCGTCTGTCCGTCTGTTACCAGCTAATCTCCGGCGCCGTTTACCCGATCGATGCCAAAATTTGCACACACTCTCCCTGGATGCCAACGATGAACCTCTGCTCTCAATTTTCCAGAAGGGCTTAATATAGCGCCACCAGGAGGCTGATTCTTGCAATTATTTGGGAAAAATCTGTGTGTGCGTCCGTCTGTTAGCAGCTAATCTCCCAAACCGTTAACCCGATCGATGCCACAATTTGCACACACACTCCCTGGATGCCAACCATGAACCTCTGATCTAAATTTTCCACAACAGCCTGTTATAGCGCCACCAGGAGGCCGATTCGTGGCATCTTTTTACAAAAAAAATGTGTGTGTGTCTGTCTGTTACAGGCTAATCTCCCAAACCATTAACCCGATCGACATCACAATTTGCACACACACTCCCTGGATGCCAACCATGAACCTCTGCCTCAGATTTTCCACAACGGCATGTTATAGCGCCATCAGGAGGCCGATTTTTGTCATCTTTTTGCAAAAAATCTGTGCGTGTGTCTGTCTGTTAGCAGCTAATCTCCCAAACCGTTAATGTGATCGATGCCACAATTTACACACACACTCCCTGGATGCCAACCATGAACCTCTGATCCAAATTTTCCACAACGGCCTGTTATAGCGCCACCAGGAGGCCTATTCATGGCATCTTTTTACAAAAAAATGTGTGTGTGTCTGTCTGTTACCAGCTAATCTCCCAAACCATTAACGCGATCGACATCACAATTTGCACACACACTCCCTGGATGCCACCCATGAACCTCTGCCCCAAATTTTCCACAACGGCATGTTATAGCGCCACCAGGAGGCCGATTTTGTAAAGATGATGAACACAGCAGGCAATTTACATAAAATCTTCAACACACTATAATATTAGTCTGAGAAAAATATTCCACTCTTTTCACAATGGCTTGTTATAGCGCCACCAACAGGTGAACATTTGAAAAAACACGTTTTTGGACAAAATGCCTCAAATCATCCTGTCCTGGCCTGGTGGAGACCTGTGCCCAGAAGGGCACTTTTCTAGTTTTACATGTGACTTTCCTGTGCACTCTGCCAGGGCATGTGTGTGTGTGTGTGTGTGTGTGTGTGTGTGTGTGTGTGTGTGCGTGCGTGCGTGCGTGCGTGCGTGTGTGTGCATGTGTGTATAAAATATTGAACTGTTAGAAGTCAATGTGGCTCTGATAAAGCCGAAACCTTGCCTTGCCCAATGACTTTATAATATCTAGATGAGCAGCACCTGTGTGGATGCGTCCAAGCATGACATTTTGTTCCAATGTCTGGCTATGTTTATAACATACATGCTGTGACACGGTCAGCGGTGGAATTACAGCAATGCACACAGGGTTATGATGTCCGTTGAGTATTAGTAATTTCTTTCAGCACTCAGTTTGCCCAGAGCGTGACATGATTCCAGTGTGACTGCCAATGTTTTGCTCAGGTTTCAGACTTGCGGACATCGGCTAGGCGGATGCAGCATAATGAGCATATCACCGCGGAAACAGCCCCGTCCCATTTATTTACAAACATTCCAAAGTGGTCAATCGGGCCGGAACTGTTTAATAGCAACGTCAGAAAGGCAAGAAAAAATAACTGTACATGAGCTGTACAACAAGTAAAGAAAAATTACGTAGTGTCCTGTCAAAATGTTTTAAATGGAGTTTGCTAATAATCATGCAGAACATTGTTTACATAGCTATATGCATTTTGGCCAAAAGAAAATAGCAGATTTAAAAGTTCTCAGTGCTTTGCAATGCAACACATTGTGAGTTTGCAGATCTGCTAATTTTAAAAGATTGTAGACACTTTGAAAACGTTGAAATTGGACATTCTCCACAGTGAATACGCTTTACTTTTTTAAAGTACATTTTGACTGTTGAATACTTTTACTCAAATACATTTTGAATTTGAGAGTTACTGTTATTTGCCACCAACTTATATTGTGAAATAAATGATAATTTAACTCAGAGTGTACAAATGGAACCAAATGTACAGTTACAGACGCCATAAAGGTCCATATGATTCCAACTTAGCTAGAGACGCTCTGGAACTACCTCAAGATCTCCTACAGGGGTCCCCTGCAGACGCCACTTTGGGGACCCCTGCTTTAGATCATTATGTTTTCCTTGAATACAACACACAGGCATACAGTCCTGGGTTTGAAAATGTTGACCACAAAGCATCCCTGTCGCCCTCTACTTTACTGGCCAAAACAAGCAGAACAATTGCGAATTACATACGTTGCTTTATAAAATAAGGCAGGGGTTTTCAACCTTTTTGATGCCAGGGCCCACCATTTATTCAGAATTTGAGAAACGGACCACCACATTTTAGCCCCACAAATGCCAAAACTAAAGATTTCGTTTGCTTTTGTCCATCTTCTAGTTGTGTAGACTTGGGCTAATTCAGATGATTAATATTTTAACTTTTGAGAGTGTAAAAATGAAACCAAATGGACCCGCAAGGGTCCATTTGGTTTCATTTTTACATTCTCAAAAGTTACATCTGGTTAACCAACTTAGCTGGGGACCACCTGGAACCCTCTCAGGGACCACTGGTGGTCCCCGGACCACCTGTTCAAAACCCCTGAAATAAGGAATGGACCTCCCACTCTCGATTCACAGAGGGAAACACAAAGAAAGGAAGAGGGATGATCCAAGAGCAGTGACCACTCCTCCTCCACCACTTTCGCAGCAGCGAGGGGAGGGAGGGGCTAGCCCACGCCACAGTCAGCACTCACAAGTAAAGGCAGACGGTTGTGGAACGTGGAGCACAACACACGGCAGTGGTGGAATGGGTGAAAAAAATCGGCCCGGACATTTTTAGCGTGATTTGGCCTAAACCGGCTGATCACAACCAGTGTGTGATGGACCTATTCTACCTGGTATAGTTGGCTAACCAGATGTAACTCTTTCAGAGCGTAACTCTCAAGGGTTAAAATATTCATCTAAATTGGCCCAAGTCTAATTAGAAAATGGTTGATGGTCATTTTGATCTGTATGTTGCCTGGAATTGTAGACCAAAAAGCAAAATAAATCTTTAGTTTTGGGGTCTGTTGGGACTAAAATGTTAATGGTGGTCTGTGGCTCAAAATTCTGAATGAATAGTGGCCCTGGGATCAAAAAAAAGTTTGAAAGTTTGAATCATACTCTGATACCCCCTACAGGTTGTGGCCCACCGGGAGACCTCCCCGTACGCCCAATCCGACCCTGACGCACGGACCTTCCCTTATTATTCCAAACAGTTCCTGTTCCCTCCATTAGGCGTCCCAGCTGGCCGGGGGAGGGAGGGGGGGGCGTGCATGAGATGCACTGTCTGTGACACGGCCCGCAGCTCGTCCCTTAGCCACTATTCCTTATGCCAACACCTTTATTTGCGACTGGAGGTGTGGTCATGAGTGTGTTTATCATGCAGTCCCCTAAATTGTAAAATTTGCCACATAGATTTGGGGAATAGGTAACAGGATTTACAAATTATTTTTGTTTTTTGGATTAATTTACTTTTACGGCATAGCCCCAGTGACCACCACAAAATGACCGGAACTACTTAAAATTCACCAAAACCACAGCGGAACTCCCACCATGGGACTCTGGCAATCAGTTAACACAGTTGACACCAATATATTAATGGACAGTATTTCATACGACTTAACTCAACTTAAAAAATCTGAACTATTTCTTTAAGGTAAACAGGATGGTAACAAAAATAACATTAGCATGGGAACGCCTCTTCCCCAATGCTAGATGCTCTAACTGCATATAAAGTGTGATGAGACGAAAATGGATCCCTAGGATTACTGCATCTTTTTGTGAGGGTACGTACCCCGAGGGGACACAGGGTAGCCTATGGCCACTGATGACGTGGAGAAGGACACGTCGCCAGCACCCTCACATTAAAAAAGCTTTTCCACCGAGCACCTGATTGATCTCTTTTCTTTTTTCTTTGTAAAATATAGTACTCTTTCGTTTTTACAAACCTGGGTAAGGCACATGGAACCAAGGAGCGCTGGTCACAGCATCCAGGTTGGTGTCGGTTCTGGCTAGGTAACCATAGCGGTCAGGTTCCGATGGCAGGACATCAAATACGGTCAAGAGGAAGCAGACCAGCCATCCCCCGCACATCCCAAACAAGGCCTATAGGATTGGGATTCAAGACAGAGACAGAGACAGAAATACATCAACAATCACGTTTAGAACAAACGTGATTGTAAAAATATAATAAAATCATCATGGAAAGACAACTGTCACGCACTACAAGTTTGTAGTTTCACACATTAAGGCAACTTTATTTTGTTTCTTTTCTAAAGGCATGTTCTAGTTTGATTCAACACAACATACCGTATTCTGCTTTCCAGTTCCATTTTAGTGATGGAAATAGTAAACAATATGATATGACCAATAATCTGCAAGCCTTAAGAAAGAAGGGTCCAGGAAATGAATTTGGATCTTTGCAGATTTCAACACTAGCAATAGGTCCAAAATGAAGGGGTTGAGGTATCACAAAACTAGAATTAGTTATGAGATCCCTGCCGCAATTCGATTATAAACAGACAAAGTTGATATAATGTGTACAGTTGTAGTAAATTAAAGTGTCAAATATAATACAATTCTGAAAGAATTGAAGTAGAATTTAACATGGCATAACTATTTGCATTTGTTTCCAGATTGTGGTATTGCTTAATTGACAATAACAGTTTGTCCCTGCCAGAAGACATTCATGAGGTATGACTAGTGTAAGTCAACACCATAATGCACACTCATAGATTAAACAGACCGATAATACTAATACAAATCATGAATAAATCATTGTTATTCAAATCATTTACATGGCACAACGATAACACTGCCAGTACTATAGCACATGTATGGTACTGTATGTGTGTGTGGCACATTCTACAAGATTAATTTAGAATTAATTTACGACCTAGACCGACTGCGTGGTATTCAGCAGGCTGTAGATTATAGAGTCTAATTAATTACTACAAATCATGTAGAAATGATTGTTCTTGGAGTCGTTAAAATGGAAATGATGACTGACATTACATAAAGGGTACATATGTGGGACACGTTCATTTAAAATTAATTTATGATCAGTACCAAACAGTCAACCACAGTGTTGAGGCACTAGATGCCTGCAGGCAAACTATTCCACATACTGTTGCAGACTATCAAAGAAATAATCCTTTCCCGTGACATTTTAAACCTGCATGGCATGACATTTGTGGAGCTAGCTCTGTCGGTATAGCTGTGACAAACTGGATGAGTGATAGACATTTTCCTCTAATCAACCAAAGGATGATGAAATGACCAGGAAGGGGATGGAGATTATTGTGCCCAAAAACATCTCTAGTCTTTAGAACAGTGGTTTTCAACCTTTTTCATCCCAGGGCCCACCATTTATTCAGCATTTGACACTCTCAAGAGTTACTTCTGGTTAACCAACTTTCCATCATTTAGCCTGGGGAACACCTGGAACCCTCTCAAGGACCACTGGTGGTCCCCGGACCACCTGTTGAAAACCCCTGATCTATTGGAGATTCTCTTCTTCTTAGATATATTCACTCAAACAGCAAGAACTCAGGAGTACAAAGGTACTCCCTGGACATGTTTCACATCATGTTCAAATCTGTATATGACAAATAGCCCTAGAGAGGAGAACATGAATATTTCCTTGGGCTTTTAGTTTGTTATTTCCCTCTTCATTTTATTTTTTGCAATGTCAGTGTTTTGGTTGTCAGCAGTCTCCAGTCGACATTGATTATTTTGTTTACACCATATGTTCCACAGTCTCTTCCTCTCTATTTTTTTTTAATCATCTCACCATTTTTCCCCTCAGTGTCAACGGTCTTATGCAATCCTGGGCACTACACTTCCTTTGCCAACCTGGTGCACGCGTACACACACACACACACACACACACACACACACACACACACACACACACACACACACACACACACACACACACACACACACACACACACACACACACACACACACACCTCTTTGCACGCTTTTCTGCACGTGTTGTGTCTACTGGCTTTTCCAAACCCTGCGACAGGATCAGTGGCGTTTCTAAGCAGTTTGGAGCCCTAGGCAAAATTTTCCCTGGAGCCCCCCCATACCAAATGGACCCTTATGGGTCCATTTGTAAAATGGCGCCCCCCAAGGGATAGAAATATGAATTATTTTTAAACTAAATAACTAAATAACATATTATATGTGTTTTAAATGTTCAATTCTATAGTTATAGAGGACAAGTATAATGTATTTATCCATATGAGGCGTATTAGCCTGGGATCCTTTTAAAGCATGTCTGGTGGTCTCCCCCCCTCCCCTCACGGCGCCCTAGACAACTGCCAAGTCTGCCTAATGGCAAAAACGCCCCTGGACAGGATGTAAGTTCCTTCAGTGAAGAGGGCTTGATTCAGACTCTCTTCAGTGTGGTCTTGATTAGATCTTTGAACTGTTTTCCTGCCCACCACCAGCCCCGTCTTCACCGAGGTGCAGGAGTCTATGGCTGGGCATGTGGATGACAAGCCCCAGCCACCTGGGTTGGTGTTGGTACCAAAGGGCTCCAGCTGTAGAACTAGCCCAGGATTGGACGACGTGCCTTACAGTTCAGGGGTTGACACTAAGGTCTCAAGTCAGGTTCTACTTGCCCTCAGGTCATGGTCACTTGCCCCCCCAAAAATATATTCTAAATTTTGCATTTAAGTTTACTTCCTACTTGGGTGCTTTAAACCAGGGGTTTTCAACAGGCGGTCTGGGGACCACCAGTGGTCCCTGAGAGGGTTCCAGGTGGTCCCCAGCTAAGTTGGTTAACCAGATGTAACTCTTGAGAACGTAAAAATGAAACCAAATGGACCCTTGCGGGTCCATTTGGTTTCATTTTTACACTCTCAAGAGTTAAAATTCATCATCTAAATTAGCCCATAGTGGTCACAGACCCAGTGGTCCCTGACCCCAGCAAAATGATAGTTTGGAACCAAACGAACCTGGGAGAGAGATGGGTAGAGATAGCTAGAAAGCAGGGAAAGACACAGAGGCAGAGTGCAATGACTGCCTTCAAGACAAATTTACCTTGTGTTGTGTTATAGTGCACCAAGTTGCACACTTGCCCGATCGGGCAACCAGGTAGCAGTCTTCACTTGCCCCACCATTTTTTTTACTTGCCCCGGGCAAGCGGGCAAGTGTTAGTGTCAAGCCCTGCAATTGATGTGATGACATCACACGCTGTTGACTGTTGCCATGTGCCACCCGCTTCTACCGTTATAAAGCGATAATTCCCAGTAGGCTGCTTATCAGCACCATCTTAGCTTGCGGTTAGGTTTAGGGGTAGGTTTAGAGAAGGGTGTAGCAATGTTCGTAGTAAAGGGTTATCATACCAGTAGTTCGCAATAAAGGGTTATCATACCAGTAGTTCGCAATAAAGGGTTATCATACCAAAATATAAACTAGAGACATGTACGAGCATGAACATACCAAATATTTGTGGTCACAAAAATGGGTACGAAAATCAAGATTGGCTCCCAGCCTATGAGGATGCTTATCAACTCAGTCGGCTGACAGTGTACAGTACAGTACCACCAAAGTTCTAAATTGAGTTGGGTTGAACTGAACATGCATATACTGTCCTAGTAGAATCCCCTCTGATTTGTGGAAAATACAACAATCTTGAATAGAATCTACCTGTACCGGTACCCATGCCTGTTCTGTGCCATCTCTCTTGATGGAGCATGGAGCAATGCAAATGCCTATTCGGTACACGCCATTCTGATCTTGACTTGATAAAGCAATGTAAATTGTTTGGCCCCAGAATTCCCCCTATTTCTGTCCTGCCATTACTGTAGGGCTAGCGGCTAGCCCAAAGCTTGAACTCTCGTAGACCTATTCACTAATTTACTGTCGACCAAGACACCCCTGCCTCAAAGTAACACGGAACATGTACAAAGGTAAAATCTAATGTGCGCTAATACCATACGCACTAAATCACTGCAGGCAGAATTCCTTCACTGCGACAGCCCTATCGGTTATAAAGTGCGAGGATATAAATATTTTGGATTTTTGCATGACACATGCCTTGGGTGACAACAAGCTCTCATGAATGAATTTGCATGTAGAAATTAACGTGGGAACAGGCCTTGCTAAGAAGTGCTGATAGCTTCAGGGCCGGAGAACATCTTAAACTATAACAGCGTGTGGTATCTACACGTGAAGCTTTGATGTTTGAAGAGTCCCTGACTTGACACACACTTTGCCCTAATAATGTAGAATAATAGATTAACGTAGTGACATCTGCCCCCGCCAAACGATCCCTTGCAACATGGTAATCTCCATGACCAGACAATTAACACACTGTACTGTATTCAAAACCGATACATTGTCGTAAGCAGGAGTCGACCTGAACCTGCTTGTTTACACTGTATGCTAAACAAACTGTGTGGGCGAGTGTATGTGTGGGTTTGGGGGGGGGGGGGGGGGGGGGGGGGGGTGCTGCACCTGCTCACCTGCACTCTCAGTTTTTGTTGCCTTACGCAACACACCGCACCCTTGTGTAAAGAACAGTGTGAAAGAATTTTGTTGTATTTAATTGATGAGAGGTGAGTCATCTGCTGTGCTGACTCATTAACTGAAAAGATATGTTTTCATTTGCGCTTGATCATACGTTAACCATTCCTAAAAACCCACCTGGGGCAAAAAAAAAAAAAATGACATGATGTCTCAGTGACTCCAAAGAGGAGGTGGTTCTCAATCTGTGGGCCCTGTGGATATTGCATTGGGCCAGAAAAACAGAGGTTTTAAAGGAGTGCTTCGCCGGTACAGAATGCCTTTAAATGCTGTACAACGGCCTTGAGAAAAAAATATATATGTTAAAAAAAAAAAGCCAAGTCAGCACTGAAGTTCAAGATTTCATTTGAGGGCTCATACGGTTTGAAATGTGTTCGTTGATTGATGACACTTAAAAACTTTCCCTGCAACCACTCACTGCACAGTGTGGCTGAGTCCCATCCCATGGTCGTCGCCCTTGTTCCTGTTGTTGCTGTTGTTGTTGATATGTACTGTAGAAATGTGCACAGCTGTTGAAATGAGGGCTTGCGTGCATTTGCTTTTAGATTGTCCCAAGTTTTTTTTTTTTTTTCCTGGACGCAGAACAGAAGGACTGATGCACTGAACAGTGCTGAAGGGAAATGCGTGGGAAACGTTTTCAAACATCACTGTGCATGTCACCCATCATAATACGTTGAGTCTATCATAATAACCCTATTTGGTTCTGTCTGGCTCCAAAAGATATGCTAAGTGGAGCCTCTTTTTGGTTATTGTTATAGTTTGTGTCACGAGTATATTGGTTAGTTTTTGGTGTATAAATAATACGACAAAAAATAAAAATAAAACAATTGCCAGGGAAACTTAATGGAAAACACTCTTTATACTTCATGCATCATTGAATTATTCTTGAGCAAGGGACATCATTGACTGGAATTGGATGATTCATTTAATAGTCATTCTAGCAGTATGTATAAGCTCAAGGGTACAAAGGTTCAATTAGGACTCTATGCATGTTCAACCAAACCCTTTGGTGGCACGGAAGTGTACACCTTGATACATCCTGATGACAGGTATATTATATTAATACCTGAGGTGCTTAGAAACAGGTCCTGTCTGCTGCAGCCATCACAACCACCTAGTGTCACTCAGCCCCCGCATGGGCTTGCGTTCGCTCGGAGGGAATTTCTAAACATACAGTACGTTTGTAAATGACTCACACTGTGATCTGCGTTGACATACAGTATGTACAGTAATCTGTTTTTAGCAAATGTCAAGAGTCAGCCGGATCCATGTGCAGCCTCAACAATATGAGGTTCAGAGAAGATGCCGCAACTTAAACCTTCATTGAAAAAACATTACAGAAGGTTAAGTATGTTATTCATGGAGGAATGCTTTAGCAGTGGCACTTCATTCATTACCTATAGACCTGCTTCATTGTGCCTGTGATGCCAAACTAAACATTTGTGGCCAGGCTACACTGCACTCAGATTTGTCACAGCAAACATGTCGGGCAGACTGACAAAACCTTTAGAGGCAAGTCAATACATTTACCTTTCATTTTTGTGATCCATGAAGCGTGATCATAATTCACGTGGAATGCAGGTTCTGTGTTGTTCTTATGCCCCATACTATTTAACTGTTTCTCTCAGTCAGTCGTGCTGATATCTTACTCTAGTGCACACTTGGGCATTATGCGGCCATTTGGCTGCCTCTGACCGGCCCGGGGACCACCAGTGGTCCTTGAGAGAGTTCCAGTTAAATATGAAAAGTTGGTTAACAAGATGTAACTCTTTGATAGCGTAAAAATGAAACCAAATGGACCCTTGCGGGTCCATTTGGTTTCATGTTTACACTCTCAAGAGTTAAAACATTCATCATCTGAATTACCGTAAAATCTACACAATCAAATTATGTAATAGAATGGTCATTTTTGATCTATGTTTGCCTGTTTTGATTCCCAAATCCAGCCTGGTATTGTGAACAAAAACAAAAGAAATCTTTAGTTTTGGCGTCTGTGTGGCTAAAATGTCTTCAAATGGTGATCCTCTGTGGCTCAAATACTAAATCAATAAATGGCCCTTGGGTTCAAAATAGTTGGTCTTACTCTTACTTTTATCTTGAAATTAAATGAATATTACGCAGACTTTAGTTCAGCCTTTAGTCTTGGCCTCCACAATATTTTATGTATCTCATTTGGCCCCTTGGGAAAAATAATTGCCCACCGCTGCTTTACAGGCATGTGAATACATTTACCTTTCATTTTTGTTGTCCATGAAACTTGATCATAATGGAGTGCAGGTTCTGTGTTGTTCTTATGCCCCATACTATTTAACTGTTTCTTTGTCAGTCTTGCTGATATCTTATTCTAGCGTGTGTGTGTGTGTGTGTGTGTGTGTGTGTGTGTGTGTGTGTGTGTGTGTGTGTGTGTGTGTGTGTGTGTGTGCGTGTGTGTGTGAGACGACACACTGCATTGTCAGCCTCACTTTACATCCTGACTATTACTAAGGAGTATAATTTTAACCATAGATGTCACTGTGTAGTTGTGTAATTCAGCACAACACATGGATAAAGGTCGTCCCTGCTGCGCTCGAAACATGCACCCACAGTCCATCCAGTCCATGTCCACTTGCACTCACAGTGTGCAAGAGTAATGCAACTTTTCCACCCAATCGCATCAAGTCTACCAAAGTACAGGTGTGAATGTGATTAATGCTCGTTCGCCCAGCACTGTTCTGTGGTGAAAACAACAGATCTACTTTCTGTACAAGCTCACAATGTGTCGTATGTGACGACGAATGAATCAGGCTTTAGGCTTGAGAGTGACTCACCGAGAAGAGCTTGAAAAGGGGATACTGGAAGACCTTCCACTTCTTGTCCTTGTAGGCGATCATTGGAACATCTACTTTACTGAGATACTGGGAGAACAGGAGGATCAGGCACACAGTCCTGTTACCAAAAACAAATGGAAAAAGAGAGAAAGAGAGAGAAATGTTTTAGCAAATAGAACCAGAATCACCGTATTCACCAATCAGACACCAGTACTTTCAGATAAGGGCACAAATGCACACAGGACCTGAAACAGAATAGATCACTATTGCAATACAGCACATGACAGTAAAATGGACAGCATTCATATTGTATGACTCTGCATTCTCTGCATAAATATACTGTACTGTACTGTACTGGCTGCATAATGAATACAGTATATGGTATGATTTTGTCACCGATTGGCCCCACCTTTCTGAAAATGTGTACTATCCAGAGTGTTTCTTTGTTTATCCTTATTATCTTTCAGCTCATATGAGCCCATGTTACTGCCCCTCTCCACTGCAGCAGCATTGATGCAAATGGGGGATGTGATTTTCCTTTCCTGTCGAAGTTCAACTCTTTGGTCTTGTTGCCTTCGAACCCAAGTTGTTCTGCTGGCACCACTGTGTCAGGTTCTACACATAATCTCCTGTAAGATGTCTCATGCACCTAATTGACAAGGCCTATAACTGGTCGTCGTATTATTACAAAATTTGACCACTGCGTTGAACCTCTGTGTTGGACTGACATTGCCAGAATACTGCCTCTGACTAGTTTCTAAGATATCTGTGTAGAATCTGAGTGAATTTTATGTCCAATGGATGGATAAAGAATGTCTTGGAGCCCTTCCTTACCCCCTGACCTTTTTGTATGACAGACAGTTAGCCGAATGTAAAGGTTCCTGAAATTGAGAGCACATTCCTCTGTCCCCGAATTACTACATATTACAAAGCATAACTAGAGATTCAGTTAGAAATGGGATAATACAATGTGTCTCTTCTTGGGCTGAGCTGACTATTGTTGTGGAAAGAGCATGGGCGATGAAAGGCGACGGGCTTAAGAAGGATGTGGCTGATTATCATCCAGACATGGCGGCAGGAACTGGACAAGCTGACCCTTTTAAACCCCACAAAGGTTCATTGAGTGTAATGAAGTTTAGCCAGGCATTATCTAGGGCTGGCATTAGGAAAACAAAGACAAATTTCACCACTGGGTTGGGTTGGATTTGGCTAATGGCCAAAGGTAAATCAAAGGGCAACTCCCAGGGAAGCAATGTCATGAAGATTAAATACTATGGATTAAACTAAGGACAATTCTGGGCAAGAACAACATTTACCACAATTGCACAATTGTTCCTGATCAGGCACATGCGCACAAAGACATCGAAGGAGCCAATGCCCTTTTGCCTGTCTGTAAAACAACTGCCCTCTGCAGACTATGAATACCGGTACTATGGTGAAATAAACGCAAATGCCCTCCTTTTTACCATGATCTTGAACGCAGTACTTTGTGTCCATGTCATCGGCACATTTCAAGTAACCAACTAGATGAGCACTCAGTCGAGTACCCAAATAGGCCATGGTCTACTTGTGCATGAGCAGGGTGAGCTACCGTAATACTTATGACATAAGTTATAAAGTTAGTTTCGGAGTACCCCGAGGGACGGCAACCACCAGACACTTTACTTGCGAACCCACTGACACAAGTAATGAGCGTGTTGTCAATCCCAGGAAAATAGCAGATCTACTAGCTCTCAACAGGTGGCAGCAAGGTGTATTCAGAGCTTGTAGATCGGCTATTTTCTTCTGGAGTTTCATCCCAGGCCTCTGTAGCACGCACTGCACGCCCCTGTGCCCCTGATGTACAATATGTCCCAGTCCCACCACCAGCGCAGAACGTTTTATAATGCAGGCTGTTCCACAACATTGCTAGTGTCATTCATTTTTACACAGAACTTTAGATGCTTATCAATGCAAAAGAAATACCAGGCGATTCACACATCTACGGCGCCTCGGTCCGTATGGGAAAACAACTAGGAGGAATAGTAACATGCGTGAGAAGAGCGCAGTCAGTGGTCCTCGCCGGGGCACTCCGATTGACCGGTTTAGGTGATGATGTATGTCATCATAATGATGCCCGCTCACGCAGGAATAGCCCATGGCCTACTTGTGCGCAACGCGTAAGGATGCACTCTGATCTAGTTCTGATCTACAGCAGTTCTGATAATACAGTATATTTGCCAGTGAGTAACTCACAAAACGCCCAAGAATGATTATGTGAAAATGTGTCACACATGGTTCTTACAATAATTACATGATCGATGAAGTTTTCAATGACACACCACTGACAAAATATTATGTGCACAAAACCTGCGCAGTGTCAGCCTTGTCAGCCAGAGGCAGAGAGTGAGAGAAAGAGAGGGGGAGGTAGTGAAAATAAACAGCCGTGCGTAGTCAAGAGTGGGGGGGAGCTTACAGGATTTTAATAACCTGGGGACCTCAGTGCCAGAAAACATACAGTATGTGAGGTAATTTGCCCGGTGAGTATTATCTGGGGTAATATCTCACATGGATGGCTGATTCGCATGGGATTTAATAACTGACGTGCCCAGGTAAAGTTTACTTTTCACCTGAGGTCCCTAGGTTATTCAATTGCTGTGTGCTATTCACACGAAACTGCCTTTAGAGATCAGCCGGCCGAGCTGGTATATTTGCCAAGATGAGAATCACACCTGTGTGATTTACAACATTGATTACAACATAATGTTTGTATAAAGGAGGATTCAGTGATTTGGGAAAACCCTCTGGTCACGTGTGCACATGCACACAGGTCATCAACCTGTTTGGACAAAACTGAAACTGGTCAAAGTGAAACGAGGGTTGTTGTTTTTTACCCCAGGGGCTCACTGGGTTCAGGGAGGAACTGCCTTATATGAAGTCAGCACAATAACTATATTCGAATCATGTGAAACCACTTACCATTCCTTTAGACCTGTACTGTATATACAGTAGGAGGGGCTATATCCCTCAAAGATCAGAGCCATCTGAAGTGAGTGATGCTGCTAAACTGGTCTGTGTGTGTGTTAGTCTGCATAACAGTGAGGCTTGGTGGTGCATCTGTTAGGCTGCACAACAATGACACTTGGTGGTGAATATATGCTACTTTAGTGCACAGACACAGTCCGGCAGGGACTCAGCCAGGCAGGGACACATACCTGTAGCTGTCTATAAGAATTGGTTTCACCATTCCAAAATGCTTCTGGTATAAACAATATACAAGTTTATATGCATGTGTGTGTGTGTGTGTGTGTGTGTGTGTGTGTGTGTGTGTGTGTGTGTGTGTGTGTGTGTGTGTGTGTGTGTGTGTGTGTGTGTGTGTGTGTGCGTGTGTGTGTGTGCGCGTGTGCGTGTGCGTGTGCGTGTGTGTGTGTGTGTACACTTGATTCTCTTGAATCTATGTTTGCACTCTTACCTGCTGTTCAATTCAATTAGCTAGGCTACTGAAATGTCTGAAGGAAAATACATTTTACCCATATGTTCTTCAATACAAGCTGTAACAATAAAGCTGCCTACGTTCTTGAAACCTTGAACTGCACCGTATCGAGTTTGTACTATACTATTGGATGTTTCACACAGTATAAGGCAGGGGTGCCCACACTTTTTTGACTTGAGAGCTACTTTCAAAATGACCGGCTCCACAAGATCTACACATCAAAAATGTGATTGGTCCATTACTGAAAATCCATTTCAAGGCCCCCTAGAAAGTTTGAGCTTTGAAATAGTGGTGATGGTGTTACTTATTGTTATAGTGTTTAAGAATAATGCACTGATCATGAAAAATAGATGGGGAGAATTGGAAGGTTTTCCTGTTTATGCTATTACTGATGTTTGAAAGAGTTTATTTTTTAGCACCCAAAACTAAGAACGTTCACATTTTTGTGCACAATTTGTCCACAATAACAGTTATTCTCTATTTTCTAATTGTATGAACTCTTGAAAATTAGGTAATTCAGATGTTTAAATATAATTTAACTCTTGAGAGCGTTAAAATGAAACAGGTCCATTTGGTTTCATTTTAACACTCTCAAGAGTTACAGATCTATAAAGGTCCAAGTGCTGGGGGGGCTGTCATAAGCTAAGCTCATGGTGTGGCTTGTCCATGACCCATAGATTAGATGACTACCCACACTGTAGCCCTGTACTGTATGTACGTTTGCAATGCAATCTTTGCCTGATCTAGTCATTCAAGCCTGCATTTTGTCACGTTATCTTCTTGCAGGATGTCTGTGAGATAGGGGACTTGATCTATGGTGGGTCTTCCACTGTTCATATCTAGCTATCGGTTAATACTCATTGATTTAGCTTTCCGGTTCCGTTGCTCAAGGCTATAATGAGAACCGGCTTATATCATCACACCACTGCAGAAATGCTGTATGAATTTTGTAGCGGTGGCTCCAACTGCAGCAGTATGAGTCACTGTAGGAGCTTAAGATGTCAAGGAATAATCCAACCAGATCTGTAAAGCTTACATTTTATCATGGTGCTTAGATCTAGGTGTCCGTGGGCGATCTGTGTGGAGGGTGTCTCGTTAATCATAGTGTAGTGCAGCTGGTTCACACACCCTGGTTCGGGGAGCCATCTATGGGTCATGGACAAATTTCTATAGCTCCCTTTCATTTTTATTTCCTACATTTTGTTTTGAATTATGCATGGATGCTAGTCTCCCGGTTATGTACAGCATGTTGTTTTCTCTCTTTATTGATCACTTTTGAACTGAATGTTTCTATAAGTTGCTTTTACATCTAATTCAAATTACAAAGTACTAGCCTTGTCAATTGGGCATTTTAATTTGAGCTGCGAATTAGACTTTCTTGTAGATTTGTAAACTTGTGTTTTGAAAGGTGATAATAAGTGAACATGTATTTTTTTTTTCTACAAGGCCCTTTACATTATTTCAATACATTCGAGCACGACTTTCAGCAATCTTACTGGGTGCACGGTTGGAAAAGTAAAAAAATAACAATAAATCTGTGAGTGAGCCGTTTTTACTTTTGTCAATTTAAATTATTTAAAGCCTGAGCTTCCATTGAGGTGGCGTACAGGGGGGCGGAAGTATTTGAAACACTACTACTGCTACTAACTACAGCTGTGTCACCACTAAACCAACAGCATTTCGTCATTGAAAACCGAAAACTCTCAGAGTCAGACCTTTAGCTTTATGCATGCTGCGTGTCTGCTGCAACTTCAACAACAACTGATGTTATTATTGACGCTTTACTTGACTAATAAAAGTCCTGTAACTGAAAATGGTATGGGTGCGCCCCCATACCATTTTCTTTTGCCCTCCCAAATGGGACATGTTACATCCGCCCCTGTGGCGTACAGTGTGCTAGTATAAAAACAGTGCAGTAACTTTCCACTCACAGGGCTGCTATTCCCCAGTGGGCTCCGGACTTCTTCCCAGCCTCGATGAACAATGACAGTCCAATGAGGTTGATGGTGGGAGCGATGGCCAGAGGCCCGATGAACTTCAGCACCAAGCCCACTAGTCCAGATAAACCCAGGACGATCTGGAGCAGAGACGAAATCAAGATGGCTCCCTGGATCTTTAGGTGGCAAGAAAAGAAAAGACAGACATTGTTGCTTTTGTTACAAGCTGTAGCTTATAATTATTATCAAGATTATAGGCTTATTATTATCAAGACTTCATAAACATCTGAATTACGTAATTTCAAGAGTCCACACAACGTTTTGCCAGTTCAGTCAGTAATAGCATATACAAGAAAACCTTCCAATTCTCCCCTCCATTTTTCATTATAAGTGCATTGGGCCTCATGCGCCAACCGTTCTTAAGATGTTCTTAAGTGGAAATTTGTTCTTAGGCACACTAAAGAAGTTTTTAAGAACATTTTGGGATCCCTCAATGTTTTCTTAGCTGTGATTTGTTCGTAGGTAAGAACAAAATCTACGCACACTGAGGAGGACTCTTAGGGTGCCTTTTTTGTTCTTAAATGTAATCTGAAAAGAAAAGGGAAAACAGCGCCCTCTACAAGATGTGTAAAGTCTGGTCTAGGGACCTCAAGGGTCGATGAGGACATTCCAGGCGGACCACAGCATACATTTTACCACTCTTCTAATCCCATTGTATACTTTGAAAATAGCTCATCTACAAGGTCACAGCACATTCCATTACTTTTGTAGTCAGATATTTGATAAATCTTCAAAACAAAAAATATTTTTTGTTCCCACCATACCCACCTCAGGCTCATACCCACTCATAACCCCCCACCATGCCCCCACCATGCCCACCTCACAACCCCCCCACCATATCCACCTCATTCCCCCACCATACCCACCTCATAACGCCCCCCCACCATGCCCCCATAACCCCCCACCATACCAAACCCACCTCATAACCCCCCCACCATACCCACCTCATAACCCCCACTATACCCACCTCATAACCCCCCCCCCCACCATGCACCCCATTACCCCCCCACCATACCAAACCAACCTCATAACCCCCACCATACCCACCTCATAACCCCCACCATACCCACCTCATACCCCCCACCATACCCTCCACCCCCCCTTATCCCCATACACCCCCACCCACTAGCATTGTCCCTTCATACCCACCCTCCAGAGTCCAGTTATAACATTTTTATATTCACTACTATCCACTACTTCTACAAATAAAATGGCTGAAATGGCTAATTTCAGCCATTTTACTCTTTATTTCTCTGTGTGAGGCATAGAGTAATAAAATAACAGAGACCGGACTCGAGCGACAGCCGCCCCCTTGCCGTTCATTTCAATACAAGTTGCTCATTGGCGCTTTGAAGCACCCGGAAGACCGCCGGAAGTGCGCCTATTTCCGCATTTGAGCACCAAAATTTGGTGCCCCAATGCGGAAGTATTTCTCCATGAACGCGCCCGACGCAAGGGATTATGGGAACCATGAACGAGCGCCGTCGCGCACGAGCAAAGGAAAAAAACATCAAAAAGCATCAAAAACAAGCTTGTGGGTTTGCATTGAGCTTATTATCTGTCATATAATACATACGTTATGTTTTGAGAGGTAGTATATGACGTGAGGACCGCTGGTTTATTCAGAAAACAACTTAAAAACAAACTGCCCTGTCCACGTGCACAAAGCAAACGAGCGTGCGTGCTCTCGGGGCGTTCGTGCATGAATTCCACCCGCCTGCAGTACCAAACTTGGCCACCAGCGGGGGAGCTTCAAGCCTGGAGCCGCTGTCTGCTGGTGTGGTGTAAGGTCCTGTGTTGAGTGCTGCAATCACACACAGGTGTGACTGGAGTCATGCAAAACCACACCCACCTGGGTAAAGCACAGGAAGGAGAGGGAATTCCCAATGCCTTATATGGGAATCGGTGGGTGGTTCCCTATGGTAATTAGGATGCAAATTAAGACAGGTGGGCGTCTACCTATGATAATTTGAAGGGGCACACCCCTTCAACTTACAAGGATTTGGATTCATCACCATAAGAACAAATTTTGCAAACAAAATGCCTACTTAAGAACGCTTCATGAATCGGACTGAACTTCTCTTAGAAATTATTGGCGCATGAGGCCCATTATTCTTAAACACTATAACAGTAAGTAACACCATCACCACTATTTCAAAGTCAACCTTTCTTGGGGGCCTTGAAATGGATTTTTTTTTATGTGTAGATCTTGTTGAGCCGGTCATTTTGAAAGTAGCTCTCAAGTCAAAAACGTGTGTGCACCCCTGCTCTATAGAGTGCCACAGTCTCGCCCCCAGTGCCATTTTCTCACAGACTTGTTAAAAAATTATTTATAAGAAGACATAATTTATGCTGTGGACAAAGCTTGCTTGGTCAAACACATTTCCTTGAGCCTAAAGGTCCATACACACCAGTCACCAGCACTATATACAGTATATGATTCGGCTGTTGAATGATCAGATTAATCCCCTCTTAAAGATGTATTTTGATCATCATTAATCTGTGTGATCTGAGTGATCATTAATCATTCGAACCATGCCGTAAATATGCCATGTTTTCCCGGACAGGATCTACAAGCCCCCAATGCTTATAGATGCCTCAAAATATAGTCTATGGCTCTGGTTATGGGGAGACACATAGCTACTGTATATGTCTCATTAAAACCATGCTCTACTAATTATTTTCAATGAGAAAACGCTCAGTGGGTTGAGTCAGTGTGCACATGTGTTAATTGTGTTATTTTTTCCCATCAGATTAATCAGCTAAATTAATTAATGGCATTAACTCATTATTTTATATATTCTATATGAAATAATATTCTATATCATACCTGGGCATTATGCGGCCCGGGGGCCAAATGCGGCCCTTTGGCTGACTCTGACCGGCCCGTGAAAGGGTACCGTGGTTTTCAACTAGTGGTCCAGGGACCACCAGTGGTTCTTGAGATAGTTCCAGTTAAATATGGAAAGTTGGTTAACCAGATGTAACTCTTTGATAGCGTAAAAATGAAACCGTTTCATGTTTACACACTCAATAGTTAAAACATTCATCTGAATTAGCCAGAGAATCTAAAATAATGGTAATTTTGTATCTATGTTTTGCCTGTTTTGTTTGTGAAATCCAACCTGGAATTGTGGACAAAAGCAAAAGCAATCTTTAGTTTTGGGTCTGTGGGGCGTAAATATCATCAACTAGTGGTCCTCTGTGGCACAAACACTGAATAAATAGAGCGCCCTGGTGTCAAAATGGTTGGTCTTACCCTTGCTTTTATCTTGAAATTAAATATAAATATAATATTATACAGACTTTAGTTCAGCCTTTAGTCTTGGCTTTCCACAATATTTGATGCATCTCATTTGGCCCCTTGGGAAAAATAATTGCCCACCCCTGTTCTATATTATACATTCTATACAAGAAAACGAGGTACCTCGCGCATCCGTGACATCCAGACCTCATCAGAGCTGATCTGCATGGGGGCGCTGGTGCCGTTCTCCAGCTGCATGGACACCATGACGGGAGCCCCGGGTTCCCCAGGGTCCGGACACTGCCACTTGGGAAGAGCAAGGATGGCTAGGGTGGGAGTGATGAAGCTGAATGTCCCCCCCTGGAGGATCGGTAACCTGTGGATCATTTTGCATTTAGTGGGTCAGGCTATTAAAACAAATTTGTTTACACAGTGTTGCACACTACCAAGCATAGCCTTAAACCCACAACCCATTTAAACCCACACAATATTTAATCTGGGACAAATTGGGGCTTTTAGACTTTACATTAGCACATCATATACCCCTGAGGGCCCGCACTAACTGTCTTTTAACTGGCTAGTAAAGATTAGCTTGTGAAAATGTTTGTACATTTCTGTAGAACAAACATACCAGTGGGCCTAGCAATGATAAGAGTTGGGCTGCAATGATAATGGAGAGGGACACTATGGGCTCCATTTTCGTTACATGCTAACCCCCTTATCCCCAACCCCATTTGAACTACTGAAAAATGTTTTTTTTTTTAAATAGTTTAAAAAGGCAAAGAAGTTAAGGAATAAGGGGTTTAGCGGTGATATATTTCCAAACTAATTCTAGGGGCCACATTAGATATTTTAACCTTTTAATAAATACATGCCATGTATTTATTATTATACTTATTATTATTAATATAAATTACAGTACAGTATAAATTTGAGTAGGCTACAGGCCCTTGGACTGTATTGTTTTGCACTCACAATGCTGTTATTCAGAGAAGAAACTCTCGTTAACAAATGGTTGCACTGAATTGGAGTGACCTCTGGTTTGAGATGGATTAGACAGGTTTATTTAAAACTGTCTAATCCATCCCCATCTAAAAATATAAAAGGGTAATTCAAAGAAGCACTCATTGTACAAGCCATGTAGAACAGTGGTAAAAGTGTGTGTGGAATTGTGTGTGTAGCCTACTTGCGCTTTTTCCCAAACACTGGGTCGGGACACATTTGTGAGTTGTGGACACATTTTTATTGGTCCGTTTATTTTTGTTTTTAAACGTTAATATTTTAAATCATAAAAAGAAAACAAGAGGGAAAAAATGCTCAAAGAGCAATATGATGGTCTACAGAGTGTGTGTGTGTGTGTGTGTGTGTGTGTGTGTGTGTGTGTGTGTGTGTGTGTGTGTGTGTGTGTGTGTGTGTGTGTGTGTGTGTGTGTGTGTGTGTGTGTGTGTGTGTGTGTGGTGTGTGTGTGTGTGAGTGAGTGAGTGAGTGAGTGAGTGAGTGAGTGAGTGTGTGTGTGTGTGTGTGTGTGTGTTCACACATGACATGTACGTGCTCTCATGTGTGTGGGGGGTGCGAGTGCGTGCATGTGTGTACTACTATGCATCCATGATGTTATTGACTGTGTTGACTGTGTTGTCAAATGAATTTTTATTAACCCATTGGCTGCTCCCCCAGATTGTGCAAGACTTCTTCATTAAAACACACATTAAAACATTAAAACCACACATTAAAAACACACCCAAATGATGGAACGATTTGTGTATTTGTTCTAGATTGTAACAACCCTGGTCGTTACAATCTACGGGTAGAACAAATACACAAATTAAAACAATCCAAACGATGGAGAAGTACCAAAGTCGTTAGAACCACATACAGTATATTTACTTAAGCAATGTACAATGTTTCTATTTAATATCCAATAGGCCTTCTTCTACTACAACGTCTACTTCAACTCCACTACTGTACCCCTTGCAATAGTGTACGTTTTACTCCACTACATTTATTTGAATGCTTTACTTCCTAGTTACTGTAGATTTTGATTATTAGTACAAACACGGGGCGGCAATGGCTCAGGGGTAGAATCACCGGATGGTAACCGCAAGGTTGCCGATTCGATCACGGGCTCCCGCAGAGTTAGTGTCGATGTGTCCCTGAGCAAGACACTGAAGCCTAATTGCTTACATGTTTTTTGTGCCCATTATCACTATGCCCAAGAAATAGTAGAGGGGTCAAAGTTACGCTAATATTTTAGAATTAGGCCAGTACAAACAGTACAAACGAGGCAAGTTATATGGATTGGTTTACTTTTAATAGGTGACCCCAGTGCCTCCCACAAAATGATCAGAACTACGTAATATTCAACAGAAACAGAATTCCCAGAACCCGTCTCGGACAATCAATCAATACAGTCACAATCACTATATTAATGGCAAGTATTTCATAAAACTTCTGAACTGCCTTTAACCCTCCAAGGCCCGGACTTATTTCTACTTGAAAAAAAACTGTTTTCAACCTTACTACTAGGTTGTACTACCATGATCTATTAAAAAAAAATGGAAAAATATTTTATTTATGCTAATTAACTAATTAATTATAATAAATTCAAAAATAACACTTTTGGGGATATCTTTTAATATAATGAATGTACATGTTCTAGACATTCTAATAATCACAAAATATATTTATTGCAGTCATTTTACATACTTTTATTAGGGTTAAAGGCTAAAGGTCAAAGGTTAAAAATAATCAAAAATTGCACTAATTCCAGAAATGAATTGAAGAGGCTAATTGCAGCCTCTGTGGGGGGTATTGTTATGCAAATATCATGACCAATTTCAATGAAATTCTAAACAATCAACCTGAACCATGATATTTATGTGAAAAAATAACAAAAAAATAATAATATTTTTTTAAATAATTAAAGGGTTGATGTTGCTAAAAAAGCAACACCGGGCCTTCTAGGGTTAAGTAAAATTTAAAAAAAAGATAAATAAATAAATAACAATGGGAGCACAGACCAACCACAAAATGGACCATCACCAACAAGTTATCATTTGCAATGAATAATAACAACGGAACTATTTACGCGCCAACCAGGCAGAAAGCAGGAGAAATCTAATTGACTGAATGAGCCAATAAGTCTCAAACTAGACCCAAGTCTAGCCTGGCCTGAATGATTTACTGCCTTGCAAATCTTTATATGAGTTTAGATGACCTGTAACCCAAGAGTTTAATGCAGCTCAGCCCATACTTGCTGTGTCTGGGCATGAAGCTGCTGAGTGAAACCACTCCAGGGTACAGTGCAGCACTATATGGTAATGTGTATCGCTGCGAGTGTGTAGGGCAGGGGCGGATGTAGGCATACGCATGGGGGGGGGGCAATGCCCCCCTAAATGCCCAGTCTGCCCCACCAAACACGATGGCCTGCAAAGCAACCCAAGATATTTCAAATTAAAGTGCCTATATTTAAAATGATTTGAACCACTACTACTGCTACTAACTAACTACAGTCGTGTCACCACTAAACCAACAGCATTTCATCATTGAAGACAGAAAACTCTCTGAGTCAGACCTTTAGCTGTATGCATGCTGCGTGTCTGTTGCAACTTCAACAACAACTGATGTTATTATTGATTAATTGAATCATAATTAATTATTGCTTAATTGCGTAATAAAAGTCCTGTAACAGAAAATTATATGGGTGCGACCATAGACGGATTAAGAAATTATCACCATACCAGAACAGTGGACTTGTGGTTAGAGTGTCTGCCCTGGAACTGGGAGGCTGGGATTCGATTCCCGGTCGGGTCATACCAAAGACTCTAAAAATGGGACCCAATGCCTCGCTGCTTGGTAACGTAGTGACAAATCATGCGACTTTGAATTTTGACTTTTGACTTTGACTTTGACATTATGGGCCCCTGGGCCACCACCAGCCAAAGGGCCCCCCCTACACAGGAGCATTTTTTTTCCTGGCGTGGTGCACCGGCATTTCAGTAGGATTTACAGCATGGGATTGCCTGAAAATAATAAACACAGAAAATAACTAGGCCAAATAAATGAAAATGTTCACTTGCCGTAATGTACCTCATCATGATTGTTTTTGGACTTTTTAGGTTATTTTAGTTACTTTTTGGGGGGGCCCTGCCCTGCCCTGAGCTTGAGCCTGTTAGCAATCACAAGGACACTCAAGCTCAGGCCCCCCTCTAGCTCAGGGGCCTCTGGGCCTGGGCCCAACGTGCACGTTGGATAATCCTTTCCTTTCCCTGCACCCATATAATTTTCTCTTGCCCCTCCAACATGTTCTCTTGCCCCCCCCAAATGGGACATGTTACATCCCCCCCTGGTGTAGGGCATAGCTGGGTGGGGGTGGGGGTTTAACACGTTGATTTTTTCCCCCTCTGGCAGTGGGGTTTAGTTACACACACCAAAGCAAAACGGAACTTCTCCAGAGGGAATTTCAGAAAACATGCTAATTACCTTACATACACGTGTCATGGATTCCATTCCATCTCAGTTTTACTGTTATGGAATGCAACTACCATAATTTCGGGACTCTAAGCTGCTACTTTTTTCACATGCTTTTGTCCTTGCCGCTTATACAACGGTGCGGCCGCCGGCCAATCTATGGATTTTTACAGGGGTCTTCAACAGCTGGTCTGGGGACCACCAGTGGTCCCTGAGAGGGTAGTCTGGAGGGTTGCCCTCCAGACTAAATGATGGAAAGTTGGTTAACGAGAAGTAACTCTTTGAGAGCGTAAAAAGCGTTTCATGTTTACACTCTCAAGAGTTATGATATTCACCATCTGAATTAGCACCACTTAATTAATAAGTCATGGTCATTTTGATCTCGAAAATCCATCCTGGAATTGTGGACAAAACCAAAAGAAATTTTTAGTTTTGGGTTCTGTGGTGTGTAAATGTTGTCAAATGGTGGTCTGTAGCTTAAATGCTGAATAAATAGTGGGCCCTGGGATCAAAAAGGTTGAAAACCACTGCTCTAACATGAAGCTTGTTGTCTGGTGCGGCTTATAGGCTTATACATGGAAAAAAAAAACAGTATTTTGCCCCAAATTTAGCTGGTGCGGCTTATATTCAGGTGCGGCTTATAGTCCGGAAATTACGGTACTCAACCTTTGACTGTGTTTAATTATTTATTAACAGAATATGCTACAGTAGCTGTTAATCAGGGCTAGGCTTCCTTACTTATTACTTGGGCACGTGTGACACACTGATCAAGTGCATAAGTATGTGAGAAAGGATCTTTCTTTTAAAAATATAACATTCAATTATAAGCTCTCCGCCAATTGCATGCAAAATACTGCACAATTCTACATTCACTCAAACTGAACTGTGACTGGGGACGGAGTCTGGGTGATAGGTGGGTTCTTTCTAATGATCATTTCAATGTCCTGATGTGAAATAAAATATAGTCCTCCAAGAGGAAAAAACAAATGTTATGTTTACGGACAATCAACATCTGTTGCCGTGAAATGCTTCAAGTGTCATACTTCAACTTAATGTTAATATGGCCGCATGCTATCAGGAAATTAAAAAAACTTAGCACTTCGAGTTAAAAAAGTTGCTATAAACGGTACATAATACTGTATAAGGCACGCTTATATTCTGTACATAACCTCCAAACATAATTGTTTGGAGGTTTTCTCATCATTATTGTGGAATTTTCACTCTTTCTGCAGGGGCTGTCCAATCTTGTAGTGGGGTCTTAAGATGAACCACCTGAGGACTCAAAGTGAAAGGCATTGAGGCCTTAGTTCAAAATACTTTCTGGAACTTTGACTAACTCCATTATGTAGAGGTCTACCTCAGGGGTTTTCAACCTTTTTGACACCAGGGACCACCACTTATTCAGCATTTGAGCCACGGACCACCATTTGATGAAATTTTCACCCCAAAGACCTAAAAGACCTAAAAAGAATTCTTT
>CM076969.1:11143313-11190813 GCA_039105355.1 Benthosema pterotum
CGTGACCATCGTTTTATCAGATGACTTTCCTGGTATTTGGCCTATGTGCCCTCAAAACACGAAACACCAAAGGCCAAGTGGCCATGCTCCTAAAGTGACAAAATTCCAGGCCTTCTCAGCAGATAACAGCTTTTAAAGGATTAACAAGACGGTTAGATCATGAAATTTAATTTTATAGGGCCCCTCCCTGACCCTCCCTGAGGTCTGGGCATGGGACACGTTTTGGGACAGGTCATGAACATCAAAACCAGCTCATAAGGGAGGGCGGTATCAAATTTTTATAGGATTAAGCCGGAGGGGTTAGGGTTACGTTTGCACATACCGTACCGTGTTGTTAAAGTTAGTGTGTGTGCATGACATGTTGTTGGGATGGTCTTGTAAACAGTGGGGAGCTCATGTAATTGTGTTGTCTTGGTGTAATGTGCGATGTGTTTGGTTTGAACAGACTGTGAAGACAAATATCCTTCAGGACAATAAAGATTATTATTATTACCTTGTTCCTACAGCGGTCTGGAGCAGGGTGCACAACCCTGACACAAAAAATATGGTGGAGATGAGCTGGCTCTTGGCAGCGTTGTTGTCGCCGATGCAGAGAGGCTCCGACAGAATCAGGGGGATTGCAATGATGCCTCCAAAGGCTAGGATGTAGTGCTGTGAAAACAGATACATGACAATAGTGTTTTTGAGCAGACAATATAAGGAAAAATAAAAAATATCAGAGCTACAAGCTACAAAAATATCAGAGCTACAAGCTCACAGCGCGCCACTCGGTTTTCTCAATTCTTTGAACACCAAAACGCGTTCAGTACACAGAAGGGTTAAGCTTGTTGAGTAACGCTGACTGTTGCTGCTAGGGTTGCAGGTTCGATTCCTGGATAGCAGCTATACTAGAGTACCCTTTTTTATTCCATGGACTGGGAACCAGTTCAATTCTTTTTGTTTTTTAGCCCAGGAGCCTGAGCTCCTCGATTGGAATGTTAATTAGTGTGCAAAACCATAACTATTAAATTGTTATTGCTGTGAAACTTACCCAGTTGATTACTTACACAACGTCAAATGGTATATGAAAATTAGATGTTATATAGGAAAATATGTAAAATATGAAAAATGCTACTACTGGGGAAAGGTATACAGGGCTCCATTTTCGTTACCATCTAAACCCCATATCCTAAACCCCTTATCTTTTTTTTTTTACTATTTTGAAAAACTTTTTTGGAATAGTTCAACGTGCCAATCTATTGACACTAGTGAATCTAGTGAGCTTGTAGACTGGCCATTTAAACTTTTGAAAAATGTGTTTTTAATGGTTTAAAAAGGCAAAGAAGTTAAGGGATAAGGGATTTAGCGGTGACGAAAATGGAGCCCACAGTATACTATAGTACTTATTATATTGATCCTATAAACAATTTAGTATAGAGGTATTAATTAACATTCCGGGTAACAAGTGTATGCCTCCCGGTTACAGTAATTCTTATTTCCCTGTGTTGGGGTAAATGCATGTTTTTGAAGCAGGTGTTTTTAATATTTGGCTTATCTAATGCTAGGGGTCCAACGGTCCGTCGATGCACAGGTTTTTGGATGGATGGTTTTATGTGTTCACTAAAACCTCTGTGACAAGAGGCTGACAAATTGCAATTTGCAAATTGTAAATTTGTCAGTGGACTAGATGTTGTTTGAATTAAACGACAACTGGATGTACAGTAGATTAACTGGACCTATGAGGAGCAAATGAAAGAAGGAACAGAGAAAAGTAAGCTGAGACAGATGTTGGTTGTCTTGTTCCGATTGATGGGGTATTATCAAATTTACAACCCCAACCCTATACAGTATAAATCAGCCAGAAAACAGCCAGATCCATTCTAAACAGTTTCTGAGGGTTTGTGGAGAACGACAGAGAACAACTTGTGCTGCAGGTATAGGTAGGTAGGTATTACAAGGTTTTATAACCTAAATTAAAACCTTAACTTAACTTTATCGCATTTCTGAATCCTCCACAAACACTGGTGATCAAGTTAGCCAGAAACGGTTTGTTTTTAATCCCATTTTGGCCTCCAGGCAGTGTATTACTCGCTTTAAACTCACTCATCATGTTCGATTAAATAAAAAAAAATATATAGTGGTAGAAATAAGCCACATAGCAGTACAGTGGCAGAACTGACCAGTGGCCAACGTTTGTAAACATCCATGTATATAGCTTACTGTACAGAGGCTCCTCACCTTTTGCACCCCGTAGCCTGAAGGGATACAAGGTCTGATTGTTTTTTTGTGAAAAACCAATCAGACCTTGTCAATCACTAGGCTAGGGGAAACAAAGATTAAGGGCTTGATTTTGGTTACATTAGCCCACACTAAAGCGTTCCCACACTAAAGTTGGTAATTTCGTTACCATGCTATCTCCCTTAAACACCTCCTATACCTGTTACATTATGCATATGTTTTTAGCTTTCATCCAATCCGTGTTGGTCTTGCCATTCCCTTTAATTCATCCCATATCTATTTCCCTTATCCCTACTGCTATGCTTACTCCTAAGGACAGACACATGCATGAGTAGCCTATTCTCAAAGATTATAGCTCTCATTTTCAAACAATTATAGCTTGGTCAATTCTTCTTACCATTCAACATGTTATGTTGAAAAAACATGTTCCATGTTTTTTTGCTGTATGTGGCGTGCATTTATCCCAAGTCTGCGAAATGTTATAAAGTAAATTGCAAAAAAGTTGGGAATTTGGTTTCATTTTTATGCTCTCAAATGTTTACACTCAAGAGTTAAAATATTCATCTGAATTAGCCAGAGATTGTAAAAGAATGGTCATTTTTGATCTATGTTTGCCTGTTTTGTTTGTGAAATCCAGCCTGGAATTGTGGACTGGACAAAACTAAAAGAAATCTTTAGTTTGTGGGCCTAAAATGTTATCAAATGGTGGTCCTCTGTGGCTCAAATTCTGAATAAATAGAGGGACCTGGTGTCAAAAAGCTTACTTTTATCTTGAAATTAAAATAACATTACGCAGACTTTAGTTCAGCCTTTAGTCTTGGTCCTCCACAATATTTCACAGGGCTTGACACTAACACTTGACCGCTTGCCCGGGGCAAGTAAAAAAAATGGTGGGGCAAGTGAAAACTGCTACCTAGTTGCCCGATCGGGCAAGTGTGCAACTTAGTGCACTATAACACTACACAAGATAAATTTGTATTGAAAACAGTCATTTCAACACACACACACACACACACACACAACACACACACACACACACACACACACACACACACACACACACACACACACACACACACACACACACACACCACACACACACACACACACACACACACACACACACACACACACACACACACACACACACACGCCAGGACGCTGGCTCTCTTGTTTTGTTTTCTTTCTTTTTTGTATTTGGACAAAAACCCGAAGTGGAGTTTGTATTGAACTGAAACGGTTTATGCTGTGGTCAAAAGGGGACTAAAATGAACTGAACTCCTTATTGTCAGCAAATAGTGATTGAAATGCATGAACTGAAATGAATTAACTGTATTTCTATTACCTTTATTTTTCTTTAATACAAATATTATTTGAAATAGACTTTGTGAGTTTTGCATTTATTGACAATTGGTGGTTTTGGGTGTGACGATTTAAGATTTACCAGCTTACAGATTGATTATCAAATAGACTGAGCTAACTTTGGTAGGTTGCTGTTTATCACAGGGACCTTTGTAGGGTTTACTTTTGAGCCTTGAAAATCTCTTTTTGCTACATACTGCTACATAAAAACCGCTACATAAATAAACCAAATGGACCCTTGCGGGTCCATTTGGTTTATTTATGTAGCGGTTTCTCTTTTTTTTTCAAGAGTTACATCTGGTTAACCAACTTAGCTGGGGATCACCTGGTTTAAAGCACCCAAGTAGGAAGTAAACTTAAATGGGGGGCAAGTGACCATGACCTGAGGGCAAGTAGAACCTGACTTGCACTTGCCCGATGGGCAAGTGCCTCAGAGACCTTAGTGTCAACCCCTGTTTCATGTATTTAATTTGCCCCCTTGGGAAAAATAATTGCCCCTGATGTAGATCATTCGAAATTGGAAAGCTTTGTATGCAACTGCTAAGAGCTGCGTTATGCAAAAAGGGCAGTATAAATAAATAATTAATGCTCATATTGGTTATATTATTACGAACGTTTGCTGAAATATGAACAGCTTATCCCGATTGACACGATGACAGAGAAAGAGCAAGCGGCGCGTGCAGATTTACTTTCAAAATCTGTCGATTTATGGGGTGTGCGTAGTGGCTCAGCCAGGGGACAGACCGATCCAAGGATCGGCCTTTTTTCACATGCCTCTGCTCTCATCTCTCTAGCCTTGTTTAGCCCTGTTTCCTGACATCGGCATACAGCATAAATATCTCAATAAAAATGCAGATGTTCTTTAGATGAAAAACATAATAATAGTAGTAATCAATATCAGTGTTGTAGTGGGACTTTTAGAAGTGGGGGGACGCCTCTTAAAGGGGAATTCCACCCATTTTCTTTTTTTTTTTCCTGAGATTGTACAAATGTGAACCAAATGGATTTGGTTCCATTTGTACACTCTCAGAAAAAAAGGAATCTCATTAACATGGTGAAACACATCTTGACGATGCCATCAAGATGTATTTCACCATGCTAATGATTTTTTTTCAGACCTCCATTTCTAGGAAACACAAAATTGGGGGAACTTTTTTACCATGTCCACACAACACCTCTAAGGTATATTAATGACATAGTAAAATATTGAAAATGAGTGGAATTCCCCTTTAAGAGACAGCACAGCATGCACATTTACGTGCCGTTCACCTGCGCAACACACACAGACGCGCTATTAAAACAAGTATAGCATATTGAGAAAGATTTGTTTACAATGCCTAATTGTATCCATATAAAAGTAAATGACAAGGCAAAAAAGGGTAGGTCATAGGTCTACTTTTGCCCCCAAAAATATTCTAGATGTGAGAAGTGGGGGGACGCCGTCCTCCACTACACCCCTGCTTATAATAGAAAACAGCTAAAAGATCCTAGTTGTGCACAGAAGACACAACTATTATTTGTAGTAAAAGCTTTCCTTTTTGAGCCAAAATAATGTGAAGGAAAATAAAACCCTGGCCTAGAAGGGCTTCCTTCCAGGGGCGAATCTAGGCATGGGCATGGGAGGGGGGGGGGGGACAATACCCCCTAAATACCCAGTCTGCCCCCCTCCCAAACACGATGGCATGCAAAACAACCCAATATATTTCAAATTAAAGTGCTTATATTTGAAGATGTGCTTATATGATTTGATACTACTATACTGCTACTTAACTAACTACAATTTTGGCACCACTAAACCAACAGCATTTCATCATTGAAAACAGAAAACTCTCTGAGTCAGACCTTTAGCTTTATGCATGCTGCATGTCTGTTGCAACTTCAACAACTGATGTTATTATTGATGCTTTACTTGACTAATAAAAGTCCTGTAACCCCTCCAACATGCAGTCTCCCCCCCAAATGGGACATGTTACACCCGCCCCTGCTTCCTTCCCTTTTTGGAAGAGTAGCAGCAGATGGTTGGTCTCTCACACCAAAGCAGTGTTTGGATCCTGCGTGTATTTATCTCTCTCCATCAGGAGAGGACATAAAACATACAGATTGACTGCTTTAAAGAAACATTGGCTTTAGTTAATGGAGTTGACTCTGGTCATTGAGGGGATGGTGGTGTGTGTGGGGTCATGTGTGATAACAGGGCTTGACACTAACACTTGCCCGCTTGCCCGGGGCAAGTAAAAAAAATGGTCGGGCAAGTGAAGACTGCTACCTGGTTGCCCCATCGGGCAAGTGTGCAACTTAGTGCACTATAACACAACACAAGATAAATTTGTCTTGAAGGCAGTCATTGCACTCTGCCTCTGTGTCTTTCCCTGCTTTCTAGCTATCCACAATTCCAGGCTGGATTTGGGAAACAAAACAGGCAAATTAACATACACATCAAAATGACCTAATCTTCTACATTCTCTAGTTGTGTAGACCTGGGCTAATTAAGATGATGAATTTTAACTCTTGAGAGTGTAAAAATGAAACCAAATGGACCCGCAAGGGTCCATTTGGTTTCATTTTTACGTTCTCAAGAGTTACATCTGCAAAATTTACAATATATTTTTGGGGGGCAAGTGACCATGACCTGAGGGCAAGTAGAACCTGACTTGCACTTGCCCGATGGGTAAGTGCCTCCGAGACCTTAGTGTCAACCCCTGTGATAATGAGGGCATTGGCTGTAAATATTTCTGACCATGCGTTGACCATGCTAGTAGTATCACATTCTGCCCATGCATTGAGGCAAACAACAATAATGTTAAAGGGGAAATACTCAAAAATACAAATAAGTTTGACATATTATTAAACAAAAGCATTCTGTTTGATTATCTGAGCCCGCAGCAGGCGGCATGGCTGTGTGTGTGTTTGAACAGGCGTTGCAGAAATCCTGTGTAACTAATTATTACTGTATGAAGTCCCATCTCATGGCTGTTGTGCTGTGAAGTCCACATAGGATGCCGCTTGAAGCAATTAATTTCCTTCTGTGTGATCTATAGGCTTACTGGTCTTCAGAGGAGAGGAGCAAACTACGGGTATATCAGCAGCATAGGGAGCGATCACACTCCACTAGCAATGCGTCCGCAGAAGAAAAATACATTGCATTCCCACCGTTTTTAATCAGATCTGCCCCCTCCGTAGAATTTTTTAAAAGCAGACTGAAAACTCACCTGTTCTCCCAGGCTTTTTAAATGTTCCTTTTACATATTTTTATGGTGTTTCTGGTGATCACCCTGTTGTTCACCCTGTATGTTTCACACAGTGCCTTTCTTTTTGCCTTGTTGTTTTGGACTTCAATTTTCTTTTAACTTTTTTGTTTTTATCTTACTTGTATTTACTTTTTTGTTTGCCACTTTCTTTCCTTTGGATGTAAAACACCTTGTGGTGTGCCTAGCATTTTATTTTGATTCCTTTTCTTGTTCTGTTGTACAGCACTTTGGTCAGCTGTAGGCTGTTTTAAATGTGCTTAAGAAATAAACTGACTTGACTTGATAGTTTTGCGCACATCTCGTGCCCTTCAGACTTGGGCTGCAACAACAGTAAAATACATCACAGCTGTAGACTAAATACTGCATTCAACACTAGCGGTGCCAGCTACAAACAGCAATAACGCGTGACCACCAACTGTATGTTGCCAACTTAAATCGGCAGTGTTAAAGTGTTGTTCAAACCACACTGCATAAGGATTAGATTATATAGGAACTAACAGCCAAATTAGTAGCAACTACAAAAAGGTGCGTGGAGCAGTGGAAAAAAAGTTGAGTCCAGCTCAACTTTGTAGCACAGCACACCAGTCATGTAGCAACAAGTAAAGGTCTCAACGGCCCTAACTGAGCCCTAACAGTTCAGGCCCTAGGCCCGGCCCGACTAAATGGAATAGATTTTAGGCCCTACCCGGCCCTAAACTGTCGGGTTTGGGCAAAATTTGAGAATTCGCCACCGATTAAAAATGAAATGGCAATCAGCACCATCTTCATAATAGCTAAATACAGAAAATAAGTATTATTCTTACTATAATAAAATAATTCAATATATATTATTTTTTCTTGGAGCCCGAGGAACTACCCGGCCCTACTGATTAGCATAGATTTTAAATGTCGGGTCGGGCCTGTTTGGGTTCGGTCCTGGTCGGGTTCGGGCAGAGTTTGAGAACTCTAGCAACAAGTGCTGAGTGTCACACACTTTGTAGTAGCTTCCTTTGAAAGTGACTGGCAGGCTGTCGCTTTCATACTGCCATTGTGAGCATTGTATAATGGAGGTTAGGTTATGTATTGTATTCATCTTTCTGACTTTGAAACTTATCCTCGGTCTGTCTGTCTGTCTGTCTGTCTGTCTGTCTGTCTGTCTGTCTGTCTGTCTGTCTGTCTGTCTGTCTGTCTGTCTGTCTGTCTGTCTGTCTGTCTGTCTGTCTGTCTGTCTGTCTGTCTCTCTCAAATAGAGTCTATACCATAACTGGGCATCATGCGGCCCGGGGGCCAAATGCGGCCCTTTGGCTGACTCTGACCGGCCCGTGAAAGGGTACCGTGGTTTTCAACCAGTGGGCCTTGAGAGTTACAGTTAAATATAGAAAGTTGGCTAACCATATCTAACTCTTTGAGAGCGTAAAAACGAATCTAAATGGACCCTTGCGGGTCCATTTGGTTTCGTTTTTACGCTCTGAAGAGTTAAAATATTCATCTGAATTAGCCAGAGAATGTAAAAGAATGGTCATTTTTTTTTTATCTATGTTTGCCTGTTCTGTTTGTGAAATCCAGCCTGGAATTGTGGACAAAAGCACATCATTTAGTTTTGGGGTCTGTGGGGCTAAAATGTCATCAAATGGTGGTCCTCTGTGGCTCAAATACGGAATAAATTGAGGGCCCTGGTGTCAAAATGGTTGGTCTTACTCTTACTTTTATCTTGAAATTAAATTAATATTACGCAGACTTTAGTTCAGCCTTTAGTCTTGGCCCTCCACAATATTTTATGTATCTAATTTGGCCCCTTGGGAAAAGTAATCACCCAGCCCAGGTCTATACATCATTACTGTGATGAAGGGAGCCTGATCACCACTGTTACCAGTGTTGAATGTGCCCACCGATCCCATCAAACCATCCCTTGAGCCAGGGACGGATTTAGCCAGCCTTACTAGGGTGGACTGGAAGAATGGCAGGGTTTTTTCATATGAAGCAGTGGTTTTCAATCTTTTTGTCACCAGGGCCAACTATTTATTTGGTATTTGAGCCACGGAGGACCACCATTTGATGACATTTTAGCCCTACAGACCCCATAAAGACTTCTTTTGCTTCTGTCCACAACTCCAGTCTGGATTTGGGAAACAAAACAGGCAAACATACAGATCAAAATGACCATTAATCTTCTAAATTGTCTAGTTGTGTAGACTTGGGGCTAATTCACAGAATGAATATTTTAACTCTTGAGAGTGAAACCAAATGGACCCGCATCCATTTGGTTTCATTTTTACGCTCTCAAAGGTTAACCAATGTTCCACCATTTAGCTGGGGAAAACCACTGATATTACCTTTCATTGGGTGGACATACAGGATGCACATTTGGGTGCAGGCTCTGCCCACCCCTAGCCCCCCCCCCCCCCCCCCCCCCCCCCCCCCCCCCCCCCCCCTCTCTAGATCCAGCCCTGCCTTGAGCAAGGTGTGACAGTGAGTACGTACCTGGAAGCCCAGCAGAATGCAGAGGTACCACGGTGGTCTGTCTTCCAGGGAGTAAACCAGTTTCTGACTTTTATCGACATCGTCCAGGGACTCCGTGGGACTGTCCTCCAGGCTGTCTGCGGTGGTCGTGGTGTCTTCACTATTGTCGGGGGCCTTAGAAAAAAGGAGAAAAAATTGGTATCACTCCTCAACCTTCGAATGCTAGTAAACAGCGTATATTTATATTAAAAATCCACTTTTCTGTATACAGTCCCTGTATCCACAAATGGTCAATACACGTATCCACTGAGAAAGAAAGAAAGTGAATGGAAACCAGAGTGTAAGTGTATAAATGTGCCATTCCGATTATTACAGATTAACACAGGGCTGCCCAAAAGGTAGATCGTTATCTACCACTAGATCACACAGGCCGTGCAGGTAGATCACATGACAGTCCCCCCAGCACTTGGACCCTTATAGATCTGTAACTCTTGAGAGTGTTAAAATGAAACCAAATGGACCCGTACAATCTCAAGAGTTAAATTATATTTAAATATCTGAATTATGGAATTTTCAAGGGTCCACACAATTAGAAAATGGAGAATAATTGTTATTTTGACCAAAGTTTTGCCAGTTCTCTTTCCCAATTGTGGACAAAAATGTGAAAGTCCTTCGTTTTGGCTGCATGAAACTAAACTCAAGGTCACAAACTGTCAACTCAAACCTCAAATACGGTTTTCAAACGCCAGTAATAGCATACACAGGAAAACCCTCCACACAGACAACCCGCAACACTCCATGTTATAAATATCCTTTCAGGTGCATGGCTCAAAAATACAAGTAAAAAGAGAGAAAAATGTCCTTTCTGTTTCTTTTATTTAGCTCATGTGCAGCAGCAACGAACGTGTTTCGACACTACGTCGACAAATGTCTTCCTCAGCGTTGGAACTATTTCAGAAACTATTAGGACAAATCTGATTCATTGAGTCATTCTGACTCATTCACTGGGTTTCAAGTGGAAACAGGACTGAGGTCAGATGCCTGCAATGAGGTCTTCTAGGATGCTGAGAGATTCTTTCACTGGTCAGCTGCTTGACACATTTTGTCTCCATGCTATTATCTAACATTTTATCCCGGGCTGATTTGTTTTCCCACTGCATTCAGCATCATATACAGCAGGGGCGGATGTAACATGTCCCATTTGGAGGGGGCAAGAGAACATGTTGGAGGAGCAAGAGAAAATGGTATGGGGGCGGCTTCATCGCCCGTGGCGCGAAGCAGAACGGGTGATGAAGCCGCCCCCATACCATTTTCGGGTTACAGACTTTTATTAGTCAGGTACAAGATCGATAATAACATCAGTTGCTGAAGTTGCAACAGACACGCAGCATGCATAAAGCTAAAGGTCTGACTCAGAGAGTTTTCCGTTTTCAATGATAAAATGCTGTTGGTTTAGTGGTGACACAGCTGTAGTTAGTTAGTAGCAGTAGTAGTGTTTCAAATCATTTTAAATATAAGCACTTTAATTTGAAATATCTTGGGTTGTTTTGCATGCCATCGTGTTTGGGGGGGCAGACTGGGTATTTAGGGGGGCATTGCCCCGCCCCAAGCCCATGCCTAGATCCGCCCCTGATATACAGTAGCCCCTCATGGCCTCTCTGTGGACGCATGCGATGTCCACAACGCATTGTCGTCAGATTCCTCCCACACACAGAAAGACGGGGGCAGGAGGGCGTGCCTCCCGTCCGAGCGCATCTTTCTTGTTATACTGTAATTGCAGTCACCACTGTGCACAGGTGAGTAATGCTAGTACATTTTTGTCTGGCCTCCAGGGGCACCACTATTCACTATACAAAACCATGAAGGCACTCTCACACGCTGTTGACAACGTCATAGTATTTTGTCAATGGTTGGGAAGGAGACAAGCTTCTCTTGTTTTTTTGTATGTATATAGTCTTTTTATGTTTCATATGTTTATATAAATTCATTCACAAATCCAGTTGTTGACCGCATACAGTAAGCATTTCATGTGACCCCAAACTTTCCTTATGCTTTACAAAAAACATATTTTTTTGCGCAAAACTAATTGGAACGGATACAAAATTCTTCTGCCATAGGACTATAATGCCTATAAAAACAATTGCACTATACTGTCAGCAAATGGATTCATGATTGTATTTATATAGACAACATTTTATGGCACTAAAAAGACTATATACCAACTTTCCCTACCCGTACACCTTGACTGCTGTCCTACAAGGACAATGTAATGTAGACAAAAGGTGCATACAACCCACACTAGAAAACAAATTAAGCACTTACTCAACACTGTATTATTATTATTTTAACTGATTTTCCAAGGTAATAATCTAATAACAACAAAAGGAAGAAAACCGTATAGTTCTTTGTGGGGCAAAACGATGGCCGGGGCCGATAACGAAAGGGAATGATGGGGCCCAATGTGTGTGGGCGGCCCCTAGTACTGTATAGCTTTGTGTCAACAGTAAACAAGGCCTAATGGGCCGCGGAGGTTTATTGATATACGAGAACAGGCGCTGTCTTCAAATGCAAAGAGGTCAGGTGCCTCTTAACACGCTCCCCATGGGACGGATCCCTTTCCATAAGCTTTGTGCAAACTCTTTTGTAGATGTGACTGTTTGAAGTGTAACTGTGTTTACAGTGGAAGGCTTTCAAGTACGCTGCGGCGTTAACTGAGGGTTTCCAGGGAGTCGCTGATTATTTATTTGGTCACTCTTGCTTTATTTGAATGGTGTGTATATATAGCGATGATTCTCTGTGAGGATATTGCTAGTGGACAGCAATAGAAATATTTTATTAATAACATAACGTGTCATTAACGTTTTTCATTAAAGCGGACTGTTATCATTGCCCGCAGGGGGACCACGATTCTATAACAAACTAGAGAGCGGACAGCAGGTGCACATCTCTCAAATTACTAGCCAGCATCACTTTTTGACCCATTCCCAGAATACTAATAAGGACGATAAGAGACTGTTTGGGAACAGCAGTGAACATGGCAGGACTTCCCCATGCTCTACAGGAGTACAGAACTCAGTAATACTTTGTCACACCTTAACTTTACAGTGCAAAAGTGGTGAATTTCATTTTGTCAGGGAAAAAAATATGCTACTATAAAAACACACATTAAAAAAATTGAAATATTAAAAAATAAAAATATACCGTATTGTCCCGAATATAAGACAACCCAGATATAAGACGACACCCATTTTTTCAAGAATCGTTTACAGAAAAAGAACATTGAATGTCAAATAGTATAGCTCCGAATATAAGACGACTGCCTATTTTATGATATTTCCATTGGGGAAAAAAAACGTAGTCTAATATTCAGGCCAATAGGCTACTTTTAATTAACAAAGTAAAATGCCCATCTTCATATTATTCACTAGCAAAACATATTTGTGTATATGACAATACTATTCAAATGTCTTGGTGAAATTTGGTGAAATAAATGTTGCCTCGCATGGCAAGGGTTTGGCATTTTGTCCCATTTCGATGGGACTGCAAACCTCCCATGATTTGGGTGGAATAAGTCCTTAGCCTGGCTAATAGGCCAGGCTCATTTAAAAACTTCATTGCGCAAAGCTGATTACGGTCTGGCTTATTAGCCAGGCTGATGAGTTCTCAATGACCCAGCAGGCTTTACCAAGCAACACACTGGCTTTTGATCTGGACGGAGGAAAAACATTCAAACTAGGGATGTCACGGTATCCGGTAATACCGGTATTACCGGTATGGGGCCACAAAACCGGTACTTTGCTTGCCCACCGAAGGTACCGAGAAAAAAAAAACTACATTTTTTTGCGCCCATTTATTCAATATTGCACGTTCTAACTAGATGTAACTCTTTGAGAGCGTAAACATGAAACCAAATGGACCCTGGCGGGTCCATTTGGTTTCATGTTTACGCTCTCAAGAGTTAAAATATTCATCAAGTGAATTTGCCCAAGTCTACACAACTAGAGAATGTAGAAGATTAACGGTCATTTTGATCTGTATGTTGGACTGTTTTGTTTCCCCAAGTCCAGCCTGGTATTGTGGACAAAAGCAAAAGAAATATTTCGTTTTTGGTCTGCGGGGATAAAATGCTATTGTATATGTATTGCTAATGTTGATTGAGGATTTGGCCTGCATGTGCCAGGACTCTGAGGACATCTAGTGGTCAAACTATAAAACCGATAATACCGGTATAAAAGCAAACTATGAAACCGGTGTTGAGATCCTTACACCATGACATGCCTAATTCAAACATACACTTCCAGTGAGGACACTGTCAACACTGTGGAATCTCCGACCAGACTTCTTTAGCTGCCCAAGGCGATAGGTGTTGTTGTTGAGACATGGACTCATTGAGGCTTCCTTGGAAAACTTGAGGCTTTCGTGGAAAATCTTAAGAGGAGTTGTTTTAATGTATCAGTAAAACAAACCCTTCAAGTGGGTACACACTGTACAAAGCAATGAGCTGCACCAATGTGAAAGATTTTGTAATTGCATGTAATAGCTGTAAATTGCCCTGTAAAATCCTACCTCCTCTATAAAACAGGCGCATCAAATTGACAAGAAACATGCAAGCAGCAGAGAACGTTTCCAAATTCCAATGACCATCTGGGTGGGCCATGATCAGTCTTTTTGCACGTGTCGCTCTGTGGGGCATCTGATCACAATGTGTTGTGTTTGTAGACAGGCATACAAGTGGGGCAATGGTAGAGAGGAATAGTATTAGGGATGCTGACTGTTAGGGATGCCATGCAGCATTATTATCCGTGTGTCATGAGTTGTGTGACGGACTGATATGTAGTGAACCGCATCCGGCTGCAGCTCTACCAGTTATAAAACACAGTATAGTTACAGTATAGTCTCACCACTTAACTGTATGTGAAGCAAATGGACCCTAGCGGGTCCATTTGGTTCCATTTGTACACTCTCAGAAAAAAGGAAACTCATTATGATCAAACACATCTTGATGTCATCAATATGTATTTCACCATGCTAATGATTTTTTCAAACCTCCATTTCTAGGAAACACAGAATGGGGGGATTTTTTTTTTTACCATGTCCATACAACATCTCTAAGGTATATTAATGACCTAGTAAAAATATTGAAAATGAGTGGAATTCCCCTTTAAGACACGTGCATGCACACTGGCATTTTCCTGCACATTCGCATTCACCTGCGCAACACAAAGACACGCTATTAAAAACAAGTATAGCATATTGAGAAAGATTGTTTACAATGCATTGTTTACAATTGTACCCATAAAAGTAAATGACAAGACAAAAAATATAGGCCTACTTTTGCCCCAAAAATATTATTAGAAGTGGGGGGATGCCGCCCCCCGCGTCCCCCCTCCACTACATCCCTGGTCGCGTGCACACGACCGCCTGGGTCACATCAGTCTGTGACTGCTGGCGCTTTTGCTTGGGCATGGGTCAGATCAACATATGGATGGAATGAATTCTCTACTGGCCATAATAGGGAGCATGTCTTGAGAGTAGGCCTACAGCAGAGGTGCTCACACTTTTTTGACTTGCGAGCTACTTTTACGAATTACCATCTCAACAAGATCTACCCACTGAAAAAAATACCATTGCTGAAAATGAAATCTTATTATGTAGTACTATAAGGACCTAATATATACAAACGTCATTCCACATAACAATGTGGTATGTGACGTATGAACTCTGTTCTTTAGAGCTCCCATTTTGAATTATACCCAGTATGAAATGCTTTTTGCACAACCCAGGGGTCATTGAGAACTGCAATTTTATATAAAAATATATTATTCTCTCTCCACCTAAACTCCAACGCCACACTGGGTCGGTTAGAAAGATTAGAGAGACACTATTGAGAAAATAACCTTGACCGAGCTGCAATGTTAGAAATAGCACAAAAGAAAGCAGCAGGTGTGTTTTAAGTATGTTCTGAGCATTTATTGTTTATTTGACTCACGTCACTGCAATGTAATGGATGCAATTACAATACTTAAAGCTATTCAACGTCACCCGCCTCTTTGCTGTCCGAGTTTTCACAATTCCACTCCACCGACAGGTCCTTTTTTATGCCAATCATTTAAGTCACCTTACTTCATGTGGTATAAATATATTTATAAAGTGTATAATCTTCAGGGTAGCTCATGTGGTCTACCTGCACAGCCTTTGTGATCTACTGGTAGATCACGATCTACCTTTTGGGCACCTCTGGCCTACAGGGTTTGATGAGGCCATCCATTCAACATAATGGAATGGAATAACAGGTCAGGTGAGTGTAGAGTGTTTGATGAGGTCAAATGATTTTAGATCAATATCATTGGACGTCCAGTGTTAACTAGAGTCACTTTGAAACAAAACACATAAAATCATTCAAAGATACGGCAGGGCCTCATAGCTGTCGCCTCACAGCTATGAGGTCCCGGGTTCGATTCCCGCTAGGGGCGCTGCTGTGGGTGCTGGCGAAGTGTTTGCTCCTCCACGTCATCAGTGCCCATATCCCACAAAATCGTGGGATAAAAAAAAGATACAGCAGACAAGACAGATGCAATAAAAAGGGCTCTGTCCACTTACAACAAGCAAACAAACACGCTGAAAACCTTTACCTCTGCTGAACACTATGGCAATGAAGCAACTTATCAAATTGCCGACTGCATCGCTTACGGTAAGCCTTTCACCGACAGAGAATACATCAAAGTCTGACTGTGTGAAAATATTGCACTGAGACAGACTGTTCAAACATGAACGTAGTGTGCTGAGTTGTTCTGATGGTGAAATTTATATTGCGATGAATCTACGACTGTTCTATTGATGTGAAAAGAAATGTTGCACTAAGACTGATCGATCAATCTAATGTGAAAGAGAAAATATCTACCAGTCCGATGAGAAATAAAATATAGCCTGACATGACATATAATTACAAAATTGCCAATAAAAATACGCTGTATGTGGAAACCGTGAAAATTACTGGCTATAGGGGAATTTATTGAAAGTTATTACTATAGCACTCTGAGTGTGATGAAATAAACATGAGAAAATGTATCTGAGCCAGTCCTGTATTTTCTATATTGCAGGGCCGTTTTTTCATTTAGTTGGTTTATGAGTGGAGTTAATTCTGTATTTGCTAATTATGGAGCATGTCACAATGCATGATGTGTGATGGACTGACTGATGCAGATTTTCAGTGCTTGTAACTATGTCGCAACAATGAGAAAGAAGATGATTCATAGAGTTCATTACAAGCTCATTTAAGTCCATTTTTTCTCAGAATTTTAAACCTCTTTTGACTACTACAAAGAATGACCTAGATCGTTGGTCAAAATTCCCATTTTCTATAGCTGGCCGTATTAACGCAATTAAAATGAATATATTACCTAGATTTTCTTACTTATTTCAAATGATCCCTCTGTACATTCCTAATTCATTTTTTACCCAACTAGACTGTGTAATATCCACTTTCATTTAGGGCAAAGCCCCTTCACGGATTTAAGAAAAGAGCCTAGAAAGAGCTAAGGCATGAGTGGTTTAGCTCTCCCGAACTTTAAATTTTATTACTGGGAAATAAACATTGCAAACTAGTACATTGGGTCAAGGCCTTTACCATAAATAATGGACCACTCTGGTCAAGGGTGGAGTTCCAAGCTAGCCTCCCAATTTCCCCAATTGCACTGTTGGCATCACCATTACCTATCAATTTTAAACCCAGTTGTTCAAAGCTTGAATAAAATTTGGTCCCAATTTAGGAAACAGGACCCGCGCAGCAAAAATCTTCTGGACAGGGGGGAGGCGGGTGGGGGTATTTTTACAATTAACTGAAGATTATTTGCTCTGATGACCTCAATAAACAATTTGAATACAAAGATCCAACAGGGAATAAAAAAGGGGAACAAATGTTTGAAAAGTGCAATTGTACGTGGTCTCTTTTATTGGTTAACTTGCAAGCATGCATAAGTGCATTAAGCATGTGTCTTCAAGAGCGAACCTGCACAATGCATTATGGAGTAGATTTGAGTTGATGTAGTGACCACTCCCTACAATTCCAGGTGCATTGTGGGATATTTCAGTCCACTATATTAGGGTACAGAAATTCTCACTACATATTCGAACAATCAAAACAAAATGGCGGAAGCCCATGGTAGTGCACTATATGGGCTTTAGGGAGTGAATTCTAACAGAGCCTTCACCTCTTGCATAATGCACAGACAGGAACAGATTTGTCTACCGTAATTTCCGGATTATAAGCCGCACCAGCATATAAGCCGCACCAGCTAAATTTGGGGCAAAATACTGATTTTTCCTTGTATAAGCCACACATGACTATAAGCCGCGCAAGGCTTATTGTCAGGTGCTTCATGTTAAAGCAGTGGTTTTCAACTTTTTTCACAATTTAACAACATCTTCATCTTACAGACCCCAAAACTAAAGATTTCATTTGCTTTTTTTCACAATTCCAGGATGGATTTTCGCAAACAAAAGAGGCAAAAAAAAAGAAAAAAAGAAAAAAATTAGACCAAAATGATCATGACCTATGACTTATTAATTAAGTGGTGCTAATTGAGAGTGTAAACATGAAACCAAATGGACCCGCTAGGGTCCATTTGGTTTCATTTTTACACTCTCAAAGAGTTACATCTGGTTACCAACTTTCTATCATTTAGTCTGCGGAGCCCACCTGGAACCTGGAAAATCCATAGACTGGCTGCACCGCTGTATAAGCTGCAGGGTCAAAAGCATGTGAAAAAAAAAAGTAGCGGCTTATAGTCCGGAAATTACGGTAATTGTGCCAGGCAGGGCCGTACAGAGAGCACAGACGTGCAGGGCCTCAAAACCGAAAACGAGGCACATGTGTTGTGGTCATCTGTGGCTGCGCCTTACAGCGTTACTGCCATGCCACACGTTCCCACGCTCTCACAGAAGTTTGTGAATGAATCAAAGGAACTGAGCACATAGGGCAGCTCCGATTGCCACATAACAGGCACACACACTGTGGCAATCTGCACTGTCCAAATGTGCATATTTTTCTGGGGTAATCTTGTTGTGAGGTCTGTTCTTCATGCCATTTCACTGTAGATGTGTGTGAAATACATTATATACAGTATATATATATATATATATATATATATATATATATATATATATATATATATATATATATATATATATATATATATATATATATATATATATATATATATACATATATATACATATATACACAGTATATACATATATATATATATACACAGTATATACATATATATATATATACACAGTATATACATATATATATATATACACAGTATATACATATACATATATATACACAGTATATATATATACATATATATATATACATATATATATATACATATATATATATACACATATATATATATATATATATACACATATATATATATATATATATACACATATATATATATATATATATATATATATATATATATATATATATATATATATATATATATATATATAATATATATATATATATATATATATATATATATATATATATATATATATATACACAGTATATACATATATATATATATATACATATACATAAATGGACCCTTGCGGGTCCATTTGGTTTCATTTTTACACTCTCAAGAGTTAAAATATTCATCATCTAAAATCAGCCCAAGCCTTAACAATCAGAGAATGTAAAAGGATGGAGGATCATTTTTTTATCTATGTTTGCCTGTTTTGTTTGTGAAATCCAGCCTGGTATTGTGGACAAAAAGCAAAGTTTGGGGGTCTGTGGGGCTAAAATGTCATCAAATGTTGAAGGAATCATGATTGGAGGTTACTTAAAAGGCTGCTGGTTCTGCATCATACACTGGTCATTTCCTGCCATCTGCTGGTTATGTACCTGAAGTTCAACCTTTTGCACTATGACTGAACAACTTAATCCCTATAAGCCAGGGGTTTTCAACCTTTTTGACTCCAGGGACCACAGTTTATTCAGCCTTTGAGCCACGGACCACCATTTGATTACATTTTCACACCAAAGAGCAAAAATTAAAGAATTCTTTTGGTTTTGTCCACAATTCCAGGCTGCATTTTGCCAACAAAACAGTGTAAACTTCTTTTAACTTCTTTTTTCTTTTAACTCTTGAGAGTGTAAAAATGAAACCAAATGGACCCGCAAGGATCCATTTCTCTCCTCTCAGTGTAATTTCGAGAATAAATAAAACTTGAGTGAATGAATTTGGTTTCACTTTTACATTCACAAGAGTTACATCTGGTTAACCTACTTTGCATCATTTAGCCTGTGGACCACCTGGAACATTCTCAGGGACCACTGGTGGTCCCCGGATCGATATTAGGCATCTGCCCATAACTTTTCTCCCCCTACAAGCCGTTCAACATGTTGCCATATGAAGTTGTAGATCACCATTTTTCCCCAAACAAATGCTTGCCCTGCAATAGTAACACTGGGGTTTGTGCTTACTGCTTAGATTCGACAAAAGGCTTAGATAAGCAAATTATTCATAAGCGTGTGGGTTTGTCTTTGAATCTGAAAGTGAAGTTTAGGAATGTGTTACCATTATTTCAACTCTGTGTCACTTTAATGGTCCTCTTAGTCAATAGAGTACCAGGCATATTCCCTTTGCTATTCTGTAAACAACTGGTACAAGGAATGAAACCAGTTCAGTTTGGTTGCTGCCACCAAAATATTACAAGCTGGCATCATTTAAAGAAAGAAAGAGGTTATATCTTAAAGTATGGCTCAGATCAGGGGTGGGCGATTATTTTTCCCAAGGGGCCCGCAAGGGTCCATTTGGTTTCATGTTTACGCTCTCAAGTATATATTTTTGCTTTTTGGCCGCATTTGATGTGCCGTCATTCTGCCCAAAAAGCATGACAATGTTATTAAGAAAACAAAAAAAATCACCAAAGTGTATTATAGGCATACAGCAGTGGTAGAAAGTATCCAAGTAGATTTACTTTTTTTTGTTTGTTTGTTTGTTTTTTTACAATGCGACACACTGAGCTTGTAGATCAGCAATTTTCAAGGCATGATTTAAGGTAATTAAAAAACAATAATTTAAAACATTTATATGTTTCCCCTCTTGTGGTGAGATGAACTGCCCCTGCAACAAACAATGATATCACTACCGGTACTTGTATTTACACGAGGTGTCCCCCAGGGGTCAGTAACATTACATTCACCAGCTTTATTTCAATATGAGAACAGTGATGTCTTTATTTATCCATAACTAACAGTACAGTATCATTCCCAAGCTGACCTGTTTTTAACTTGTTAAATGTACCATACTGTTATTTATTTCTCCTAATAAAGTTGTCATTTTTTAAAAACCTCTTTGAGTACTACAAAAGTGCTAGTCCAATATATTATTTTGATAGATATTATTATTATAATTCATTATTATTACCCTTATACATCCTGAATGGTGCAGATCTGTAAAGGTTCGCACGAATATATTTATTTACTAATTAAAAAAAAAAAAACATGACCAAAAAGTATACAGCCAGATTCTGTTACTTTTACAGATATATCGTTTGTAACAAGGATACATAAGTTACCAACGGAACTCAAATATGTGTCTGAGTCGGGGGAAAGAGATCTATATAATATCTTCCAACTGCAAACGAATGCCTCTTCTTCAGGGTAACTGGGAGTCTGTTCAAGTCTGAACAACCCAAAGAGAATGCAGAAAGCTATGCTGTTCTGATGGGCCAAGGCTCCATTAAGCAGACAGGTGACAGGTCACATTGAAGTAATAGTTACACATTTTGGATCATTTTATTTACCTCTCCTAGACACAAATGAAACCGATTAACTCATAACTAAGCTGGTTAGTGGCCATTGGTTAAGCACACACACACCCCCATGCACACACACACACACACACACACACACACACACACACACACACACACACACACACACACACACACACACACACACACACACACACACACACACACACACACACACACACACACACACACACACACACACACACATACTTCACAAGCCCAATTAATTTACAGACTGTTAAATAAGAGTGACCTATCCTAAAACCATCAGCCTCCTCCGCTACAGTGCTTGGCCCAATTCAATCACAGTTTTGCCAGCACTAGAGAGACAGGTGCGTTAAATTACAATACAAATAGAAAACTGCTCACTCCACTGGTGAAACGAGCTCTTCTCTAAGCCCCACCCTTTGGGGTGGGGTTTGTTCACTGTCCAATGCCAACCCAAATACTTTAGCAACTGTTGCTATGCAGGTCAAGCTTTCGTGGTCAAGCTTTCCTCTTCTAATGTGCCTATTGGACAAGGCCAGATTGGGGAAGGGTTAGTGAAGAGCTAATTGGTGACCTGCTAAAACCATCTTGTGGACTTCACATAACTTACACAGAGCTCTATAAATATGTGGCTTAAATACGGCTATAGGTCGAACATAAAGAGTACTGACTTTTTCCACAAACCAGTGCCACAACCAGGGCCGGATTTAGCCAGCCCTACTAGGGTGGGCTGAAAGAATGGCAGGGTGGGCAACTCCAAAGTTTTTCATATGAAGCAGTGGTTTTCAATCTTTTAGACACCAGGGCTCACTATTTATTCGGCATTTGGGCCACAGACCACCATTTGATGACATTTTAGCCTCCACAGACCCCAAAACTAAAGATTTATTTTGCTTTTGTCCACAATTCCAGGCTGGATTTGGGAAACCAAACAATCAATCATACAGATCAAAATGACCAATATTAATCTTCTACATTCTCTAGTTGTGTACACTTGGGCTGATTCAGATGAATATTTTAACTCTTGAGAGTGTAAAAATGAAACCAAATGGACCCGCAAGGGTCCATTTGGTTCCAGGGACACCCTGGGACACCCTGGAACTCTCAAAAACCACTGGTGCTCCCCGGGCGACTGGTTGAAAACCACTGATATTACCTTTCAGTGGGTGGGCATGAGGCACATTTGGGTGGATACTGCCCCCCCTGCCCCGCTCTAGATCCGGCCCTGGCCACAACCAACAGTTAGAGCAACTATGAGATCCATTCATGTGTTATGCAGCTCATACGGTATCATCCACTGACTCAATGTAACATTTTGGAAAAACATCACGTTTTGGGTTTTAAAATATCATAACTTTCTAAAGTGCTTGTTTTATGCCTCCATGCCTCCCCCTCAAGGGAATGGTAATCCATAGAAAGAGGGATACAAGCTGGCTCTGACACTATAGGTCATACTCCAGGGGGACTGCCAGATCAAACATAGGCGGACCACCCACCTTTGGGCAAAATCTCCTCTGCCGCGGGGCAGCCCGTGTCCTACATCCAGTAATCCAGAGGTCTAGACTCCTATATTGTTTTTTCTGCAATTAATGTGTGATTTCATGGACAGTGCATGATTCAACCTATTTGAGCCTTTAACCATAAATATGGTTAAACGTTAATACTACACTCAACAAAAATATAAATGCAACACTTTTGTTTTTGCTCCCATTTTGCAGGGATGGACTTAAAGACCTAAAATTCACCAGCTGTCAAAATGGTAATAATGTGGTAATACTGTGTTATTACCATTTTGACAGTATGTACCAGTTCCCACTAATATCCATGCAACTTGACACAGCCATTGAAGAGGGGTGGACCAACATTCCACAGACCACAATTGACAATCTGATAAACTCTATGCGAAGATGTGTTGCACGGCATGAGGCAAATGGTGGTCACACCAGATACTGACTGGTTCGGAGTCCCATACCCTCAATAAGGCATTTTTTTTCAGGGTGGCCTTTTATTGTGGACAGTCTTATGCACACATGTGCACTAACCATGATGTCACATCTGCATCTTGATGTGGCACACCTGTGAGGTGGGATGGATTATCTTAACAGAGCAGAAGTGCTCAATATCACACATTTAGGCAGATTTGTGAACAGTGTTTGAGAGAAATGGTTATATTGCATATCTGGAATGAATTTTAGGTCTTTAAGTCCATCCCCTGAAAAATGGGAACAAAAACAAAAGTGTTGTGTTTATATTTTTGTTGAGTGTATATTAACCTTAATACTATATGGTTAAAGCTGTACCGCATAAGCTGTAATGTTGTAGTCCCACAAACGTATGAGATTCACGGTCCCCTCTGGAACCCCTCCTCTCACCAGCAAGTCAAATGTAATCAACAGCCCTGTGTTAGCTCAGGTGCCAAGTAAAGGATAGGCTTTAGTGTTCTTATCACCAGTGTATAACATAAACCTTCACATGCCGTACAGAAGGTTTAGGCGAAATGGACTCACATCAGCATAATCTAAAACAGGGGTTTTCAACAGGTGGTCCGGGGACCACCAGTGGTCCCTGAGACGGTTCCAGGTGGTCCCCAGCTAAGTTGGTTAACCAGATGTAACTCTTGAGAACGTAAAAATGAAACCAAATGGACCCTTGCGGGTCCATTTGGTTTCATGTTTACGCTCTCAAGAGTTAAAACATTCATCATCTGAATTACCCCAAGTCTACACAACTAGAAGATGGACAAAAGCAAAATAAATCTTTAGTTTTGGGGTCTGTGGAGCTAAAATGTCATCAAATGGTGGTCCGTGGCTCAAATGCTGAATAAATGGTGGTCCCTCCCTGGTATCAAAAATGTTGAAAACCACTGATCTAAAAGGTTATCCTTTCAGTCCAAGGTGTTTGAGCCTCTGCAAGTCTCTCTGACTGTCAGTCATTCTCACAGTCACTCTTTTGCAGATATATTATACACAGATACGCACTGTTGTTGAGTCAAACTATTCTAACCCTTCAGCCATAACAACATAGTCGGATGAGCCAAAGATAAATTATAGAGTAAAGGCATAAAATGTCCTGTGGTATCATATCATGAAAGCAAATGACAATATCCAATACACTTCAACCTTCAGCCAGAGGTCTGCTTGCATGCAGACACAGAACCTGCAATCTCCTTGCCTATCCTGCAATCTTTTTCTGCAGCAATTCTGTACAGTATTCGGAGGTGTCACTCACCTTAAGCCTCAACTTCCATGGGCTGAAATTACCAGGGTTTGCTCCGGAACCTGGTAATTTCAGCCCATTCCCTGCACTCAAAGCTACAGTACAGTACACAATGGGTCCCCTATTCAAAACAGGTAGGCTAGTGAAAAGAAAGAAAGGTACACATGTGTGCGTGTGCAGCCACTGGAGTGTTAAAGTTGTACATTGTGTGGCTGAATAAACATAAATCTGTATGGTAAGATATGTTAACACATGTTAACACAATAACATAATTTGGATGGTTATATTTGCTCCACTGCAAGCAGGTACAAGGTCAGTGGTAAAAAACAAAAACAATGGATTACGACAGGGGCGCCCACACTTTTTTGACTTGAGAGCTACTTTCAAAATGACCAGCTCAACAAGATCTACACATCAAAAATGTGGTTATCCCATTACTGAAAATCCATTTCAAGGCCTTAAAATGAAAAAAATAGAGGAAGAGAATTGGCAGGTTTCCTAGTATATGCTACTACTAACGTTTGAGAACAGAATTTGGGGTTTGAGTTGACAGTGTGTGATGAGTTCAGTTCTCTTGCACCCAAAACTAAGAACTTTCACACTTTTGTCCACAACTGGGAAAGAGAACTGGCAAAATCATTGGTCAAAAGAACAATCATTCTCCATTTTCTTTTTGCGTGGACTCTTGAGAGTGTAACTCTTGACAGTCTAAAATGAAACCAAATGGACCTGTAAGGGTCCATTTGGTTTCGTTTTAACGCTCTCAAGACTTACAGATCTATTGGGACTGCTGTGATCTACCTGCACGGTCTGTATGATCTACTGGTAGATCATAATCTACCTTTTGGGCACCCCTGGGTTACGGCGTGTTGCATTCTACACACTCACCATGGTTTGGATAGGATATGTGCATTCAAGCTCAGACAAATAATTCACAGCGGGTCTGCTCTCTGCAGTGCGTGTCATAAATTATGAAGGCATAAACCAAATTAAAAATAAGTAGTAAATCCAATTTAGGTGGTTTGTCGAGAAAATAATATGGTTATCGCCAGTATCTAAAGTAAATGTGGTTTAGAACATTATTTTGTCAAAGAAATAGTACTTGGTTTTGACATAGATTCAAACGCTGATTCCAACATGCAGAAGTTTAATTGGTTCCCTAAAACTAACACGAATGGAGTTCTCATTCCTCCGTCTCGGTTATACTTCCTACATTCAAGAACTTCTGTCACCATTATTCTCACATCATACGAACAGTGCTAATACCTGACACACCAGCTTTTCAATATTTCTGCTATAAGCTACATGTACTTTATGCTGGGAATCTAACTGTTCAATCTTACGATTGTAAAAGCTTTAATTGTTGATCTACAGTAGGAAGAGAAATTCAGGCATTCTGAAGTTGTAAAATGTAAACGTTACGCTTTAGATTAGCATTAGCATTGCATTCATACTGTGACTGGCCCAGTCACATGTATTTCATAAGGAACTTTGTAGTGTGAATGGAACTGATGTTATAAAGGGAAATAAATGACTTGCATGAATGTGAATGCGCTACAGCCAAATCCATGCGCTGTGGCTTCAAAATATGTTTTTTTTTATCTTTATTCAATATATAAAAGAAAAGCAAATTGATGCTATTCATTAAAAGATCTAGTGAGACGTCTGTAGCCTGTGGCCAAATCTAAAGCCATGCCTGTGATTGAAGAAAAGCAGCAGCTTACTGTACTTAGAGAAAATCTACTGCTTTTTGTCATTCATGTCAACAGGGGAAAGGGAAAGAGCCTTGTGCAGTTGTGGAGGTTCCCGTTCCCGTTCATACAGGTGGTGTTGACGTCTTTTACATATTTGTTTATGTTTTCGCAAATTAAAGAAATGTCACAAGAAAATAGAGGGTGGTTGAGAAAACAAAGCAGCCCTAGCTGTACCCAGCTGTGTATACTGTCCTTCTTGGGTCTCATGCTGTTTAGCCAGCAAAAACCTTCAAGTTCAAAATGCCAATGTCATGTCACAACTTCATTCCGTTCAGTCAATTACTTTTTGATTATTTCGATCACAGATTTAGATTATAGAACAATTATCAGATTTAACATGATAGAAAATGAAGCTTTCTAATTCTGGCCACATGAAGAGCATGTGAAAAACACATTCCACAACAGCTTTCATTTGGATTGTACTGTGCTCTTGCAGGCTATTACATAATCTCCATTTTTCTCACGTCAGTCTAAAAAAAAAAGAAGAAGAAAAACAACAACAAACAAACACCTAAACCTATTTTCATCTTTTACAAACAGAGGCACGTCTGTTCTGATCTGGATTGAGTCCATTCTCAAACAGGGCTAGCCGGTTCCTCATTGCAGCCTGCCAAAGCTATATGCAGGTGACAGCAGTCACCTATCTAAAGACGAGCATGACATGGCACTTACCCCAAACGCAGGGTTCACCGTCCCTTGGCTGTCTCTGTGACCCAGCTCTACTTTCTGATCAGTGGAGAGATGCATAGCGGCTCTCTCCAGTAAGACACATGCAGTTGTTGGTGGTGGTGGACACCGTGGCACCCAAGGACTTTCGCTGGGAGAGAGTGGACGCGCGCACAAACACACCCTCTCACCCGCGCACAACCACTGAGGTTGAGAAAAGTTGGAGAGGGCCACACGGGGACTTTAGACAAGAATGTGATCGGCTGGGTCACGTGCTCGTCACGTCGTCACATAGCATTTCCACGTCGCCGGGGTAACCAAAAGCTTACTGGATGGCTGAGTTCAATGGCAAAAGTTATTTTCTCATCTCCCTCCTTCCAGCCCTTGGACGTCTGTCGTCTATGCTGCCTCTGCTCTGCTACAGTGAGTGTAAGACTTTAGTGGTCATATGTCTCATCAAGTGTGACGAAAGAGCCCATGGGTTGAGATGAGTGCACGTCACATGCAATATACTATCAATCAATCTACAATATGTCAGCCTTCATGACGCTCGTCTCTCCGCACATTGCGTCATTTAGTCGTGTATATTATTTGGTAATTTGAACGGAAGTGCAAAATGTGGCACTGACATTTGTAAAAATGGGCAACTTTAAACCTTAGTGGTCATATGTCTCATCAAGTGTGACGAAAGAGCCCATGGGTTGAGATGAGTGCACGTCACATGCAATATACTATCGATTAATCTATATCGATTAATATATCAGCCTCATGATGCATCGTTTAGTCGTGTATATTGCAATTTGAATGGAAGTGCAAAATGTGTCACCGACATGAAATGAACAACTTTCAGCGAGATACAGTGCCAGTAACTTTACTTTCAGGAAAGTGATGCAATTCAATAAGAAATTCCAAAGTTAGGTTAGGATGACCATTTCCTTCTGAATTACCTTTGAAGCACAAACTGAATTACCTTTTACAGCACAAACTCCGGCACACAAAATCCTTAAGTGTTGAGTCCTGTGGCTCCCTGGCTAGTATAGGCACCCCCTTATCTGTCTGACCTGCACCTGTACTGTATGTGCATAGTATGGCATATGCAAGTACAAATTAGCTTTCATCATCTTTTGTTTCAACAAAAATATGTATTTAGCGTCCTTGTTTTCATTCAGTGTTTTTGCACTAAAGCATGACATTTCCACTGGAGTAGAGACACCTCCGCAGATTCCTGCACGTCTTGGGATGTCTGCTTATTGGATAATGGACAGTTGCAACAACACCATGATTAATTTTCAACCAATTCCTCAGACACAACAAAAAGGCTCAAGGCATCACAGGAGAGGTCAGCTGGAAAGAGAAGCTATTGACAGAGCAGCCTGTGATGCCTAATCTGCTAAATTAACCATTACCGGCAAATTTGAACTGTGAAAATACATTGATTATTGATGTCACACGTATGAGCTGTCGTGGCGCACGTGTGCGCACACACACACACACACACACACACACACACACACACACACACACACACACACACACACACACACACACACACACACACACACACACACACACACACACACACACACACACACACACACACACAGTCACTGAGTGAGGAAGTGAAGCTGCATATAGGTCAGTGGTGCCCACACTTTTTTGACTTGAGAGCTACTTTCAAAATGACTGGCTCAACAACATCTACACATAAAAAAAATCCATGTCAAGGCCCCCCAAGAAAGTCTGACTTTGAATTGAAATAGTAGTGATGGTGTTGCTTACTGTTATATTGTTTAAGAATAATGCACTTAGAATGAAAAAATGGAGAGGGAGAATTGGAGAATTTTTTGTGTATGCTACTACTAATATTTGAAAACAGTATTTGGGGTTTGAGTTGACAGTTCGTGATCTTGAATTTAGTCTCTTGCACCCAAAGCTAATAACTTTCATGTTTTTGTCCACAATTGGGAAAGAGAACTGGCAAAACATTGGTCAGAATAACAATTATTCTCCATTTTCTAATTGTGTGGACTCTTGAAATTATGTAATTCAGATGATTAAAAATAATGTAACTGTAATGTAATGTGTAAAATGAAACCAAATGGACCCGTAAGGGTCCATTTGGTTTCATTTTAACGCTCTCAAGAGTTACAGATCTATACACTTAGGGACCGTCATGTGATCTACCTGCATGGCCTGTGTGATCTACCGGTAGATCACAATCTACCTTTTGGGCACCCCTGATATAGATGAAAGGACCAAACAATGACTACATCATGGCAATGATTGCCCTACGGTGGGCACCAGATTCCGAGGTGTGGCACTCCACCAAGAGATGCATGGGACAAATGTGGAGAACAAAATTCACTGCGGTAGCGTGAGTGACCGATCATACAACTTTGGCTCAGGACTGCAGCAGCTGACCGTGAAAAGTGGAAGCGCTCTGTGAAGGCCTTATGTAAGTAGTAGTAGTAGTCAAAAGTGTTTCTTCTTGTGTCGAAACCACTGCCAGCAAAACACCCCCCCTAAAGTTAGTCTTAATATTGTCATATTAACAAACATATTATTGTTGTTATTGATGATGATTGATGATGAAAAACTGGGCAGAAGACTGTTGCCTGAAAAGATACAAATAATTAATTACAGTTATGGCGATGTGTTGGCCACTGCTTGCCCCGCTGTTAAAACACACTGTAAGACAGAGGTGCCCAAAAGGTAGATTGTGATCTACCAGTAGATCACACAATTCATGCAGGTAGATCACATGACCGTCCCCTAAAATGTATAGATTTGTTCTAGAGTTCAAAACATCTGAACTAGGTAATTTCAAGAGTCCACACAATTAGAAAATGCAGAATAAATAATAGTTATTTTGACCAACGTTTTGCCAGTTCTCTTTCCCAATTGTGGACAAAAACATGAAAGTTATTAGCTTTGGGTGCAAGAGACTAAATTCAACATCACAAACTGCCCAACTCTTCTTGGGGGCCTTGAAAGTTGGGACTTGAAAGTCGCTCTCAAAAAAAAAAAAAAAAAAAAAAAAGTGTGGGCACCTCTGCTGTAAGATGCGGTCGCTCGTGTCCTCAGTCACACTGAGCTGCCTAAATCCTTACTGTCATCCTATATGACCTATGACTGACACAACACTTAAGCCTCATGCCCTGAGCTGAGGGTGAAGTCGGGTACTTGTCCATACTAATGGGATCTGATCATGTCCTGATTTCACCCTTCAAGCCTGCTTTTCCCTTCCAGGGATCGGAAATGTAGAGTTCCATTTGAACACAGACACTGGGTGCGTACACAACAGTGTTGTTAACTTTGCGCATTTTTCACTATATTTAGCTTTTTTTTTTTTTTTCAGACCTCCCTAGCACCAAAATCAGTGAAAAACTTTTTGCTGTCGAGTTGGGGTGAAATTGGTTGACAGGCACCAGAGATAAAACCCTTGTTTTTCACCATTTTTTGTCCTATGTTAGAGTTCTCCTTCCTTCCCAGAAAGGACCATTTGTAACCAAATGGACCATTATAGATCTGTAACTCCTGAGATCGTAAAATGAAACCAAATGGACCCTTAAGGGTCCATTTGGTTTCATTTTACGCTCTCAAGAGTTCAATTATGTTCAAACATTTGAATTACCTAATTTCCAAGAATCTACACATTTGCAAAATATAGAAGAATTGCCATTTTGACCAACATTGTGCCAGTTCTCTCTCCTAAATTATTCTGAGAGACTAAACTCAACATCAAATGGTGGTCTGTAGCTAAAATGCAGAACAAACAGTGGGCCCTGGTATGAAAATGGTTGAAAAAAACTACTCTAGCGCATTCTAGTGCCACTAGTGCATTTTGGCAACACTGATACCCAACAACAAGAATACTCCGATATCTGAAGGTCTACTGATTGTAATACAACGTACAATACATGCAATACAAACTGATTTCATTGCCACACTAATAACTACATGGTCTATAAAGTTTCGTTCCCACACATGACATGACAAGGAGCAATCACTGAAGCATAAAATACGAGAGTTCCATTATAATTGCTCTGCGATGTCACAGCGCTGCTGGCCACGGCCTTTGATCTGGCGCTGGCTGCTTGACATGAATTGTGAAAATGCCAGATCTACAAGCTCATCCGTTTTCACCATTCATTGTACAATGGAATGCTGACAGAAATATTGCCTTGTGTTCGTAGTGCCCCACAACTGAATATTATAAATCATTGCCTCAATACAGTGCAGGCAGGAGACAGATTGAAAGGTCATGTTCGGGGACACCATCAATGAGTGACGACACGGTCCTTTTGCTGATTATTGCACTAGGAAAACAAACTATAGCTATTGCCCAACTTTATTACAGATAAAGAACATTCTGTATAAATATTTTGCGACATACTGTAGATTATCATCATACTACACCCGGAGAGCTGCTGGAGAGAAATTGCAAGAATTGCTACCTTTCTCTCCTTTCTGGCCTATGAAGATGGTAGGGATCTTAAGAGCAAGTTCACATTAATAGATACAGACAGTAAGTGTAAGCCTATAGTAAGTACAGTAAAGTTACAGTAAATGTAAGACTTGTGGAATGCTGCATGTAGTTTGACAGGAGTCTGCACATGCTCTATAGTCCCAGGGATATATATCCAGGGGTGCACATAAGTGGTGCTCCGGTGCTCAGGAGCACCAAAAATCCTACAATGAGCTGTCAATCCAGGGGTGGAAAGCTCCTTTGAGCACCACACAGCTCTAGGGCTCATAATGACTGCTTGACTGGGCCAGTAAAAAAGCCTTGAAAATGAAATAATTCTAACTAATTCTGACCTCTAAGTCTAAAATACTACTAGTATTTTTAATGGATGTAGTATGCAGGTAGTAGTACTACTACTAGGCTACTATTGCAACGCCCAAACTATCGCCCTGTACTGTAATACTGTACATTGATCGGGCTGTACGTAGTGGAAAAAAGGGGTCCCAGGGCCCGGCGATGCGGGTCGCCACATTTTGGGAGCACCAAGTAACATCCCCAGGTGCTCCTCTGAGTACTGGACTAAAGTAGTTATGTGCAGCCCTGTATATATCTATCTTTCCACTGCATAGTCCTGACTCGATACTGACATGTTTCCATTAGTACCTGGGGAAAAAAAACACTTTCACTCATGCGTTCAAAGCCCAAGTTCCCAGCAGCCTGAGATGATTAGCAAATGATGATTTGTACCACTGTCACCTACTGATCATCACTAGCAATGCAGACAGATGCACCATGGATGGACAGCTATCAAGTTATGAATACTATTATAATATTCACCTACCGGTGTGAATTTTATAGTGATGATATATCTCCGTGTACTTTTCGGCCATTCAGGATTCTGTTTTATACTTGTTAAATTTAAAATCAGAATACACTCCAAAACGGCCCGTTTCGGTATTCTGTTTTGAAAACAAAATGTAGAGTTGTGAATTGTAAGAGCAACATACGACCCGTTTCCAGGTTCTAATTGTTGTGGTTCGAATCAAGAATGACAAAATTTAAAAACGCTGCTGCTCTGGCGAGGTGGCGAGCAAAACCTGAAATCTGTTTTGTGTCCGCTGCTCCCCCCCCTCCCTCCTCCGTGCTGAGGGCGGAGGCGTGGCACGGAGCTCTTGATTGACAGCCCGGTTACTGCTGCAGTTACTACAAGGAGACACACGCGGCGCTGTTGGTACTGGCAGATGATATTATGAATTATTGAATTAGAGTAGACAATATTATTATACATTTATCCTGCCGTAATTTCAAATAAATTACCCCACTTTTTGGTTGCATATTTACACAGGGCTGTTATTACATTCATGTCAACTCTTAAGTAATTAAAAAAATTAAGAGACAGACAGACGAACAGACAAGACAGACAGACAATGAATACTAAACTTTTTAATTAATTAACATCCTAAAGTAAGTCTACTTTGTATTCAACATATAGGGTAAGTGTCCCACCATCATCATGTGTGTCATTGTTATGCAACCCGCTATGTTTATAGTGTATTCGTTATTCAATTAAGTGTTTATGAGGTGCGCCAATTGGGCCGCCAAGGTGCCAACCGAACTAGGCATTGAAGTAAATGAATAGGAGTAATGCCTCACCGGGGCTCATCATCAGATTGTTTTCAACATTCTAGCCAACTTTGTGGAAGATGGTAGGGTATAGATAGTGTCTATAAAATCGTGTGTGTGTGTGTGTGTGTGTGTGTGTGTGTGTGTGTGTGTGTGTGTGTGTGTGTGTGTGTGTGTGTGTGTGTGTGTGTGTGTGTGTGTGTGTGTGTGTGTGTATACCTAGTGAATGAATACAGGAACCTACATTTGAATTAAATATTAAATACATCATCATTGAATTTGAATGAGTTTGGACGTGCACATCCGCAACAACCAGGGGAACCACTTGATGCTGTTTTGCAATTGTCCTAGCCAATTGCATCTCCTCGGACTACTGTAGGCCTACTGTCTGTCACTGTGGTCCATCCGTGACACCATGATCACGCCCTCGCTGCAGTGTGCGCTGTATAGGCTACCAGTAGGTAGAAATAATAGCTCTGTGGCTGGTTATGACCCGTTAAGATTCAATCAAAATGCCGCTAACGCCAATGTATTTGTAATGACAGCAGCAGTCATAAATATAATCTAAATGATAAAGGATAAATGTATACAGACTACATTACTTCAATGATTAGTTTGGCACCTTGTTTGGCACCATGTCGGCCCAAAACACTTAATTGAACAAATAAACAGGCCTACCTGTAACATAACGCGTTGCATAATAATGATTAATGACACAGATGACGAGGTCCCGGGTAGGCCTCTTTAAAATGTCTATCTGTCTGTATTACTTTATTAATTAAGAGTTGACACAGAGGAGGATGCATCAATCATCAATGTCTAATCAGAATGTAATAACAGCACTGTATTAATATGCATTAAATGCAGACTAATTTATTCAATTTATTAACGGCAGTGCTAAATGGTATAAATAAAATCTAAATATAAAGGATAAATGTATAATAACTACTCTAATTCAATAATTCATAATATCATCTGCCAGTACCAACAGCGCCGCGTGTGTCTCCTTGTAGTAACTGCAGCAGTAACCGGGCTGTCAATCAAGAGCTCCGTGCCACGCCTCCGCCCTCAGCACGGAGGAGGGAGGGGGGGGAGCAGCGGACACAAAACAGATTTCAGGTTTTGCTCGCCACCTCGCCAGAGCAGCAGCGTTTTTAAATTTTGTCATTCTTGATTCGAACCACAACAATTAGAACCTGGAAACGGGTCGTATGTTGCTCTTACAATTCACAACTCTACATTTTGTTTTCAAAACAGAATACCGAAACGGGCCGTTTTGGAGTGTATTCTGATTTTAAATTTAACAAGTATAAAACAGAATCCTGAATGGCCGAAAATTATAGTGACGGTGTGAATTTTATAGTGATGATATATCTCCCGTGTGTGCTGAACCCTTACTACTTACATACTTGCTCAGATCGTGAGAGGACAGGTTAGCAAAGAGATTCTATATAAAGAGGCGACACTCCCATAGAAGCCCCATAGAAACAACCAGCCTCCAGTGCCTCCGCCATATAGGAGTGATGACGTACTTCCTGTTGCTATTAAAGCCTACTGTTCTGACTACAGTTCTTGGAATCGCCACTAGATGGCAGCAGCGGCACATGCCGCCATCTTGGAGTGATGACGTCAGCGCGCCATAGAGTGGTGTTACCGCTCCGCCAAACCCTCTTTGAGGTTAGTCAAGACACCAGAAACAGCATGACGTCATCGCACATCCTGTTTAGGAGACCTGACGCTTCAAAATAAGGGTTTTTTACCGAATTGCACTAGCTTGAGCCGTGGCATATAGCAGAAAACAACGAACGCGCACTCGCAGTAAATGAGTTAAAGCTTTTGCTCTGAGCCTAACTGTAGCCTACATTCATTTCACCTTTTTATTTAAAATGTGAAAAGTTGCCAACCCTAACAATCAAAAAGTGATGTTAAGTGAATGAAATTGGTATTTAGAAGGCCCAACAGGATGAGAGTGCCTGGTCTGTGTACACAGCTGGCTACAGGGCTGTTTTGCTTTCTATACCACCCTCTATTTTCTAGTGACTTTTTTTGTGAAAAAATACTAATGAAAACACCACGTGTGCGTGTGTGTGTTTACAATACAATATGAGAGAAACCATGTGTCTCACAGTCATACATGGCTTAGATTAGACCATGCATTAGACCAATCTGCCCTGATGAAGGAGGTCTGAGCGACCAGAATGTTGAATAAAGCGCAACATTTTTGGCAAGTGACAGTTGGCGCGACCGTTCTTTGTTTTTCCACGGATACGCTTTTAAAATGCTGTATTCTCCACTGCCCTACGCACCGCAACAGGTTGGTTACACAAGTGAAACCAACCTGTGCACACTGGCCTTTTGCTATAAAATGTGCCTGCTTTAAAATGGAAATTTGTATTTCTTAAAAGGGCACAAATCAAATATGGAAATACTTGCTACAGTCCAACAACAGCATAACAGTAAATAATAGCCTAAGTCATCTCCTCACTCCTGCAAACAAGAAAAACTGTCTTGCCAGTTAGTACGGCATATCTACCACAATATCTATATCCATCGTACTGCGACCCAAAAACATTACAAAACAGAATGAGAGTGAGGGAGCAAGCGTGCATGAGGTGAGGGGGGTTACTTGAGAGGACTCACACAGAGAAATACGTTTTTGCAACGAGCTGCACTCAGTCAGTCTGCTCTGCTGTAGGCTGCTCACGATGTTCTCAATGTAGACATACTAGTATTCATACAGTAGGAATAAGTAAGGTATAATTGACCTTAGTAAGGTAAAAATTGACCTTAAATTTCCCTAGCGTTTTTCCCCTGGCAGGCTCCGGTACAAAGCTTATCTTGGTCTAATTTATCTGAAATCAATCCAGGACAAAAAAAAAAAAAAAAAAAACATTCTGATTTTTGCTCTGCCACGTTCAGCAGTAATTCACACACATTCAGGGAATCCGACACACACTGGGGAGTTGAAAATAAACCACTGTAGGATCTTTAGGATCAGCTGAAGAGTGTTCCACATACCAAACGTGAACCCATTTGCAAGCAGAGGGTAACGTGAAATCCATTCACTCACAATGTCATGGTAAATGGAGGCCTTGTCATGAGAGGGCTGGCCATTGAGGAAAGGTAGTGTTGGGACTGGAAGTGGCGATGCTTCAGGTGCTTTTGGCTGGAAAATGGACATTCGATACGGGAGATCATATGAAGCTCACATGTCGAAGCCCTGATGTCTGCAGACTCTGCACGAGACTTGAAAAAGACAGCTGTGAAGGAGTAGCTGATCAGCTGAGATGAGAATGCAAAATTAGGATATGACCTCCATCATTCTCATTATTATTATTATTATTATTATAATTATTACCCTTATAAGCAATATTACAATCATTGTTGGTATGAAACAAAACTACAAAAATGACAAATATGAAATGTAAAAAAATAAGATGTAAACAGTGGTGGATATGTAATCCCGGCCACACCGGAGGTGCTGTCACACCCAGCAAATCAAATTCAATGCAGAATGTGTGTGCATTACAACTGAAGACCTTAGGGTCGAAACGTTGCAGTTGTTGCCTGAACTAAATAAAAATTGTGTTTTGGAGCATATAAACAGTGTGCGGGGCGTTCCTCTTTCAAAGTTTGATGCCTTGATGCCCAGCAGCTGGCCTGAATGTAGGCGTGAGATGTGCACACAATCCGTTTGCCTTTGCATTACAACTGGCCATGGCTTAATAGGATGACCAGACATCTCTCTCTCTCTCTCTCTATATATATATATATATATATATATATATACGTTGATAATTGGTCCTTTAATGTCAGACAGGTCACAGTTACAGTATGAATACAATGTTTATAAGTGTTGACTTGAAACTGGGGGTCATGGCCACCAAGTTCACGTGAATAGTGTGTACACACACACACACACACACACACACACACACACACACACACACACACACACACACACACACACACACACACACACACGTGAATACAGTTCTTTGTGTATAGCGTGTATAGGCTACCTTATGATACACTGCAGCAACATCTCATGGTAATACAGTATACTGAATTATATACATTCTATAGTATGTATTTATAGCATACTGTATGTAGGGCACCTGCCATTGTACATGGTTGGATACCAAGAGTGATAACACATGGCAGTTGTTATTAACGCATTTTGGTGTTCAACGCATTATGTAACACTTTAGAATTTAGAAAAATATCAGAAATATCAGATCTACATCAGACCTACAAGCTCAAATTGTGCCACCAAGTGGCGCGTTATGAGCTTGTAGATCTGATATTTTTTTAGATCTGGTATATATATTTTTGTTTAATTGTGAAAATGATGCGCAAATCTAAGAATATATTCTATTTGACACCTGATTGTAGTTTCTGACACTAGATTCTAGTTTCCGACTAGTTTTTAGTTTCTGATGCTAGATTCTGACAGATTCTAATTTCTCTGAAAAATCTATGCTCCTGTGTCAGTGATGCTTAACATACTCTATATTTTGCTGCGGACCCCTCATCTGAAAACATGTTGTTCTAGGTATCCCCCAGAAGCAACAATTTTAGTTCAAAATATTTGCTTCCGAAAGAATATATATTCAAAGATTTATCACATTTTCACAATTTTTCAAAAATATCAGAGCTACAAGCTCGTAGGTCTGATATTTTTCAATAGCATAAGTGTAACATAATGCTTTGAACACCAAAACGTTCAGTACACAACGGGTTAACTGAATAAATAATAAATAAACTATGAGGGAAATAAATATCTGCAGCTAGTATGCAGTTATTATGTTCTGGATAATGCTCTTCTGTTGGAGGAAAAGAGGTGGTTGCTTAATGGATGCTACACAAACACTTTCAAACAGCTTTTCACTTCACTCAGACAAAACTGACATTATACTTTACGCATGCATTCATGCAACCTCTGAGAGTGAGTTTAGATTCAAGAGAATTACATAAAATTCACTTGAGACAAATGCTTCTCTTCTTGCAAAAGAGATTGAGAGAATCAAAGGGTATAAAAGAGACTAAAAAGGATTACATGCTGAGACAACTTGAAGGAATTGAAAAGCGCGCCCCCCCCTCTCTGTTTTCAGATCAGGGCATATTCACTACAGAGAACTATATAAAAACAATAAAAAAGAAGCTTTTACAGTTTCTCTTTGCATGTTCCCCACAACAGGGAAGCCATCAACAAAAGGAGGCGATGCTGGACTAAACAGTCCTCTTTTTATCCTCACAATATCAATCACCTGCTTGGGGCCTGCGAGACGGGCAATGGACACGCTCTACATTTCTACAATTTACCAAAGCCTTTTTATGTTTTGTCCATTTTATGAGGCAACACAAGGTGAGTATTGTTGACTTCACCAACACTAAAACCGTTAGGTTACAGGGTGCTAGGTTACAGGGTGCTATACAGTACAGATACACATTAACATTGATTTCATTCCACAGTAACCATCAGCCATCCAACACACACACGCACACACACACACACACACATACACACACGCATGCACGCACGCACGCACCCACGACACACATTCCTAAAACTTTTCAGGTTGAACCCAAACGAGAGATTAGCCTGGGCCTCAAAACACAGTCGCCCCATGTGTACCCCCAGCGGAAAAGTAGATTTTGTTTTAAAATATAAGGGATTTTTGTTGTTGATTTTTTATGGCACCATGGTGGCAGTGCTGCAGAACAGTGGTTTGGGACTGGAGGTTTCAACAGGTGTTCCCTGTAAGTATTGCATAATTATGGTCCCTGTCCATTCACTTAGTAATATAGGAGTTGACCCGTCAACCTATGATGAGTTTGATGACCGTCCTAGTAGTCATTTACAGACAAATTGGAGGTCAAGAGTTAACCAGACAGAGGGAGTTACTGGGTGCTACAGCACATAAGACACACACACACACACACACATTCGCATTGATTTCATTCCTGTCCACGTGCACAAAGCAAACCAGCGTGCATGCTCTCGGGGGGCTCGTGCATGAATTACACCCGCCTGCAGTACCAAACTTGGCTTCAAGCCTGGAGGCGCCGTAGGTGGATGTGGTTTCAACTCACCTATACTGGCAGTATACTGGTGTCCTGATGTCCTCCGTGCACATTGGCCACTCTGGGAGCCCAGCACACACCCATACTGTAGGTCTTGACGCACCTGTGCACCAATCCAGTGCCATTGTTGCTTGGCAGTTACCTGCACTTCTATTTCATGACAGAGAAATAAAAAGACAAGAGTGAATCACATGACACAGATATGTCATCTAGCCACCTGAACACCAAGAATACCAACAAAATGGCCTCAAAACACAGTCGGCCCAGGTGTACCTCCAGCAGAAGAGTAGATTTCGTTTTAAAATCTGTAAGGGATTGTCTGTAAGGGATTGTTGTTGTTTTTTTATGGCACCATGGTGGCAGTGGTGTAGAACAGGAGGTTTCGACAGGTGTTCACTGTAAGTATTGCATATGGTCCCTGTGCATTCATTTAGTAATGTAGGAATTGATTATTTTTTAAAATGTCATTCCATTAGTTCAAAAACAGTGACTTGTCAACCTATGATGAGTTTGATGACCGTCCTAGTAGTCATTTACAGCCAAAATGGAGGTCAAGAAGTTCACCAGACAGAGGGAGTAAGAATCTGAAGAGGGGGAGTAGTGGACGATTGACTGGTTGATTCCTACTGGTGGTATTATGAAACGATGAGTGGACAACTTATTGAGAAACAGTGGGATGTAACCCAGAGCCTTTTAGTGGGGGAGTTCTGATATTCCTGTTCACTCCTATGTCCCTGGGAACTCACGCTGCTGGAGGAGCGCAACACTGACTCTTTCAAACCAGAAGTTGATATGGATTCATTGGGACCGACAGGCAAGGCACGAAAAACATCATGTATTAATGGCTGTGACCTTGTAAGCAAATTGTCCATGCAGACAAATTAAAGAAGACGGGTTGCCGGTCATTTTTGGATACTTATGATTTGCAAACGATATACAGTATATAGTAGTTATATTGCCGCATTGAAAGAGCAGAATACTAGTGTCTCCAATAGCAGTAAGTAAGACTGTGAGTATGCACAAATGCATTGGACTCAGGGATTAGTCCAGCTTTAATAATTTTAAAGGAGGAATAACATGAAATTCAACTGTGTTTTAGGTGCTCCCATGTGTGTTTTCTATCCCCATAATTTATCTACGTAGTTTGAACAATCAGGCTTTCATATCATATAGGAACTTTCATGAATAGAATTGAATAGAATTTGCTCTCAGGAACAGCTTGTTTGATTTTGGCCTCATAATTGTTAACAATGCACACTGCTGTCATATCAGCCCGGTCTCACAGACAGTACTACACCATGCACAGAATGCCACCTACGAATTGCCTGCATACACAACTAGTTAAAGCAAAAATCTGTGAATATGTACAGTACTTGGGCGTGGTTTTGACACAAACAGAAGTGGCTAGTTGGGGGTGGGGCAGTTTGGGTTTTATAATATTTACTATTCTGTCCCTAACACATCGCTCTGTTGACCATCGCAATGCTCATCGCAGCAATTCGCTCGGCTAGCGCCTCGCTCAGTGGCGCTTCACAATGCTCATTTTCAGTGGAGTATATGCAAGTATAATATGCACGGATTTATTGTAGGCGAATCTGCACAGATTTTTGCCTATTCTAGGCGAGTATGGACGGAATGGCACCTCCGTGCATATTCACCTAAACCTCATGAGACTGGGTTGGTCATATACTGTATATGACCTGCCAGAGCATTACACTCAGGTAGACTATAGTGTGTTCTAATGCAGGGGTTTTCAACCTTTTTTCAACTCCAGGGACCACCATTTATTCAGGATTTGAGCCACGGACCACCATTTGATTACATTTTCACACCAAAGACCTAAAATTAAAGAATTATTTTGGTTTAGTCCACAATTCCAGGCTGGATTTTGCCAACAAAACAGTGTAGACTTCTTAATTAAGCGGCGCTAATTCAGATGAATATTTTAACTCTTGAGAGTGTGAAAATGAAACCAAATGGACCCGCAAGGGTCCATTTGGTTTCATTTTTACATTCTCAAGAGTTACATCTGGTTAACCAGCTTTCCATCATTTAGCCTGGGGACCACCTGGAACCCTCTCAAGGACCACTGGTGGTCCCTGGACCACCTGTTGAAAACCCCTATTCTAATGCATAAAGGTAAACAGTATGCTATGGATGATGTCATAAGGTCAAGGAGAATAAGAAAAGGAAGTAAAGTTGTTAACATGGTGTGAGACTGCCTTGTCCGTGTCTACATTTCATATAAGAACACAACATACTTGGCGACGAGGATGGCCATATCTTCTGTAATGCACCTACCTGCACTATTTCAACCTTCCTTTCCATTTGACACAAATTCCTCCTCATCTTCAGTCTTCAGTTCCAAATTTGCATTTCCACTTTGTTTATAATATTGTCCACCATTGTTGATTTTCCAAGTTGACATGTAATTGCCTGGTTTTATCTAGCAGCATGTATTATGATGACTCTACTATAAAATATCCTCCATATCAGCACCCCCATGTATCAGTAGTGATTGAGCCTCAAACCATTAGAAATAACTTTGAGGGACATTTACAATATTATTTTTAGGCCACGTTTACACGGAGACGCTTGCGAGTAAAGACGATAAAATATTTTATCAGAAGTGCCTTTCGTTTATATGGTGACGGCGTTTTTTGGGCTTGAAGACGCAAAAATCTCAAACCACCCTTGAAAGTGGAAAAGTTGTATACGCTCCAGCGCAGCGTCTCCGTCTAAACAGCCCAAGACGCAAAACTGGCTGTTCTGCTCACGTTGTCTAGGCAACGCAGGCGCTTTGGGCGACTCGTGTTGAAATATGAACAATATCAAATACAAATGTAAGCCGCTTACACAAATATTAGCAATGCGGCACGCAAAATAGGCTACTTATTGGAAGGTTAGGACATCAGAGAGAGAGAGAGAGAGAGAGAGAGAGAGAGAGAGAGAGAGAGAGAGAGAGAGAGAGAGAGAGAGAGAGAGAGAGAGAGAGAGAGAGAGAGAGGCTGACAGCGCGTCTCAAATGTGGTCTTGGATATCGCATAATAAGGTAGTCTGCACATCAAGAGGATACGATGGTAGAACGCGCCTCAAAAGTGCTCTTGTACATCACGTAAGATACGATGATTGAGGCTTGACGAACAAATATTTGGTATGGGCATAAGGGCATTTAATACTATTGATTGCAGCTGCTTTTCCAGCTCATCAATGCAAACGAAGCGTTGTTGACTACGCATGTTTTAGTCGCTGTCTGACATGACAACAAGTTACGGGATGCAAGTTATATAACTTATTTTGTATATATTGTAATATTGTAATATCAATAGCCTCGGTGGACATGGGGGGGTGTTTTTCTTTTCTTTCTTTTTTTAACCTGTGTTGTAAGTTATTTCACATTGCTCGCTGAGTGGCCGTGTGATACAAGAAGAAGTTGTAGAACAGGGACAATCTGTCGCGAGGAAAATAAGTCCATGCAGTATAGGGAAGTCCATCGTTCTCTTCAGACGTTCATATTTTTGCTAGTGTATGCTATAAGCTGGTCTGCATCTGATTCAATGAATGAAGGAGGATGCGGCATTCGTGCGGTCCATAGTCTGAGTCCTGACTGCTCGCATTTAGACCACGTGTCGCCAATATTGTGTCCCGCGGGGCTCCTGTTCATAGCCCCCTCGCTGCATAGTCTAATTATCAGTGATGTTTGGAACTTATGCGAGGGTTATAGATTTGATTTTACCACTCACAGATATTGGAAAAACATGATTTGTGTGGAAAAATTGAGAAAGAAATGATAACCTCCGGGAAGACGGGTCCCGGAGGATTTCCCGGTATTAAACCCTAGGCCGGACCCTTCCAGGCCGACCCAGAGCCGGTCGCGAAGCACCGCCGCGGACAAAGTGCGCCCGGCGGGGGCACAGGGCAGCGCGCCCAATGGATTTCTACACACTTTTGCGTCACCGTATGCACACAGATTTCCTCATGAGAACGCTCGTCTAGACGCGAAATAATAAGTGAAGACGCGACGCCACTTTTGCGTCTTCTGTTCACATACTCTCCGTGTAAACGTAGCCTTAGTTACACATTTTAGGAACCCATGATATCCCCCCTTTAAATTCCTTTATTTTAATAAAAAGTCCTTTAATAATAATAATACAACATAAACATTGCAGAGACTGTAGTCGTGACTGTGCAATACTTTAAAACAGTTGTCGTTTTGCATACGTACCTAAAATAGCTCTTATTTGCGCCGTTCTCGTTGAAAACAATGTATATCCAACTGCAGTCAGGTCACATAGGGGCTCTGCATAATCACGTGACGAACCGGGTGACCGGGCTCTTCCGGGTACATGAATCCGAACTCTCCCACTAAAAGGCTCCACCATAACCAAAATCTAGCAAGTGTTTGCGTTAATCTGTAGTCTGTACTATGTACATGTCCACCAAACGCTGGAGTGGTCCTCAGTTGATTCTAAGCCAGGGTGGTGGTGGTCCACCCTGACTTGACAACGGCCACTCGCTGCAGATTGAGAATGTTGACATATTTGCTTTGAAATCATTGTTCTTGCTCCCATATTGGTTCAGTAATTTATAATATATTGTAATCGTTTAAGGATACAGGCGTCTCATATGTACTAAAAAAGAGACACGGAGACATTTCACGTGGCATTCACAATGTGCAGAGCCTTAGAAATAGACAGAGTTGCGACATTGAGGGGACAGAAAACAGTCTGGTCACGTGGTTCTAGTACTCGCGCGAGCCCATAGGCTCCAATGCATTCAGTAACTTCCGGCTGTCACTATTTGTTGTCACTATCCAATACAAGTCTATGTAGAGGAGCCGCCATTGGACTGGCGCCATGGAGTGAACGGAGTTGGCGTAACTCTGTATTTACAAGGCTCTGACAATGTGTTACTTCCATGCTTTCTTTCATCTCCACACAACCATCTTTAGCGCGCCAGAGAGTTGTAGCGCGCGCACGAAACTGGTGTCCCCCCCAACAAAAGTCCGACCATCCCTCCAGTCTGAAATAACAATTTGTTCCACTCTTTCCCCACAGAGCAGTGTTGCCAACTTGGCGCATTTGTCGCTATATTTAGCTATTTTCCAGACACCCGGCCCCTAGCGCCAGAGATAAAACCCTTGTTTTTCGACATTTTTCCTACTATGATGGAGTCCTCCCTCCATCCTAGAAATGGACCCTTATAGATCTGTAAGTGTAACTCTTGAGAGCATAAAATGAAACCAAATGGACGCTTATTTGGTTTAATTTTACGTTCTCAAGAGTTAAATTATATTTAAACATCTGAATTACCTAATTTTCAAGAATGTACACATTTAGAAAATGTTGAAGAATTGCTATTTTGACCAACATATTTATCCTAAATTAGGCTGAGAGAGTAATCTCAACATCAAACGGTGGGCCGGTGGCCGCCCTCGTATGAAAATGGTTGAAAACCCACTGCTCTAGTGCATTCTAGTGCATTTTAGAAGTGCCACTAGTGCATTTTGGATTTTGGCGGTTGGCAACACTGCACCCACCCACACACAGATCCCCAACCATCCCCATTAATTACTACAATAATATTGCCGAACATTCGCTGCTCCCATGCAGGTAAAGACGACATTGACATCCACAAACCATTATTAACTTAATTTCATACAGTAAACACACAACAGGTTGAAACCCACACTTAAGTAGGCTATATTGTCATGTCATATGCATTGAAGGAAGAATAGGCCTACCTATCAGCCCATGAATCCATGATGCAGGAAGGGGGAATCCAGCATAGCCTACTCCTACTCCAACCATGACAGTCACTTCTTCAGCCGGTCTGATGGTAATTGGGCTTAATTAAGTTATTAGCAACTGTGCATAAGCGTGTGTAATGTGAATGCAACTCTCTGATGCGTGTGTTGTAGCCTAGAAGAGTAGCCTATGGCATGTTTCATATTTTAATTGCATGACATTGACTATAGAAGCATTATTTTATATTATTTTTCTAACAATTAAAGATATGCATGCCATGTATTTTTATTTATTTATGTATTTATTTATTTATGTAACATGTGACAGTTTATTTTATTTTTATTGATTATGTATGGTTGCCAAACACAACCTTCATGCTGCATCTTTTGAAGTGTCTAATTTTAACTAAAACGTGAGGTGGGGTGTGTAATTTACTGACATGGTTTAGATTGAATCTATCCAGCATCTTTGGGTGTGCATGCATGCAATAAATGCCAAACCAGTCTGACTGTCCACTTTTGTCTTAAGCGAATCATTCATGTGGCGATGCCTCTTCCAGAATGACAATGCCTCTATCTGTTTGAATGGCTTGATGAGGATGGAAATGAGTTAACCGTGAACTGTGCACTTCCCAGCCACCAGACCATCACGTTTTCCAGGTCCATTATACAGTAGCCCACTGCAAAGATGGAATTTACTGTACTTGAAATGGTGTCATTTCCATTTTCCCACCAAATATAGGCGTTGGCTACAGACTGTGTCAGATGCATTTCCCACCCACGGTTTCAGATGCAGTATATTTCCAGAGAAAGTCAACTTGAAGCTGTTCTCACAGTTTATTGTGGACTCCAGGGCCAGATCTAGAGGGGGGCAGGGGTGGGCAGGGCACCCAAATGTGCATCCTGCCCATCCAATGAAAGGTAGTGGTTTTCATCCGTGCTCCGAGGACCACCAGTGTGCGGTTGAGAGAGGTCCAGGTGGTTCCCAGCTAAATGGTGGACAGTTGGTTAACCAGATGTAACTCTTTGAGTTACATCTGGTAACTCTCAAGAGTTAAAATAGTCATCATGTGAATGTAGAAGATTAATGGTCATTTTGATGTTTGCCTGTTTCCGAAATCCAGCCTGGAATTGTGGACAAAAGCAAAATAAATCTTTAGTTTTGGGGTCTGTGGGGCTAAAATGTCCTCAAATGGTGGTCCGTGGCACAAATGCCGAATAAATAGTGGGCCCTGGTGTCAAAAAGATTGAAAACCACACTGCTTCATATGAAAAACTTTGGAGGTGCCCACCCTGCCATTCTTCCAGCCCACCCTAGTAGGGCTGGCTAAATCCGGCCCTGTGGACTCCCACATATCTGAGAGACCTACTAAGTTAACCCATTGTGTCCTGATCAGATTCTAGTTTCTTATGCTTTTCACAATTTTTTCAAAAATAGCAGAACTGCAAGCTCATATCGCGCCACTCGGTGGCGCGATATGAGCTTGTAGATCTGCTATTTTTTAACAGCTTCCTACAACATACCACTAACCAAAGACAGCAGATCTATACGCTCACACACATCATGATGCAAGCTTGTTGATCAGCTGTACTAATTATAAATTTGTGAGACTTTGTGAGAGAATTCATTCAGCTACTGTTTTCACTTAGCCCAGGGCTTTTCAACCTTTTTGACACCAGGGACCAGCATTTATTCAGCATTTAAGCCACAGACCACCATTTGATTACATTTTCACCCCCAAAGACCAAAAACTAAAGAATTATTTTGGTTTTCTCCACAATTCAGGGCTGGATTTATATTGCAAACAAACAGTGTAGACTTCTTAATTAGGTGGTGCTAATTCTGATGATGAATATTTTAACTCTAAATGATGAATATTTTTACACTCTCAAGGGTTACATCTGGTTAACCAACTGTCCATCATTTAGTCTGGGGACCACCTGGAACCCTCTCAAGGACCACTGGTGGTCCACCGGCTGGGAACCAGTTCAGTTCAGAACCTGTTGTTAGTCCAGGAGCCAGACCTCCAAAATTGGATAGATAATTATGAATCAGTATGAGTAAATGAGTATGCAAATACATACCTAAATTACAGTAAATTGTTTATTTGGCCAAATATAAATAAATATAATGAAACCCCTTTCATAGTAGTAGCTTTTTCAGATTTGCATATTTTTCTATATAATGCCTAATTTGTATACTTAAAAAACTAAGATTTGTAATACAATTAATACTTGTCTTTGTGTAATCAGCTGTGGATGTTCCAGATGGAAAAGACCCTTGAAAGTGGCACCTTTCATATAAGAGAGTAATTAAAGTTAAAGGTAGGGGAAGTGATTTCACTTTTGTCAGATATCACCCAAAAAAAAAAAAATCTGTTAAAATGCTCTATTATAAGGTGTGGAAACCATATATGGAGTTTCCCCCTCCCCCACGTTAGCAGAGGAGCTAATAAAAGTTCCCCAGGTGGTAGCGAATTCTCCTCCAATCAGGATCGAGCAGCAGGTTCACATAGTGTAGCTACTGTTGGGGCCCCCTAGTGCACCAGGCTGGTACTACACGATGAATTTCAAATCACTTACCCTACCTTTAAATTAATATAAGATCCATAGTATTTCTTTGTAAATTGAAACCTATATAAAACATATATAATTTTGTAATTTATAAGAATAATATATGACATGCAAAACCTATATAAGATCCATAGTATTTTGCTTGTATGAAAGGTGCCACTTTCAAGAGTTTGCATATGAAGTTTTTTTTCCATAACATATAGGTATGGTTTTGGTCATAATCAATGTTCCGATTTTGGAGATCAGGCTCATATAGACTAAAAACCAAAAAGAA
>CM076969.1:11198313-11243488 GCA_039105355.1 Benthosema pterotum
AAATGGACCCTTGCGGGTCCATTTGGTTTCATTTTTACGCTCTAAAGAGTTACATCTGGTTAACCAACTTAGCTGGGGACCACCTGGAAGCCTCTCAGGGACCACGTGTTGAAAACCCCTGGTTTAAAGCACCCAAGTAGGAAGTAAACTTAAATGCAAAAATTACAATATTTTGGGGGGCAAGTGACTATGACCTGAGGGCAAGTAGAACCTGACTTGCACTTGCCCGATGGGGAGGTGCCTTGGAGACCTTAGTGTCAACCCCTGAGAAACTAACCAGCCTAACTGTGTGCATTAATAACCCAGAATCACTCACGTACACACAGTAGACTTTGTGTATGCGCATCGGTGTCTGAATACACAAGTCCTAAGGCCCTGCCCTACAAGTAAGAGCAGGGCCGGATATAGCATTTACCAATGGGGGGGGGGGGGGGGGGGGGGGGGGTGTCGCAGGAGAAAATGGTATGCGGGCGGTCGCTTCGCGCCACAGGCGATGAAGTCGCACCGATACCATTTTCACTTACAGGACTTATCTTAGGCAAGTAAAACATAATAAAAAAATAAAACAATAATATCAGGACGCAGCATGCATAAAAGCTAAAGGTCTGAGGTTTTCTTTTGAAAACAATGAAATGCTGTTGGTTTAGTGGTGCCACAACTGTAGTTAGTTTGTAACAGTACTAATGTTTCAAATCAATTTAAAAAATTGAAATATCTTTAATTTGAAATATCTTGGGTTGTTTGGCATGCCATCGTGTTTGGTGGCATGCCAAACACGATGCTGGAAGTAAGAGAGTAAAGAGCCAGTGAAAAGTGGGCCATCCATGGGTGTGGAACACGTCACCGTCACCGTAGTGGGTGTGACTCACGGGAATGACTCCAGTCAGTGAGCAGATGGATGTACCGTGTGTGGTGATGCTATAATTGAAAGTGTGAATGAATGCTGCAGCTTAAAGCTCAGATGTTTTTTTTTTTTTAATTGTTAATTTGCGCATAATCTGGTGATATAGCTGCCACCTTGACCGTGAAAGAGAAAAATAGCCCTTCAAAAGTCTTGTCACTTGTCATGATGAGTCATCATGACACGTTTGTAGTTTTCTCACAAATTTCCAACTGTAATAATGAGAAACATGTGAAAAAAAAACATGGATGCCTGTTTGTAAGTGGTTTAGAAGGTACACCTATAGGTCTGGGCTGGCACCTACTGTAGGTTAGTAATCAGTGTGTCGCCTGTTCAAATCTCGATCCCAACCAGCCCGTCTTCCCTTCCTCTTTTCTGTCAACCTACTGTAATATAGCCCTTTTTTACCGGTAATGTTGGTCTGAACCAGGGGTTTTCAACCTTTTTGACTCCAGGGACCGCCATTTATTCAGCAGTTGAGCCACGGACCACCATTTGATGACATTTGCACACCAAAGACCTAAAACTAAAGATTTCTTTTGGTTTTGTCCACAATTCCAGGCTGGATTTTGCAAACAAAACAGTGTAAATGTCTTAATTAAGTGCTGCTAACTCCGACGACGAATATTTTACACTCTTGAGAGTGTAAAAATGGACCCGCAAGGGTCCATTTGGTTTCATTTTTACACTCTCAAGATTTAAAATATTCATTGTCTGAATTAGTCCGAGTCTACAAAATTAGGGAATGTAGAAGAATGGTCATTTTTTTCATCTTTGTTTGCCTTTTTTGTTTCTGAAATCTAGCCTAGCTGGTGTTGTGGACAAAAGAAAAAGAAATGTTTAGTTTGGGGTCTGTGGGGTTAAAATGTCCTCAGATTGTGGTCCGTGGTTCACAACTTCACATGCTGAATAAACAGTGGGCCCTGGTATAGAAATGGTTGAAAACCATGCACTGCTTTAACGTGACAACAAGCACCAGTATACAGCATCCATCCAGCCATGCTGGTCGTGTTATTGGAACTTGGAACTTATGAAATGTATTGTGAAAACTAATCCGGGGAGCTCTGCCTCTCCCCATGGCATTATGTATGTATGTATGCACCTTCGCTTCCAGGATCCTGCGTGGGCAGAGGGTATTTTCTGCATAGCTGCCTGGTGCAATACCTCACAATAATATGCGTAATACTGTAGCCTGCAGTCCATCCTATTTCAAGACCATGGCCTACTTGGGTTCGTGATTTCCCTTATACCAGCGGTGGCCACCCCCAAGCCTCTCCCCCGCCCTCTGTTTGGCTACGGTCCCTACGTCATTCTGTGTAGAAAGAAGAAGTGTTCCCTCCAACCACCTCCTCCCTCTCTCTCTCAAAGCAAAACTAAATGGCCCGGGGAACAGTGGATGAATCAGCCAACATCCCCACATATTCCATTCCGCATCACTCCTGTCTTATGACGCATGCTGGAGGGTGTCTCCTTCAATTCCATGTCTTCCCCCATGCACTGCTGTTTTCCTCATTCAGGGTATATCTCTTCTTCCGCCCATGCAGTGCAGTGTTTATACTTCTCCAACTCGCTCTCCTTCAACCTCAGCCCACCCTCTGTTTTCTTCATGTGTTGCCGCTTCATTAGTTGCTCTCTTTAAGAAAATACTCAGGGCTTGACACTAACACTTGCCCGCTTGCCCGGGGCAAGTAAAAAAAAATGCTGGGGCAAGTGAAGACTGCTACCTGGTTGCCCGATCGGGCAAGTGTGCAACTTAGTGCACTATAACACAACACAAGATAAATTTGTCTTGAAGGCAGTCATTGCGCTCTGCCTCTGTGTCTTTCCCTGCTTTCTAGCTATCTCTACCTATCTTGTTATGGAAATAATATATGTCCAACCAGAAGGTGAAGGTATAGTTTATGATGAGTTTATTCAGAAGAACAGCAACAAGCACGAGACATCTCTTGGTCTATCAGGCATGGCCTGCATCTCTCAATATTCTCTGTCTCAGCACATCTTTATGTCATGTTCTCCTTCCCACCAACCTCGTGAGGTTCTCCCCAAGTCCCTTCTTATACCCCAGAAGCTGTCCCACAGATTAACATAACAATCATAAAGGTACCATGCAATACACTCTCTCGTCTGTCGCTGCCCTCAGCAGGGTCTCTTCACAAACAATAGGTGTGACCTATCTTTTACATACAGCTTGATCAAAAGGTTGAATGTCTTGGGACATGCTTTCAAACCAAGGAGTTGCTGGAACACTACACTATATAGATTAACATTTCATATTTCCCATAACATTCCCTCCTTTCGACAATTTTGTCGATACAGAAAATATATTTCGACAATGTTGTCGACATTACAGAAATATGAAATAAAATGATTTGCATATACAGTGTCTTTCCACAGTACAATAATGTGATGCGGAGTTCAAGAGAATAAAAAATATTGACAAAAGAAAATAAATGAACATTGATTTTCTAAGGGGAAAATATCAAATACTGGCCACATATTTGATATTAAAACCCTGAAATCAATTCAGATCACAATTTGGACACAAATCCCTGTATATAAATAAATGCACAATCAATAAATTCTTAATCTAATGACAAGATTCACCTGGAAAACAAAAATCACCCTATTTTTATCGCCCATGTGAAAAGTAAAACAAATACTGTTAAATAATACACTGTGTTTTCCAAAAACCTAAGTAATACACTCTACAGTTAAGTAATACACTGTTAATGGGACTCTCCCAAAAACTTAAGTAATGCACTCTGCAGTTAAGTAATACACTGTTAATGGGACTCTCTTACATTTTATCGTTCACGTGAAAACATAGAATATTAGCAATTGACCAACTAGAACATGTAACATACTACAGGACTCCCTGCCGAGTTTTTTTTTTTTTCCTTTTTTTTTTGTATTGGTACTGCATATTCCTTACCTAATCACAAAAATACATACAGATTATAAATCTCATTTCTTAGGGGCAATTTCCCCCCAAATTAAACTGCAATAGACGGCTTAAAGTTCCACAATTCCTACACCACCTATAAGGTGTACTATTTTAAGCCAGGCTGCAAAAGTCCACAATTCCTTATACCTCTATAGGTAATATTTTTAAAGGCAGCCTTATCCTATGTCTATGCATTTTCATTGTTCCCCAACTCCAAATTACCCGATCATATGTTCTCATTTCTAAATAGACAATGGCAATATACTCAAATAACAAAAAAATCATTTGACATAAAAATAGAAAGAAAAATAGAACTAAAATTAAAATATTGTAGGCAACGTAACTTGAAAGACAACTTTGGTTCCTTTCAACCAAGGTTCATATTTCTCAGAAAAGTTAAAACATGACTTTCATCAGTCACCAATGTTTCATTGTTATTTTAAAATGTGGAATATATTGCTACAACCCCAAAAGATCAAATCACCTCCACTCATAGGATACATGTAAATGCTCAATCATAACAAAAACTCCTTAAAAAGTGATCACCTAACACATCAATATTCCAAATTGTAATTCATTTTACAAAATAAAAAAATGCTAACTAAAGTTCCACTTCCTTAAGACTTACAAAAACTCACTTACATGTTTATATACAGTATATTCACATGAGAGGTTCTAGACATATTCGATGAACATCTGCAGTTTGTTCATTGAACACTATCCAGAAAATCTACTCATGTAATTCATAATTACTTTATCTTCCGTTATATTTTAATTTAAATGTAAGACTATGTTCCCCCCACTCTCACTCACATACAGAAGTGTCTGTGAGTGAGAGTCTATTTCCAAAGAATCAGCTGCCTTCTGGATTATGAGTTATTCTAATTGCTCCACTCTGAATATCTATAGCCCCACCCTACAAGTGTAAAACCTGTCCTTTGAAATGCAGCCTGCTCAAAATACCATGGGTGCCTGTTGATTTGACTTAGCCACAGGTGAGATCCCCCTCCAGGTGCCATTATTTGCTGCTGTTTTGTGAAAGAAAACAAATGCTACTTCTTTCAAAATCTTCACTTACCTACTTTGAAAAGATAAAACTAATTGTGCTCCCCCCTTTTTAGCTATTGCCTCCCAATTGGAATGTGACACATGGGCCAGGGAAATAAATACAATCAATCAAGTCAATAGTAATTTAACAGTTAGCTAGTTGTTACCATTACAAAATATCAAGTTGCATGAATCTTTGAGAAAAAGAAAATTGAGACATAACAAAATAAACCAAAAGGATCTCCATGTGATGGTCTTTGTACCATAAATCCTTTTCTTTCTTCTTCCCCCCCTTGTTTTCAGTGGATTCCCTCCTTAGACCACTAAAGTTGTCTATCCTAGGCCATTTCAGGCATGTCCAATCTCTGGTGTGTAGGCCAAAGCACGGTCTTTGTTGTCGTTGAGTTGATCTTTCTTTACCATCATTGGATATTTTGAATAAAGTCACTAAAATCACAGGAATCTGTAAAAATCTGTAAAAATCCAACTTGTGTGAAATGAAAGGGCTATATATCTTATGTCTTATGTCTTGGCAAATCCTAGGGAAAATGTTCTGGTCCGGTTTTGTTGCTACTTTAAAAGGGAAAACAGCAAAACTGTTGGAGTTTACCTCCAATAGATTTCTTTCTTGATTGCTTGTGTGGGCAGTTGTGGCGGATATGGTCCCCACTACCACAGCTGTAGCAAAGTTTCCACCGTCTTCTCTCCAAGTCTTGCTTCTGCCTTTGGTGAAATCGCCATCCATCATGCCTTCGATGATTTGAACGTTGTTGCTGCTGGATCTTTTGAGCTGGTACCTGCTTTTGTGGAATCAGCTCCTTGTAGGGCATCTGTGGTGTTGTCATAGCCTGTTGCTCATAATACATCAATTGTGCTGTTTCCAGCTGCTTCTTCCGAGTGTCTTCCTGTGTCGTTTCACACCGTTCTGCGTGTTTTGCATGTGCCCATACTGGCTCCAGATCCTGGGACTCCCAGCCTATGCATGACAGCATGACACGGTTGTAACTGGTTGGCAACAATCCATGAATTAAGGACATCTTTAACAGGCTGTTATATGCTGCATTGTCATGTGCTAGACCGGAATGTCTGCTGAAACACTGCTCCATTCTTGATCTGTAGTCATCACAGCTTTCCTTGTGGTCCTGCTTAATGGAATTTATTTTGTTCCAATCTGTGCGGACTGGGTAAGCCGCCCTTATTCTAGAAAAGAGCCCGCCTGGATTCTGCAACTGTTCTGTGACAATGTTGTTCCTTAGTCCATTTGCATCATAATCTCCTTTCAGGTGTCGCCATTTCAACTTGAAAACCTTGCGGAACACTGACTCGAGTTCCTGTGCAGATGGCTGATACATTCCTATTAAATCCAATACGGATGTGCAAAAACGTTCTACATCTTCGGATGGGCTTGGGAGGTCTTTCACAATGTCATTCAATTCATCTAGTGTCCAGTTGCATTGGATCTGGACTGTCTCAGAGTAAGTGTTGCGAATGTCCTCTGCAGCATCAGCAGAGGGTCTTGGGTGTGGATTTGGGTATGATATGAGTGGAAAAGTCTGGTGTGGCACAGCTTGGCTGCATGTTGTGATCTTGTGTGTGGTGCTGGTTTGATGAAAACACTCTTGTGCACAAGGATTGGCAGTGTGTACATCTCTGTCTTCCAGTCTGGAGTCATCACAACTAATGGTTCTTGCAGTTGTGTTGTTGCAAATGGGGGAATCCAGTTTGTCCTCATTGCAGATTATAGCATTGTCATGCAAGTCGCCCAAATCAAGGATCAAGTGTGCCTCTTTCAACAGAATTTCACTCAATCTCTTCTCTGTTGTGCGAATCAACTGTCTCTGTGTCTTTAATTCATTGGTCAAATTCTCCTTAAGGCAGCGGACATATTCCAACTCCTTTTTAATAGAGCACCCGGTGTCTGCAGAATATGCTGCTGGTGGTAGATCAGCTATTTTCACGCCACTGCTGCTGTCAAATGTCTCTGAGTCCTTGTTGCTGTCATCTGGCTCCTTGTTGCGACCCTCAGTGTCTTTGTTGCAAACGGTAACAGTCTGTAGTCTCTGCTGCTCTTCTTCAACCAGTACTGACTCAGTGGATGGCAGTTCTGTGGACAATTTCCTGGTCAAATCCTCACTGTCAATAAGGTCCTTCCTCAGCTGTTGTTCTCTTTTCACTGTCTTTGTGAATTTTTTCGGCCATCTCTGATGCCATTTTGAAGATTTGCTTTCCAAAATGTGCTCCGGGGAAGTCTCGATATTTTTCATAACTACAAAATAGTACAAACTCAAACTGTCAGTCTCTCACACAGAGGCAGAATGACACTCTTGCCTCCCATTCTCCTCCTAGTATGGTTAAAAAACACCTATACTTCACCTTCATGTCTTTATTTCAGTCCTTGTGTAGTATCCATTTTCCTCGACATATATTCCATCTTCTCGAACTATTCCTCAAAAATCATCAAAAATAATCCTGAGGTCCGGAATGGAGTTATCCGCTTCAGCAGAGTAATCCAGTCCCATCTGGGGTGCCAAATTGTTATGGAAATAATATATGTCCAACCAGAAGGTGAAGGTATAGTTTATGATGAGTTTATTCAGAAGAACAGCAACAAGCACGAGACATCTCTTGGTCTATCAGGCATGGCCTGCATCTCTCAATATTCTCTGTCTCAGCACATCTTTATGTCATGTTCTCCTTCCCACCAACCTCGTGAGGTTCTCCCCAAGTCCCTTCTTATACCCCAGAAGCTGTCCCACAGATTAACATAACAATCATAAAGGTACCATGCAATACACTCTCTCGTCTGTCGCTGCCCTCAGCAGGGTCTCTTCACAAACAATAGGTGTGACCTATCTTTTACATACAGCTTGATCAAAAGGTTGAATGTCTTGGGACATGCTTTCAAACCAAGGAGTTGCTGGAACACTACACTATAGATTAACATTTCATATTTCCCATAACAATCTCTCTCCCAGGTTCATTTGGTTCCAAACTATCATTTTGCTGAGGTCAGGGACCACTGGGTCTGTGACAACTATGGGCTAATTAAGATGATGAATTTTAACTCTTGAGAGCGTAAAAATGAAACCAAATGGACCCGCAAGGGTCCATTTGGTTTCATTTTTACGCTCTCAAGAGTTACATCTGGTTAACCAACTTAGCTGGGGACCACCTGGAACCCTGTCAGGGACCACTGGTGGTCCCCGAACCACCTGTTGAAAACCCCTGGCTTAAAGCAGTATAAGTAAACTTAAATGCAAAATTTACAATATATTTTTGGGGGGCAAGTGACCATGACCTGAGGGCAAGTAGAACCTGACTTGCCCAATGGGCAAGTGCCTCAGAGACCTTAGTGTCAACCCCTGAATGCGTTATATTATATAAACTATACAGTCTTTCATTGGGAGGGATTATCTCTGCTCAAGATGTGTCATATGATATCAGTGCAATACAAGTATATTTCTCTGTCCAGACATGGAACCTAAGCAGCCGCTTCGACCTCTATCCATCGATTGAATAGACACTTATCAACAGAAATGTTACGATCCAATCGTGCCGGTATAGCAGATATTCAGATACCCGCCGGGCAAGTAGATATTTTGTATTCATTGCATCGGTGGATCACGGATACTACTAGTAGGGCGGGGCGAAGCATAGTTTTACTGAAGTTTTGTTTAGGGTTAGTTACCGCATAAGGCACCGTCTAACCCTAACCCTAGCCTAATCCTAATCCCTAAACATAACCCCAGTAAAACTAAGCTATGCCTACACCTAACCCCAACCCTAAACTTAACCTCAGTAAACTTATGCCTAAACCTAACCTAACCTAACCCTAACCATAACTTCAGTAAAACTTCCTTCGCCCCGCCCTACTAGTAGTATCCGTGATCCACCGATGCAATGAATACAAAATATCTACTTGCCCGGCGGGTATCTGAATATCTGCTATACCGGCACGATTGGATCGTAACATTTCTGTTGATAAGTGTCTATTCAATCGATGGATAGAGGTCGAAGCGGGTGACCTAAGAGCGAGCAAACGTACATGTTCAGGAAAATGTATTTGCTGTTTTCTGTTGTCTGTGTAAACTTTGTATGCAGCTCGGTCGTTGTCGCCAAGACAAATTTCTCCCTTGGGGAGACTAATGAAGTAAACCTTGAACCTTGAACCAGAAAAAAAGATGGAGGAGGAGGACACACTAAAATCAACATCAAATACTGAATGGAGTAACTTACATGAGACTGACAAAATGACCAAACTGATAAAATGACCAAAACTTTTTTTTTTTTAAAGTGGACTATCCTTTACAGTATCTATAATACTTTATGATATGATGTGCTATTTTATAGCAGCTTATAGCTACAGTGAGTGTATATTAAAACACCACTGCCTTGAAAGTTGAGGTTTGTCCGCAATTGTTCCATTGGCCACAGCAGGACGTGTGGTCAATATGGGTCAATGTGTTTCCCGTGTCTGTCCACTGCACTTTCGCCTGCCAAAAGGGGCTCGCCTATCATGGGCGGATCTAGGCATGGGGGGGCAATGACCCCCTGAATGAGATATTTCAAATGAAAGTGCCCATATTTAAAATGAATTGAAACACTACTACTGCTACTAACTAACTACAGCTCTGTCACCACTAAACCAACAGCATTTCGTCATTGAAAACAGAAAACTCTCTGAGTCAGACCTTTAGCTTTATGCATGCTGCGTGTCTGTTGAAACTTCAACACCTGATGTTATTATTGATGCTTAATTGCCTAATAAAAGTCCTGTAACGGTATGGTTGCGGCTTCCATACCATTATCCGCCCCATACCATTTTCTCCTGCCCCCCCAAATTGGGAAATGTTACACCCGCCCCTGTCACCTATGAGCACTTCCGGTGGCCAGCCGCTCCTGTAAAAGATAGCTAAAATCCCTAAAATGAAAGAATGCAAACAAACAAAAAAACAAAACAACAACTTTCTCTAATAACAACCCAAAACATTAACAAATACATAAAAAGTAAAGTTGTCCTTTAATGTTGAAGACATCTTGTAATTTATGATTGCCAAACACAAAATCTTCTGTATCGCCTCTGTGTCAGCAAAACGCCTGGCAAGGTAATAGGCACTGTAGTGAGTTATACGTTGTACAATGAAGTTGTGCAGCTTTTGGATGGGAACGCTGCAATCCTTCTCCTCATTAGAGGAACAGCAGATGTTTGTGGCCTTTGGTGTGGTTTTGGAGGGCCGTTTATAGAAACAGGGAATGGCGGAGGATGTTGGGGTACGGCCTCCTCAGCATACCGCATCAGAGGGCCCGCCACTGCCAGTGAACATGGGACATCACATACACCGCCACACACTCAATGGCTAACCGCTGCTTGTGCTCTTCTGCCCGCCGTCGCCGTCGGTGATGGACTGGACGCCTTGGCATGCTCCCCTTTGTTGTCATTCCTCTGTGGTTGTGGTGGTGGTGGTTGTATAGTGCAGGTTCGCATGAGAAACTACAGGCGGTTTCACACCAGAATGACGTCTTTCATTTGATGAGTGCGAACATTTATTTGATGTTTCTGTTTTCTGCTGACACAGACAACGTTCAGCAAGAACATTATTGTCGCTGAATTCATGAGAAAGTTCAACAAATATTGAAAGATAGACTAGAGTATACCATGGGAATGATGAGAAACATAAAGGGTTAAACTAGGGCTGGGCCGATATTGGTACCTCACGATACGATATACAGTAGGTGGCGATATTAATGAATGAATAAAAAGCTAAAAGCCAAATGTATATCCTCAGTTATTAATATTAGCTTTCATTTGCCTCAACTGATTGTCATGCCCAGCTTTTTGTTTTTAGCTTGTGTTTTTTTGGGGGGAATGAAGCAGCTATAGACGCCATTTAACATTTTAGTTCTGCAACTTGTTTTTCCTCTTGGAATTATCCCTGTTGTGGATTCCCTGCAACCAGGGGTGTAGTGGAGGGGGGACGCGGGGGGACAGAGTCCCCCCACTTCTCACATCTAAAATATTTTTGGGGCAAAAGTAGGCCTATGTTTTTTGTCATTTACTTTTATGGATACAATTGTAAACAATGGATTGTAAACAATCTTTCTCAATATGCTATACTTGTTTTAATAGCGTGTCTGTGTGTGTTGTGCAGGTGCAGCACGCATGCAAATGCAAAAGTGCATGTATGTGTCTTAAAGGGGAATATCGCTCATTTTCAATATTTTACTGCCATTAACACCTTAGAGATGTTGTGTGGACTGGACATGATAAAAAAAGTTCCCCCCATTCTGTGTTTCCTAGAAATGGAGGTTGAAAAAAAAATCATTAGCATGGTGAAATACATCCTGATGACATTATCAAAAATGAAAATGGGTGGAATTCCTCTTTAAGAGGCGTCCACCCACTTCTAAAAGTACCACTACAACACTCCCTGCAACACGAAAAGTGAAGAAAACTGTCCGGCAGCGACATGTCTTGACTTTCTGGGACCTTCGCGGCTAGATGTCCGCACTTTTTGTCAGGAAAAGGGCTGACTTCTCCTGTTATTGCTTCGCTAATTTGCCACCCATAACGAGCCTATATAGGCTGTAGGGTTAAACGTGGTTCAAACCATCCATTATTCATGAGCAGCATGCAGCCACTAGTAGCTCAGCACCTACTCTCAGCACCATGCGGGGATGTGTGAGATAGCGCCTGAGGTGTGGTGCGTTATTCTTAGACACCACTTGTCAGCGCTTTTGTCGCTGGGCCTTCAATTTGTGTGTGTGTGTGTGGGGGGGGGCAGGTCTCTAAATGTATGCCGACCTCCTGTCACTTCACTCATTATGTGTGATTTCTGGTGGTGAGTCATGAAAATCAAGAGGCGGTTGTGTGTCTGTGTGTAGGGGGGTGCGCGTGTGTGTTACCCATGGGGAAACATAACTGATGAAAACATTCCTGGAAACTGTGTGTCCTTTGCTGTTTTTGCTCTGCTGGGCACATGCCAGGCACAAACGATGATAACGTGACTGACATCACAAATTAGCAAACAATTGCCTATAATTTATATTTAATTTTCAAATAAAATAAGTGTCTTCCGGGTGTCTGGCTATGGCTCAGTCAGTAGAACTCTCCTGAGAGACAGTGAAATCAATTTGTAACACACACACACACACTCACTCACTCACTCACTCACTCACTCACTCACTCACTCACTCACTCACTCACTCACTCACTCACTCACTCACTCACTCACTCACTCACTCACTCACTCACTCACTCACTCACTCACTCACTCACTCACTCACTCACTCACTCACTCACTCACACACTCACACACTCACACACACACACACACACACACACACACACACACACACACACACACACACACACACACACACACACACACACACACACACACACACGCACACGCACACGCACACACACACACACACACACAGTATATAAATCCCCAAATACACTTCTATTGAAGTACAACCAACATGACAAAATCAGTATCACCCGCCCCCACAATTGCCTTCCCCAACAAGTGCTAGAATTCACAACCTGTATACAGGGCCGTGAAATTCTAGTGAGAAAACACTTCAATTAATGCACTGAATATATTTTCAGATATCAGTGCAGGGCTGAATTCTAAAAACCCTGTCACCTCTTTAGCATGCTGCCAAACCTGAAAACGACTGTGAACGAACGCATCCTCTCGAACCACTTTGTCTGTGGTAAACGGGGCTGGATAAGCCCACAGGCGCAGTACAGCAGTATGTACTGTATGTGTATCCACACCTAGCTGTCATGTTTGATTTGGGCTTAGCATGCAAGCTAGCTGAGGTGTACTGTACTCGGGTTCATATTGGCCACAATATGATCCACAATATTGGTCCGTGAGAACATCAGGTGAATTCCGACAGATGAAGATGCATTGGTAAAATTCATTAAAAAAGACACATAATACACAATAGGCTACACACAAAGACAAATCTTTCTAAATGTCTTCTTTCTTTCTTTTGCAAAAACGGTGATCTTCCCTTTAACATTAGGGTGACTTATGATTGGATGATTGTTTTGAGCTATTGAGTGGAAAGAGTAAATTTTGGTGACTGATATTGTCCTCCTAATGTGTGAGTGGCAAAAATAAAACTGTAAATGAAATTCCAGGGCCTTCTCACGTATTAGGAGGACAATATCAGTCACCAGAAAAAAAGATGGGTTGTTTTCCAATAATCTGTCATGGTTAAAATGGAGTTTGTTATAATAGGTTTGTATAGGAAGGAGGCGGATACGCTAAAATGAACATTAAATATCCAAATACTGAATGGAGTAACTCATAAACTGTCTGGTGTGTTCACATGAGACTGAGTAGACCATAAAATGAGCAAAAGTTTTTTTTGAAAGTGGAATATCCCTTTAATTCACTTTGACCAATGCCATTGTATTATGGAAATGTATGAAATTTAAACAGAGGGACTGTACCGTCAACTGAGTCAAGTCACGTCCATTCAATGTTCAACCTCGTGGTTGGTGGACAGGCCAAGAACTTTACCACTGCGCTATCCGAGCATCAAGTGTTCTTGTACTCGTAGATACAGTACATCTCACACCCTGACACCGCCCTACACCTTACAAAACAGGCTAATTACGGTATATATGGTGTGTGAAGGCCAACACCGGATGCCCCTACTTCCGACGCCTCCGACATTTCAATGTTCAAATAAGAAAGAGGCTTTGTGCGCACTAAAAGCAAGCAGAGTTGTCAAGACTTCCATTGCATCATAATAAAACACATGCGCACACACACACGCACGCGCACACACACACACACGCACACACAAAGACCACAGAGCTGTTGTCTCAGCACCACGGCCGCTCTCCACTGAGGCAGCTCACCATTAAAAAAACATGAGCGATTCTTACGCTGGTTAGAGAAAAACAGCCAGCACTGACCTTTCTGCCTGGCATGCCCGTGCAGTGGCGTTTCTAAGCAATTTGGAGCCCTAGGCAAGATTTTCCCTGGAGCCCCCCTTCCCAACATTTTAAATGTTCAATTCTAATTATAGAGGATGAGTGTAATGTATTTATCCATATTAGGCTTATTAACCAGGTATCATTTTGAAGCATGTCGGTGGTCGCCCCCACCCCTCATGGGGGGGGGGGGGGGGGGGGGGGGTTTCAATGCAGTACAACTCTGCTGTTGCTTCAAAGTCAACCCTTTGTTTGCTTGTTTAACCTCCATTCGATTTCTTTAATTATGGTTATTATTGGGAAAAGTATCGGATCAGCCCTTTTTTGTGATATCGGTTCAAATCGGTATCTGCAATACTGTATCGGTACCAGAAAACTATCAGTATTGGCCCTAATTTGTCATTATCAGACCATTCAGTATTGGTAAATATACCAGTATAACCAGAGATCCGACACTAAGGTAAGGGGTTGACACTATGGCAGGTAAATAAATGTTGAGGAGTGTTGAGTATACTAGTCTGCTACTGTATATCATTCTGCTATTTTGTGGACTTCATATAAGATCTTTTTCTTGTGACAATTTCGTTGAGTTTTAGTCCTTTTTTTTTTCTTAATGCATTTTCAAAATGTATCTGATCGGGAAGAATTATCGGAAATGATTGGGATCGTATCGGGAGCAAAAAAAAGTGATCGGATCGGGAAATATCGGGATCGGCAGATACTCAAACTCAAATGATCGGGATCGGATCAGGAGCAAAAAAAACCTGATTGGGACAACCCTAGTTAGGTGAATATGAATCTTTCTGTTTGTCTTTTTGAGCAACTGCCCCCCTCCTCCCCTTGCTTCCCCAATAGAACAGAGTGGAGAAATTCAGTGGGATGCATCTCTGCACAGAGATTGATTGTTGACTTCCACTTATGACAGATTTCCCAGTGGGTTTATCCCCCATTCAATCAATCCATGGGTATTTGGTTCTGGCTCAAATCAATGGAACTAATTGCTATGCACTTTAACAATGGGGTGCAATGCCTTTTTGAATCATCAGAGAGTTGCCTGCAGACAATGGGAATTTAAATCCGTGATGGATGTTGTTCGTTTACAAAACTTTAATGTTTTCAGAATTTATATACATGTTTTAGCATGTATGTTGATTAAGTTTAAAATGACACTATCTGGATGTCTAACCTGTTAAGTGGGCCCAATAAGTGGATGGAAATGAGCAGACTCAGGAGATATTCCAAAGGGGTCTTACATCAAGACAAAGATCATGACAAAAGCAGCAAATAAAGGGCATGGCTGCACCATGTTCTGACACTGAGGCCGTGGCTACACGAGAGCGGCAAAAGTCTGGCGCCTCTTCCACCATGTTTGGAGTTTTTGAATGGATGTGGATGGTAAATAAAAATGGCCGTTGTGGAAAAGTGCTGCAAAGACCAGCGTCCTGAGGGCGCTGTGCCTGGTGGAAAAAAAGACTCACTTTGGCTCTGCTGTGCGTCTCCTCTCGGAACCGCCCAAAGCCTCGGAAGTATTTCAAAGAGCCGCACTTTAAAACATCAAAAGTCCGACATCCATCCTGTAATCTGCCCAGCTGGACTGAGCATTCCTCGAGAGTGTGTGATCTGGCAGGCTTATATAGGCAGGTAACCCAATCAGTAGACTCTACTATTTACTTACAGGTAATCTCAACATGCACCACTCTAAAAAAAAAACATATAATCCTCGTATCAGGGCCTTAATGTGCGGAATATAAGTACAAGAGGACGACTTTGTTACACACCCTTATAGGGTCAGCACACTCTATAGTAGGGAGGATTATCACAACAAAAGAAAAAGTGATTTTTGAATTAAGTGAAATCACTGACTATATAAGACTTGCCTATGGCTTCTGCGTCTATGGTTAATGGTTAGGATGTTGGACCAAAGTATTGTGTCGGGACTGTTACATCGCACCCATTAAAGGTTATCTATGGTACTGTCGCACAACTTACATAAGATCGTCTTGCGTAAGTTATGACAGCGCCATAGATAATAAGACCACACCGTCATATTGGAGTACACAGCTGCATGCTTTATAAAATTAGATGAAAGCAGGCATCTAGGTGGAATTGGGCCAGGCTAACCTGTTATTATTATTATTATTATTATTACTACACCCACACACCCGCTAGAGATACCGGTAAATAGCACTGTTATCTCTCTCATCGTCTAACACCAGTGGTTTTTCAACCCTTTTCATATCAAGAGTTGTTATTGTTATTGTATTGAGTTGATATTGCCACCACAGAGACCACCATATGATCTTCACCACAGTCCCATGTGTTTTGTTGATGAGGTATTATCAGAGAGATAGCAGGCAAATGAAAAAATTAACTTAAACTTCAAACACACTTTTGAACAGACAATCAAACGATTGGCACTGATCATTTGATTTTCACCCACATAGATGAAGTACAACATTATTTAGAGTGTCAAATCACACCATTACAAGATTTGAAACAGTGGCATTTTTTGTACAAGCTCCTCTCACAGGAAGAGTTCTTTCTAGAATGGGAAGAGAGACAATTGAATACAAGACAAGACATAACATAACATGATGTCAAATACAATCAAATATTAAAGCCATGGAATGTCCAGTGTACATAACAGGCTTGACTACAAAATAGACTGAGCGAACCTGAAAGCAGAACACAGCAGGGGCGGATCTAGGCATGGGCATGGGGAGGCAATGCCCCCCTAAATGCCCAGTCTGCCCCACCGAACATGATGGCTGCAAAACATATATAAAACAAGATATTTCAAATGAAATTGCTTATATGATTTGAAACACCACTACTGCTACTAACTAACTTGTGTCTCCACTAAACCAACAGGATTTCATCGCTGAAAACAGAAAACTCTGAGTCAGACCTTTAGCTTTATGCATGCCGTGTGTCTGTTGCAACTTCAACAACAACTGATGTTATTATTGATGCTTTACTTGACTAATAAAAGTCCTGTAACTGAAAATGGTATGGGGGCGATGAAGCTGCCCCCATTCCATTTTCTCCTGCCCCCCCAATTGGGAAATGCTAAATCTGCCCCTGGAACACAGAAATGCTTTACTGCAGTGGAAAACATATCCAATGTATAAGCATGTATAAATGAAACAACAAACATGAAACAACATATAAAATTAGCAGCAAGTGTAAATTCATGCAGGCTGCATGATGGTATCTGATGTCAATGACTGTGATGTATTGCACCAGTTTGAAATATCCTAGAAGTTAGGAAATTCCTTTTCAAGTCTTCTTCAGCATAATTGTCATGATATATAAATCTTAGCAATTGTAATTACCTATAAAAGATGAATATGGCAAATGTTTTTTTTTTTTTTAATCCTAAACCTATAACAGACGTGCATGTAAAGGATGTAGAAAGGTCTGGGATGTTTTTTTTTTTAAGGCCTAATAATAATTTTAAAAAGTATAACTTAACTAAATTAACTAAAGCTGTCATCAAAAACATTGTATAGAGCAGTGGTTTTCAACCAGTGGTCCAGGGACTACCAGAGGTCCTTGAGTGGGTTCCAGGTGGTCCCTAGGCTCAATAATGGAAAGTTGGTTAACCAGATGTAACTCTTGAGATCGTAAACATGAAACCAAATGGACCCTTGTGGGTCCATTTGGTTTCATGTCTACCCTCTCAAGAGTTGAAATATTCATCTTCTGAATTATCCCAAGCCTATACAACTAGATAATGTAGGACATTAATGCTCATTTTAATCTGTATGTTTCACCGTATTGTTTCTGAAATCTAGCCTGGAACTGTGGACAAAAACAAAAGGAATCTTTAGTTTTGAGTCTATGTGGGATGAAAATATCATCGTATGCTGGTCCGTGGTGGCTCAAATGCTGAATAAATAGTGGGCCCTGGTATCAAAAAGGTTGAAAACCACTATAGTGGATTGCAGGTCCGGTACATAAAGTTTTGAAAAGGGAACCAAAATCGTACTAAAGGTGCAGTACTCATGAAGTAAACTAACTTCCCAGCATGCACTGTGTGCTATGTGTCATCAGTGTGTGCGTGTGTGTTATGTGTCATCAGTGTGTGCGTGTGTGTTTGGATGGTTACGTGTGCATTTCTGTGGACTGCCTGTTTTAAAGGCACAGTGGCAGCCTCACAGCAGGAGGGAAGAGGTGCAGAGTGTCTGGTGGAAACCTCATATGTCCCCAACACTACAGTATAGCCATGTCCAGAGTCGGATTGACCACTGGGCGTACAGGTCTCCCGGTGGGCCACGACCCGTAGGGGGCCGGTGGTATCATGGTATGATTAAAAGTAGTGATGTCCCGATGCCACTTTTTCATTTCCGATCCCGATACCACAATTTTTGTGTTAGCTGATACCGATACCAAATACCGATACCAGAGAAGAATTAATAACATACAAAAGGAAAAAAATACCTTTATATGAAGTCACCAACAGGGAATAACATAGTCCTCTCTCAAATGTGCACTTGGGAAACTCCATGGTGTCAACCCTTTACCCCTGGTTAGACAGGCGTATTTGCCAATATGTGACCCGATAACTAAATAGGGGCCAATACCGATACTTTTCCGATATCCATACAGTATTTGCCGATGCCGATATGATAAAAAAAAGGGACAAAAAGAGCCGATCCGATACTTTGGTAGCGGTATCAGGACATCCCTAATTAAAAGCACTAGTTTTCAACCTTTTTGATACCAGGGCCCAATATTCATTCAGAATTTTGAGCCGCGGAGGAGGACCACCATTTGATGACATTTTAGCCCCACAGATCCCAAAACTAAAGATTTATTTTTGATTTTTGGTCCACAATTCCAGGCTGGACTTGGGAAACAAAACAGTCAAACATACAGATAAAAATGACCATTGACCTTCTACATTTTGAAATTAGACTTGGGCCAATTTAGATGAATATTTTAACTCTTGAGAGGAGCCTGCTGCTTGAGAGTGTAAACATGAAACCAATTGGACCCGCAAGGGTCCATTTGGTTTCATGTTTACGCTCTCAAAGAGTTACATCTGGTAACTCTTTGAGAGCCAGGTAGAATAGGTCCATCACACGCTGGTTGTGGTGGGCCGGTCTAGGCCAAATCAGGCAAAAAATGTCCGGGACGATTTTTTTTGCCCAGTCCACCACTGGCCATGTCCCGATCCGACCACGTCATCGGAAACCATGGGGCCGATAATGTCACGATCAAATGACGGAAACAATAACTTGGGACCAATCCGGGACATCCGTTGTAATTCATCACATATCCATGGGACCATAGGACTAAAACTGAGCAGTAGATCTGCAAGGTCTACCTTTAGGGTTGGTTCATTTCTCGGGAAAGGACAGATGGACATGAAAAAGTGAACATTTGGAGATAAGAGGTTTTCTGCCGGACAACACAAGTGACAGGCTGTGTGTTTCCCAGGGAGTTAATACATTACTTAAGTGATGTGATGTAACTGTGTGGAGCCAGCAGGAGGAAGAGCAACACGTCACACACATTCTTACACCAAAAACAGCTCCTTCTGTCAGCAGGGTTTCTGCTGTGACCTGCCAGCCCACCTCCATGCAGTATGCAGTATGCACCAGTGTTTTTCAACATTTTTCATACCAGGGCCCACTGTTTATTCCGAGTTTCTGAGAGAGTGATGTTGAAATGTGATGAATGAAATGTAAAAGATGAATTGACCGAGATATGAATGATGGAAAAAAAAAGCGTCTGTTTTGGACGAGAATTTCCAGACTTTTTTGCAATTTCTTTCTAACATTTAGTAGATAAATGCAGCGAGGCTGCGGGCTTAGGAGTAGGCATAGCAGTAGGGATAAGGGGAATGGATGGGATGAATTAAAGGAAATGGCAAGGCCAACACGGATTGGATGAAAGCTAAAAACACCCAAACCACACCTATGCATAATGTAACAGCTCTAGGAGGTGTTTAAGGGAAATAGGAATGTAACAAAAATAGCAACTTTAGTGTGGGAATGCCTCTTCCCAAATGCTAGATGCTCTAACAGCGTATAAAGAGGAGATGAGACGAAAATGGGGCCCTATTCATTTTCATCACCTTGCTTCTGAGGTGGGTGGGCATGAAAATCATGAAACACATGCTATACACATATGGAAGTATCCCAAGACACACACACACACACACACACACACACACACACACACACACACACACACACACACACACACACACACACACACACACACACACACACACACACACACACACACACACACACACACACCACCTTTGACTTCTCAGTGGAAAGCCACAGTCAACACATTACGCAACCGTCAGCACTAAGCACATGATCCTCCATAATACCCACGTTAGGATCCTATTATAATTCCCATGATGAATGAGACCATTTGTTTCCATTCACATATTCCTCCACACAACACTGCAAATCACACATCAATGAATGATTGCAGGCCTACGTATCTTCCGGAAAGAAGCCTTAGTTGTTGTCATACAACAAGTGAGACACGGACAGGCCCGGATCTAGAGGGGGGCAGGGGTGGGCAGAGCTCACCCAAATGTGCATCCTGCCCACCCAATGAAAGGTAATATCAATGGTTTTCATCAGTGGTCTGGGGACCACCAGTGGTCCTTGAGAGAGTTGTGGAAAGTTGGTTAACCAGATGTAACTCTTTGAGAGCGTAAAAATTAAACCAAACGGACCCATGCAAAACATATTCCCCACCATGCCTCCGGCCTGGTGGAGACAAATATGTACTGAGTAAATGTACAGGTTTTATCTTCCAGCAGTGGAGTCTGGGGGTCAGTATTGATACTGGATCCAGGGCACATGTCATGAACAGTTGCAGCTTCCAACCACATGGTGTCATGAGTTGAATGGCCAACATGTGGAACTTCATTCCTGCCAAACTCCCAGGACCTCATAACCACTGACAACCTGCATGGCCCTATATTTTCCAACTATTGGCGTTTGAAAATCATACACAAATCACGTATCTACAGTATCCCACAACATGCAGCCAGGGGCGGATCTAGGCATGGGTATGGGGGGGGCGCAATGCTCCCCTAAATGCCCAGTCTGCCCCACCAAACACGATGGCATGCTTTTTCAAATTAAAGTTCTTATATTCAAAAAGATTTGAAACACTACTACTGCTGCTACTAACTAACTACAGTTGTTATGCTTGTTATGCATGCTGCGTGTCTGTTGCAACTTCAACAACAATAACTGATGGTATTATTGATGCTTAATTGCCTAATAAAAGTCCTGTAACTGAAAATGGTATGGGGGTGGCTTCATCACCCGTGGCCAACCCAACTAACTTTCCCAGCCCAACTGGGAAATGTTACATCAACTGGGAAATGTTACAACTGGGAAATGTTACATCCGCCCCTGCATTCAGCACCGAGGTACAGATCTGTTCGAAAGACCAAAGTTTTGGGGATTGAGCGGGGGAGGGAGGAGTGCTAGCTCCGACATTTGTCTTCATGAGCGTCAGTCACATCATGAATGTTTTATTCTCTCACTGTCTGCTGCTGCATCCTCTGAGCTCCAGCGTCAGCCGTGATGCAACGCTGAGTCAGCTGTTATATCATCTCACTGGGGGGGGCTAAGAGTAGAATAGAGTGAACTAGGTCTACGGAGACATCTACTAAAAAAAAATGTTCCCTTCTTCCCTTGCTTGAGAGCAAGTGTGACCACTGTGATACATTTTTTTTCTTCCTTGTTTTCTTCTTTCTTAAAATTTTATCCTCATGATTTTGTAACCCCTTTTCCCACCCAGTGCCAATTACCTAATGTGGGCTCTACACAGTACACACCCTCCGCCAATCTTGGGGGGGGGGGGGGGGGGGGGCAGCAGACTGGCCTAATGTTTCCTTCAGTGCATGAGGAGTCCAAGCTGACTTGGATGAAACACATTGGTTTAGTCCGGTTTAGTTTGGTTTAGTCCGTAAAAAGTTTAGTTTAGTCTAGTTTAGTTTAGTCCATTGGTTTAGTCCGTAAAAATGAAACCAATCCATTTGGTTTCATTTTTACACTCTCAAGAGTTAAAATTCATCATCTTAATTAGCCCAGGTCTACACAACTAGAGAATGTAGAAGATTAGGTCATTTTGATCTGTATGGTAATTTGCCTGTTTTGTTTCCCAAATCCAGCCTGGAATTGTGGATAGCTAGAAAGCAGGGAAAGACACAGAGGCAGAGTGCAATGACTGCCTTCAAGACAAATTTATCTTGTGTTGTGGTATAGTGCACCAAGTTGCACAGTTGCCCGATCGGGCAACCAGGTAGCAGTCTTCACTTGCCCAACCATTTTTTTTTACTTGCCCCGGGCAAGCGGGCAAGTGTTAGTGTCAAGCCCTGGCACTGATGATGCGGTGGAGGAGACACAGTACCCACAGTATAGCGGGAATCAAACCCAAGACCTGCTAGCTGTGAGGCGACAGGCAACCTGCCACCATGCACCCTGCAATACATTTCTGATAGCATTTGAGGTCAGATAAAAAAAAATAAGTGTAAAAAAATAGCATTCTAGAGGACATCTCACCTTTTTGGGACAATCATCCATCTTGTCAAAGGCAGGTTTAGTTTGCCAAGTAGTGCTTTGCCAGTGAAGACCAAATACTAAAGTGTATAAGACAAGTGATGGTTTCAGAGAACTAACTCCTGTAATACAGCGCTGGTATAGGCATCTTTAAAATGGTGTCTGTGGCATGCTGCTTGAATTAGCCTCTACCCTCTTTCTTTAGAGAAACATGATCTACTTTGATAGATGAAGCCAATTTTAGGTTGGATTTTCTTTGCTATAGATTTGCTGTGTTTTAAAAGAAATGTAGCCAAACCCCTAGGCACTGAGACGAGGCTGAGGCTCACTGTGTGCCCCCCTCAGAGACAATATGGGGTCACTTCTTTACACTTTTGACTTGTTTGAGAACATCATGTACTTGGTCTTGCCTACATTCGGGGACAGTTTGAGAACGACTGGTTCTTGATGATAAGAACGTCATTATAGATGACTATTTAGGTCCACACACACACACACACACACACACACACACACACACACACACACACACACACACACACACACACACACACACACACACACACACACACACACACACACACACACACACGTTATAAGGCCGCTCAAAAACGTCCAGTGAATGAATGTCATGTGACTGCATGCACCGAGTCATCATGAATAATACATTAGGAAGGAAGCCAAGGGCCATCCAGTGTTGTAGTGGGACTTTTAGAAGTGGGGGGACACCTCTTAAAGGGGAATTCCACCCATTTTCATTTTTTTTTCCTGAGAGCATACAAATGTGAACCAAATATTTGGTTCCATTTGTACGCTCTCAGAAAAAAAGAAACTTGTTAACATGGTGAAACACATCTTGATGATGTCATCAAGATGTATTTCACCATGCTAATGATTTTTTTCAGACCTCCATTTCTAGGAAACACAGAATGGGGGGAACTTTTTTACCATGTCCACACAACATCTCTAAGGTATATTGATGACATAGTAAAATATTGAAAATGAGTGGAATTCCCCTTTAAGACACGTGCATGCACACTTGCATTTGCGTGCACCTGCGCAACACACACAGACACGCTATTAAAACAAGTTTAGCATATTGAGAAAGATTGTTTACAATGCCTAATTGTATCCATGAAAGTAAATGACAAGACAAAAAACATAGGCCTACTTTTGCCCCAAAAATATTTTAGATGTGAGAAGTGGGGGAACGTCGTCCCCCCGCGTCCCCCCCTCCACTACAACCCTAATCCCCGAGCTGGATTTTGGACAGGCCTGCCTGACATAAAGCCAGCCATGCTTTTTTGTCATACAATAAAATAGCCATGTCTACAAGCCAACGAGTCCCAGCCATCACGCATGCATGCAGGTTTTTGAAAAGCTTCACCTACAAAGACATATGCTCAAAATAGGAACACCGTGTGCAGTCAATGTTATGCAATGCATAAACTGGTTGAAAGTGGGCGTGCGTTGCACAATCTTGACGGATTACTTATCTTTCTTTCACCCACACGACGACTCACCCCACAGCCAGGCCATTAAGGAGTGTGATTCAGCCCTCGTTGTTATTGTTCCCTGCATAAGCACTCAACCAGAGGTCACTGATAGTGGAGATAAATCCACTGCATGTTGCAGTGGCTATTTATCCAGGAGAGGCCAGGGGCGGATTGGCCATCTGGAGTACAGGGAGTTTTCCCGGTGGCCTGCTCTGCGCCACCTAGTGGCCTGGACAAGATCCAAAATGCACTAGTGGCACTTCCAAAATGCACTAGAATGTGCTAGATGCTCGCCTGGAACATACAGATCAAAATGACCCATTAATCTTCTACATTCTCTAGTTGTGTAGACTAAGTTGGGCTAATTCACATGATGAATATTTTAACTCTTGAGGGTGTAAAAATGAAACCAAATGGACCCTTGCGGGTCCATTTGGTTTCATGTTTACGCTCTCAAAGAGTTACATCTGCTTAACCAGCTGCCCCCCGCCCAGGGTGGCCTGGCAAAGGCACAATTGTCCCGGTGGGAAAACATGTGCCAATCCGCCCCTGGGAGAGGCTAAATCATTTAACGACGTACTGTGACCACTGGCCCAATGGCCCAATGATTCATGTTATTTTCCAACTACTGTGAAATCATTTTGCGAGTTTTAGGGTTAAGTTTAGTAGCCACTGGTGAAGAATGGTCGGGCGGGTTGTTGTGTAGGCCTCACTAGCAGTATGCTAGTTATCCCTCCAGCTAAACACTCCCTAAAAAAAACTCCACAGAGAATGCTTGGTTGTCTTTTAAGATGTTTACTAGGGAATTTGTGAAACTGTAACAAAAAAAGACAAGCATGTATTATAGTACAGTACAGGAACATGCATAAACAGCAATCTTAAAGGGTAAAACAACTTCCACTGAAATGACTGCAGTATTTTTCATCTAAATCAGGGGTTTTCAACAGGTGGTCCGGGGACCACCAGTGGTCCCTGAAAGGGTTGTTTCACCAGAAGTTTCACCAGAAGTAACTCTTTTTTTTTAAAATATTTTTTTATCCCACGATTTTGCAACCCATTTTTTCACCCAGTGCCAATTCCTAATGTGATCCTGGGCTCTACACACCCTCCACCAACCTGGGGAGGCAGCGGACTGGCCTCATGCTTCCTTCAATGCATGAGGAGTCCAAGCTGCCTTCTTTTCACCTGACAGGGGGGAGTTTCCCTGGTTGGACGTAGTGCAGTGGAAGGAACACGTTATTCCAACCAGTTCCAGTCCCCTCCATCAGGCGCCCCGGCTGGCCAGGGGGAGGCAGTTTAGAGCCCAGGATTACTGCATGTTTTTGTGAGGGTATCTACCCTAGGGGACACGGGGAGAACATGCAAACTCCACACAGAAAGGCCCTTTCACCAACCCCGCCTCGGGTATGGGCACTGATGACGCGGAGGAGCAGACACGCCGCCAGCACCCACAGCAGCGCCCCTAGCGGGAATCGAACCCAGGACCTTCTAGCTGTGAGGCGACAGCACTAACCACTGTGCCACCCATGCCACCGTGCCACCAGAAGTAACTCTTGAGTGTAAAAATGAAACCAAATGGACCCTTGCGGGTCCATTTGGTTTCATTTTCAGACAAACAGCAGCAGACAAGAGCTGGAGGCATATAGACCTGCGCAGTGACGTCACCGCCCCTGTTCCAGAAATGGATTCCCCATTCATTTTTCTCATAGACTTTTCGAAAATAATTTATATAAAAGACGATTACGCCGCGGACAAAGCCAACTCGGGTCGTGACGAATCATGATGGCACACACAAACTTTTGGGACAATCAAATAATTTCTAAGATGAAAAACGAAACAAAAAAAGTCTTGTATCATGCCGTTTTCTACTTCTTCCTAATTATATATATATTATATGACGATATTGTGTTTGTTGTCATGATTTGTCACGACCCGAGTTGGCTTTGCCCGCGGCGCAATCGTGTTTTTATTAACCATTTTCGAAAAGTCTATGAGGAAAATGAATGAGGAATCCACCTGGGCTAGTGGAACAGGGCTGGTGACGTCACTGCGCAGGTCTATAACTGACTGCAAGCAACGCAGCTGAAATACATGCTGAACTAATCACAAGTCAAGGAAAAGAAACAACCCTAAAGTACCAGAGGGAGCGCTGTTTGACAAAACAATATGGAAGAGACCCACATTGTGGGGCAAAACAGTTGTTGTGACAACGGCGGCGACCGATGACCCAACGGCGGCGGTCGCAAAATGATCCCCCTGTCTCTCCATTTTCTGTCATCCGCCTATCTGCCTCACTGGGTGGTCCAGTGGCTGCATGGAGCAGTCAGTCTACCAGTAAACGGGGCTCATAATCTTATCTAAATGCACCACGTCTCTGTGTGTCTGTAATCGAGAACCGCTCGCCGCACAAACTTCAAATTCGACACACACACACACACACACACACACACCACACACACACACACACACACACACACACACACACACACACACACACACACACACACACACACACACACACACACACACACACACACACACACACACACACACACACACACACACACACACACACACACACACACACACTCCACCCCAGGGGCGGATCTAGGCATGGGCATGGGGGGCATTAATGCCCCCCTAAATGCCCAGACTGCCCCACCAAACCCAATGGCATGCAAAACAACCCAAGAGATTTCATGAAGTGCTTATATTCCAAATGATTTGAAACACTACTGCTACTAACTAACTACAGTTGTGTCACCACTAAACCAACGACATTTCATCATTGAAAACAGAAAACTCTCTGAGTCAGACCTTTAGCTTTATGCATGCTGCGTGTCTGTTGCAACTTAAACAGCAACTGATGTTATTATTGATGCTTATACTCGCCTAATAAAAGTCATGTAACTGAAAATGGTATGGGTGTGCCCCCCCCCCCCCCCCCCCCCCCCCCCCCCCCCCCCCCCCCCAATTGGGAAATGTTACATCCACCCCTGTTCTACCCCACCACACGGGGGAACACAAGAGGTAAAAGGAACACATACATAACTACAACGTAGAACTGTTGTTGCGCAATGTACAAAAGTAGGCCATATGTGGCTCCCAACCAAACAAATTGCATTACCACCATTACATCACAAATACAGCCAATTACACATGGGATTTGCCACCACCAGGCCCACAACCACCCCACCCACAGCCGACCACACTGACAATCACTGGGTGGGACGTGCATTTCCAAACTTGCATCGTTCCATGTAGGCCAGTGCCTTAATTACCGGCACCGCTCTATAGTAAACCACAAAGAAACAACCAGGAATTCATGAGACTGTTATCTGTTGCTTATCATGGTGGTCCTCAAGATATGGCCCATGTAGCAGGGACCCCCAGTTGTCCAGATTGGACCACTTTAACTAGGGGTGGGACGATTCATTTACATCACAATACGATACAATATCGATATTTAGGGTTCTGAATCGATTTATATTGCAATTCTTAATTATGCTGCGCTTAGATTCGATATATCGCGTTTTTATTCACAAATGACCGTGTTTTATCATACTAGAACATTTTTCAGAGAGCGTACAAATGGAACCAAATGGACCCTAACGGGTCCATTTGGTTCCATTTGTACACCCTCAGAAAAAAAGGTCCTAAAAGAAAAGTCATTAACAAACTCAACACAAACACAACTTGTTGATGTCATCAAGTTGTGTTTCACTGTGTTAATGATTTCTTTCAGACCTCCATTTTAGGGAACACAGAATGAGGGAAACTTTATAATGTCCACACAACAGTAAAATGTTGAAAATTGGTGGGATTCCCCTTTTTAAACAATAACAAAAAGTGCCATCATACACATCAATGCAGCCTGATAACATCAGTCAGTCTTTCTGACATGAACAAATTAATGAATAGGACCTACGTATATATATATATATATATATATATATATATATATATATATATATATATATATATATATATATATATATATATATATATATATATATATATTATATATATATATATATAAAATCGATCTTGAACCTGGCGATTCGATATTGATATCATGGCATTAAGACTTGAGATATATTGGCATATTGATTTTTCTGCCCACCCCTAACTTTAACCCTATACGTTATACTTAGGCTATTCAAAAGTAGCCGACAACAACAGCTATTTTGTTGGGGGGAGAGAGAGAGAGAGAGAGAGAGAGAGAGAGAGAGAGAGAGAGAGAGAGAGAGAGAGAGAGAGAGAGAGAGAGAGAGAGAGAGAGAGAGAGAGAGAGAGAGAGAGAGAGGTGGAGGTGGAGAGACAAGCGTTTCCCTTCCTCTTAGATCCAAGGCTGACCTTTTGAACTTCCTGACAGGCGTGGGGTCAGGCCCTGTGGTGTTTACCAGGATACACAGGAATTTTAACAACATCAAAGCCCTGCCAGAGAGGCTCCACAAGTGGCCCACTGCAAAAGAGCTCTGTTCTGCCTTGAAACGCCAAAGATCTGACCCCGCGGCTGACCCCACGGCTCAGAGATCAAGTAAATAAAACTAGATGGCGGCGGCGGCACATCGCGAGGGACAAAAGAAGCATTGTGGTCGGCCGGAGGAAGGTGACCGTCTGGGGCTGGCAGTGATGACACTTTAACTACATCAGCGAAGTGTCCCTATTCTGGGGAGAAGGTACAAATAAAAAGATAAACGTCCATTCTACACGCTCGCCACAAGCTGAGAGCTTCTGGACATTTTCTATGAAGGACCTGGGCCTATAGCAGGGGCGGATCTAGTCATGGGCATGGGGGGGGGGGGGGGCTAAACAACCCAAGATATTTCAAATTAAAGTGCTATTTAATATGATTTGAACCACTACTACTGCTACTAATAACTACAGCTGTGTCACCCAGTGTTGTTTTTGTCGACTAAGACTAAGACTAAAGACTAAGTCGACTAAGGTTTTTGATATTTAGTCGACTAAGACTAACAAAAATGAATTTCAAAAGACTAATTGGGACTAAAAGATGTGTGTTTTCAAAAGACTAAGACTAAGACGAAGACTAAATCATAACCTAAGACTAATGGAAATAGGAAACATTTTTAACTTATTTTTTCGTTCTTTTTAAGTATGTGAACATATCTGCAGTATAGATTGCATACGTTTTCAGGAAAGGGACTTATTACTAATGCAGTCATTTTATACAAAGAAATAAAACGACACATCTTCCATTCTAAAAACTATAAATCTGTATAACATATATAAACCTACAATGCATGTGTATGTACTACTAAGACTAAGACTGAAAGACTAAGACTAAAAAAAGACTAAGACTAAATAAAGACTAAGACTGAGACTAAGACTAAATCAATGTTGATATTTCGTCGACTAGACTAAGACTAAAAAAAATAATTTCAGAAGACTAAATGGGACTAAAAGACTAAATGTGTGTTACTCAAAAGACTAAGACTAAGTCAAAATATTCTCAAACAAACAACACTGGTGTCACCACTAAACCAACAGCATTTCATCATTGAAAACAGAAAACTCTCTGAGTCAGAAGTTAGCTTTATGCATGCTGCGTGTCTGTTGCAACTTCAACAACAACTGATGTTATTATTGATGCTTTACTTGCCTAATAAAAAATCCAGTAACTGAAAATAGAGTCCTGGGGGATCTCAGTCAACCAGTATAAAAATAACTAGACATACTGCTACTCTAAGTATTTACAGAATTCATCCCATATGTTGATCTGACCTCCATTGCCAAAGCACCAGCACTCAACCAGCGTCTGCCGCCATGCACCCGGGGCTAGCACTTAAAGTTAACTGAAAGTATTAGTGGTTATATTAGAAAGCCGCAGCGCTGTGTGTACTTCTCGGAAATAGCCCTGCTCAATGCCACATACAGGTTACTGACTGTGTGCTCTACTATTAGATTAGGTTTACTTCCATTCAATTGAGAAATTTAGGCCATTTTCCTTTGAGCTAGTTTTACTTTGGTCTACATAAAAAAGAAAAACCTGCGTGTTGTTTATTTGAATAGGCGCACACACCATAAATGCGAACAATAAAACATCATTATACTAATCAATAGGAAAATCCTCCTGTGACTTATCTAATGTCAATTTCATCATCATGTGTGTCATTGGAGTGATGTAATTGCTAAATAAACGTGTTCTAAACTTCACAACAAACAAAACAACTGAAGATGAGACAACAGTGTGTGATTTGGCACCAGGAGTGCAGTCAGATTGGGGATGATGAGGCAGGAGGGTTTGCAGGGGGGTTGCAGCTGCACTCAATTAAAAGTAAACAAGTATCATTCACAGTGGATAGAAAGAAACATGATTCTTCAATCCAAATTCATGTTTGGAATCTAATGAGTAGAAATCAATTGAGGGATGTCTTCCCACACTGCACAGATGTTTGTCTGATTGCAGTCTTTCTTTGGACTACGCACATTTTTTTTTTATCGCCATTGGGCAGAAATAAATCTTCCTGTTGCATCACTTCTTGATTTTATTAAGGGATCAAGCAGTCCACGAAGTGGACTTGATCCCTTCTTGTTTCTGTCTCTTTTTTCCTTCTCCTTCTTCTTCCGCCAGAAATAGCTGTTCTGGCTGAACCGTGCAGTCGGTTTTCGCGAAAATTGGTAATCTGGTAGAGGGTGATGCCAAACGGTGATGATGCGAAGCCTGTGACCACTGGTCAAATGGTGGCGCTATAGCACTCAACTGAAATTGCAAACTTTAAACACTCATAACTCATGAACTGCTCGACTCTCAGAAATGTAACTTATATTCACTTATGCGTCTGCTTATGTCAAACAACTTTTGTATTCTGACTTTTGACCTCTGACCTTTAGATGAGCCGCCATCTTTAATCATATGTAAAACAGTTAAAATGTCTCTTCTCCTACAATCTTTGATCAAAATGCATAACAATGACCTACATATGAACTTTGAAGCCATACAAACATGAAATGAGTGTGAATTTTGTTTTCAGTGAAAAAAATGATGTTTTTACGAGCCAATGAAAATTGCTTGTTTGTGAAAATTCTTCTATTATCCCTAATCTACACATGCAAAGTAATCTGTTTATGAGATTTTACAGTTTGGTAGAGGGGGATGCCAAATAACACTAAAACCAGTCTTGCTCCAATCGCTCAAATGGGGGCGCTATAGCAATTCTTTGAAACTGAAACATTTGAACAAGCATAACTCAGGCTTCGTTTGGCTTAAAATCATGGGACTTGTTTCTACACGTTCCTTGATTCATGTGGAACACATCTGTAATTTCGACTGGTAAGCTCCACCCCCAGAGTGTCTGCCATTTTAAGCAGTTTGAAAAATGCTCATGCCTGATTTTATGCCTGGATTTTGATCAATTTGCATGACACCTGCTACATGAGAACTTTGGCCCCATCCGGACAAAACTTCAGAAGCAAATTTGTTTTCATCAAAAAATGACGTTTTTATAAGCCAATGAAAGTTGCTCGTTTGTGAAGAGTCTTCTTCTGCTTGTTTCTCTCTGGCAACACTGGAGCAAGTACATTCTGCCAGATTGTGTGAGAGGAATAAGCATGTGGAACTTGTTTCCATTTGTCACTTTGACCACTAAGCTCCACCCTCGGACTGCTGAATTGTGCATATTGTTCATATTGCTTACTGCTTGGTGGCGTGTTGTTGGGTTGTTTCATTGATGACAACAACTAAGCAAATCATTGTGCCTGGATAGCTCAGTCGGTAGGGTGCCTGACTTCGGAACACAAGATTGAGGGTTCAAGTCCCACTGCTGACAATACAAAGTCTGAGTCTCCAAAAACCCTGCTGTGTTTCCACAATCACATGATGTATTTCTTCCATGTTTCTATGGCTTATTTGTGCATATTTAAGGAGCGGTAGTGGCTCAGAGGTAGAGTAACCGGATGGTAACCACAAGGTTGCCGGTTCGATCCGGGCTCCTGCAGAGTTAGTGTCGATGTGTCCCTGTCCCACTGCCATCAGTGTATGAATGTGTGTGTGAATGGTGAATGTGATGCACAATCTATGTAAAGCGCCTTGGATAAAGGCGCTATATAAATGCACCATTTACCATTTACCAAGCAGTCCACTGAATGTGTGTGTTGTTTCCAGTACGTCTTGTGTCTGTTGGGTAGCCTCATTGGTAGAGCGCATGACTTGGAAATGAGAGTTCCTGGGTTCAAATCCCGGCACGGACACCTAGTAATATGAGTCAATCATGCACAATCTCATGTGGTCTTCTACATCTAAGTTCATGGTTCTATGTGTAACCCAGGGTAAAACTCAATGTAATGGTGGTTGTCACCATTCGGCCATGTTGTGTTTTGTCACTATTCGGCCATGTTGTCACTAATGACAGTTCACAGCTCAGTTCACCACTCACTCACAGCTCACCAATCATTTACTCATTCAGCAACTCAGTGGCCTTGTGGTTAGAGTGTCCGCCCTGAGACTGGGAGGCCGGGGTTCGATTCCCGCCGGGTCATACCAAAGGCTCTAAAAACGGGATCCAATGCCTCCCTGCTTGGCACTCAGCATCAAGGGTTGGATTGGGGGTAAGACCCTGCGTCATACTAGCGTCATGTCCAGAGGGTGTACTTGTACATCAAGCTGCCTCATGCTACAGAAACAGGAGATAGGCACCTGCCCTATGGGCCTCATGGCTGGGCAAGGCTGTTTGACTGTCACTATTCGGCCATGTTGTCACTAATGACAGTTCATAGCTCAGTTCACCACTCACTCACAGCTCACCAATCATTCACTCAGTCACACCAGATTGTGAGTCAGTCAGGGCAGGAATCAAAAACCCTGCCCTGCTCCCATAATTACCTGATGTATTTCTGAAGTTCAGGCTCCCATGTTTCTATGGCTTATTTGTGCGTATTGTTCTTACTCCTTATTGCTGCTTGCTTGATCCCGTTTTATTGCTGCTTGCAGCTATATTTGGAATTTATTATTTATTTATTTTGGATGCACTCCAAAACTAGAAAAGGTGACCTTTGGAGAGTTCTCTCTGCCAGGTCAGGTAGCTGTGGCCTCCTGGTGACATTATAATAAGTCAACGTGAAAGTGACAGATATAGTTTTGCCCTTTTTTTCCCCAATTGCCAGAAGTTCATGATGAGACATTTTATTTTACTGCAGGCCAGTTGAAAGGGGGCATTTCTTCCCCTGCCTATAGTGCAGGGGTGGGCAATTATTTTTCCCAAGGGGCCAAATGAGATACATATATTGTGGAGGGCCAAGACTAAAGGCTGAACTAAAGTCTGCGTAATATTAATTTTATTTCAAGATAAAAGTAAGTGTAAGACCAACCATTTCGACACCTTTATTCAGAATTGAGCCACCATTTGATGACATTTTATTCCCAAAGAAACCAAAACTAAAGATATATTTTGCTTTTGTCCACAACCCCAGCCTGGAAACAAAACAGTCAAACATACAGTCAGATCAAAATGACCATTAATCTTCTGCTGTACATTCTCTAGTTGTGTAGACTTGGGGCTAATTCACATGATGAATATTTTAACTCTCTCAAAGAGTTCCATCTGGTTAACCAACTTTCCATATTTAACTGCTACTCTCTCAAGGACCACATGTGGTCCCCGGACACATGGTTTAAAACCCTTTCACGGGCTGGTCAGAGTCAGCAGAAGGCCGCATTTGGCCCCCGGGCCACATAATGCCCAGGTATGCTATTATATAGTGGGTAATGTGCCTGCAAGGTTTCACTGACATTGCACACTGACTGTGTTCATGATTTGAAGCATTTAATTTAAAAAATGTTTTTTTTTTTTAAAATCCAATCCTAATATCCTTATAGATCTTATAGCCACTATTTTGTTTATCTGCACATTGAAAACAACACACTTGAAACAAACTATTTTATTAGTATTAATATTATGGTTGCAGAGGTGAGATTTCTTTTTTTTTTTTTTTTTGGGGGGGGGGGGGGGGTGTATAAGGCTCATATAAAAATGCAAAGAAATAATAAAAGTCTAACGAAATTCGTATCAATTAAGGATGGAATATGGAAGTCAGACTGATCTGTGTTGAACACAAGACAACTACTGTGAGTAATATAAAAAATGTGCTTAGCAAAAGTCAGCCTCCTGGTGGCGCTATAAAAAGCAGTTACAGTACAAGCACAGCAGTGGGTTTCCCAGGGTAAAAGTCCACTAAAATGTATAAAGCACAGTTGGACTTTAACCAAATTACAGGGGTAGGGAAAAAAGGAGAAGAAAATATGCAAAAACAAGCATTTCTCGCCAACAAATTGACACACATACACACACCCACACATCATATGGCGTTTTAGAGATCTGATCCACTTTTTCCCATTCCAGAGGGTTCATGAATGGCAGCAATTGTCGGGTGGTCATGTGAACCGTTGCGGTTAAATTTGGCTTCCTCTCTTGTGCCTCATGACATCCTCTGAGGGCAGGCAGCAGGAAGAGCCGCGGGAACACGAAACCCAGCGCGACTGCAGGCCAGGGGCGGATCTAGGCATGGGCATGGGGGGGCAATGCCCCCCCAAATGCCCTGACTGCCCCACCGAACATAATGTCATGCAAACAAACCCAAATGAAACCCAAAAGATATTTCGCATTAAAGTGCTTATATTTAAAATAATTTGAAACACTACTGCTGCTGCTAACTAACTACAGCTGTGTCACCACTAAACCAACAGCATTTCATCATTGAGAACAGAAAACTCTCTGAGTCAGACCTTTAGCTTTATGCATGCTGCGTGTCTGTTGCAAATTCAACAACAACTGATGTTATTATCGATGCTTAATTGTCTAATATAAGTCCTGAAACCGGAAATGGTATGGGTGTGGCTTCATCGCCTGTGGCGCGAAGCGACGCGGGCGATGAAGTCGCACCCCCCCCCCCCCAATTGGGAAATGTTACATCCGCCCCTGCTGCAGGCGCTGCGGTAAACACACGTGGTGATATGTGCATCTGCTCCGCATGCAGGCCCTGACCTCGCCACTCGTTCAGTGGGTCTGTCCGTGATGACGCCGGTAGACCCAAGAAACTGAAGCTTTATATGCACTTGTGGTTAAGCCGCTTTGGGTGGGAACGGCTGCTAAATTTAGAAGGTGCTGAGCGAATGACGACATCTCATACTGTATCAGTGGCTGGGTGGATGGGGGGTGGCTAGGGGATCCTTCCTTCCGCACTTCAAACAACCAGATTGGGATCCATATATTGACATCTGCTGGGGGGGGTCATGGATGCGAGTGACAAACCATCGTGATTAAACATGCAAAGCGCTGCCTGAACATAAACCCTCTCATATATGTAATGGCACATGAATGAACGCACACTTTGGACTAATTTCCGCGTGCTGCTAATTTGCCTCTGATGCAAATGCTGAATATTGCTGTGCATGTACGCATACACACATACAGTACAGACACATGCACATAACCATATACACGCAGCATATTACACTGGAATGGAATGGAGTGGTACACTACACACTGCTGCTTTCATAAAGAAGACTCACAGCATGTGACAGAATTTGCTTTGCGCCCCCTCACCCTCCCCCCTTCTCTGCTTCCTGTGTTTTGTGCCTTGCAGGCGATGATCAACATCATGGGACCACAGCGTCACGTGGTTCGATACCTGGCTGGGAACCACAGTCAAAACAATTCATATATTCATCATTTTTGAACTAAATTGTTTCAAATTACTTCACTACATCTACTTTACGTCAGTTATATGGACACAGCAGTTCTACAAAGGTTGGTTAGTAGATCCTTCTTAAAAACAAGAGAAATCATACTTAAAGTCTAGATTTAAGATTACAAGACTTGCTTAGCTCAGAGTTTTTTTTTTTTGCAGTGCAGCCAGCCAGTCGGCCAGAGACACAGCCATCCACCCAGGTCAGGGACACACATAGCTATACAATGGAGCTCCAAAAGAACGCCAGAGTGAGTGAGAAAGTGAGAATGAAGTGAAACTGCACACCGCCTGCCCCCATGCATGCTTGGTAAATGAAGCTTCTCCTGGTTTTCTGAATGGAGCCTTCATGTCTGGTGGTTTATGTTTGTCAACAACAGCAGGACACGGAGCTCGAGGACAGCACTAGAACATTTTGGGACAAGCGGAGACAGTGGCTGTCCTGTGTCTGTTGACCAGAGAGCACGCAGCTGTGAGAAAACTTTGTGAACCCGTTGTCACTAGGGTTGTCCCGATCACATTTTTTTTGCTCTCGATCCGAACCCGATCATTTGAGTTTGAATATCTGCCATCCCAATATTTCCCAATCCAATTCTTTTTTTTTTTTTACCCTGATACAATCCCGATCATTCCTGATAATTTTTCCCGATCAGATTTTTGCAAAAGCATTACATAAAAAAGGACTAAAACTCAATTAAATTGTCCCGAGAAGTCCACCAAATAGCAGAATGATATCGCAGACAAGAATAGCACTCCTCAAATGTGCACTTGGGCAACTCCAAAGCAAATTCCACAACATTTATTTACCTGCCATAGTGTCAACCCCTTACCCCTGTGTCTGATCACTGGTTATACAGTCTGGTTATATAGTCTGATGATGACAAATTAGGGCCAATACTGATACTTTTCTAGTACCGATACAGTATTTCCGGATACCGATATGAACCGATATGACAAAAAAGGGCCGATCCGATACTTTTCCCGATACCGATACAGTATTGGGACATCCCTAATTGTCACCTATCAAGTTGGCTTTGAAACGTCTATGGGGAAAAGCAGGCGGGAATGTGATGCTCAATGCTGGTGGGTTTCAGGTGACTATTGAGGGGAGGGATGGAGGGATGGGGGGGGTTAACCAGGGTAATACCTCCTCTGTTCCATACACCTCCGTGAATGCGCGGCTCCTCTCTTGGACCCCTGGCATTCTCCGGTTACTCTTTCTTGGCGGGCCTAGCAGACGGGTCCTTGTGTGTATGTATCCCTTACACACTTGCCTGGGCAGGCAGGAAGTTCCTGTTGACATTAATGAACTGGCCTTTCAATAATGCAGCAGGAGCTCAGGGAGGAAGAACTGCCTCTCTCTCTCTCTCTCTCTCTCTCTCTCTCTCTCTCTCTCTCTCTCTTCTCTCTCTCTCTCTCTCTCTCTCAGGACCATTACCTCAGCAACTGTTCACTTAGGCCTGTGCTGTGCCTGTTGTGTGTGTGTGTGGAGCCCCAGGCGCGTGTGCTGCCAGGCTGCATGCGCGCTCCGTGGGCGTGCACGTGTGTGTGTGTGTGTGTGTGTTGTGTGTGTGTGTGGTGTGTGTGTGTGTGTGTGTGTGTGTGTGTGTGTGTATGAAGTAGCCTAGAAGGAGGCTGTGCGTTTGACTATAGTCTGGAGGAGGCATTAACCCCTCTTGCTAAGGTTTTAAAATACGAACCCCTCAGAAAGGAGATCAAACGACTTGGGTACAAATGTAAACTACTTGTGTTTATATTTGGAAGTCTTGGCAACGTCCACAGACTAGTTGTAAGGGGTCTGCAGACAGCAGGAATCCCCAAGCCCAAAGCCAAAACGTTAGCAAAATTTTGCTCAATATCTGTGATAATAGGCAGCCGTCACATATGGAGGAGACGCTGCTTCCTGTATCCCTATAGACTGATCAGGCATATCAGGGAGGTTCTGTGCTTGTATGTGCATCTACCACTATTTATGTTCAAGAATTTATCTTGTAAAATGTGAACATAAATAAATGTATTAAATGTGTGTGTGTGTGTGTGTGTGTGTGTGTGTGTGTGTGTGTGTGTGTGTGTGTGTGTGTGCGTGCGTGCGTGCGTGCGTGCGTGCGTGCGTGCGTGCGTGCGTGCGTGCGTGGTGCGTGCGTGTGTGTGTGTACTGTAACTAAACATAAACCCCAATTCCCAAAGTACAAGTAATTATACTCATCATCATGCAATAACTCTTAAACAAGATTAAAGAAACAATACAAACTAACCTCAGTCTGCCATCGAGGGACAATAACAAAGCCTCTGACATACAGCTTCAAGGCAGGGGCGGATCTAGGCATGGGCATGGGGGGGCAATGCCCCCCTAAATGCCCCACTAAACATGACAGCATACAAACAACCCAAGATATTTCAAATCAAAGTGCTTATATTTAAAATGATTTGAAACGAAACACTACTACTGCTACTAACTACCTACCTCTGCGGCACCACTAAACCAACAGCATTTCATCATTGAAAACAGACAACTCTCTGAGTCAGACCTTTAGCTTTATGCATGCTGCGTATCTGTTGCAACTTCAACAACAACTGATGTTATTATTGATGCTTTACTTGCCTAATAAAAGTCCTGTAACCGAAAATGGTATGGGTGCGGCTTCATTCGCACCACGGACGATGAAGCCGCCCCCATACCATTTTTCTCCTGCCCCCCAATTGGGGAAATGTCACATCCGTCCCTGCTTCAAGGGAAGTCAAACGGAGATGACAGCAATTAAAGCAGGCACTGAGGACATTATAAACACTTTAGTCCACTGAAAACAAGCGTAAAAGTGTTTTTATATCGAATCAATTGTGGAAAGCAAACATGACAAACAAACATACCTGGTTCAAACACACTGTAGCACTTCTGCCTCATTCACTGCTCAGCTGAAAGCATGGAATGTGTGCATGGTTAGGAAGACTTCCTGTTTCCTGTGGTGGAAGCAGAAGCTTCAAAATAAAAGCACTAGCAACATACAGCACAGTATCAAAATAAAGACACCCAAGTTAAACAATTTAGACAAAGAGAATATAAATAATAAACAAGTTCAACCCACAAGAGACAGGAAAATATGAAGTTAGAAACCCAAGTATCGCTGGCACTTACAATAATGTAAAATCAATGTTAAAGGGATACGTGAGAGGGCTGTGGAATTCCATTTATAGTTTTCATTTATTTTTAAAAATTTATTCATTTGGGTGGGCATATGGAGGTAGATGTAGCCTACACTCTGAGTCGAGTTACAGACCCATTACAGTCCATTTTTGTTCCAAACTATCATTTAGCAGGGCTCCCTCAAGGACCCCTGGGGGTCCCCAGAGCCCACTTTGGGAACCACTGCACTACAGTACACCTCAGAAAAAAACTGAACCCAGGGGACAGGCTGAATGCTACTATACACTGCATAGCACTGAACCAAGACTCCTTTTGAAGTCGTCCCCTGCAGCTCTTTAACCGTAACACATGCTGCAGCCTCCTCATCTGCTGCTGCTGCAACCCATTAGCAGCCTGCGCTGCTGCTGCAGCATGCCCACCACTCACAGAGCTGCAGACATCATAGTCAGGGGCGGATCTAGGCATGGGCAATTGGGCATGGGGCGGGCAATGCCCCCCTAAATGCTCAGTCTGCCCCACCAAACATGATGGCATGCGAAACAACCCAAGATACTTCAAATTAAAGTGCCTATAGTTAAAATGATTTGAAACTCTACTACTGCACTAACTAACTACAGCTGTGCCACCACTAAACCAACAGCATTTCATCATTGAAAACAGAAAACTCTCTGAGTCAGACCTTTAGCTTTATGCATGCTGTGTGTCTGTTGCAACTTCAACAACAACTGATTACTTTTATGGATGCAATTAGGCATTGTAAACAATCTTTCTCAATATGCTATACTTGTTTTAATAGCGTGTCTGTGTGTGTTGTGCAGGTGCACGCAAATGCAAGTGTGCATGCACATGTCTTAAAGGGGAATGCCACTCATTTTCAATATTTTACTATGTCATTAGTATACCTTAGAGATGTTGTGGACATGATAAAAAAAAAGTTCCCCCGTTCTGTGTTTCCTAGAAATGGAGGTCTGAGAAAAACTACATCATCAATCAAGATGTGTTTCACCAATCACCATGTTAATGGTTTCCTTTTTTCTGAGAGTCTACAAATGGACCCGCTAGGGTCAATTTGGTTAAAATCCCACTACAACACTGGTCACATTGCACTCAGCGGCTGAAAGGTGTCAAATGTTTTGTGGGAAGTACATTACATTAGCAGCAATGACAAAGCCAAAAAGGTCAGTGTAATCCTTAGTTTTGTTCCGTTCCTCCCTCCCACTCCCTCACAGGACCCCTGGCTCGCTCCCCAGAGGAGAGCCGTTGCTTTCTCCATTGTTTTAGTTTGTTATGCGTGTGAGAGAATGCCACTGAAAAGTTCAATAGAGGGAATAGAGAGAGAACAGGCGCCTGTGCGTAGGAAAGAGACAGGCCAAGGCGGTCATTTGCAAATCAAATGATAGCAGTTATAGCCTGGCTTTGGCTGCATGGCGGGAAGAGCCACTGACCCGTAACAGAAAGGTCACAGGTTTGATCCTGGCGGCAGGCAGTGCCCACCGAGGCGATTTTTCAGTTGCCACCCAAAATAAAGCAGCGGGGTTAGGAAGGAGGGCTTGTTTTACCGTGCCGGCTACTACTAGTAGGGCGGAGCGAAGGAAGTTTTACTGAGTGGGTCACTGAGTGGGTAAAACAAGCACTCCTTCCCAACCCCGCTGCTTTATTTCGAATGGCAACTGAAAAATCGCCTCACTGAGAGTATAGTTCAGGGGTGCTGCTACTTTCAAAATGAGCTACTTTCAAAATGAGCGGCTCAACAAGGCCCACACATCAAAAATGTGATTGTTCCATTACTGAAAATCCATTACAAGGCCCCTAGAAGTTTTGAGCTTTGAAATAGTGGTGATGGTGTTGTTACTTAATGTCATCGTGTTTAAGAATAATACACTTACAGAGGAGGAGAATTGGAAGGTTTTCCTGTTTATGCTATTACTGACGTTTGAAAGCAGTATGTGACGTTTGAGTTGACAGTTTGTGATGTTGAGTTTAGTTTCTTGCACCCAAAACTAAGAACTTTCACATTTTTGTCCACAATTTGTCCACAATAACCGTTATTCTACATTTTCTAATCGTATGGACTGTTGAAAAGTATGTAATTCAGATGTTTAAATATATAATTTAACTCTTGAGAGTGGTAAAATGAAACCAAGTGGACCTATAAGGGTCCATTTGGTTTCATTTTAACACTCTCAAGAGTTACAGATCTATAAGGGTCCAAGTGCTGGGGGGACTGTCATACTGGTAGATCACTATCTACCTTTTTTCACTCCTGGTATAGTTGGAAGTGTGTGCTATAGGCTCTAGTGGTTCTACCACAGCAAGATGAGATAATGTGGCATCAAAATAGATTAACCACTTTAACCCTGCATTCATCGGCAACCCAGTCTCATGAGGTTTAGGCGAGTATGCACGGAAGTGCCATTCCGTCCATACTCGCCTAGAATACGCAAAAATCTGCGCAGATTCGCCTACAATAAATCTGTGCATATTCGCCTACAATCAATCTGTGCATATTATACTAGCATATACTCCACTGAAAATGACGGAGCGGCGCCGTCTCTGCCGACCATGAGCATTGTGAAGCGCCACTGACCGTGTGTGTGTGCTCTGTTTCCGGTCCCCTCCGGTGCCTTGGCGGGGAAAATTGTGGATAGCCACACAGAAAAGCAGGACAATTTGGGGAAATGCTGAAAAGCATTTCCGAGGGTCGTCAACAAACAGTTGTTCCACATGCAGTTTATAGTTGTCTTAAATTGAACCTGTCAAGTGAACATAACGCATAATGGAACCAAGCAACTCCACAGGACAGATAACAAACTGTTGATCTCTGAGTGACCCCGCCGGAACCGCTGCTAAGTGTTAAAGCATGCCAAATGCAGTGTGTGTGGTGGGTGTGTGTGTGTGTGTGTGTGTGTGTGTGTGTGTGTGTGTGTGTGTGTGTGTGTGTGTGTGTACGCATGGCGCCGCAGAAAAGTAGCACTAGAGTGCTAATGAGTGTTCCCTCTATAGGACAGAGTGTGTGGAATGGTGAGGAAAGCCGTCACCTCTTGTGTGAGCTTCCCCCTCTCTCTCCTGGCTTTTACAGGCGGCTGTATTAAAGGACAGGTTGGGGTAAAGGTCATCAGGAGACCCCCTGGGTCTGCCCATTCAGCCTGGCTGTTGATGGAGGCACCATGGTGGGGTCAGCGCAGGGCCAAGGGGTCGGCTTTGAGCGTTGAATGTGACTCTGAGAAGGAAGAGTTGTTAAAGGGATGTTCCACTTTCAAAAAAAACTTTTGGTCATTTTATGGTCTACTCAGTCTCATGTGAACACACCAGACAGTTTATAAGTTACTCCTTTCAGTATTTAGATATTTGATGTTCATTTTAGCGCCTCCACCTCCTTCCTATACAAACCAATTATAAATTAAAACTGCATTTTAACCATGACAGATTATTTTAAAAAACAATCCATGTTTTTTAAATGTCCCCAAACGGATGTTTGGGGCCGTTTGTGGTTTCCTGATGAACTCGACTTTCCCTTTCAACCAGGGAAACTCCCCCTGTCATATCAGGTTAAAAGAAGGCAGCTTGGACTCCTCATGCATTGAAGGAAGCATGAGGCCAGTTCACTGCCTACTCAGTTTGGTGGCATGGAGGGTGTGTAGAGCCCAAAATCACATTAAGGAATTACATGATGGCACTGGGTGAAAAATGGGTTACAAAATCGTGGGATGAAAAAGTAACTATAGTAGCCAAGTTTTCAAAAAAAAAATAATAATAATAATAATAATGCAGTAAGTAAAAATACAATATTTGAATACTGGAAAAAGTGTTTCACTTACTTTCAATGGCTGCTATTTCTTAAAAAAAAAGTACTTATCATTTCATCCTCCATTTTATCATTTGATCACTTGATCCTCCATTTTATTCATCAAGTACTTCTGGAAAAATGTTTTTCTGGGTATTGTTTTTGAAAATTTACATCGCGTGCGAGGCCCAGGGCTCCATGAGTCATCCAACGTGTTGAGAAAGTGGTTCAAACCGGACAGTTTGACAGCTTGGTATGATACCACCTGTTTTCATAGCGTCACATCTTATTGCCGGCTGCATGCTTCTAGAGCAGAAAAACACGGTCGGATGTTTGAAACAACCACCTGCCCCCGTAATGACAGTGTGTAAAAACAGGAGACAGCGGGGTGAAGAATGCCGTGGCCTCGATCGTCACGGACATGGAGCCCTACCTACCTACCTGCACCGGGGTCAGACAGAGGACACTGCAGGGCCGGATTTAGCCAGCCCTACTGGGTGGGCTGGAAGGTTGGCAGGGTGGGCACCTCCAAAGTTTTTCATATGAAGCAGTGGTTTTCCGCCTTTTTGACACCAGGGCCCACTGTTTTTCCGGCATTTGAGCCACGAAGGACCACCATATGAGGACATTTCAGCCCCAAAACTAAAGATTTTTATTTTGCTTTTGTCCACAATTCCAGGCTGGATTTGGGGAAACAAAACACAAAAAAACATAGAGATCAAAATGACCATTCATCTTCTACATCCTCTAGTTGTGTAGACTTGGGGCTAATTCACATGATGAATATTCTAACTCTTGAGAGTGTAAACATGAAACCAAATGGACCCACAAGGGTCCATTTGGTTTTCATGTTTACGCTCTCAAAGAGTTACATCTGGTTAACCAACTTTCCACCATTTAGCTGCATTTTGGGGACCACCTGGACCACCTTCTTTGGGTGGGCAGGATGCACGTTTGGGTGGGCACTGCAGCCCACCCCTGCCCCCCGTCTAGATCCGGCCCTGGCGACACTGATATGTATGCCACGCTGTTCCACACGTGAGGAGGTGCCAGTTGGTGCGTCAGAGGCTACTGTGTGCCTGCGCAAACAGGTTGGGAAAGGGTGAGTCCCGCCGGTGTGGTGTCAGTGGTGTGAGAAAGGAGGAGGAGGAGGAGGAGGGAAGGTTCCTTTTATGACTTCCTCTCGTGCAAACAGAGATATTTTAATGTTGCTTTGTTTTGTTTTGTTCTTTTGTGTTTCCACGATTGCTCATCATCGCTGCGTGCGTCTTGTGTGCGTCTTGTTGCCATAACAGTTCAGTTTGGAACGTGTTTTTGATACTACGAGGTATTCCCAGCACAGCCGCCATTGTGAATGTAACTGAATGAGTGAATTTTTTTATTGACAGAGATGAGAGTTACAGTACAAGTCAAGTACACACTGTAACAAAACTGATAACAGCTTGGAGAATTACAGTACAATTTAGAGTTCTCAAACTCTGCCTGAACCCGACCAGGACTGAACCCGAACAGGCCCGACCCGACATTTAGGGCCGGGTACGGCCGAAAATCCATCCTAATCAATAGGGCCGGGTAGGGCCTCGGGCCCCATGAAAAAATAATATATGTTTAATTATTTTAATATAGTAAGAATAATAGTTATTTTCTCTATTTACCTATGCTACCTATTGCCATTTCATTTTTAATCTGTGGCGAATAATTCTCACAGTTTAGGGCCGGGTAGGGCCTAAAATTTATTCCATTTAGTAGGGCCGGGCCGGGCCTAGGGCCTGAACTGTTAGGGCCGGTTAGGGCTGGGCCTTAATTTTCAGACCCGTTGAGATCTTTGGTACAATTCAAGTACAACTACATCAAGTCTGACAAAGCTGATTGGACACACTAGTTAAGCATACACTTGTTTACAATAGTGGCCAACTTGTTCATTTCATTTTTTTATTTTCCATTTTCTTTGAAGGAGTCAAGTCTTAATGACTGTTAGTAGGGCGTTCCACATTTTGCTAGCATATGAGCGGAAGGAATTAAGTCCCTTTTTGTTTGTGCCAAATCTGGGTTGAACATGGTTAGTGGCACTCCCTCTGGTGTTGTGGGAGTGAGGTTGTATGTAAAGTACTATAATTTAGTTAAATGAACATTTAGGCTTTAAAGTAAAATATTTACTTTTAGTTTTGAGGAGATTCTTCTTCTTATTCATCTTTTGGTGTCCCTAAATATTCTACACCAGGGCCGGATTTAGCCAGCCCTACTAGGGTGGGCTGGAAGAATGGGCAGGGTGCAGAGTTTGTATATGAAGCAGTGGTTTTCAACCTTTTTGACACCAGGATCCACTATTTATTCGGCATTTGAAATTTTAGCCTCACAGAATCCAAAACTTAAGATTTCTTTTGCTTTTGTGCACAATTCCATACAGATCAAAATCTTCTACATTCTCCGTGTAGACTTGGGCTAATTCACATAATGAATATTTTCTGAATATTTCAACTCTTGAGAGTGTAAAAATGAAAGAGTTACATCTGGTTAAACAACCTTCCACCATTTAGCTGGGAACCACCTGGAATCTTTTCAAGGACCACTGGTAGAAAACAACAGATATTACCTTCCATTGTGGCTGGGATGGATGTTTTGTGTGCAGGGCTCTCCCGCCCCC
>CM076969.1:11243988-11291488 GCA_039105355.1 Benthosema pterotum
ACACACACACCACACACACACACACAAACACACGCGCGCACCGCTAGATGTTCTCAGCCTTTTCAGACGGCATGAAATCTGCCCTTGAATGGAGCTGGGCTGGGGGGCACTGGTCCGTTACTGGCCCACAGACCCCGTCCCTCCCCTTATTCCCTATAGCTTGGCTTTCATCCATTCTCCACGCGGGTCGGGACACCCCTTCCCTTCCTGCCCCTTCCAGGGCCCCGGGCAGCCCAGCCTTTGTGTGGATGGATGGCCTGTGGCTGGAGACCAGCAGCCATGCAGGGTTACACTACACACTCAGGGATGCCATTGGTTTCCAGAACACAACTTTCCATTCATTTCTTATATGGGGAGATTAGCAGTGTTGAACTGGGTGAAAAAAACGGCCCGCGCATTTTTAGCTTGATTTGGCCTAGACCGGCCCACCACAACCAGCGTGTGATGGACCTGTTCTACCTGGTATAGTTGGTTAACCAGATGTAACTCTTTGAGAGCGTAAACATGAAACCAAATGGACCCTTGCGGGTCCATTTGGTTTCATGTTAACACTCTCAAGAGTTAAAATATTCATCTAAATTGGCCCAGGTCTAATTACAAAATGTAGAGGATTAATTTTGATCTGTATGTTTGACTGTTTTGTTTCCCAAATCCAGCCTGGAATTGTGAACCAAAAGCAGAATAAATTTCGTTTTGGGGTCTGTTAGGGCTAAAAATGTCATCAAATGGTGGTCCGTGGCTCAAAATTCTGAATGAATAGTGGGCCCTGGGATCAAAAAGGTTGAAAACCAGTGCTTTTATTCATACCGTGATACCACCGGCCCCCTACGGATCGTGGCCCACCGGGAGACCACCCTATACACCCAATGGTCAATCCGAACCCGCAGGGCTGGAAGACCAACAGCCCATGCAGGGTTACACTACACACAGTACACACTCAGGCCCTCATTTATCAACGTGGTGTACACCAAAATGTACGTAGAGCATGCGTAGAAGCAGAATTCCCACCTTGTTTGGCATATATCATTCCCACCATGAACTTGAAAGTTGATCCCACGTCCGGACAAAACCCACGCAGGTCGGAGCTGTCGTAGGATTTGTCCTTGCCTGTTTTTCTGTCCTAAACAAGCGGAGCAGCATTGTCTTGAACTGCAGAAACGTATCTAAAGTTATCTATTCACTCCTAATAGCTTTAAAAACCTAATAAATGATACAGATGAAAAAATATATAGGTTTGGAAAGGCATATATAGGCTATGCGAGATGACATGCCTAATCCCGATGAAAAAAAAAGAATTAAATATAAAGCATCTTTATTTGCAGTGACAAATACATGCACAGCCTGACTATTTACAATGATGCTACGTTAGCGCTTATATGTTCGCCTGAGTCACTCAGATAAACTGCAAATCTACAGTAGGCTGCTTGTGAGAGCAATTTCGGGAGTCGTGATCGCGGATCGGCGGGAGATTGCGCTGCTGTGGATTTACAGTAGTCTACGCCTGGTTTGTATTGTACAACAGTCTGCACGAAGGATAGAAAGCTTGTAGCCTAAATCAGCATCATCACACTAATATGTAACACCTGCACTCCTGCAGTCATCTGCATGCATGGATTCATTTATTAATCACCGATCACATCATAAGGTTGATATGAGTTTATGAACTGTCTTGTCACTGTTGGCAGTTATCTAGCCTAGGCCTATCGATTTAGGCTACGTGTCACTCACGGGGGGAAGAGGGGGGGGGGGGGTGCGCGATGTAATAAAAACCAGTCCTATAGGCCAGTAGTTTTCAATGTGGTCCGAGGACCACCAGTGGTTCATGAGAGGGTTCCAGGTGGTCCCCAGGTAACCAGATGAAAGTTGGCTCTTGAGAGTGTAAACTAAAAATAAAACCAAATGCCATGCTATTATTTTACTTAGCCCTACTTAAACCAACGCGAACGGAGTTGCGTGTGTCTATGTGAACAGCGAGGGAGGGGGGGGGGGGTGCTGTCGCGCCGCGGGAAGCAGCGCAATCGGGCTTTGGGGGGGGGGGGGGTCTGACTGCGTGCCGTGGGAAGAAGCGCGATCGAAAGTTTTTTATTTTTTCCCCTCATCACCATGGTTGCTGGACGTATTGCAGTTGTTCATGTCGCAAAGAAAGGGAGGAGCGGCCTGTTTCCAAGGGCGTTCAGGTTGATTTCTGCCCTCACATTTATCATTGTAGGAAGAAAATTAGGAAGGAATCAGCTGTGTGCGATCGCTTGGTATATGCCCGTGTGGAGTTGTGAGCACTCCCAAAACCCACGTTGAAATTTGGGGACGAATCTGCACTCCTTTTGATAATGAGGGCCTCAGAGTCAGGATGCCATTGGTTTCCAGAAACACAACTTTCCATTCATGAAGTTGTGTTAAACGTAGGTTCAGGAGAAGAAACCACCCACTGTTCAACCCATTCACAACCGTCACTCTAATCTCATGACCACGTTCAGCCAATCTCTCCCGTTCCCCATCTCCCGATCATGTCCAACCAATCACGTTAACTTTCCCACAGCTTAAATACACCTCCTCCTCTCTCTTTACCTGTTTGATACTGCTTTGCGCTGTCAACATCCCGTTCGTTACTGCTTCACGCCGTCAAAATCCCCCTCTCCCTCCTCCCCATCTATCCCCATCTTCCTCAGCCTTCCCGACTAAACGTTCGTTCTCTTTCTCTCCTAGGAGTCTCGAGGGGGGCATCGTCTGAGCCGAAGCGATCGAACGCTCCCGGGCCGAGCACGGCGGTCATCGCAACCGTAGGCTCCCGCTGAGCACGGCGGTCGTCAGGCTCCGAGACTCCGCCCCCACCCAAAGTCTCGCCCTCCTCGGTCTCCTCATACGCGTACATTTCATTCGCACAATAAATACTCTCAAACCTGAAACAAGTTGGTGTGGTCTCTTACTAGTGAAATTTCTTATATGGAGAGATTAGAGTTCCCTGCTCTGCTGCAGGGAACTCTAATCAGAGCTCTGGCTGCTCTGTGAAATGTCAGCACCCATGATGGTACCTTCGGACTTATTAAAAAATACTAATAAATTGCGCATTCTAATTAATTTTCGATGGGACCAGGCAGCATTTCGTGCTCAGAAAACAACCTGCGATCAAGAGAGCGCTTTATTGATTAAGACTACGTCTATGCTAGATATGGACTTTTAACTACGTCTGTTTGTCTTTTAGAGCACCTTAAACAAACATCATGGGCTTCATTTTCGTTACCATCTAAACCCCTCATGCTAAACCCCTTATTATTTTTTTACTATTTTAAAAACATTGGAATAGTTCAACGTGCCAATCTATTGACACATTGTGGGCTTGTAGACTGGCCATTTGAACTACTGATTTTTTTTTTTTTTAAATAGTTTAAAAAGGCAAAGAAGTTAAGGGATAAGGGGTTTAGCATGTAACGACAATGGAGCCCTAAGTGTCTTGATTTTGTTTTGCCCAGAATAGGGATGATGATATTGGACTCAAAGTGGCTAAAATATAACCTTGCCACAGGCATTTGAACCTGTGGCATTGCAGTCCCCCTCATGACCCCTGCATGTCCCCTGGCTGTCTGCAACTCTGGTTTATTTAGCACATCGTATAGTGCTGTTTTATGGCCAGTGGCACATCCCTGTGTTGTCTACATGTGCCGGGAGACAGGACAGGACAGGACAGGACAGGACAGGGTGACTCCACAGGTGAGGGGGAACTGCTGCGACCCTTTGACCTGTCACTCACACTGTCAAACCCCCCCCCCCCCCCCCCCCCCCCCCCCACACACACACACACACACATCCCCTCCCTCCCCCACCACCACAGCAGGGGCGGATCTAGGCATAGGCATGGGCCCTAAATGCTCATGCAGTCTGCCCCACCAAACATGATGGCATGCAAAACAACCCAAGATATTTCAAATTAAAGTGCTTATATTACACCATTTCATTATTGAAAACAGAAAACTCTCTGAGTCAGACCTTTAGCTTTATGCATGCTGCGTGTCTGTTGCAACTTCAACAACAACTGATGTTATTATTGATGCTTTTACTTTTCTAATAAAAGTCTTGTAACTGAAAATGGCATGGTGCGGCTTCATTGCCCGAGTCGCTTCGCGCCACGAGCGATGAAGCCGCACCTATACCATTCTCTCCTGCCCCCCCCCCCACCAATAGGTAAATGTTAAATCCGCCCCTGCACCACAGCCTGCTCTCATTTGGAAAGAATTTAGTTTCCGTTCTTCACTTCCTCTTTTCATTGCCCCCCATTCCCCGGGCCGCACGTATCCTATCTGCCCCCTGGTTGCCCCCTCCCGGGGCAGTTAAAGTGCAGCTGTCCCTCACAGCGCTGTGTTATCCTCCCCATGGGGGCAGCGGAGCGGAGCGGAGCGGGGCCATACGAGGGACGAGGAGGAGTGAGGAACGTATGGGATGATATTTTAGAATTTCTGGGAAGGCGGGGGTGTATTTCTGGATTACTTGAACAGGTGTTATATCCCCTCCACCACCACCACCACCACCTCCCCTATACCCCCACCTCCCTACCCAATACCACAGAGATAGACTTCTCAATATCCTCCCCCTCCGACGTGACATGGCCAAAAACAACAATGTGTTGAAAACGTAGTTCACTGAGAGCTCTGCTGAGAAAAGACTGGGGCCTGGGCCTGTCGACCAAACATTTTCATTTGAATGTTTTCAAAACGCTACTCAATGGCACTTTGGTACTACTGGCACTTTGGTAAACAGTTTTATTGTTTTAGTTATTTTATCAGATATTTTCTCTTTGTTTTATTTTGTTTTGTTTTGTTTTTTCTGTCTTTGAGTTGAATAAATACATTTTTAATAAAAAAAATAAAAAGCACATAAGCCCACCCATAAGCCTAACCCATATGCTAAAATAAGAAAAGTAAATACCATGGATGTGAATATTGGTGTTATGGCTTTACCAAGTACCATAATTACATTTCCAGGCTCAGTGTGGTGTCTTGTGGAGCAGCAGTGTATGTGGCTTAGAGCCCATACACCATACACTATAAATGTAAAGCACCTGGGTTCTGTACATTCTTTGTTTCACAAGTACTGTATAACGGTCCTGTGCCATCAAGTATCACTTGATATCATCGAACAGGAGGACTGCTTTAAAGTTCGCAGCAGATATCCAAGCAAGCCTCAGAGTTTACATCATTGCTTGCATATTGCCCATATATATTTCCGGTGTGTGACGCGGCGCCACGCGTCAAATAGCACAAATTAGGCCCCCGACAACACTCAGCTAGCACTTACATAGCTGGACCTGCCATGTTTACCTCCACACACACACACACAACACACACACACACACACACACACACACACCACACACACACACACACACACACACACACACACACACACACACACTCTGCAGTGCATCGCTGTGTAAACTGAACTCTCTCTCTGTCTGTCTGTCTGTCTGTTGCCATTCAATCCAGATCACTCCTCAGGATCAATTTGGGCGGGTTGAACATGAGGTCGAGGCAATTTAACACGCCCCGGCTCTGGGACAGGCGAGGAGAGGGGTGGCTGGGGTCAGGACAGGAGTGAGGAGCACTGGGCAGGTGGTGGGTGGTGGTGGTGGGCAGATCTGTGAAGCATGCAGGGCAGGGGGGCTGCATGCATTCCAGGGGGGGGGGGGGTGGGGGGGGGGGGAGAGAGAGGCGGGGGGGGCAGGAAGTTGACCATATCAACATATGATAAACATCGTCCAGCGGGGGTTTGTTGTTGTTCCTCTGTAGGGGAGTGAAGGAGTGTGTGTGTGTGTGTGTGTGTGTGTGTGTGTGTGTGTGTGTGTGTGTGTGTGTGTGTGTGTTGTGTGTGTTTGTGGTGTGTGTGTGTGTGTGTGTTGTGCGCAGGGGCATTTTTGCCATTAGGCAGACTATAGGCAGTTGCCTAGGGCGCCATGGGGAGAGAGTAATATGGATAAATACATTATACTTGTCCTCTATAAGTAGAATTGAACATTTAAAACACATAAATATGTTCTTTGAGGGGGGGGGGGGGGGCTTGCACGTGCGTGCTTGTGTGTGTGTGTGTGTGTGAGAGAGAGAGACAGAGACAGACAGACAGACAGACAGACAGAGAGGGAGGAGAGAGAGAGAGAGAGAGAAGAGAGAGAGAGGAGAGAGAGGATGAGAGAAGAGAGAGGAGAGATGAGAGAGAGAGAGAGAGAGATGAGAGAGAGAGAGAGAGAGAGAGAGATGCTGTGACAGGAAGGATAGCAACCACCCCAAAGAATAATCTTTGTGTGGATTGTTGCATCAAGTGAACTTGCTACATGGAAATTGATTTATTGAACAGTTTGACCTTCAAATATATATATATATATATATATATATATATATATATATATATATATATATATTTATATATATATATATATATATATATATATATATATATATTATATATATATATTGATGCATGATTGTATTGTGTATTGTGCTTTTTCCTTTGGCAATGTAAACAGATTTACAGACAGACAGACAGACAGACAGACAGACAGACAGACAGACAGACAGGACAGACAGACAGACAGACAGACAGACAGACAGACAGACAGACAGACAGACAGACAGACAGACAGACAGACAGACAGACAGACAGACAGACAGACAGACAGGGCCATTAGACCGGCAGTGAGAGACAGAAAGAATGAGGTAGAAACAGAGGCAGCCATGCAGGCTCATTAGACGGAGCCCCTGCATGGGCCCTGGAGGATGCATGGGAGGTGAACTGAACTGGGCGAGAGAGAGAGACTGTTCGGCCACAGGAGTCTAGAGTTTCACTGCCTCCGTCAGTGGAATGTGACCCCCTCTCACACACACACGCACACGCACACGCACACACACACACACACCACACACACACACACACACACACAACACACACACACACACACACACACACACACACACACACACACACACACACGCCACCACCCTCCTAGCTTCCCAGCATCCAACTGTTTCGGCCATCATCGTCGACAGTGTTTCGTTTTTTTTATTGTATATACAGCCGGTTGCCACGGCAACCAGCAGTTCCTGTGATTTTGCACAACGGTCACACGAACCCAAGCGTTTTCTCGCGGATGAGAAATGAGTCCACGGACAGACCTTTAGGCCCCGGAGGTGTGTGCTTTCACCGCTCGAGGATGAGTCACGCGGCCGGGCGGACGTTGCGTTCGGGTTCCCATCAGCGCGAGTGGCTGCAACCTCACTGCATCCCTGCCCTTCCTCAGGTGTTTTTGGAGTTAGAGAGAGCGCTATCACTATAAAGTCATGGTATTGCCTTTAATAGTTCGCTCTGAAACGATGGTCTCAAAGTGGGAGTACAAGGAACCCCAGGGGTCCTAAGTCATATTTACGAACACACAGTGATACAACGTAGTTAGGAACCTGAGTAATAGTTAGTAACCATTTGTATACACTCAGTGTTAAAATTAACTTGATTAACTAGACTAATTAATTCATTACTCTAATATAAATTGAGGCTAAATCAGGACTTTGTCCAGGACTACAGTAAAGTGAGCTGTGAACATTGCTCTGTGCCCTTATGTTTCTATGTTTTATGTAACTATTTTTCTGTTCCTGTTTTGCATCCTGTCAATGTGTATGTGTCGCATACAAGGCTACTGTGTCGCAAGACAAATTTCAGTGCCAACTGACAATAAAGTAATATATCATATCATATTATATCATATCAAAAACACCTTTGTGAAGCACTGCTCTAAAGGACACAAGGGTTTACATATGGACGGCATGACGTTTCAGCGGCCGTTCCCTTTATAAGCCCTACACAGTGTTTTTCTTTCCACATGCAGACAGACAGACAGACAGAGCCCCTGAGAGGAATGAACTCCTCTAAACTCTGGTGTTACTGGAAGCCTGTCGTTCCGCTTGCATAATATAGCAGCCGGCGGATCGCTAAAACTGCCTGAACGGCCTCCGCCCGAGGTTTAACATGTCTGTGTTCCGGCGGAAGAGGCAAGCTGTTGACACAAAAGGGCGTATTGATTTCAGGCCGTTTTCCTGTTCTTAGCTTTCACCTGGAGTGTCAGACGTCCCCACAGGGCAGACAGATCGAGGTCCAGGCGGGGCCAACCACCAGGGCCCGGTCAGTCGCCACCGGAGCGGTTCACCGAGGCCGACCCCGTCTGGAAACCGCCACAATATCATCTAATACAGGGGTTTTCAACCATTTTGACTCCAGGGACCACCATTTATTCAGCATTTGAGCCACGTACGGACCACCATTTGATGACGTTTTCACCCCAAAGACCTAAAAAATTAAAGAATTCTTTTGATTTTGTCCACAATTCCAGACTGGATTTTGCCAACAAAACAGTGTAAACTTCTTAATTAAGTGGTGCTGATTCAGATGATGAATATTTTAACTCTTGAGAGTGTAAAAATGAAACCAAATGGACCCTTGCGGGTCCATTTGGTTTCATTTTTACACTCTCAAGAGTTACATCTGGTTAACCAACTTTCCATCATTTAGCCTGGAAACCACCTGGAACCTTCTCAAGGACCACTGGTGGTACCCGGTAGAGCCCGACCGATATATCTGTCGTACCGATATATCGGCCGATATCGATACCGATATATTGGCATCGGTGATATTCGTACCGATATATCGGTCGATACATTGGCCATTGTATCGGTAAAATCTGCCCATATATCGGTAACATCGGCCGATATATCGGCCGATATTTGCCTGGAACAGAAAAAGAAACACAGCAAATGGAATTATTTCACAAAAGTAAATGATGTCAATGTCGTATTCTATTGTTTACTTGAAAGAGAGAATAAATTTGACGTTTAGAAGTTTTTCAAATGTATTTTTAATTATTTTAATTAATTATTATACATCGGTCCCAAACATCGGTAACATCGGTGCAGTTTTTTCAAAAAATCGGTATCGGCATCGGCCACAAAAATATGGCATCGGTCGGGCTCTAGTACCCGGACCCACCTGTTGAAAACCCCTGATCTAATATACAGTACCTCCCGTACATACAGTAGGATACAAACATAAATAAATGTCGTGTTTGTTATGAAATAGGGTTCAAGTGATCAACTTACAACTGTTTTTTTTGTGTGTGTGTGTGTGTGCGTGTGCGTGTGCGTGTGCGTGTGCGTGTGCGTGCGCGTGCGTGTGCGTGCGTGCGTGCGTGCGTGCGTGTGTGTGTGTGTTGTGTGTGTGTGTGTGTGTGCATGCACGTGTATCCAATTTCAGAATACCGGAAAACATCCACATTCAATGAATCTCTTCGTCAAGTAATGTTCTCAGGCAATATCCCAAACAACAACAACAACAGTGCTTAAATAGAGAATGGCTGCATGCTCATGCTCGTGTGTGTGTGTGTGTGTGTGTGTGTGTGTGTGTGTGTGTGTGTTGTGTGTGTGTGTGTGTGTGTGTGTGTGTGTGTGTGTGTGTGTGTGTGTGTGTGTGTGTGACCATGTGTACCCACAGGCTGTGTTTGAGCAGTGGTAACAGTAGCAGTGGTGGTGGTGGTGGAGTCAGTATAGAGCCCTATAGCTGCATGGTAGAGCGGTCTGAGTTTCACGGTGAGAGAAAACATTGCATTACTGGCACTAAAATATTTACTAGGCTCCATCGGCTCTGAGTCTTCATGAAGCAGTGGTGTGGCTGCTGCCATGCAGGGCTCAGCAGTGAGCCCATGGCCGCGCACCGCACCGCACCGCACCGCACCGCACCGCACCGCACCGCTGCTCCCTAATGAAAAAACTACACTAGAAAGTTAGGGGATGACTACAAGGAATACTACAATTCAACACCAGTTGAATAAGAAAATTTTATTTTCATCTATGTCCAATAGGAAGCTAGCCTAGCCACCCAGTCTGCTGCGTTCTGGGAGAAAAACACAAGCTGAAATCTATGTATTGATTAGGTGTTACTGTAGGTGTTACTGTGTTGAAACAGGTCACTGCATGTGACCTGTTTCAACCAATCAGTTTAGTTCTTCAAAACAATCTGTTGTGAACACTTTCAATTTAAAAGACTATGACGCTTGTCACAATGCAGTGACAAAGCAGCTGGGCATCATTTTCATTTACAAAATAATATATGGACATAGAAGGTTTCCACCCAACCGCAACTATGTGGGAGGAGGAAGAACACACTTGTTCGTGAGAAAGGAGAGCAGTATACTGTATGTATTCCTCTAATGTTCTCTAACATTGATGACCTCAGGAGGTCACATCATATATGGGACACAAGCTGACGCAAACAAATACTGAAGCAGCTGACCGAGCTTTAAACTTGTGCACTTGTGGGTTGGCTATAGTCACGATACTCTGACACACAACTCCGTGTAAATGAGGCGATCTGTTCAAACAACAACCACTTGGCAACGTTCACGCGGGTTGACATCGCCTGAACAACTTTTTCATGAAAACAGGTATACAGGTATGTAGGAAAGTATAAACGAGGTTTGTGGGAAACTTTTGATGGTAAAACCTGAAATAAACATTTAGTTTAGCAATTTTGCAGGGATGTGCAGACAGTGTTCAAGAGGCATGGCCTGAGATCCCATAGGAGGGCACTTTTGGGCAAAAATATGGTAAAAATAGTAGATCTAAAGGCTCACAACACGTCACTCTTTATAGTAGAGATGCGTTGCAGCATGGTTGCAGACTTTTGGGTAAAAACTAAAAAGCAATTCTCCCGAATGACAGTTGCCTTCCAGTATGCATATTTGGTTGCATTTGAATTTCTTTGCACCACAATACATGCATGAGTTTGTGATATGGAAAGTCTATAATTGTTTTACAGACAGTATATAGGGCAGGGGCTGAAGCCCCTTTTGATGTCTAGGTGTGCACGTCCCTGCAGTTACGTTGCAAACTGACGGTAACTAAATCTGATTCTGATCATAAATATGTTATCTGTGAACAAGCCAGTATACGGTAATACTAATAAATGGACAAATCTCACCCAGTCATCCATTTGCCTTATATTACTCATCCTTTCAAGAAGCAAATTTTCTTTCAAACCAAGGACAGACTTTGTGTGTCTGCACTCTCATCTTTGGTTCTTTTTATTTCTTTCTTTCTTTTTACTAGTTTTTTTTTCCCAGATCATGCTTGAATTAGAAACATATTTATTTATTTCCCCCCTTTGTGGTTGGCCTGGCAACGCAAATGTATGAGTCAAACCTACTGTGGGTTCTGTGCATGAACAGAAAGAAAAAAGTGTGCAATGTGGCCAAAATGACAGATTTATTCCACTAAATAAGGATAAAGAGAGAGAGAGAGAGAGATAAGACAGTTCTAGGAAGAGTGATTGTGAGAACAGGGTGACAGAGGATGAGACATATTATTCATATTTCATCATAACTGTCTTCCTGTGGTACCTTGGCTGACAGAGTTTGGTAGATATAACATCTTTCTGAGACAGTGTGTTCCAAGGGGACTAGACTGCACGCAGTGTGTGATATGATGAAATATAAGCCAACATATAAGCCATGTTTATCTGGGGGTGTGCAGAAAGGCCTAATCTATAGGAGCCCACCTCTAACGAACAGGCTGCAGGGCCAGAGAAGATGCGGTATCACTCAGGGGCGGATTGGCCATCTGGAGTACAGGGAGTTTTCCCGGTGGCCTGCGCCACCTAGTGGCCTGGACAAGATCCAAAATGCACTAGTGGCACTTCCAAAATGCACTAGAATGTGCAGCTAGATGCTCGCCTGGAACATACAGATCAAAATGACCAACAATCTTCTACATTCTCTAGTTGTGCAGACTAAGTTGGGCTAATTCACATGAATATTACTGTATAACTCTTGAGGGTGTAAAAATGAAACCAAATGCTCTCAAAGAGTTACATCTGGTTAACCAGCTGCCCCAATCACAGGACTAGTAGACAAGGCAGGTATAGAACTACGGCACAAAATACTACTACAATACTACTACAAAATAAACCTACACAAAGCATGAACAACAAAAGGAACCAAGGAATAATGTACTACAAAAACACAAGGAAACATTAGGTAAAACACAAAAAATACAAATTGCCAAAACAGGGTACGTAATATAACCCAGGCTTGTCACGTACCGTGACAGTAACTACTATAGGTCTAAAGTCTATTTCACTCATATAGAACATGAGTGTGACAACAACAGATCTCATCTGCATCTCGTATCATTGTGGACAGGACAGGCGCCGGCCCTATCTTATAAAGCAGTTGGTGGCCAAAGTGTATCAGTATGTCCTTCAAAAACCATAAAGCAGATAAATGTCAGCTCTAATCATCAGGAAACTTGAGATTGTAGACAGGCAAGAAATTCGCCCACTGAAAGGTGTCAGGATGTGAGGTGGCCTGGTGTCTTTTCCCATACTTGAAAGATTACAGTAACATACCGGTAGTCTGTTTAGCAAATTTTAGTCTGTACATTCACTGTCACTGAATGTATCAGTGTATCACTGTCACTGAATTTACATTCTGTAATTGTGCCGACTTCTTGTAAGTGATGCAGACGTTTTCATTTAAAATGAACAAAAATAAAGGCAGTGACTGACTGAGTCTGCAGTTCTGACTCCAATGGTGGGGAAAATGATAAGCAAACATTTGGGAGAAAGCACCAAATAACTATAACAACAACAACAACAACAACAACAACAACAACAACAACAAAAGAGCAATTCAACCTCTTTGCTGAAAAACGCCCACTTATTTTTAAGCTGAAAGGGAGAGAAAATCAATAGGTATAGAGCCCTCCAGCAGATACACAGGTCCAGGAATAGCAGCTCTCCTCTGTGTGCTGCGTGGGCTGATGCTGCTGCTGCTGCTTCTGGGTGAGAGGCTCTCTGCTTTTATTTTTAAAAGGCGTTTAAATGATAATGACTATTTATACACCACTTCAGCAGGCTGTGTGGGATGGATGGATTCACACAGCAGTCCAAGAGCTTGTCTTTTTGTCTGTCAACCATTGCCTATACTCTATCTATCTATCTATCTATCTATCTATCTATCTATCTATCTATCTATCTATCTATCTATCTATCTATCTATCTATCTATCTATCTATCTATCTATCTATCTATCTATCTATCTATCTATCTATCTATCTATCTATCTATCTATCTATCTATCTATCTATCTATCTATCTATCTGTGATTCTTGAGAAGGTTCCAGGTGGTCCCCAGGCTAAATGATGGAAAGTTGGTTAACCAGATGTAACTCTTGAGAATGTAAAAATGAAACCATTTTCATTTTTACACTCTCAAGGGTTAAAATATCCATCATCTGAATTAGCGCCACTTAATTAACCTGCAATTTACACGTTGTTGGCAAAATACAGCATGGAATTGTGGACAAAATCAAGAGAATTATTTAATGTGGTGTGAAAATGTAATCAAATGGTGGTCCGTGGCTCAAATGCTGAATAAATGGTGATCCCTGGAGTCAAAAAGGTTGAAAACCCCTGATCGATCTATCCATCCATCCATCCATCCATCCATCCATCCATCCATCCATCCATCCATCCATCCATCCACCCACCCATCTATGCCAGGGGTTTTCAACCTTTTTTATACCGCAGGGCCCACCATTTATTTAGCATTTGAGCCACGGACCACCATTTGAGGACATTTTAGACCCACAGACCCCAAAACTAAAGATTTGTTTTACTTTTGTCCACAATTACAGGCTGGATTTGGGGAAACAAAACAGTCAAACATACAGATCAAAACGACCATTAATCTTCTACATTCTCTAATTGTGTAGACTTGGGCTAATTCACATTAATATTTTAACTCTTGAGAGTGTAAAAATGAAACCAAATGGACCCACAAGGGTCCATTTGGTTTCATTTTTACGTTCTCAAGAGTTACATCTCGTTAACCAACTTAGCTGGGGACCACCTGGAACCCTCTCAGGGACCACTGGTGGTCCCCAGACCACCGGTTGAAAACCCCTGATCTATGCATCCATCCGTCTATCCATCCATCCATCCATCCATCCATCCATCCATCCATCCATCCATCCATCCATCCATCCATCCATCCATCCATATATACCTGTCTGTCTTGAAATGTCTTCATAAAACAACGGACACAGCAACACAGCCAACCTCAATCCTCTATTAAAGAGTGTCATAACTTTTCTATTTTTTTTTTCCAATTTTGTACATGTTTAAGAGATGACAGAATTTAATTGGACCCCTTGGTGTCGTTTTTTTATGTCTTCCCTATGTATTTGAGGTTTCTTCCTGGGGACTGAAACCAGTTTTTTCCATTGGCACCAAATGTGCCAATGGAAAAAACTGTAATATGGTGACATCACACACCAGCCCCTCCCCTAACTCCTCCCCTTTTATCAAACAACTAAAGCTGTGGGTGTGGCTTCAGTTCCACCCATCACTACCCACCAGACAAACCAGGCATGAACTGGTGGGGGTGCTCACATAAAAACAACATTTCAACAAACACTGTACACTTTTTTGAAACAACTCTTAATTTCACCAATTATAAGAACAATACCTCATGTTTATATTTTAGAGTGGGAAAAAAATCATGGCACTCATGGTCGCCCCTAGTGCACCAGTCTGGTACTACACCATGAATTTCATATCACTTCCCTTAGCTTTAAAATAAACAGCAAAATAAAATGTGCAGGTGGGTATGGAGGCAGTTGAGTTGAGGATGTGGTTTATATGGTTGGGACTCGGGTATAGGCAATTTGGGACGCATCTGATCTGAGGGGAAATTGGGTCACAGCTTTCTTGTGAAAGAGGCAATCCCGACAATGTGAAGGGCATACCTATTTCCATCTCCTCTGCCAAGGTTTTGTGGTGAAGTGACTCCTCAGACACCTGGCATCTCTTTACCGCCTGCAGGGCGTTGGAGAGGTACAGCATCCATCAGGTGGCGGATATAACATTTCCCAATTGGGGGGTGGGCAGGAGAAAATGGTATATGGGGGCGGCTTCTGTTACAGGACTTTTATTAGACAAGTAAAGCATCAACAATAACATCAGTTGTTGTTGAAGTTGCAACAGACACACAGCATGCATAAAGCTATAAAGGTCTGACTCAGAGAGTTTTCTGTTTTCAATGATGAAATGCTATTGGTTTAGTGGTGACACAGCTGTAGTTAGTTAGTAGCAGTAGTAGTGTTTCAAATCATTTTAAATATAGGCACTTTAATTTGAAATATATTGGGCTGTTTTGCATGCCATCATGTTTGGTGGGGCAGACTGGGCATTTAGGGGGCATCCCCACCCCCATGCCCATGCCTATGCCTATACATCCGCCCCTGGAATCCATCTATTTTTGCCTGTGCTGGAAAGCATTCTCTCCGGGGTTCTCTTTGAGCATCATCAACGCATCTCCAAAAAGGGTTTCCACCAGGGGCGGATATAACATGTCCCATTTGGGGGGGGGGGGGGCAGAGAACATGTTGGAGGGGCAAGAGAAAATGGTATGGGGGCGGCTTCATCGCCCGTGTCGCTTCGTGCCACGGGCGATGAAGCCGCCCCCATACCATTTTCGGTTACAGGACTTTAATTAGTCAAGTAAAGCATCAATAATAACATCAGTTGTTGTTGAAGTTGCAACAGACACGCAGCATGCATAAAGCTAAAGGTCTGACTCAGAGAGTTTTCTGTTTTCAATGATGAAATGCTGTTGGTTTAGTGGTGACACAACTGTAGTTAGTTAGTAGCAGTAGTAGTGTTTCACATCATTTTAAATATAAGCACTTTAATTTGAAATATCTTGAGTTGTTTTGCATGGAATCGTGTTTGGGGGGGCAGACTGGGCATTTAGGGGGGCATTGCCCCCCATGCCCATGCCTAGATCTGCCCCTGGTTTCCACCTCCCGGAGATAAGCCGAACGAATGAACGTCACAGGCTGCGTATAACTTACGGTGGAGACAATTATTTTGGGGTTGCGATGCGGAGGAGGAGGCAACAATCATTTCAGCATTCAAGAAGACATCCCCAGCGTCCAAACTTCTTGGGAGATAGTCAAAGCACGTCCCATATACCCCTGCCGTGTCTATTCACAGCTTCAGTCATATACTGAATCAGAAAATATGCATGAAAATCTATATATTCTAAGCCAGGGGTGCCCACACTTTTCTGACTTGAGAGCTTTACTTTCAAAATGACCGGCTCAACAAGATCTACACATCAGAAATGTGATTATTCCATTATGAAAATCCATTTCAACGCTGTTAGTGTTTAAGAACAATGCAATTATAATGAAAAATAGAGGGGGAGAATTGGAAGGTTTTCCTGTATATGCTACTACTGACGTTTGAGAACAGAATTTGTGGTTTGAGTTGACAGTTTGTAATGTTGAGTTTAGTCTCTTGCTCCCAAAAAGGAACTTTCACGCTTTTGTGCACAACTGGGAAAGAGAACTGGCAAAACATTGGTACAAATAACAATTATTCTCCATATTCTAATTGCACGCACCCACACATACACCCACCCACGCAGGTGCCTGTCCCATGTAGCCCTCACTGCAGCATGCAGCGGGGAGGAGGGGGCGGGCTCAGGGGAGGAGGGGGCGCGGTTAGGGAGGAGGGGGCGGGGCTCCACTGCTGGACTGTTCCAAGTCGCCCCTGCTCCACTGCTGGACTGTTCCAAGTCCCCCGTTGCAATTTTTTATTTTTTTATTTCGTTAATATAATTAACACTGATTAGACCACTTTAAATTTCGAAATTAAACTAAAATCCATTATGTATAAATTAGCCTATATTGTATATAAGACATCCTAAATGGCTAATCAATCAATCATAGGCTACTATACAGATTATAATTCTTAGTAATTATGAATGTGTATAGGGTTTAATACCAATATTCTGTATAAATTAACCTATATTTATTTTAGCCTATACACATCCTAGTAAAAAAAAAATCACATGAATCAGCATGAAAATCCCATATAGACCCATATAGTATAATACCGGTATATAATATATATATATATATATATATATATATATATATATATATATATATATATATTATATATATATATATATATATATATATATATATATATATATATATATATATATATATATATATATATATATATATATACAATGGGGGAAATAAGTATTTGACACGCTGATGATTTTGTAAGTTTTCATGGTTAAAATGAAATGAGCACTCTGTCATTTTTATGGTACTTTTATTTGAACAAATAGAGGCAGAATATCAACAAAAATGTCCACAAGAAAACATGTTTTAAAGGTTATGAATTAATTTGCGTTAGATCTGGTGAAATAAGTATTGGATACCCAAGCACAGTCTGACTTCGTACTTGGTGGAGAAACCTTTGTGGGCCAAGCACAGTTGTCAGAAGTTTCTTGTAGTTGGTCACCAAGTTTGCGCACATCTCAGGAGGGGTTTTGGTCCACTCCTTTTTAGAGATCCTCTCCAAATCCTCAAGTTTTCGAGGGTGTTGCTTTCCAACTCGAAGCTTCAGCACCCTCCATAGATTTTCCATAGGATTAAGGTCTGGAGACTGGTTAGACCACTCCATAACCTTAAAGGTAGGGGAAGTGATTTCACTTTTGTCAGATATCACCCAAAAAATATTTTTTTTCTGTTAAAATGCTCTATTATAAGGTGTGGAAACCACATATGGAGTTTCCCCCTCCCCCACGTTAGCAGATGAGCTAAGAAAAGTTCCCCAGGTCACCACAATTTTCCTCCAATCAGGAGAGAGCAGCAAGTTCACATAGTGTAGCTACTTTTGGGGGCCCCTAGTGCACTAGGCTGGTACTACACCATGAATTTCAAATCACTTCCCCTACCTTTAATATGCTTCTTCTTGAGTCACTCCTTTTGTTGCCTTAACCGTATGTTTTGGTTTGTTGTCATGCTGGAAGACCCAGCCACGACCCATCTTCAGTCCTCTGGCTGAGGGAAGGAGGTTCTTGTCCAAGATCCTGCGGTACATGGCCACATCCATTGGCCACAAATGTGGTGAAGTTGCCCTGTACCCTTAGCAGAGAAACAGACCCAAAGAATAATGTTTCCACCTCCATGCTTGACGGTGGGGATGGTGGTGTTGGGTTTGTATTCAGCATTTCTCTTCCTCCAAACACAATGAGTCAAATTGATGCGAAAGAGTTCAATTTTGGTCTTATTTGACCACATCACATGACCACCAGCCTGCTTTGAATCATTTAGGTGTTCATTGGCAAACTTTAGACAGGCCTCTATGTGGGTTCTTGAGCAAGGGGACATTGCGGGCAGTGCAGGATTTCAATATGTAGTGTGTTGCCTTCAAATCATTAACACCATCATCCCCACTGTCAGGCATGGAGTTGGAAACATTGTGCTTTGAAGCTGTTTCTCTGCTAAGGGTACAGGGCAACTTTACCGCATTGTGAGGTCGATGGATGGGGGCAACATCTTGGACAAGAACCTCCTTTCCTCAGCCAGACCACTGAAGATGGGTCGTGGCTGGGTCTTCCAGCATGACAACGAACCAAAACATACAGTCAAGGCAACAAAGGAGTGACTCAAGAAGAAGCATATTAAGGTTATGGAGTGGTCTAACCAGTCTCCAGACCTTAATCCTATGGAAAATCTATGGAGGGTGCTGAAGCTTCGAGTTGGAATGCAACACCCTCGAAAACTTGAGGATTTGGAGAGGATCTCTAAAAAGGAGTGGACCAAACCCCTCCTGAGATGTGCGCAAACTTGGTGACCAACTACAAGAAACTTCTGACTACTGTGCTTGCCCACAAAGGTTTCTCCACCAAGTACGAAGTCAGACTGTGCTTGGGTGTCCAATACTTATTTCACCAGATCTAACAAAAATTAATTCATAACCTTTAAAAAATGTTCTCTTGTGGACATTTTTGTTGATATTCTGCCTCTATTTGTTCAAATAAAAGTACCATAAAAATGACAGAGTGCTCATTTCATTCTAACCATGAAAACTTACAAAATCATCAGCGTGTCAAATACTTATTTCCCCCTTTGTATATATATATAATATTATTATTATTATAATATTATTATTATAATTCATAATAATAAGGGTAATAATAATAATAATAATAATAATAATAATAATAATAATAATCAATCAATTAATTAATTAATTAATTAATTAAGTCATGCAATTACTACAGTCTGGCAGCGCACGCACACACACACAACACCACACACACACACACACACACACACACACACACACACACACACACACACACACACACACACACACACACACACACACTGCAACTATTACTTGATTGGATATGTGGTAATAATCAGCCTATTGTAAAGCAGTAATCAATGTGAATTACTGTACAACTGCCTGTGTCTCCGAGGAGTGAATTGTTTGACCTGCAATTTGGTTGCTTACTATGACAAATATTCCTACAGAAATTGATTGTATGAGATATGATCATATCATGCTACATGCTGCTATATGTCACCTATAGTTAAACAAACCTGAAGAAATGCAGTATGCAGATCTTTAGGGCAATTACACATTATCATCTATGATCACTGAACTATACCCAGTAAGACAAGTTTTAATTAACTCCTTAAAAGACACATAATCAATAACCTTAATGTTAATGAACTGATCTGAATAACCTCAATGGAATGATATATAATGACTGGAACCTAGGTACCTTCTGATCCTTCAATATGAATGAACTTTGTATAGCACTCTGAGAGTCCCTGTGACAAATGCAATACAATACAAATGAAATATGAACAAATGACCTCTTATAGTGACTTGTTATGTACTCACTGTATAATGGATTTGAATGCATTTTAACAGTGACTAAAATAATTGCAATTATTAGGACTTTTATTGGCCATTAATTGGATAATTATGCTTATTAAGCCAGTTGCATTAGGGCGGGTCATACTTTTTTTTATTTTTGAAAATCAAAATGCCTGGGTGTCTATTTTGTGTGTTTTTTGACGGAGAATTCAAATAAGACATTATTTTTTGGATAGGACAACTCTTACCTACATCAATTTGCATTTTTAAATTGTTAATTGTACCCGTTATACATCATTTATGAGATTTAAAATCCAAAAGATATTCTAACATGTGGGTGTCTAAAGTATGTGTTTTTTGATGGGGAATTCAAATATAACATTGGTTTTCGGATAGAATCTTTTGCTCTTTTGGGGATTTTTCAAGACATAAAAGGAAAGAATTTATATTGACAAAGTCAAATCAAATCAACATATATATCAACACATCAAGTGCATGTAATCACTGTATAAAATGATGATGATCAATTATGACCTTCTGAAGTTTACAAGGTTGAACAAGTCTTGCTTTGATTCAGCCTTAGACATTAGCCTCCTGCTGCTCTCCTGAGCCCTGATTCCTCCGTACTGTATGTAGCAGAAGCCTCGGTCACCATTTTGAACACCCTCTCAATGCTTTGAGTGTGGCAAGTCCAGTTAGGCACCTCCATGGGGGTGTCAATGAAGTTCTTAATCAGCAAGTTGTTTAGTGTGCAGATGAGATGTGGCTCTGACACACATTCTGACTAGCTAATCAATCCACCAATACTGGAAGCATCATAATTGATCTAATGTACTTCTGGTTCTTACATATGTCTCCCAGTTGAGTGTCCCCTGATGGCCAGGATTCTCTCTACCCCTCAATCCTCTCCTTCTGATGCTTTGGGCAGAGCAGTGTTTAGAGGATGGCTTCACTTTGGGCATAACAAGCAGATCTTCTAACAGTTGGCATCACAATGTCCAGTACCCCCTTCCTCTGGGACTTTATAGACAGTACAGCTGAAACAGGATGTGCCTAGGCCCTTCAATCCAGGACTTTGACCTTCACATTGAACAAACAGTGATATTGCACCTCAATTATGTACTACTGTACTGTAAATTATATCAGGGAGTGATGACTATAAAATTATATCATGGAGTGATGACTACAAATTGATCAGTGTCGTTGGTGGGCATCCTCTCCGCTCCAACACATGTCCATAACTCTGCTTCTCCCCCTGGACAACACACTGTACACAGTACATCTGTATATTAGAATAGGCTCTGGGCATCCGCCTCGTTTGATGTGGTCACTCAAATAGATGTAATAATGTGTCAGTGGAGTGGGATAATTCTGGATCATGCTAATCCAGATACAAAGTAGTTATGTAAAAAGAGACTACGCATGATCACAATGTAGTATGGCTATGAGCTACTGTACATGTATGTCTGTAAAAGGATAGCAAGTACAATAACCAGCATTGGGGGTCACTTTAATTGTTTTTATTCGAAGAAACCGAAATAGCACAATACAAACTTTTTTTCTTTTGTTAAATTTCTTTTAACATTGATGATCAATGGTCAGATCAACCTATGCAATGACAGAATAGTTCAGTTCCATATATGGAGATCCAAGGGTGGCAGCGTGGGCAGTGTCTTGAGTGTACAGGGTTTGATGAGGGCTCAGGGAGATCATTGCCAGTGCTTTGGGCGCTTCAAGGGTGGATTCCCATCTTGTTTGAGCTGCCTTCCAATTCTCTCCAGGACGTCATCCACCTCACTAGGGAGAAGAAAAAAATAAGGTGACATGAGATGATGATGATACCTCAAAAAGAGAAACATGAATGCTGTATACAACAGGTTATACAGGCAAAATAATTGCAATAATATTGGTAAACAACCATTTCAAATTAAATCCTTTACCTTTATTAATACATGTGAATTCCACACAAAATTAAAATAAACCTTTCTAAACATAGTTCCTGCAACATATTAGCAGCATGTCCAAGAAGTATACTTGGACATGCTGAGTCATGCTACAGAAACAGGAGATAGGCTCCTGCCATATGCGCCTCATGGCTCGGCAAGGCCTACTTACTTTCTAAATACAAGATAATATGAAATATTACTTATGTAAACGTGAAATGTCATTCATGTCATTCACCTTTGATGCAAACCTGTTCCATCTACAAACAGACGCGCTGCATCCTCGAGGTTCACATTATGAACTTTTGCAATTGCACATATCGTGGCCTATGGGGTAGAACAAAAGAAAGACAAAAAGTCATTAGTTTCCAGTGTGTCTTACACCTAGCAAGAAGATGCTTTCCATGTGTTATTGGGTGCGTTTAGAGTGAGTAGAACTCACTTCTGGATACAGCACATTCAGGAACAACTCAATCCTTTGAGTTGTTCCATGGAGGTTTGTGGCCGTATTGTCGAAGAGACAGGACATGTAGTCGTACATCAGGGATAACTGCTCATCATCCCTGAAATAACATGGAGCCTGGAATTTTGTGTTGCCAAGGTACTCCTGCAACCACTTGGATGGCTCTTCACCTGTGAGGACAGCCTGTGCACAGAAAAAATGTTGGTCCCATGGACAAGTGTTTTGGAATGCATTTGCATGCACTATCAACTGGACAATAGTGGGAATGTGTAGCTAGTGCATTTTGCAACCTACTTTGAGGCGTTCATCTGTGCTTCCTGCCATGATGACATGTAGGAGGTCATCTCCTGACCTCTTCCTCTTCTGTCCTTCAAGGACATGTTGAGGGATGTCTCTGCTCACCCCCCTCTGGACACGGTATACAGGTTGGAGGTTTCCAGCAAGAAGCTTGCCTGCCTCTCGTCTCCAGTGTGCAAATCTCTTGCCTTCCCTTTTCATTTAAAGAGTGGTTAAGAGTTAGTAAGAGGGCAACAAAGTAATATTTTGCATTTGGCAATTATCGCTATATCAAATTCAAATCAGTAAGGGGCATCATACCCTTCGGTTTCAAAACGCTCCATGACTCTGATACACCACCACCTTCTGATGTTAGGCATGTCCTCCTAAAATATAAAGGGCACAGGTATAAGCTTTGGGATATTTTACTGAAGACAGAGCCATGCCACATGATACACATTCTGTTAATGAAAATGTTACCTCACCTCCTTGAAGTTAAATGGGACACCCATTGCAAGGCAGTGTGTGTACTGAAACAGAAGATGATAAAGAAAATGGCATTAATTTAAAACTGGGTGGAAGCATACTGTAGATATTACAACACTGGATAGCCCCCAGTAGTTTACCCATTCATTTTCCATTAAAAATGAAAACCTTATGAGCAACCTGCTCATTGTCATCATAGATATGCAAACCTAGACCTAATTAAGAGCCAGTGGGTCAAACTAGTTAGATGTTTAGCATACAGTCAAGAGTGTCATATGGTAACTACTTAAGGACGATGAAGGACAATGAATCCAAAGGCAGAGTTTAGCATAGTTTTCAAATGCAGAGGAGGATAAAAAGAGACAAAATAATTAAAATCCCTCAGCAGACTTAAGACAGTGTACGCTAAAAATAGAGCAAATCAAGATACATGATGGTGAAAACATGATCTTCCATGGTACCTCTGTGCTTCACTGACACATGGCCTGTGAGGTGAAAGTCCACTGCATGCTGTGTACCAGTAAAACAGCAGAAAGGACATCTGTACAGTAGTTTGGTACTGCAATATAAGCCTTTGGGACTCCCATCACCCTCGTGTAAAACAGTAACGTGTCTCTACATAAGAGAAAACAAGTATAAACATTAACAGTTAATACAAAATAAACCATTATCGTTTTATTGTGTAGACTCAACACATACGTTTGGCTAGTGCTTATAATTGTACGTTTGTACATATAAACAATGCTGTTCAAATAGCCTAGGGCTAATTTGTCAAATAGGGATTCCATCACTGTAAACATGTAGGCCGTAGCTCTATACTTAAATCAATATTAAGCTACATAATATCATGAATACATAATATCACTTACGTCCATGGTTTAACCGTACTGTTGTCACCGTGAACCGTGAGGAAGAAACTTGGAAACGTTTGCTATGGTTTAGCACGCCGGCGGTAGCTACTCACTTCCGCAATTCCTTTGGGTGTCATAGGGAGTAACCCCACCCACTCCTCCCGCAACCCCACCCACTCCTCCTAGGAGGAGCACCGCCCCGATCTGCGGGCTGCAGTCAGGGGCTACTCAACCCACCCACCCACCCACCCACACACACACACACACACACACACACACACACACACACACACACACACACACACACACACACACACGCACACACACACACACGCACACACACACACACACACACACACACACACACACACACACACGCACACACACACACACACACATTGAGAGAGAGAACTGTATACTGTAGACCTGCGCAGTGACGTCACCGACCCTGTTCCACTAGTGGATTCCTCATTCATTTTCCTCATTGACTTTTCGAAAAATGGTTAATAAAAACACGATTGCGCCGCGGCCAAAGCCAACTCGGGTCGTGACAAATCATGACAACAAACACAATATCGGCATATAATATCTAATTAGCAAGAAGTAGAAAACGGCATGATACAAGACTTTTTGTTTCGTTTTTCATCTTAGAAATTATTTGATTGTCCCAAAAGTTTGTGTGTGCCATCATGATTCGTCACAACCCGAGTTGGCTTTGTCCGCGGCGTAATCGTCTTAAAAAATATAAATTATTTTCAAAAAGTCTATGAGAAACATGAATGGGGAATCCGTTTCTGGAACAGGGGCGGTGACGTCACTGCGTAGGTCTATAGTATGTACACTTAATACACAATGGTAAACCCACACAGAATCTCCAGTATGATACAACGAGAACTGAGGAAAACACAGTCAGTATACCAAAACAAAGCCCACCCCCACTCAGGACATTCCATCCCAGCATTCCACGGGGCGTAGGAGGAGGAGGGGTCAGAGGTCACAGAGACACAAGTGATGGTTTTAACAGTAGGGAATCATGTTGTTAATGCAAGACCCACAGCACGCCACACACACACACACATGCACACACGCACACACGCACACACGCAAACACACATGCACACACACACACACACACACACACACACACACACACACACACACACACTGTATGCATGCACACGCTCACACACAGACGTGCATACATACACAGCAGTCTTGTTTTTTCGAGAATATTTTGATTTAGTCTTAGTCTTAAGTATTTAGTCATTTAGTCCCACTTTGTCTTCTCAAATTCATTTTTTACCTAACTTAGTCGATGAAATGTCAAAAAAGATTTAGTCTAGTCTTAGTCTTTTAGTCTTCTAGTTTAGTCTTACATACAAATACATTGTAGGTTTATATATGTTTATATACAGTTTTTAGTATGAAATGTCTCATTTTATTTCTTGTTTAAAATGACTGCAATAGCAATAAGTTCCTTTCCTGAAAAGGTATGCAATGTAGCCTATACTGCAGATATGTTCACATACTTAAAAAGAACGGGAAAAAAAGATAAACATGTTTCCTATTTCCATTAGTCTAAGGCTATGATTTAGTCTTCGTCTTCGTCTTATAGTCTTTTGAAAACATACATCTTTTAGTCCCATTTAGTCTTTTTAGTCTTGTTAGTCTAGTCTTGGTCGACTAAATATCCAAAACCTTAGTCGACTGAGTTTTTAGTCTTTGGTCTTAGTCTTAGTCGACAAAAACAACACTGATACACAGTACACAGTAAAATATCTGAGGCCGTCAACAACATACAGTGACAGCGTCATGTGGAAATGGCAGAGACACACATCTTGCATGCCTGGGTGGTGTATTACTGATTCACTCACTCACTGTCTGGACTGTTTTGGAACAAAACACTTTGGTTGTCAAAGCTACTTTAAATGAAAGTGAATGATTGTTGCAGCACTTTGGTTGACTGGAAAAATGGTTGAATGAGTTCTTCCTCCTGGTCTGCACACAGTGCACAGTGAGTACCTTTTAGCCTGGCCCCGCCCGCCCCAGCTACGTCATCACAACCAATTGTGCTTCCATCTGGGTCTGCTGTCTCCACCTGTTGACTCTCATTCGCTGAGTTGTTGACTTTCAAAGTAGGAGACCAATCAAATGGCTGCGTTGGAGTAATCCCACCTCACGTCCAGGGGTGTAGTGGAGGGGGGGACGCGGGGGGACGGCGTCCCCCCACTTCTCACATCTAAGATATTTTTGGGTCTGAAAAAAAATCATTAGCATGGTGAAATGCATCTCGATGACATCATCAAGATGTGTTTCACCATGTTAATGAGTTTCCTTTTTTTCTGAGAGTGTACAAATGGAACCAAATGGACCCGCTAGGGTCCATTTGGTTCACATTTGTACACTCTCAGAAAAAAAAAAAAGAAAATGGGTGGAATTCCCCTTTAACAGGCGTCCCCCCACTTCTAAAAGTACCACTACAACACTGCTCACGTCTCCTGATGAGCCGCTTCGACCTCTATCCATCGATTGAATAGACACTTATCAACAGAAATGTTACGATCCAATCGTGCCGGTATAGCAGATATTCAGATACCCGCCGGGCAAGTAGATATTTTGTATTCATTGCATCGGTGGATCACGGATACTACTAGTAGGGCGGGGCGAAGCATAGTTTTACTGAAGTAATGTTTAGGGTTAGTAACCGCATAAAGCACCGTCTAACCCTAACCCTAGCCTAATCCTAAACCCTAAACATAACCTCAGTAAAACTAGGCTATGCCTACACCTAACCCCAACCCTAAACTTAACCTCAGTAAACTTATGCCTAAACCTAACCTAACCCTAACCATAACTTCAGTAAAACTTCCTTCGCCCCGCCCTACTAGTAGTATCCGTGATCCACCGATGCAATGAATACAAAATATCTACTTGCCCGCGGGTATCTGAATATCTGCTATACCGGCACGATTGGATCGTAACATTTCTGTTGATAAGTGTCTATTCAATCGATGGATAGAGGTCGAAGCGGGTCTCCTGATTGCGCTCCAGACAACCTACGCCACGGTAAAGAGATTCCAATCAGAGAGTCCCAGACTCTTCTTCGTGGAGAGTTTGGCAGGAGCCAGGCAAAGTAACTTTAGCTTGCAACTTTTGCTACATAATGCAAAACAAAATGTAATATGAAAATATCTAGAATGAGGCAAAGGAAAAAAAAAAGAATGAATCATCCATCCATCCTGGATGGAATAATGAATGAATGATGTAGTGAACATAATTGTGTAATGAGTGAGAGGATAGATTGTCCAATCACCACAGGAGACAGGAAGGTCCTAGAGGCATGCACGCACACGCACACACACACACACACGCACGCACACACGCACACGCGCACACACACACACACACACACACACACACACACACACACACACACACACACACACACACACACACACACACACACACACACACACACACACACACACACACCTCCAATGACATGGGGAAAGGAAAACTCTGCTGGGGCTTCATAATTAGCCGGATGTCTGACATCCAATTAGGGGAAATTTACAACCTGACACCACACACACACACACACACACACGCGCGCGCGCGCGCACACACACACACACACACACACACACACACACACACACACACACACACACACACACACACACACACACACACACACACGCACGCACGCACGCACGCACGCACGCACACAGGTAATTTGGTTATGTACTCACTGCTCTTGCATGCAGTATATTGCACTAATCACATGAGTCTGGGGGGAGTGGAGGGGCAGTTGCAAATTTACTCCAACATCCGGCAACAGGAGGTGCATGGGCTGCCATGATCCATCTGTTGTATCGATAGATACAGCATGTTCCTGCACAGGATTAATAAACTGAGAGAGGCAGGGGGAGAGAGGAGGGGAAGGGGCGGTAGGGGAATAAAGTGGGATGGACTAGAGCAGGGGTCAGCAACCTGCGGCTCAGGAGCCACATGCGGCTCTAGAACACAGCCCTAGTGGCTCCCTGACTGTAGCATTATTACATACACACTGGGGCTCTAGAACACAGCCCTAGTGGCTCCCTGACTGTAGCATTATTACATACACACTGGGCTCTAGAACACAGCCCTAGTGGCTCCCTGACTGTAGCATTATTACATACACACTGGGCTCTAGAACACAGCCCTAGTGGCTCCCTGACTGTAGCATTATTACATACACACTGGGCTCTAGAACACAGCCCTAGTGGCTCCCTGACTGTAGCATTATTACATACACACTGGGCTCTAGAACACAGCCCTAGTGGCTCCCTGGCTGTAGCATTATTACATACACACTGGGGTGATCCGCCAACATAATATAAACATTTCAGTCACTGACAGCACCCAACACACCATGCGCTGTCTGACAGTTAACATAGTGCTTGTTGGCCATGCCACAAAAGCCCAGCACATATCAGAGATCAAGCTTTAATCTGAACCACCCATTTTCAACAGCTTACTATATCATTAATATATCTTTGAGAGGTTGTGTGGACAAAAAAAACATTAACATGGTGTTTCACCATGTTTTCTCTTAGGATTGTTCTTTTAGGACCTTCTTTTTTTTTTGCGGCTCCAGACAGATTTTCAATTTAATTTTTGGTTGAAAATGGCTCTTTCAACATCTTGGGTTGCCGAATAACAGATCAGAGAGGGAGAAGAAGGCATAGTGGAGGGAGTGCTGACAGAGAGAAGTGAATGGTCTGGGAGAGTGAAGGGATAGAGACAGACAGACGGAAGGTCACAGAGTATCAGATGCAGAAAGGAAAGTTGAGAAAGCTCAAACATACTCCAGGGTGAAGTGAGTTTAAGTGAAGAGTTTTCACTGTGGTGTAGTTGGTCCAAAGATTAGACAGTTGTTCTCCATACTGCTGATTTATTGAAGTCAACATAAATCACCGTCAAACTGGGACAACAAACACAAGAATAAACAAATACTCATGCCATAAACAAAGTACAGAATCCAATGAAAAAAAGAAAACACAATCAAATAAAGATACAAACATATCATACCTTACTGGCTGCTCTACAGGCTAAGGGAATGAGTTCTGTGCCCTGGCCATGGACACAGAAGGTAAGCTTCATGCATCACCTGTCAGAAGACAGGCGCTCTACCTGCAACCAGGGTGCCCTATAAATGGTTCCGCATAAACCTAATAAGTCACTTACGGTCCAATTTAGACAGGCAATCATTAAGCATGTGAGCTATAATAAACTTATTTGCGAAACTAAATTTAACAATATCTACAGCAGTAACAATATATATTCTAATACTTTTATATTTTGTTATAATATTTGGACCATGCCCACATGGTCAGAGGCTTGAAGATGTATGGTGTTGTCTAAGTGTATAAGGCAAAGCAGCTCACGTTAACTCCATCTATCTGGAGGAGAAGGTGCTTTTAGCATCCATGATTTTGTTTCCGCAGGTGTTAGTATAATGACAGCCTGAAGTGACCAACGTTGACTCAGAATAGGTCCATGTGTAGGCTAGGTGTTGTTGCTTATTTTCGGTAGCTTTTATAGAGCTTGTTTGGAATCAAGCTCTGAGATGACATGATGTTTTGAGCATGCATGCGTGGACGCAACACACACACACACACACACACACACACACACACACACACACACACACACACACACACACACACACACACACACACACACACACACAGCGTGCACATGTTCGTGACGAAAATGTTTGGTCTTTGTAACTTGATCCACGCATGAGGGACAACAGGAAATTGCTAGGGTGTCTGGCCGGGGGGCGGCAAAGTGGCATGAGACAAGGTGGTGTGTGTGTGTGTGTGTGTGTGTGTGTGTGTGTGTGTGTGTGTGTGTGCGTGCGTGCGTGCGTGCGTGCGTGCGTGCGTGCGTGCGTGCGTGCGTGCGTGCGTGCGTGCGTGCGTGTGTGTGTGTGTGTGTGTGTGTGTCAGGGGCGGATCTAGGCATGGGCATGGTCTACCCTGGTCTGCCCCACGAAACCTGATGCCATGCAAAACAACCCAAGATATTTCAAATTAAAGTGCTTATATTTAAAATGATTTGAAACACTACTACTGCTACTAACTAACTACAGCTGTGTCACCACCAAACCAACAGCATTTCATCATTGAAAACAGAAAACTCTCTGAGTCAGACCTTTAGCTTTATGCATGCTGCGTGTCTGTTCCAACTTCAACAACAACTGATGTTATTATTGATGCTTTATACTTGCCTAATAAAAGTCCTGTAACCGAAAATGGTATGGGTGCGACTTCATCGCCCGGGCGGCTTCACCGCCCCCATACCATTTTCTCCTGCCCCCCCATTTGAGAAATGTTACGTTCGCCCCTGGTGTGTGTGTGTGTGTGTGTGTGTGTGTGTGTGTGTGTGTGTGTGTGTGTGTGTGTGTGTGTGTGTGCGCGTGTGTGTGTGCGTGCGTGCGTGTGTGCGTGCGTGCGTGTGTGTGTGTGTCAGGCACTTGTCACTCGCGGGTGAGAGGGACATGAACCGTTAGCAGCGGATTAGCATGTGTGCCAAGTTTAGCCCTGCCAGCAACCTGTTGCCTTTATTTTCACTGCTGGGATGAGAGCTGCCAAGAAGCCAGTGGGAAGTGGGGCAGCAGGGAGCAGGCTCCCTGCACACATCCCCATTCATGTGCAAAGTTACCAACAAAATAAATAAAATAAAATAAATGAAACAGCAGGGGCCGGATTTAGCCATGCATGCAGCCCCATGCACTAGGGTGGGCTGGAAGAATGGCAGGGTGTATGGGCAACTCCAAAGTTTTTTAGATGAAGCGGTGGTTTTCAACCTTTTTCACACCAGGGCCCAGTGTTTATTCAGAATTTGAGCCACGGAGGACTACCATTTGATGACATTTGAGCCCCACAGACCCCAAAACTTTTGCTTTTGTCCACAATTCCAGGCTGGGTTTGGGAAACAAAACAGTCAAACACACAGATCAAAATGGCCATTAATCTTCTACATTCTCGTTGTGTAGACTTGGGCTATTTCAGAGGATGAATATTTAAACTCTTGAGAGCGTAAAAATGGTTTCATTTTTATGCTCTCAAAGAGTTGCATCTGGTTAACCAACTTTCCACCAGTTAGCTGGGGACCACACCACTCTCAAGGACCACTGGTGGTCCCCAGACCCCTGGTTGAAAATCAGTGATATTACAGTTGGGTAGGCTCTGCCCAGCCCTGCCCCCCTCTATGTTGTAGATCCGGCCCTGTGAAACAGTATATTTCTGGGCTGGCAAGATTTGATGTGCTCTCACTTCCCTCTCAACTGGCAGTGAGTGAGTGAAAAAAAAAATACAGAAAATAGCCAAGCTCACTCTCCATGAAAAACATGAAACAAGATTTGGGTTACTCCCAAAATCATTGTGCAATCAAAGTGTCCCCCGCAGTGCAATTGGTGCATATTACTTCACCAATCTGTTCATAACTTCAGACTGCCAAATTCACGAATTTTGCTCCTTAATTGGACTTATTTTTCAGCATGCAAAAGAAATGTGATTCACCGTGAGCACGCAAAACAATACAGTAATCTTTGGCCTTTAATATACCTTTGACATGCGGTAATTATATCTTTTTTTGCCTGGTCATTTTATGGTCTACTCATCCTCATGTGAACACACCAGACAGTTTATAAGTTACTCCTTTCAGGATGTTCATTTTAGAGTATCTGCTTCATTCCTATACAAACCCATTACAACTTAAAACTCCATGACAGATTATTCAAAAACCACAAATCTTATATTCTGGTGACTAATATTGTCCTCCTAATACGTGAGAGGGCCGTGGAATTTCATTTACAGTTTTCAAAAATCAAAAAAAAAAAAAAAATGTTTTATTCATTTGGGTGGGCATACCACCCAAATGAATATCTAAATACTGAAAGGAGTAACTTATAAACTGTCTGGTGTGACAAAAGTTGTTTTGAAAGTGGAATATCCCTTTAAGCGTTCAGCGACATCCTAATCCCAAACCCATTGACTGATTAATATTTCTATCCTCACATTGGCTGTATGTAATGTTCCTTTAAGAGAGAGCCATGAGAGAGGGAGCAGAGTCGTCAGCTGTTGTGCAGGGGATTACAAATCTAAAAATATCCAATAATAATAACAACAATAATAATAATAATAAAGCAACGACGTGAGCGCTGTGTCATCCCAAACACCCTGCCCAGCCTGCAGACAGGTTGTGAGCTCCGTTCCCATGGCTCTCTCTGACCAGGGGCGGATTGGCCATCTGGAATACAGGGAGTTTTCCCGGTGGCCTGCGCCACTTAGTGGCTTTTTTTTTTTTAAAGTCCAGGGCAGGCCAGGGCGCCAGGCCATATTCCCGTTCACTCCTGTGCGCCAGTTGCCTCGCGCTGCTGGAGGCAGTGTTGCCAACTGCCAAGATCCAAAATGCACTAGTGGCACTTCCAAAATGCACTAGAATGTGCTAGATGCTCGCCTGGAACATACAGATCAAAATGACCATTAATCTTCTACATTCTCTAGTTGTGTAGACTAAGTTGGGCTAATTCACATGATGAATATTTTAACTCTCAAAGAGTTACATCTGGTTAACCAGCTGCCCCCCCAGTGTGGCCTGGCAAAGGCAAAATTGTCCCGGTGGGAAAATATGTGCCAATCCGCCCCTGTCTCTGACGGAGTAGGAATGCGTGTCCACATGCCTGCTCCGTGCCAGATGGTGCAGCCGTGCTGACATGGAGGCCCAGGAACGCAGAGAGACACGACCAGCATCCACTGCTGCTTCCTGTTGCACATGACACAGAGGTTAAGATGATCATCATCTCCAAAATCACTGTACACACGCACGCGTGTGTGTGTAATACTGTTACGTTCCTTTAAGGTTGGACCCATAACATAAAAACAAGACACCAAGTCAGGTCAAAATGTATAAAAATATTTACAACTTTATTTAAAGGGATCCCTGACTAACAAGACAAACATTGCTTAAAACATTATACTTTACCTATATAACCAAAATAAAAACACAAACACAAACCCAAATACAAACACCAATGGCATCTTATTTCTTTCATAAATACAGAATATTTCACTCAACAGGAACTGCTCCTGGCGCAGGATGATGATGTCACATGTCCATGTGTGATCTAGCTCTATGGAATATATGGATGAACATGCTCATGTGACATCATCACCCTGCGACAGGAGCACCTTCTATTGAGTGAAAGATTCTCTATTCTCTGCATGTTTTAGTTATAGAAGGCAAGTATATTGTTTTAAGGCATATTTGTCTTATTAGACAGGGATCCTTTAAAAAAAAACAGCATTGAATGACTGATTGCACAATTAACTGTATTGGAACAGACAAAATTGAAAAGACTACTGCATAAATAGACTGAATGGACTACTGAATAAATAGACTGAACGAAAATCACAGGACTAAATAACTGACAGTACAATAAACCTAACAAAATACCTAACAAAACCAAAAATTAAGCAAACAAAAATATGGACTGGCAATAAGTGGGGGAGCCTGGGCAGCTATGCACTATGTGCATGTCGGAGTGCCCAGACTCCCCATAAGCTACCAAAACAAAATAACAAACTAAACTAACCAAAAGAAACGGCAAACAGAAAATACTTTAAATAAAATACAGAAAACACAACAGCTCAGGTTGGAGGTTGAGAAGAGAGTGAGCTGTTGGACCCTGACACTGATCATGAACTACAAACAGCTGAGATAGGTGTGGTGACCAGGTGATTGGCAGGGAGGTTTAGTGCAAGCATGTAACAAATAGGCCTACTTTATATTATAAGTTATATAGTATTCACACATACGTATGTATATACAGTAGTCAACCTGCTCTCACTCCATAGTCGTTGAAATATACCATAGAGCCCCTTCCCATACATAATCTACAAATAGAATCAATAGTCCGTTCAGATCAGGGCCGGATGTGACATTTCCCAATTGGTGGGGCAGCAGCTGAAAATGGTATGGATGCAGATTCATTGCCCGTGTCGCTTCGTGCCACGGGCGATGAAACCGCACCCATACCATTTTTGGTTACATGACTTAGGTATTAGGCAAGTAAGCATCAATAATAACATCAGTTGCTGAAGTTGCATCGGACACGCAGCATGCATAAATAAAGTTAAAGGTTTGACTCAAAGAGTTTTGTGTTTTCAATGATGATATGGTGTTGGTTTAGTGCTATGACAATTGTAGTTGTAATTGTAATTGTTGTTAGTTAGTAGCATATTCCCCCTCTATTTCTCGGCACATTATTCTTAAACACTATAACAGCAAGTAAAACCTTCACCACTATTTCAAAGCTCAAACTTTCTAGGGGCTTGAAATGGATTTTCAATGATGGAACATTTTTGATGTGTAGATCTTGTTGAACCGGTCATTTTGAAAGTAGCTATCAAGTCAAAAAAAAGTGTGGGCACCGCTGATCCACAGTATGACTGCACCTGTTATCTTGTATCTGTTTGGTATTGCTTCGTGCTGTCAATGTTCCACTCCTCTTCAAACCCTTTCATTGATCCTCAACCTTGTCAAACTAACACTTATCTCTCTCTCTCCTTCTCTTAGGAGCCCTGAGTGATCGAGGCTCAATCTGATCAAGGCAACTGACCACTACCGGGCAGAGCACGGCGTCATCGGACTCCTGAGACTACACCTCCACCCTGAGTCTTGCACAGGGGCGGATCTAGGCATGCATGGGCATGGGGTTGCAATGCCCCCCTAAATGCCCTAGACTGCCCCACCAAACACGATGGCAAGCAAAACAACGCAAGATATTTCATTAGGGCCCGAGCACTGCAAAGCAAGTGCGAAGCCCTATTGATTCCGCAATGTTTATTCAAATTAAAGTGCTTTTAATTAAAATGATTTGAAGCACTGCTATAACTACCGGCTACTGCTATAACTACCGGTAATTAAATTGTGGCACCACTAAGCCAACCGCATTTCATCATTGAAAACAGAAAACTCTCTGAGTCAGACCTTTAGCTTTATGCATGGTGCGTGTCTGTTGCAACTATACCACAACAACTGGTGTGATGCTTTACTTGACTAATATAAGTCCTGTAACTGAAAATGGTATGGGGGCTGCTTCATCGCCATAGCCTGTGAATTTCCACCACCAGTCGGTGTGCCTGCAGTCATACAAACTCACATGCCCCTCTCTACCCCCACCAAGTACCCAGAAGCCCTGCTCACTTCCCTCTCCGGGATGCCAATAGGGCCGTCATGCCATAGCTGTGTTGGTCTGACACCGGAGCAGGGGGGGGTGGGGTCCTGGGAGGTGGTGAGGGAGGCCTGCCAAATGCCAGCTACGGTACGTGCCCCACGTACCACCACGTCTAAAATTAGCCTGGACGTTTCCTGTGCCCCCTATAATCCTGCAAAAGGGCATGCTGCGGACAGGAAGGGCGACCATGTGACCGGGGCTGCCTGGCGCACCATGCATACCCTGTGGGGTGCAGGGGCAGATCTAGGCATGGGCAATTTGGGCATGGGGGGTCAATGCCCCCCTAAATGCCCTGTCTGCCCCACCAAACACGATGGCATGCAAAACAACCCAAGATATTTCAAATTAAAGAGCTTATATTTAAAATGATTTGAAACACTATATGCTACTAACTAACTAACTACAGCTGTGTCACCACTAAACCAACAGCATTTCATCATTGAAAACAGAAAACTCTCTGAGTCAGACCTTTGGCTTTATGCTGCCCATGGCGCCCATACCATTTTCTCCTCCTGCCCCCCCCCCCCCCCCCCCCCCCAACTGGGAAATGTTAGGAGAGGTCTCCTCACTGTCAGGTAAAACAAAACAAAAACTGTGCTTATGTGCTCCCTGCTATTATTTGGCATAGCGATGGGGGATTTGGGATGACTAAATTGGGAGAAATACATAATTGAATGGAGCGGACTTTGCAAGAAACTATGAAGAAAAACACCCCTGTTTTTTTTTTTCCTTTTTTCCCTCCCTACTAAAGTTCTGGTTTTGGAATGGAATATCAAGAGGATGGAAAAAGTAGTGTCACCTGAGACTGTAGAGGAGAGAAAAAAGGAAAGTGGACCTTTCATGAATCATTTGCTTCAGGAGTGTGTGCACGTAGGCAATGATTCACTCTTGTTCAGTTGCATATCCGGTGATAGATTTTTTCCCCTCATTCACGAACTTTGAACTCTGAAAGAACTAGCGACCGGATACAATGTGTGTGTAGTAGCTATTCTGTTATGTCTTTTAATTAGTATCTAAGGTGTTGTTGACTCTGTGTGATGACAATTGAAGTCCCTGCACCAAACTGATTATTAAAAGTGTAATATCTGTTAATGCTAGTAGAATATGCATGTACTCATTCTGAAATTCTCGAATTCTGAGATTCTTAATGTACTTGCACACTGGGAGCATTAGGAATCTTTCTTTACAAAGACACACACTTCAAATGTTATCAAAACACTTGTTTTGTTTTTCAGAAGATGTACACAAATGTGTGAGTTATATACAGTATATTGTGGGTCTATCAGGTGTATCAGGTGTCTATTGATTAACATACACATTAATTATAATTTTGAGGCATGTATGTATGTATGTATGTATGTATGTATGTATGTATGTATGTATGTATGTATGTATGTATGTATGTATGTATGTATGTATGTATGTATGTATGTATGTATGTATGTATGTATGTATGTATGTATGTATGTATGTATGTATGTATGAACGATGCAACACATTGTGAGGGTTGTAGATCAAAATACATTTGATACTCATTATACATTTGAAGACTTTAACTGGGACATGCTGCAAAACGAGTACTTGTACCTTTTGTAGGTACAGTTTGAAGCCTAACACTTTTGTAATTTTACTCAAGTAAATGTTGAATTACAGACTTTTACTTGTAACAGGGTATTTTTCTATATTGTAATATTGACAATTTTAAGAAAAACGTTTTTAAGAGTACTATTTCCACCACTGACTGCATACACACAAAGTGAAGGTCAATGACTCACTGGCACGTACTTGTCGGTTATTGGCGTGCATGGGGTTGTTAAAGGCAGAGAGACTCAATGTTCAAACCATGGCTTCCTGCAAACATGATCACTCACCCAGCCTCACACACACACACACACACACACACACACACACACACACACACACACACACACACACACACACACACACACACACACACACACACACACACACACACACACACACTCACCAGGGGCGGATATAACATTTCCCAATTGGGGGGGGGGGGGGGGGCAGGAGAAAATGGTATGGGGGGCGACTTCATCACGGTGATGAAGTCGCCCCCCTACCATTTTCAGTTACAGGACTTTTATTAGGCAAGTAAAGCATCAATAATAACATCAGTTGTTGTTGAAGTTGCAACAGACACGCAGCATGCATAAAGCTAAAGGTCTGACTCAGAAAGTTTTCCGTTTTCAATGTAATGAGGAAATGCTGTTGGTTTAGTGGTGACACAACTTTAGTAGCAGCAGTAGTAGTGTTTCAAATACTTTTAAATATAAGCACTGAAATATCTCGGGTTGTTTTGCATGCCATCATGTTTGGTGGTGGGGCAGTCTGGGCATTTAGGGGGGCATTGCCCCCCCATGCCCATGCCTAGATCTGCCCCTGACACACACACACGCACCTCCCTTCAATCATCTGCTACGTTTCAGGTATTAACAGGTAGCCTACACGATACACGCTGCCACCACCGTTGTACCGTATCAAGTGACATACCAGGAAGGAACAGTACGTCCCACCCCTGTTTTGACAGGTAGCTTTGAACTCAAAATGGCCCCCGCCTGCAGGAAGTGTGTGTGTGTGTGTGTGTGTGTCTGAACCCATAAACCTCACTGCAGGGCAAGCCACATTATGTGGAAAAACTGGTCGTGCCGCTTTTTTGGATGCCGTGACTGGAATGGCTTGTGTTCTACCCGTAGCATCTAGACAAACAAATTGTCGCCTGGTAAAAAAAAAACCCTGGCGTGGGAGGGTGTGTATGTGCTTGATGCTTTTGTTGTTACACAACCGCCACCTTTTGCATTGGAAAGGTGGGAGCTGTTTGTTGGAGTGGTTAATGAATGGCACAACCTTGTTGTGAATGGGAGTCGTGACTCGTGAGTCAAGGTAGCACCGACGTCGTGACAAGGGCCTGCTGATTAACACTGAGCGGTTAATTGTCACCCGAGTGGCGAGACTCTTGCGGTACTGTACAAATGTGGCCCACACTGGGAATGGAAAATGAGTCATGGGAAGAGACATAAAGTGTAGACAAAATAGCAATTTATTAATAACTTATCTTTTCTTTACATTCGTATAGAGGAGTGTGGAGGGGTGGCTGAGGGCGCCAGGTTGGCTGGCTTCCTCGACAAAAACAGGCCGTCTCTCTGGAGGGAGGGGGGGCAACAACCCCCCCCTCCTCTGAAGTTCGACATTTCTTCTTATTCTTTCAACCGACAAAAAAAAACTGCATTTCACAGAGTTTTTTTCCCTGAATGGTTGAGGCCAGCAAAGCCTCTTGCTTCGTCAACGTTTCAGAGACTTTTTAACAATCGCACACAGAGAAGTGCTGCTTCTATTAACCTTCATTCTGCCCGTGTGATCAGACACAGGTTAACCACACATACATATGCAGCTTCCATAAAGCTATTTTCCATAAGACTCAGGTTAACTTAAACTATCTTAAATGAGATTATGCAGTGACCTAATTAATTACGATGAGTTACTTCAATGTATCCGAAATCTGGTTTAATTACAGGCCTGTTCTGTTTTGTTTTGTTTTGTTTTTTGTTACTCCAGGATGCAGTGGAGATTTGTCAAAGTGAAAAGTAAAACTCAGGGGTGTTGTTTCTTGCGGTTAATTAAACAGCAAACATGTCTGTGTGCGAAAAACTAAGGCATACAACCAAGGTGACTTTGATTTGTGTGACAAATGGGTGCAAAAACAAGGCCTAGCCTGGCTGAATTCACACATAAAGCGATTATCAAATATATTACACATATATACAATTTTTTGTACGATTCTTGTAAGAAGAATAAACTACTCCATTTTTTGGCATTGTCAACTTAAACATACTGATCAAATATGCAGATTCTTTGCTTACATATAAGTAGAAGATGAAACTAAGAGAATCTTCAGTACCCACTTGTTGCAAAGGGTATATATAATCATTTATATATATAGTATATATATACTGTATATACAGTATATATACTACTCGAGCAAGGCTTTGACGTATCCTCTTATATTAAGATATATACACAAATGTATAAATGATTCAAAAGACTCCACACATGTAAAATTGAGTCCGGTACACTGTGCCATCTAAACCCTGGGGTGCTTCCAAACCCCATGCAGGCATGTCTTCACAGAAGACAAGCAAGATATGTGCGCCCTTGAAAAAAAAAAAGATTTCAAGGTGCGAGTGCTATAAGCTGAAACCCAAGAAAGACAAGAAAAAGGCTTTTCTTTCTGCATGTCCAGTTTTGAACAATCGTGTCTCTTTGGCACACCAGCCTAGCGACTCGTAGAAGTACAACCGTCCATATAAAAACCACCTCCACGTTCCTTCTGACGAAACAGTAGTAGAAAAGTCTGCAACAGTCTTGATAGCAATATATGTGGTTATAGAAAGTATCTCTGTGCTCTTGTCTATCTCTCTCTCTCTACAGTCTCTCTTCGTGTCTCTCATTCTCGCTCTGCAGCAACTGCCCCTCCGGCGTTGAGTGCGTGCGTGCGCTCGGCAGCTGTCTCCCAGAGCCAAACCGCGTCAATAACCTCACCGCGCTCCTGACACCACGCCGGTGACGGTGAAAAAGAGAACTTCTTTGCAGCCTTGTAATTTTTGTCTTCCCCCAAAACAAGGAGGCATTTTTAAACAGCTCAGTTTAAAGCCAATGAAGATCAATCAGCAGGCGGACAGGCCCCTCCTGGTGGGGGGGGTGAGCGTCTTCACGTGGACTCCAGGGGGTCCAGCTGAAAGACGTTGTGGTTGGTGGGCGTGGTGAAGTACAGCGGGGTGCTGGGCGCCACCATGCGGTTGTCGCATGTGGTCGTGGGCGGCCGCTTCAGGCCCAGCGTGCGCTCAAAGTCCAGCAGCTGGCCCATGAAGTTGAAGTTGGGGGAGATGTTGGACTTCTTGGTCTTGACGATGTCGTAGGCGTCGTTCATGGACAGGTTGAGCTTCTGCATCAGGTAGGCCACCGTCACCGTGACCGAGCGGCTGATGCCGGCCAGGCAGTGGACCAGGACGCCACACTTCTGGGCCCGCGCCTCATCTGGAGGAGAGGAGAGAGAGATGGAAATGCTCATTAATGAAAGTTCCAATGAACAACAACAACAACACATACAGTACATACATACATACATACATACATGAAGGCCATACAGCTGTGACAATCTAGGTCAGTGGCTTTCAACCTTTTTGACTCCAGGGACCACCATTTATTCAGCATTTGAGCCACGGACCAGCATTTGATTACATTTTCACATCACTAAGATTAAAGAATTATTTTGGTTTTGTCCACAATTCCAGGCTTTATTTTGCCAACAAAACAGTGTAAACTTCTTAATTAAGTGGGGCTAATTCAGATGATGAATATTTTAACTCTTGGGAGTGTAAAAATGAAACCAAATGGTCCCCTGATCTAGGTGGATAGAGTTAAGATGCTGCTGGGTTTTTGTTTTGGGGAGAATTTGTTTTTGTCACTTGCACAAGAGCCTTATGTGTGTTTTTTTATGCAGCCCATGGCACTTCACTCTTCACCCTTCCGGTTCACAAGTACTGAAAGGGCAAAGTATTTACTACAGAGGGCTGATGGCTGGCGCCAGTTGCCTGGGACAAGCGCCTGTCGTGTTCAAGGCAAGTTGTTGGCCAGTCCAGGAGAAAGAGAGAGAGAGAAAGAGAGAGAGAGAGAGAGAGAGAGAGAGAGAGAGAGAGAGAGAGAGAGAGAGAGAGAGAGAGAGAGAGAGAGAGAGAGAGAGAGAGAGAGAAGGAGGATGAAAGGAGAGCCAGAAGGGAGTGAGCGATAGAGAGAAAGGACGCAATCAAGAGTGAGAGAGAAAGATGGCAAGAAAAAGTGGGGCTGGAAGTGGATGTTATTATCTCTTATCTCCCCTATCTTGTCAGTCAACAGAGGCCATGGCGTTCATTTCACTCACCCACTCACGCACACGCACACTCACACACACACACACACACACACACACACACACACACACACACACACACACACACACACACACACACTCACACTCACACACTACACTATACATCCACAAACAGAGCCTAACATTCTCTGGGCTTGTCCCTCAGTAACAGGGCTAGGGGAAATTGACTATTACGGTCTATTAAACCATTCTTCCGCTCCGCCAGGGTTTTTTGCTCCGACAATGGTGCCATTTGGGCGTGTAAACGTAGGAGTCATGAGGGCACGCTGTCAAGGCGAACAGGATGTCAACAGGGGCCCGTAAATGGCTCCCTTTGTAATGGGGGGAGGGGAGGGGGGGACATTGCCATGTCCTAGATTACTTTCAATGCAGACTTCCTTCCTGTTGCGCTCAAATTACTGCCCTCCCCTCTGCTCGCCCCTCTTCTCTCGTTTCAGCATAGCTCTTTGTGTCGCAATTACACAAGTTCCCCGGGACAACAGATAAGGCCTGGCATGTTCTACTATTGAAGTCTAATCATTTGCACTTGGGCACGGTGTGTTTATAATGCCAGTGTGCCGTTTTAGAGGGGGGATTGTATTCCTCTGCTCAACACAATAGCCATAATCTGTGTTGTATGTGTCCCTCCTTGACTGACTGATAAGACACACAGTCGGGCACATCTCATCTCATCTAATCTCAATTGCAAGTATAAGAACTTCCTGGTAAATGGTATGCTATTGATATACATCATTCTGCTATTGATATACATCATCCATGAGATTCTATCCTGGCACAGCCTGAGGGTTACTGGAGGTAACTGAATTTTAACGTTTTATAATAATTTAACATGTATTGCGCACATCTATACATATACTTTTGGCCTTTAAACGGCCAGTATATGAATTTCCAATCGCTCCCCTTAGCAGAAAACTGTTTATGACCGTTTTATAAACTACATAGCCATATGTTTATGGCAACTACAGCCAAAGGCGAGAATAGTCCCTGTTTTGCGGATATATTGCAACGCATACCTAATAATAAATATACTCACCAATGAAGCCAATGGCCTCGGGGAAAAACTGTGACAGATTCTGGCTCCAGTGGTCCGAGATGGGGATCTGCTTGTACTTGAACTCGCCGGCGTTCTCGAAGAGGTTGGGCAGGTTGGGCGTCACGTTCAGGATGTACTTGATGCCGTACTCCTCCAGGACGTCCAGGTTGGTGGAGTCCTTGGCGCAGCCCAGGTACAGGTGAGGCAGGATCTCCACGGGGAACGAGGCCTGGTTGTTGGAGAGCTGCAGCGGGCTGCCGTCCGAGTCGGTGGCGCTGGTCGGGTCGCGGTCGATGTCCGACTCGATGTCCGAGGAGTCGGAGCTGATCCGCAGCCCGCCGAGGCCCAGCACGTGATGGGAGGTGGGCGAGCAGCCGCCGGAGCCGCTGCTGTTCACAGAGCCGTCCAGATTGGTCTCGCACAGGGCGGGGAATTCCGCTTGGAATTTGCTGAAGCCACCTGAAAATAATAAGAAGAAGAAGAACGCGACATATTAGTTATTATCATATTATTATGCATCCACACTGCAATGTATGCCAATTTATCCTACAATGTTCTGTGCGATCGCGTTGAATGAACCGACAAACATGAAAGGGGAATTCCACCTATTTTCAAAAAAATCCTGAGAGGATACAAACGTGTGGACCCTAGCGGGTCCATTTGGTTCCATTTGTCCCTTCTCCGGAAAAGGGGGTCTGAAAGAAAAATCATTAACATGGTGAAATACATCTTGATGATGTCACTAGATGTATTTCACCATGTTAATATTTTTTTCCAGAGCTCCATTTTTTAGGAAATAGAGAATTGGGGGGAACTTTTTTTAAATCATGTTCACACAACGTCTCTAAGGTATATAACATGTTGAAAATGGGTGGAGTTCCCCTTGAATACAAAAACTACAAAAAAATAAAAATAAAAAAATAACCAGGATCGAGACGATGACTCACCCTCGAGATAGTACGCCTTGTAGCCCTCGTCCTTCATGCGCCGCAGCAGCAAGCCCAGCACGCTGCCGCCGTCCACGTTCTCGTTCCACTCGCGGCTGTACTCGTCGTACAGCACGATGGTGTCCGTCTTGCAGCGCCGCGCGAACCTCTCGCGGTCCTCGCCGTCGGCGAGCAGCGACTTGACGGGCAGGTTGCCCTTCTTGAGGCGCCGCAGCATGAGGCTCGGCAGCGCCACGTTGATCGCCGTCTCGACGTGCGCCGACTCGAAGAGCTCCGTGGCGCGGCAGTCCATGAGCAGCAGGCAGTCCCGGCGCGTCTCCAGCTGCTCCCGCAGCCAGCCCACCGTCTTGCTGATCGCCATCACCACCGAGGAGTCACCGATCGCCGGCGGCGCCACTGCGGGTTTCAGCTTGTCGAGCATTTATGAGGCGGGCGAGGAGAGGCAGTAGAATGAAATTTCGCTCTGGTCTTCTTGGTCCGTCGGGCCTCACTGAGCAACCGACTCGAGGAGCATTGATAAAAAAAAGAGAGAGAAGCCCGAAAAAAGAATGCAAGAATGCATACAAGTCTGCAAGTGGTTGTGTTATATTTTTGGCTTTATGATCGTCCAGAAATGGACAGATAAACCCTAGAATCGAAGGTTTCTAAACTGATTTCCACCCGGACTGCAGATTTCTCTACACTGGCACTCATTCGTGCATCCGCGTGAATTAGGTCCCGTTCGGATTTCTCAATGGCTCACCACGAAAGAAAGGGAAAACTGGCGAGGCAGCGGAACACACGTAAACGTTTCTTTATATAGCTCCAAATTTCTTAGTCCACATCAACGTCCCGTCCGGTTGCAGTACAGTCCAGAAATTGAGCGTTGTTGTTGTTGTTGTTGCTGATATTCCGTGTTCCTCCGAGGCAATGCGTATATATGTCCTTGTGTTTTTGTGTGCAGTGCAGCGAAGTCAGTCAGTGCTTCATCAGTGTGTGGAAGTGTCGCTGCAGATACTCTGTAGCACAGGCTGCAGATCTGAATGGTTACACACCAGGGGGCGGTTCCATGGATACGTTAATGTGGGTACGGCCGACCAATCAGAGCCGAGACTGGGCCGGCCGTCGCCTAGGAGACGGTGGGACCCGGGCGGGAGGGGCGAGGAGGCCGGATGGGACAGAGAGCAGAGTGTAGACTCGTGTATGTTGATGAATTGTTAATAAGTTTGTCATTCACAAAAAAAAAAAAAAAAAAAAATGGAAGGAATTTCCGCTCCGGATCAAGTGAGCGCAAACAAATAGAAAGCAGCGGCGCTGCAAGGCAGGGGGAAGGAAGCACAGTTTACCACCGCGTTACTTCAGACTATACTAGCTGTGCGGGTATGCGTGCGCGCGCGCGGGCGCGTGCATGCATGCATGTGTGCGTGTGTGTATTTCGTGAATGATATGTCGCAATGACTACTGTTACTTTATTGTTATAGCACGGTTACTATAGTGCAGTTATATTACACAACACAACCGTTTACTCCTTGAAGACCGAAGAGATTGTAGCCTACTGAACTGAGAAAACAAAACAGTCAAACATATACATCAAAATGATCATTAATGTTCTGCATTCTCTAGTTGTGTAGGGTTGTGTAGACTTGGGCTAATTCACATGATGAATATTTTAACTCTTGAGAGTGCAGGTATTCATTTTATGCCAATTTTTCATTTTACGCTCTTTTTTTTTGGTCCCCGGACCACCTGCTGAAAACCCCTGCTATAGACTCAGTCAGTCATTCATTCATTCGATGCTCTCCGGATTGTCACTCAGACAAACACACATGACCCCCCCCCCCCCCCCCCCCCCCTCCTCCTCTCAGGAAAACAAACACAGTCAGTCAGCTGGTTCTGTTGTGACATGAACTCAATGAAAAAAAAAAAAAATCAACCCAAACGGGTTCCATTTAATAGCACTGCAGCCAGGCAGGGGAAACACGACAGCCAGCCAGCCAGCTTATGTTGACACACTTCTAAAACAGCAAGTGTAAAATAAAAACAAGAGTCTCATTATGTATAGTAGCAGCAGCAGCACTAATTGACGAATAACGTCGGGATCGTGACTCGTGCAAACCATAGAGCAAACAGAGCCGTGTCAAAAGCACTACTTTGTCTCCGACGATTCAATTCAGTTTAAACTCTCTCCCGGAAAACATAAACATTAGTCAGCTAGTGTGACTTCCCCTGGTCGTTGTGGTGTCGCCGGGGCTGCATGGGTGTCAGGAAGTGGCCGATACTATAGGATGATTTCATAGTCGCCTATCAATTAGCCCGGATGTCAGACATTGTCGAGTACTTAACACCCTTTTCACGCATGCCTAACTGACCCCCCCCCCCCCCCCACACACACACACACACACACACTCACATACACACTCACATACACACCAGTGTTGCCAACTGCCAAAATACAAAATGCACTATTGTGGCACTTCCAAAACGCACTAATGCAATAGAGCAGTGGGTTTTCAACCATTTTCATGCCAGGGCCCACTATTTATTCTGCATTTTAGCCATGGACCACCATTTGTTGTTGAGTTTAGTCTCACGGACTAGATAACTGGCAAAATGTTGGTCAAAATAGCAATTCTGATACATTTTCCAAATGTATAGATTCTTGAAAATTAGGTAATTCAGAATTAATTAAATATAATTTAACTCTTGAGAGCGTAAAATGAAACCAAATGAACCCGTAAGGGTCCATGTGGTTTCATTTTACGACCTTACAGATCTATAAGGGTCCATTTGGTTACCAATATATGGTCCTTTCTAGGAATGAAGGAGGACTCTATCATAGGAGGGAAAAACAAGGGTTTTATATCTGGCGCCTGTCAACCAATTTTGCCCCAACTCACCAGCAAAAAAGCACTAGATTTTCCGCCAGGAGTTTTTCCACTAATTTTGGCACTAGGGGGGTCTGAAAAAGAGCTAAATTTAGCGCAAATTGCGCCAAGTTGGCAATACTGACGCACACACACACACACACACACACACACACACACACACACACACACACACACACACACACACACACACACACACACACACACACACACACACACACACACACACACACACAGGCCTACACACACAAACTATATCAAAAGCCCTTGATCGCTTCCCGTGGGACAGTTAATGGTCACTGTTAATGTGATTGAGTCGTAAACAAGACAAACATCCGTCCCCCACGTCTACACTGCAGCCGTTTTTTGAGTCGGAGGTCCTTTTTTATCTCCGTTAATTGTAATTACATTGACACCACAGTGACAAACCTGTCATCTGAACATCGATCAATTTATAAGGATTCAAGTGATAATAGCCTGTTAAACGTGTGTTTGTTGACATTAGGAGTGCAGTTATCTTTGATAAATGAAAAACAGCCTACCAGTACAAGGTTATACCGCCTATATTTATGATTAAAGGGGAAGTCCACCCATTTTCAACATTCTAATGTGTCATTAGTATACGCTAGAGGTGCTGGATGGACATGATAAAAAAAAAGTTCCCCCATTCTGTGTTCCCAAGAAATGAAGGTCTGAAGAATTGGTTCCATTTGTACGCTTTGTTTTTCTGAGAGCTACAAATGGAACCAAATGAACCCTAACGGGTTCATTTGGTTGCATTTGTACCACGTGGTAATGTTTACAATAATGATAGTTAGGCCTATACGTGGAAAAAATGTTGAAAATGGGTGGAATTCCCCCTGCACCCATTCATCCAACCAATGAACAACAGTCACAGTGAGAGTGGTGTCACTGTGGAGGAATCCACTATCACAGGTTTGTCAGTCACTGTGGATTACTGAAAAAAAAAATCTCCTCAAAATCATATAGAAATAGATTACTGAATCCAAATCCTATTTACTTTTTATGGGTTATAGGTTTTTTGGGAAAATCCTATAGGTATCCTATAACATTTTATTATTATTATTATAGCCTATAATGATAGTTAGGCCTAAAGTGAGCAATGGACATTTGTTCTAATAGGCTACTAAATTGAGAGAGAATATATATATATATATATATATATATATATATATATATATATATATATATATATATATATATATATATATATATATATATATATATATATATATATATATATGTATATATGTATATATATATATATATATATATATATATATATATATATATATATATATATATATATATATATATATATATATATATATTAGAGTTCTCAAACTCTACCCGTACAGGCCCGACCAGACATTTTAGGGTTGGGCTCGGGCCCAAAATGTATGCAGATCAGTACGGCCGGGTCGGGCATAGGGCTCCACAAAAAAAGCAATATATATTGAATTATTTTATTATGATAAAAATAATAATTCTGTTCTGTCTGTCTGTGTATTTACCTCTTATGAAGATGGTGCAGATTGGTATTTACACTTTTACTCTGTGTAGATTGCTCAAATTATACCCAAACCCGACCAGG
>CM076969.1:11296488-11341488 GCA_039105355.1 Benthosema pterotum
TTGCCCCCCTGGGCTGCATAATGCCCAGGTATGGTATAGGCAGTCAGGTCCCTGTCAGGCATGGCTTCTGGTGGGGTGGGTTGGGCAGCTGCATGTGCTTTCGTGAGAGGCTTAGACACACACACACACACACACACACACACACACACACACACACACACACACACACACACACACACACACACACACACACACACACACACACACACACACTCCCTAGTCTAAGCACTCTAAAGACAATGGCGGCTCCAGTCTTATCAGAGGGCCCCATCACCCTGTCTCTGCACCGCGTCACTTCTCTGTTATCCTGCCCATGTGGGCCTGTGCGTGTGTGTGCGTGTGTGTGTGTGTGTGTGTGTGTGTGTGTGTGTGTGTGTGTGTGTGTGTGTGTGTGTGTGTGTGCGTGCGTGCGTGCGTGTGTGTGTAAGGGGGATTTCCTCTTTGCTGCATGCTGTCCACTTTGGCAGCCTTTGGCCTACTTCTGTCAAATAAAACAAACAGATGTGTTGAGATTTTTATGTTGCAGTTGACGAGAAGGTAATTGGTGCCTTGCATCTGCCATAAGTGTATGAGTGTGTGTGTGTGTGTGTGTGTGTGTGTGTGTGTGGGGGGGGGGGGGGGGGGGGGGGGGGGGGGGGTGTAGTAAAGCATAAAGGCACATAAATGGCACAACAAATTTATAAATGCATTGACAAGTTTTAGGATTACTTGTCAATTACTTGTGGTGACGTTTTGTAAAATAATACAATTTTAATTTATTAAAAAACACAATGTATGATGTATTTATGTACAAAGAAATAGCTGTACATCAACCTGTATTGCACATAGTTTAATGTTACACCCTACTGCTACGACTTTTAGTGGGTGAAATGCTGTCCATCCGTCCATCCATCCATCCCTGACACTGGACCTGAATTAAGGCAAAATGAAATCATATTTGGCCTGCATACACAGGATATTCTGACACTGTACATTGAGCACAGAGGGAAGATAATTGCACAGTAAAATCCTGAATGATATGTTGGGTAACGAAAGCATTGTTGACAGGCGACAGTCTGGTACAAAAGTAGGCATAGCACAAATACATTGTGTATCTGTGTGTTTACAAAACTCTGTACCCGCTCCAACGGTATATACTTTCCCCACTGTTTTTTATTGCATTGTATTTGTGACACTGCTTTGGCAACGTAAATGCTTGTTTCCTCGTGCCAATAAAGCTCCTTTGAATTGAATTGAAGTTCCTTGTTATAGGCAAAGAAAATACGAGGAAGAGTAACCAACGTCATTTTCTCTATACCTGGCCAATGGAATCGTCAGATTCATCACGCTGGGTGGCAAGCTGCAGCTTGAAATCGCGGGGAATACATTGAAGTCAATGGAGCGGTGGAGTGGACAGGGACAAACAAAAATTATTTCTGAACAACTGATACCATTGTAAGTTAAGCACTTCTGGAAAATAACAGAATACACATAAGACATTGTGGTCTGTTGTGTTGCTTTTCGAGAAAGTATGCCTCTGAACGTTCTGAGCGTGACGTCACTCTCTGCGAGACTGCAGCTGGGTGCTATTGCAATGAGGGGCAGTTCTCACGATGAGAGGCTAGGCAGCCCAGGCAGACTCATTTTGTGCTCTTTAGATAGCTTAATAAAATTAAATAGTTTGCAATTCGAAAAACACCCACTCAGACAACAATCTGTGACCTGTTTTCTTTCATATTCCTCAACCGATTATATGACATTGGTCGCAATCGTTCATAAATCATGTTTGTTTGCAAGAAATCCGGCATCCTGCCATCCACTGCCATGTATTTGTCCTAGCTTCCGGTAGGAGTTTTGCCACCCGAGGTGTACACAAAGGCGCGTTTGCATGCACATATGCGTGTACCTGCACAACACACACAGACACGCTACTAAAACAAGTATAGCATATTGAGAAAGATTGTTTACCATGCCTAATTGTATCCATAAAAGTAAATGACAAGACAAAAAACATAGACCTACATTACTTTTGCCCCCCAAAATATTTTAGATATGAGAAGTGGGGGGACGCCGTCTCCCCGCATCCCCCCTCCACTACACCCCTGCTCCCAGGCTAGCAGAGGGAAGGAGGCGCCTTACTTCTCCATTGTAGGTCGCCCCCTTGGAGGGGAGGACCCACCTGCTGCCCAGACACTGACTGCAATCTACTGCATTATCTGTGTGATTGATGTTTCTATTCATCCTGAGGCAGTGACTAGACCTAAAACTCAAGCCCCAAGAGTTCACAAGGAAATCCCAAGTGCTCATTTAAGCACCACTTGAACCATTATAGGCTTGCATCCCTACATTTGGCAGAAATTGCACATTAAGACAGCTTGTTTGGGATGCATTGTAAGTTGGTAGGTCTGCTAGCTAGCCTACGGTATTTGTGCAGAAAGATATTGTAGACTAGTGAAAGCAGGAGGAGCCAACAGCCCATAATAGCATACTAGCTCACAAATACACAAGTATACATGATGGCATGATGGCCGGTAAGTTGTTACAAGTAGCTTAGTACATTTTCCACCCACATTTTCGACTTCCACACATTTTCCACCATGCCACCATCCTATAAGTTCAAACCCACCCCTACTTTTGTCGTGTAGCTTTTAGTGTAGCATGCTACAATTTTCTGGGGATAGCAGCTATCCCCAGAAAATTGTAGCATGCTACACTACAAGCTATCCGATGCAAGTCTAGCTTACTATGTTTTCCCAATAACTTTCCCATCACTGCTAGTATACATCATCATGCCCCTTGTTGTGAGCTTGATCCTGCTATTTCCTGCTATCTGTCATACAAATTAAGATTAATTTTAAGTTGCTATAGAGGTAAATGGTAAATAAAAGGCGAAATGGTGCATTTATATAGCGTCTTTAATTCAACACCAATTAAGAGGTATACGCATATAACTCCCTGCAAGTAAAAAACAAAGTTCAATTTCAGTATTTTCTCATGGCCATCATGTTGTCCACAAAGGAATATAGGTAATGGAATGTCAAGGTGTTTTTTTGTTTTGTTTTGTGTGTGTGTGTGTGTGTGTGTGTGTGTGTGTGTGTGTGTGTGTGTGTGTGTGTGTGTGTGTGTGTGTGTGTGTGTGTGTGTGTGTGTGTGTGTGTGTGTGTGTGTGTGTGTGTGTGGAGGGGGGCATAGCGTTAGCAGGCATTCCTCTGTCCCTGCCCAGTGCCCTGTCTGCCGCAGCCGCAGCAGCCTAATGAAAACAGGAAGTGTCGCACTGAAAGGCGTCCCTCGAGAGAGAGAGGGAGAGAGAGTGTCCGTAAACAAACAGGCCCCCTGATACTGTTCTAGTACAGCAGGCGTGGAGAAAACAGGAAACAGAGAGAACCCAGAGACAGGGAGAGAAGGAACTGAAAGGGTGGGAGGGAGACAACGACAGACAAAGAGGGTCTTGCACTGGGCTTGACTACTGTGTTTGCTTTCATAATAAGAATGATACTGTGTCTGGATGCAGAATTAATGATCGGAATAGTCATACTTACCACACGTCAAATTGTTTGTCACATTGTTTGTCAGCTACCAAAATGTGCAATGACAAAATGTGAAATGTAAATGATTGGTTCATTTAAAAAAAGAACTGGCCTAAAAAATCACCCAACAGCAGACCATGAGGTCAAGGGGGGATAAATGACATTCACTACCACCATAATCTCCTTTTCTGAATGGCACACATGCATTTGTTGATCACATTAAAGGGGAAGTACACCCATTTTCAACATTCTAATATGTCATGAGTATACCCTAGAGGTGCTGGGTGGACATGATAAAAAAGTTCCCTCATTCTGTGTTCCCAAGAAATGGAGGTCTGAAGAAAACCACTAACATGGTGAAACATCTTGATGACATCATCAAGATGTATTTTCACCATGTTCAAATATGTTTTTTGAACTATTATTATTTTGACTAATATTAATGCATTCAACCAAACAAAAACATTTCCCCATTGGAGTCTTGGATTGCTGGTGAAGTTAAAGTTCAAAGTTCAAGGTTCTTTATTTGTCACTCCAGTGTATATCAGGACATATACAGGGATGAAATAACGTTTCCATTGTTCCACAGTGCAATAAGACAATAGACAGTGCAATAAGAAAAACGACAAATACAAACAATACAAGAAACAGTAAGTGACATAGTGCAACAGCCTAGAGCAGTAAAGTAAAGTGCAACTGTAACAGCATAAAGTGAGGTGAAGGTGCTAAGCTACAACCAGGTACGTTGTATAATGATAAAGTGGCAAGTAGTGAAAGTTAAGCAGACAGCTAGACAGGACATACAGTATATATATATGTTACAACTGAACTATACCTGCTAAGACTAAAACATACTACAACTAAGCAGCTGAAATGAGTCACTTTCTACTTGGCCTATTGGTACATGCAGTATATTTTCAGAAGTGAGTTGAAGTATAAGCTCACAATGTGCTCTGATGACGCAACTGATACAGAACACAGGTGAACTATGTTGAACGACAGACAGAAAGAAAGAAAGAAAGAAAGAAAGAAAGAAAGAAAGAAAGAAAGAAAGAAGAAAAGAAAGAAAGAAAGAAAGAAAGAAAGAAAGAAAGAAAGAAAGAAAAAAAGAAAGAAAGAAAGAGGAGGTCCCCACCACCAGTGACAAAACCTAGAGGCGAAAAAGCGTCAAAAGAAAGAGATTACCCGAGAAGAAGAGAGAAGGAGAGATTGGTGCAGTGATACAGAGGCACAGATAGAGTGATAGATGGATGCATAACAGACACAGGGACACGGCTCCCAGGAATTTACTAATGACTTGTCCAAAAAAGGTCATCGCTGCTGCTCTGCAAGCCCCGTCTTGTCCCCACAAGACCAGCCGGCTGCATTACACACATTCCTGCTCAGGCCATTTAAGAAACACGTGAAACATGTATGTATGTATAGTATATTATAGTATAGCAGGGGTTTTCAACAGGTGGTCCGGGGACCACCAGTGGACCTTGAGAAGGTTCCAGGTGGTCCCCAGGCTAAATGATGGAAAGTTTGTTAACCAGATGTAACTCTTGAGAATGTAAAAATGAAACCAAATGGACCCTTGCTGGTCCATGGCGTGGCGTGATGCATCGTGTTTACCCGGTCGTTAAGGGTAGAAATAACAACAGGGTGTGTGACCTATCCAGCATCATCACGCACAAACCTCTCTCTTAATCTCATTGCAAAAATACCATATGGTTGACACATTGTCAACTTTTACTTCATAGCCGATGTAAACCAGGGGCGGATCTAGGCGTGGGCATGGGGGGGGGGGGGGCATGCCGCCCTAAATGCCCTGACTGCCCCACCAATCATGATGGCATGCAAACAACCCAATATTTAAAACAGAAAACTCTCTTAGTCAGAGACTAAGAGAGCTTTATGCATGCTGCGTGTCTGTTGCAACTTCAGCAACAACTGCAACTTCAACAACATCGAAGATGCCCCCATACCATTTTCTCTTGCCCGCCCAATTGGGAATTTTTATATCCGCCCCTGATGTAAACAAGCCTTGATGTTTCTTTTTATCATGGTAGCAGTTTTTTTTTATTTCATACTTAAAAATGTGTAATATGTATATGTCATTTCACAATCCTATGCAGCAGGCTAATTCAGTGTCAAAGAGATGCAGGCCTAATTAGTATTATTTTCCTACCATACTAAAACTGTGTCGCATACATGGGTGTGTGTGACTCTGATCTGTGTGGGGATGTGTGATTGATTCTGATCTGTGTGTGTGTGTGTGTGTGTGTGTGTGTGTGTGTGTGTGTGTGTGTGTGTGTGTGTGTGTGTGTGTGTGTGTGTGTGTGTGTGTGTGTGTTGACACTATACACACACAGAATAACTGAGTGGAGGAGGACACTGCCTGGAGCGATATACTGTAGAAACAAGTGCTTCACACCCCCAGAAGAGAAAATCTGCATTCAGAAACATTCCAATGTTCAATGTTTTTCTTCCCAAGAAGTTTGTTTTTGCACTCTGCCTTCATCACAACTAAGTGAGCAAAGGTGACCATGGTGAATGGGAATCGAACACACAACACACCGGCCAGAGCCCACACTGGGCACGCACCTGGACAACCAAGCCAGCGGGCACCCCATGCCCGGCAACGGGCTTTATCTTAGAGGTGGCTAAGAAGCCAAGACAAAAAAACAACGATGGTGAACAAAGGGAGGTCATACTTTCCCCTGCGACTAACGATAGTGCCGCTATGAGCTGTCAAAAACGAACACTTTGATAAGAATTTCATTTGATTACACTCCATCTCTGACCCAAATGGACCCTTGCGGGTCCATTTGGTTTCATATTAACACTCTCCAGAGTTAAAATATTCATCTAAATTGGTATGTGGTTTGACTGTTGTTTCCCAGCAGTTCCAGCCTGGAACTGTGGACCAAAAAGCAAAATAAATCTTTAGTTTTGGGGTCTGTTGGGGCTAAAATGTCATCAAATGGTGGTCCGTGGCTTAAAATTCTGAATGCATAGTAGGCCCTGGGATGAAAAAGGTTGAAAACCAGTGCTTTTAATCATAGCGTGATACCATCGCTCCCCTACGGGTCGTGGCCAACGGGAGACCTCCCTGTACACCATACCTGGGCATTATGCGGCCCGGGGCCAAATGCGGCCCTTTGGCTGTCTCTGACCGGCCCGGGGACCACCAGTGGTCCTCGAGAGAGTTCCAGTTAAATATGGAAAGTTGGTTAACCAGATGTAACTCTATGAGAATGTAAACATGAAACCAAATGGACCCTTGCGGGTCTCAAGAGTTAAAATATTCATCACCTGAATCATCCTAAAATGTACACAATCGGATAATGTAAAAGAATGGTCATTTTTTGATCTATGTTTTCCTGTTTGGTTTCCCCAATCCAGCCTGGTATCCTGAACAAAAACAAAAGAAATCTTTAGTTTTGGCGTCTGTGGGTCTAAAACTTTATCAAATACGTAATAAACAGAGGGCCCCGGTATCAAAAAGTTTGGTCTTACTCTTACTTTCGTCTTGAAACAAATTAATACTTCGCAGACTTTAGTTCAGCCTTTAGTCTTGGCGCTCCACAATATGTTTTATGCATCTCATGTGACCCCTTGGGAAAAATAATTGCCCACCGCTGCTGTACACCCAATGGTCAATCCGACCCTGGCTTAAAGTGTTAACCAGCTTTGCTGCAGGGGACCCCCTGGAACCCACACCAACACTCCTTGGGAAGGGGTGGAATAAAGAACACCATAGTGCTCCTAATATTCCAACAACAGTGACAATAGGGTGTGTTACCTCCTATAAGTGCTGATATACGACCAAGACAAAGGTGCATTGTGTCAGTGTGCAGCAGGTCTGTCAGACAAACAGCGTGTCCGTGGCAACGCTGGGCATCTTTCAGCACAGACCCACATCCTAATGTCTTTAAGGAAATGCCTCGCTAATCCAAATATGCCCCCGCACCCCCCCTTCTATTGAAACAAGGGCCAAAACCCAAAACAAAATGACGTGTTGATAACGACAGGCCATGAGGAATGAGTTCATGCTGCATTCTGGCAGGGCCGGATTTAGCCAGCCCTACTAGGGTGGGCTGGAAGAATGGCAGGGTGGGCACCTCCAAAGTTTTTCATATGAAGCAGTGTGGTTTTCAACCTTTTTGACACCAGGGCCCACTATTTATTCGGCATTTGAGCCACGGACCACCATTTGAGGACATTTTAGCCCCACAGACCCCAAAACCAAAGATTTCTTTTGCTTTTGTCCACAATTCCAGGCTGGATTTGGGAAAAGAAACAGTCCAACATACAGACCAAAATGACCATTAATCCTCTACATTCTCTAGGTGTGTAGACTTGGACTAATTCACATGATAAATATTTTAACTCTTGAGAGTGTAAAAATGAAACCAAATGGACCCGCAAGGGTCCATTTGGTTTCATTTTTGACGCTCTCAAAGAGTTACATCTTTCCGCCATTCCACCAACTTTCCATCATTTAGCCTGGGGATCTGGAACCCTCTCAAGGACCACTGGTGGTCCCCGGACCACTGGTTGAAAACCACTGACCTTACCTTTCATTGGGTGGGCAGGATGCACATTTGGGTGGGCCCTGCCCACCCCTGCCCTCCTCTAGATCCGGCCCTGCATTCTGGGCACCGAGCGTCGTCCGCACGCACGCACACACACACGCACGCCATCCCAAATGCCTTCGCATTCATGCTAGTACTATCTGTCTGTCCGCGTGTCTGTCTGTCCGTCCGTTCATCCATCCGAGGAACGTCTTGAACTGGAAAACCGCATACCATTTCTCCGGCCGACGAGTTCAGACATGACCCCGGCTGCTCCTTGACAGCTGTTTCGGTATCCAAGCATGCACACATTTGCGCACACACACACACACACACACACACACACACACACACACACACACACACACACACACACACACACACACACACACACACACACACACACACACACTCAAAAAAATCTTGCATGGCGATGCATGGGCCTTGCATATCCCAGGCAGTGCAGCACACTGCACAGGGCCTGAGGTATGGGAAGAATGTGGTAAACAGTGGGAAAGAAGGAAGAGAGAGGAACCAAGGCGTTGCATTGTGGGTAATGACCCCCGGAGCGGAGCGCTGCTGGGACAGGGAGGCCAGGATGAGGCTCATTATGTGGTTGTTTGCTGCTGCTTTAGATGCTTGTTGTGTGAACCCAAGTGAAGAGGCCCCTGTAATTACAGCCCTTATGAACATCCGGAAGGTGGAAGGGGAGCGACGGTAGGGGAGGAGAGCACACACACCGCACACCATGCAGGGGCGGATCTATAGGCATAGGGATGGGGGGGGGGGCCTGCCCCCCTAAATGCCCAGTCTGCCCATGCACCAAACATGATGGCATGCAAAACAAGCCAAGATATTTCAGTGCTTATATTTAGTAGTATTTGAAACACTACTGAAAATGGTAAGGGGCGGCTTCATGAAGCTGCCCCCTTACCATTTTCTTCTGCCCCCCCCCCCCCCCCCCCAATTGTGGAATGTTACATCCGCCCCTGCCGCAGACACACACACACACACACACACACACACCCAACACTCTGTGTGCACTCTGTGTGCGTTTGTGTGTGAGTGGCGAGTGAGTGCACAAGTGTGTGTGTGTGTGTGTGTGTGTGTGTGTGTGTGTGTGTGTGTGTGTGTGTGTGTGTGGGAGCTACATGACCGTGCATGTGGTGCGAGCAGTAGACATGTGAGGAGGTGCAGCGGGGCATTCGGGGGCGGGGGGGGGCAAAGGGTAACAGGACCCCTCAATGTCGCAACTTTTCGACTGGTCCGAGCCAACCTTGGGACAACCTTACCTTGGGATGCCCCAAGGAGCCAATATGGCGGTCAATCTAGAATGGCTAGTTGAACTATTCAAAAACGCTTTTCAATTATTAAAAAAGGCGAAAAAGTTTAGGAATATAACAGGGTTTAGTGAGTGACGAAAATGGATGGATGGATGGATGGATGGATGGATGGATGGATGGATGGATGGATGGATGGATGGATGGATGGATGGATGGATGGATGGATGGATGGATGGAACATTACAGTTGTTTTCACGTCAGTAAACCATTACTCAAACTGTTACCCAATATGAAGATGATTATTTCAGAAGCAACGATGACTCACTCACTCCCTCCTCTCTCTTACTTCCTGCATCACTTCTCTGCCTCCCACCCGTCTGTCTAGAATCCTTATTATTACGAGCCACTGTGACCACGGACACACACACACACGCACGCACGCACGCACACACACACCAGGGCCGGATTTAGCCAGCCCTACTAGGGTGGGCACGAAGAATGGCAGGGGGGGCAAATCCTAAGTTGTAGCAGTGGTTTTCAATCTTTTTGACACCAGGGCCCACTATTTATTCGGCATTTGAGCCAAGGAGGACCACAATTGGATGACATTTTAGCCCCACAGACCCCAAAACTAAAGATTTATTTTGATTTTGTCCACAGTACCAGACTGGATTCGAGAAACAAAACAGTCAAACATACAGATCAAAATGACCATTAATCTTCCACATTCTCTAGTTGTGTAGACTTGGGCTAATTCTGTTGTTGGATATTTTAACTCTTGAGTGTAAAAATGAAACCAAATGGACCCTTGCGGGTCCATTTGGTTTCATTTTTACACTCTCAAAGAGTTACATCTGGTTAACCGACTTTCCACAACTCTCTCAAGGACCACTGGTGGTCCCCGGGCCACTGACGAAAACCACTGATGGGCAGGATGAACATTTGGGTGGGCCCTGAGTGGGCCCTGCCCACCCTGGCCCCCCTCTAGATCCGGCCCTGACTCACACACGCACGCCCGCACGCATACACGTATACTCACTCTACCGTGACAACTCACTGTGCTCATGAGCTGAGCGCCTGTTTCATGTGGTTGACATTAATAATGACTAATTATCATTGTGTTCTCTTGGCTCAGTCCTACCATACCAGTGCTGGAAGAAGAATTAGATTTTTTTTTTTTCAAATCAGCGCCAATTACCTAATGTGATCCTGGGCTCTACACAGGCTGCACCCGCTTCCACCTCTATCCATGGATTGAATAGAGCATAATCACGAGCAATCACACGATCAAATACAACGAGTAGACGCAGATAACAGATACCCGCCGGGCAAGTAGATATTTTGTAGTCATTGCATCGGTGGATCACGGCTACTACTAGTAGGGCGGGGCGAAGAAAGTTTTACCTTTAGGGTTGGGGTTAGGTGTAGGCATAGCCTAGTTTTACTGAGGTTATGTTTAGGATTTAAGGTTAGACTAGGGTTAGGGTTAGACGGTGCTTTATGCGGTTACTAACCCTAAACATAACTTCAGTAAAACTTCCTTCGCCCCACCCTACTAGTAGTAGCCACGATCAACCTATGCAATGAATACAAAATATCTACTTGCCCGGCGGGTAGACTGTGTCACCCCCCCCCCCTGTTAGCCACACATTGCGACTGACAGAGTTCTGTGTTCAAATGCCCTAATATTTGGCTTTCTGTGTCTCTATTCCTGCTATAGATGTGTTTTTACTTCTGTTAAAATAACTTGAGTATCCCCCTGGTGCCACTGTATGTGTACACTCACTCCCTCGGGCCACGTTGCATGTACTGTCGTATCAAAATAGTTGATCCACAAGCTTAAAAAGCATAGCAGCACGACACGTTTTGAGCTCGTAGAACAGCTATTGTTTTCCCATGTTTTAACGTAATCTGAATGCGACACCAAGATTTTAATAATTTGGCAATAGGTTTCACCACTTGTCCCACACATGAAGTGATGAGTGGTCATTGCATGTGTTTGTAACAATAGTACCATGAAGAATAGAAAAATGACAGCAATCATGAAATGTTCTTTTCAGATGATTAATGTTTTGGTGGAAATGAATCATGTGAAAATGACATTTCATGAGTGCTGACATTTTCTCTTCTTCAGATTGGTGGATGTAAGATTTCCCAATTGGGGGGGGGGGATGGCATCGGGGCGACTTCATTGCCCCTGTCGCCTCGCGCCACGGGCGATGGCGACAGGGGTGCACCCACACCATTTTCGGTAGCAGGACTTTTATTAGTCAAGTAAAGCATCAATAATAACATCAGTTGTTGTTGAAGTTACAACAGACACGCATCATTCATAAAGCTAAAGGTCTGAAACAGAGTTTTCTGTTTTCAATGATGAAATGCTGTTGGTTTAGTGGTGACACAACTGTAGTTAGTTAGTAGCAGTAGTAGTAGTGTTTCAAATCATTATAAATACAAGCATTTTAATTTGAAATATCAGCTGGTTAACCAGATGTTACTCTTTGAGAGCGTAAAAATAAAACCAAATGGACCCGCAAGGGTCCATTTGGTTTTATTTTTACACCCTCAAGAGTTATAATATTCATCATGTGAATTAGCCCAACTTAGTCTACACAACTAGAGAATGTAGAAGATTAATGGTCATTTTGATCTGTATGTTCCAGGCGAGCATCTAGCGCATTCTAGTGCATTTTTGGAAGTGCCACTAGTGCATTTTGGATCTTGGCAGTTGGCAACACTGCCTCCAGCAGCGCGAGCGCCCTCCTGGCGCACAGGAGTGAACGGGAATATGGCAACTCTCCTACTTGAAGGCTCTGGTGTAGGACACCTTTTCTTTTTTGAAGGATAGAAACACTAGTTTGCCTGGCCTGGGACTGGCGCCCTGGCCTGCCCTGGACTTTTCAAAAAAAAAAAAAAAGAAAAAAAAAACTGTCCAGGCCACTAGGTGGCGCAGGCCACCGGGAAAACTCCCTGTACTCCAGATGGCCAATCCGCCCCTGTCAATAATATAGCCAAGCTCACGTGATTATGGTAAAGTTTGACAACATTGGCTCAGGAGAAGATGGACAGATTTTCAAACGGTAGCATAATGTTTGAACCCAAATGCAGAGAGATCACCAAGAGAGTGGCCAAGTTCAAAACTAATATTTATTACAAGTCCACAAAAGTGATGCTGTTAACAACTCAGGAAACAAGCTGTCAAAATACAAAGTAAGAATTTACCAGGTGCATCAATACAAGGTCCATGAACAAGGGAAGTCCTCTCAGGTAGAGTGCTGAACATCAACGATTTCCAGATTTAAAGGGAGCAGGCTGATTGCAAAGAGTTCACAGGTGCTGAGTGGGTGTTGTTGAAAATCCCACTACCTGCTGGTGGTGGGGGAGTGGAGCTAGGTTGCCTGGTGGTGGTGGGGGAGTGGCCACAAACCAGAGGCACCCAAGGAGAATTGAAAAAGGAGTTGTCGCGAAGGCACCCACGGGGGAGTCCACATTGGTTCATGGGAGGAAACAGACATGCGCAGTACAGATCAGGAAGTCAAACCATCCAAGAGACCAATGGCATGCATGGTTTGCAAGCGTCAAACTTCCTGGAATGTAATGCATTACTGTCGGAAGAACTGCAAAGAAGCCACCCCGCACTACAACTAAGAAAAAGGCCCCAACCAAGTCAACCTCGGTGGATGAGGAGAACAATCCACCCGTGACAGTGAAGAAGGGAAGAACTGCAAAGAAGCCACACTGCACTACAACTAAAAAAACTACAGTCAGCAAGCAGAACCCCTCGGTTAGAAGGTCAAACAGGAAACCCTGGGTTTAGTCGGAGCTACTCCACTGATCACTCCAAAATTTGACCCTAGGCTTCCCAAGACCCCTGCAGTTAGAGTTCCCCGTCACAAAGAAAGGGTCTACACTCTACAGCACTGGTGTCAAACATACGGCTCTCCTGTGGCTCCCACCACTGAGGATGTTGTCATCAGCGTCCCTATTGGCAACGGAGAGGTCTTTTTTTTTTGTTCTTTTGGAGGGACCTCTACAGATTCATCATTCATTCATTGACTGTTTTCATGGCTGAATAAAACATCTGTTCACACTGTTAACCTCATGCCTCACCTCAGCCTCAATAAATATCATCAAATATAAAGCCTGCCCATTATTCCACTCTAACACACTCTAACAGGTGTGATACTGTTGCGCTGGAGCGCAAGTTGTTATAATATCAAACCAGCAACCTCCCTAGAAAATTCTTCAGAATTCCCCCTCACTCAGAATTCTTCTGAATGAGGGGGAAAGTGTGACGTGGAAACAAAGAACAGAAATGTTAATTTGAAATGAGATATGATATCACTTTCAACTGGGCCCCTACAGTATATCGTGCACATCATAAGATATCTATTTACAGTATTTACTCAAATCTCGTGCATGTGTAATTGCGTATGTCTCTGGCATAACATCGTTTTGAGACTGTGGCCAAATTCATATAATTTTGGGGGTCCTTGACGACGTTAAAGCGTTTGAGAAACACTGTCCATAGACCACTTCCACTTGCAGGGTGGACTGCCGCAAACTATGTGAAATGACAAAAGGCATGTCTGTGGGACGGTGGCCCGACACCACGCTAATCTAGTGTGTGGTTGCGTTTGACCTCTGTGTATCTGCTCCATCTCACATGTCTCTTCTCTTTCCCTTTGCCTCCTGAAACCTCGGCGTGCTTTTCTCACATTCAGGGAAAAGGGGCGGACGAAAGGTTTGCACGCCACAAAAGAACGAAGGAAAACGCCATTTACTGTATGTGTAAAAGTCCAACAAACATTTTGGTCATGAGATCATCATCACAAAGAAAAATATATTTTCCACGTTTATTTCTCATTTTAAGATCACCTAATGATCACATATAGTCTTTACATTGTCTCTCCATTGGCTGCTACAGCTGTATTTGAGAGATAAATGAGACAAAGCTGAAATCTTGCTATAGATTTCAGCTTTGCCTCATGTATCTCTCAAATACATCTGCAGCAGCCAATGGAGAGACTTCAGCTTTGCCTCATTTATGGATCCTAGTATTCATCTTAGGAGCCATAAAGAGACATAGGTGATCTTTAGGTGATCTTAAAATGAGAAATAAACGTGGGTGTCTCAAGAGACGCTTCTGAGCTTAAACTGAGAAGCATTTTTTTCCTCTGGGAGGTGTGTGTGGTTCTTTTCAGTTTTTTTGAGACAGAAGTAAAGTATATAGACTAGAGTAGAGCCTCTGTAATCAACCCTGAACTACGAAGGGATTTTTACATTCTCAAAGACACTCAATCCTCTCCGTCAACATTCGTTGATGTTCACTGCAGTGTTGATTTTGACAGTCTCTAAACTTTAATTTTAATGTTTTAGTGTTAGTGAAGATTTTGTCGACTAAATATCATATGATTTTAGTTCACAGAATCAACAAAAATGTATTTTTGCAGGCCTCAATCGTGTAATGGCTGATTTTATACTTGATAGGGTGAAAATAGAATCCATCTACAATCTTGTGGTTGTGGGTTGTAATCCAACCAAGCATGCGATCACTTTTGCATGACCTCTTATCCACTAGTCTCTGTCAGACAGTTTAGTCTAGGTATTGTTTATTTACAGCCATATTTAGTCTTGCTATTAGTCACATAGTTTAGTTTCTTGCATGAGCAGAGCTAGTGAGTAGTTTCCCGTCCGCGCTGTGGTTGGTTAGTTGGTCCCAGGGGCGGATTGGCACATATTTTCCCACCGGGACAATTTTGCCTTTGCCAGGCCACCCTGGGGGGGGGGGGGGGGGGGGGGGGGGGGGACCCACAAATGGACCCTTGCGGGTCCATTTGGTTTCATTTTTACACCCTCAAGAGTTAAAATATTCATCATGTGAATTAGCCCAGCTAGAGACTGCAGAAGATTAATGGTAATTTTGATCGGTGTGTTCCAGGTGAGCATCTAGCGCATTCTAGTGCATTTTGGAAGTGCCACTAGTGCATTTTGGATCTTGTCCAGGCCACTAGGTGGCGCAGGCCACCGGGAAAACTCCCTGTACTCCAGATGGCCAATCCGCCCCGGTTGGTCCGTCCACTGGGAACAAATAACCTCAATTAGCCAGATTAGTTGATGATGTAATGGTGATAAGTATTATCAAAAGTATTGTTATGAGTGTTATCGTCCGTCCTTCTGCTCGCTTGCTCTGCTGGTGCACAACTATGTCCTACTTGTGTGTCATTGGCACTCGAGCGCAGTCCTACTTTTTATTTCGTTTTCGAAAGTGACAAAGGGTCGTCAACGAACATTTTTGTCTCCATAGATGTATTTGTCAAAAAATGTATAATGGTTCATAGACACACCCAAGGTGCACACACACACACACACACACACACACACACACACACACACACACACACACACACACACACAGTCAGTGGCAACGCAGCACCCCTACTCACAAATACACAAATCCCTCCAACTATGTCTTATTCTTTGTTAGGGTTTATGTTGCACAATCTTTGCCTATGCATACTGTACATTACCACCCTCTGTATGTCCCCCTCCATATTCCATTTCTCCCCATTACTGCTGCATTACCTACCTCACTGTTCATGTTCATAATCTTTTGGAAGAATTTCATGTTACTCACTACTATTAGAATTCCTCTCATGTCCAAAAATTATGTTGCCTATGACGAAAGATGCATTGTTGCAAAGTGTCCAAAAAATACTTGACTCAACATTTTCAAAATTGGAGTGAGCGCAAGTCGCCTGTTGCCACAAATACACAAATCCCTCTGCAGGGTCCCAACCCGCTGCGTGTTCACAGGGTCGGGAGGCCAGCTAGGAGCCATGGTTGATTTGAAACGCGTGCGGGGGGTGGCGGTGTCTGGGATTCATGGCACAGCAAGATTAGGCCTTGACCGACCAACCAACCCCCACCCCCCTGATCAGTTCCCTTCAAGCATGTGCACACGCCGCACGCGCACGCGTTTGGCAAAGGACCACCCAGGCCGTCTTTCTCTCTATTTCACACCAGGGGCGGATGTAACATTTCCCAATTGGGGGGTGGGGCAGGAGAAAATGGTATGGGGACGGCTTCATGAAGCCGCACCCATACCATTTTCATTTACAGGACTTTTATCAGTCAAGTAAAGCATCAATAATAACATCAGTTGTTGTTGAAGTTACAACAGACACGCAGCATGCATAAAGCTAAAGGCCTGACTCAGAGAGTTTTCTGTTTTCAATGATGAAATGCTGTTGGTTTAGTGGTGCCACAGCCCACAGCTGTAGTTAGTTAGCAGCAGTAGTAATAGTGTTTCAAATCATTTTAAATATAGGCACTTTAATTTTAAATATCTTGGGTTGTTTTGCATGTCATCGTGTTTGGTGGGGCAGTCATTTAGGGCATTTAGGGAGGGCATTGCCCCCTCCATGCCCATGCCTAGATCCGCCCCTGTTTCACACGCGCATACGCCATGAGCGTGCACCCATACACACATACTCCACGCGCGCGGCACCAGAGTCACTTGGTCACTATTGTTGGGAGGTTGGGAACTGGGCTGCCTCTCCACTGGGTTGTCTTGAAGTAATTAGCATTAGGGTGACCTTTGCCTTCAACAAGCTGCGGGGGACAAATGAACCTTTGAGGAACACAGAGAGAGCAGCATGAAAGGAGAAGTGCTCTGGACCTCCGGATGATGATTAACAGCGGCAGGGTTTAGGAAGGAGGAAATTAATCAGAGATGCAATCGTCAGGAACACAAAAATAACGAGTGTAAAAGCAGGCGAACGTGGAGGTATATACTAGGACACATGCAGTGAGAGCAAGTTAGGTTATAGTTAGAGTTGTTATAGTTATATAGTAGTTGTTTTTTATGTCAATAAAAAGGAATTGGGGGTGTTGAATGATTAATGGCTGTTGTTGAGGAGATTAATCACAGCTTCAAATTTATTTTAATCATGATTAATCACCAGTTGAACTATGTCGAAGAAAATATGCCATGTTTTCCTGGCACAAGTCAGCAGGCTTTCTTGAGGTTAATCTACATTTGACCTCAAGGTATGCTAGTTTGTTTGATTTTTGAGGCTTTTTTTTAAAGCAACAAATAAATATGCAAATGCTACCTAAATTGATCTTTAGCCATTGCAGACTCAATTATTCACGTATGGTAACATTTGAAAGATTTTGGAGGAAATGCAATCACATTACAGGTTGTAGTGAGCTGTTGACAGACAATACAGTACCATAAGGGAAGCCGTGCAGCAGCCAAGGCCTTGAAAACAGCGATTAGCACCGTCACAGTTCACTAGGCTGCACACAGGGCCACCTGTCAGGCTGTTGTTGTTGTTGTTGACGACACAGAGACAGACTCAGGATAAAGGATTGAGAGTCACTGAGGTCATGTTCAATTCAATTCAATTCAATTCAATTCAATTCAATTCAATTCAATTCAATTCAATTCAATTCAATTCAATTCAATTCAATTCAATTCAATGTGTTATGGCTGGCTTGCAGGCCATAACAAGAATGGACACCAGACAGAGGTAAATATTAATAATTTGTTGAATAATTACTGAAAAAGATAATGAAAATGCATTTTTAGCTCCAACTAAAGCTGGCAGGGAACTATACTGCCGAAAACAAAATCAAAAGTACAGAGCCCCTGGGCACAGTGGAGGAGAAGCGAAGGAAGGAAGAGACAAAGGGTGCGTTCCGATACCCAAAATCTCGGCCACTCGCTCACTCCCACTCGTTTCCTCGGGGTCATTTCACGTGAACCGGAAATGGTTAACGTTCCGATTCTCATCGAGGAGGACGTGTGGAGGCGAGTGGAGGAGTCGAGGAGGCTTCTGAGGCCACATAGGGCGAGGATAAGTCGAGTGTTCCCTCGATGCAGCATTTCGTCTCCTCTCGGGGGGGCGGATGTCCGCATCACGTGTACACTTTTTTTTCCTTCTCCAGTGACATAAGCCCTCCTCCTCCACTCCACATGTGGAGACGCTCAGACACTGCTTGAAACCCGACACCCCCCCCCCCCTCCACTAGCGCTGCAGCTGACCGCTCGTACGCACGACACACATTACACTTTTTCATGTTTGTTGAAGACACATTTTCGCTGAAATAATAGACCTTCAGAATGATAAAGCAGCCTACATATATGAAGTGAAATGACAACAACAAGGCAATGGCTGTGGCTTTATTGTATCATGATATGTGATATATGGATAATAAATAAAAGCTATATAAATTATATTATATACATTTCATCTTCCACAAACCTAATTCCATTCCTGAATGCACTGCTTATGAATGGGAAATGAAACGTTTTTATTCATATGTGGACTGAACTACAAGTCAGAGAGACTACCGTCCTAATCACTGTTATTATAGTGGCTATCATTTACAATGCAGCAGTGCTGTGTTGCGGGACTGTGTAGGGGGGGGGGGGGGGGGGGTGACGTGAGCTGCGGGCATGTCGCATTTCCTTCACAATCTAATAATATAAGTGAAACTGTGAAGGACGTGGGCAGCATTGATGAATTGTTTATCTTGCATTTATACAGCCTACTGTACCACAGAAGGCGCAGGGCTCTATGTCCAGCTGATCCAGCTGTGTGCACAGTATATTTTTCCACCTTTGCTTTGGCAATGTAAACATGTGTTTTCAATGCCAATAAAGCCCATTGAATTGAATTGAAGTAATGAACGTCATAAGCAATCGCAGACGTGCCGTCGCTTTAAAATGACATCTTGAGTACATTCCGAATCTCATGTCAAATCCACTTGACCACTCTGTCCTGCATCTCCTCCTCTCCTCCTCGCTGGGGGCGGAGCTAAGGTGGCGAGTGGAGGACACGAGGGGAGTGAGCGAGTGTTATAGTTGCGGTATCAGAACGCACCCAAAGGGTTAGGAAGGCAAGCTTTTTGAAATGTTTGGGGTGGACACTGGCCAGGTGTCTGCCCCTCTGCCAATCACCAGCCCCGCCCTCCAATCATCACTGCAAAGGAGTTTGTTAAGCAGAGCCGCACACATAGGGAGTACAATCGAGAAAAGAGAGCACTCCTAACCACTCCTAACCCAGGGGCCGTCACCAATGAGTTCTTCTCTAAGCACCCCCCATTTGGGGTATGGTTTGCTCACTGTCCAATGGCAATTCAAATACCTTAGCAACTGTTGCCATCCAGGTCAAGCTTTCCTGGTCAAGCTTTCCTCTTCCAACGTGCCTATTGGACAAGGCCGGATTGGGGAGGGGCTTAGTGAAGAGCTAATTCAATTCAACTCAATCTAATTCCCGGTAAAGACGTTGCATAAAAGCTTCAATATGCAATGTCTTCACCTTTGTGAAGGCTTTGTGCACATCAGGAAAAGAACGACAACAGGATTAGAATGATGCAGCTCTCTAAACATTCTACATATTGTGCTATAATTGTTTTGGAAAACATACAGCACTAAGATAGGAGTGGACTCCTTTAATGCGGTTTTAGAAATCACAGGCAAACGGGGAAAAAAAGGACACACACGCACTACAGAATCACACCTATCAGGCACCTAGTATATGCCATAAATAACCTATACTTTCCGTTCCCAGTCATTTATAGCCTGACCTCAGTCTGAATTGTCCCTCTCCACCACAGCAGTTTCTAGGATGGGCGTTACCAAAGCAGCAGTCTTAACAGTGATTGGTTCATATGAACCCCTAAGAATATTGGGAAAGCAGACGACGTTGCAGTCGAAGTGATTGACAGGGCTGTTGGCCTATCAGGTGCTGGGATTGGATTTCCAACCCGCACAAACGGCCCCAAAGGCTGGGAAGCCAGTCCTTGAATCACAGGAAAAATAAGCTAGTATCTGTGCTGGTTCAGGGTTGAGCCATTCATGCTCATAGTCATTCATGGTCACAGTCACAAATCCTAGACAACTCCTCCATCCCCCATGATGCACCAGCAGCCTTCTACACCCACACTTCCCACTCCACTCCCCGCCCGCTAACCAAACATCCCATAATCCTCAAAGAGTCCTCCCTAGCTGCACCGCTGACGTCAGAGGGACTTGAACCAGGCCGGGGCTAGAGAGGATGGCATGCTGAGCATTCGCTCACTATCTGCGCACGCACGCACACACACACCACACACACACACACACACACACACACACACAACACACACACACACACACACACACACACACACACACACACACACACACACACAACACAACACACACACACCACACACACACACACACACACACACACAGATGGTCATCTCTGGTCAGATCTCCAGTCACGGTGCCATCCGTCCCATCATGCAGTCTGTCGCCTGCGGGTCTCGTGCGTACGTAGCGGCAGCATCTTAAAGGATTCCCCCCCCAACGGCTAATGCCACTTAAGCGCAACTTAAAAAGGGGCTTTAGCTCAGAGGATGACTTCAGTCAGCACTCCTCCTCCTCCCCCAACTCCCCTATCTCCTCCTCCTCTTCCTATTCCTCCTCCTCCCCTTCCTCCTCCTCCTCCTCCTCACATGGCCTCTTCTTCCCTCGCTGTGAAAGTCAAAACGTCAGCAGCAGTGCTGCACGCCGCCCCGGCCTGTGCGAACGTCATGTAGAACTCCTACCAACGCATCGCTACAGACTAGCTCATACCTGGGCATTATGCGGCCCGGGGGCCAAATGCGGCCCTTTGGCTGATTCTGACCGGCCGGGGACCACCAGTGGTCCTTGAGAGAGTTCCAGTTCAATATGGAAAGCTGGTTAACCAGATGTAACTCGTTGAGAGCGTAAACATGTTCCATGTTTACACTCTAAAATATTCTGAATCTGAATTACCTAAAATCTACACAATCATGGTAATTTTTTATCTATGTTTGTCCGTTTTGTTTCCCAAATCCAGCCTGGTATTGTGAACAAAAACAAAATATTTCTTTTATTTTGGTTGAGTCTGTGCGGCTGAAAAGTCATCAAATCGTGGTCCTCTGTGGCTCAAATACTGAATAAATTGAGGGCCCTGGTATCAAAATTTTGGTCTTACTCTTACTTTCGTCTTGAATTTAAATTAATACTACGCAGACTTTAGTTCAGCCTTTAGTCTTGGCCCTCCACAATATTTTATGTATCTCATTTGGCCCCTTGGGAAAAATAATTGCCCACCCCTGGACTAGCTGCTGCTATACTCTGTGTGGGGAAAAGCACTGAAATGTTTATTTGTTTATTTTTTTTCTTTCACTCCCCTCTCAATATCTTTTGGCTCTTGGGTTAAGAAGTGTCGTGTGTGTGTGTCCTCTGTAGTGTCTCTAATGTATGCCATGAAAATTCCAATAAGAAATAAATTAAAAAATAACATAATAAAAAAGCCAGACATCTCCATTAGTTTTCATCAAAGTGAACACTATCCCCCCTGGGGTCCAGTATGCATTGTGAGATTGTATATCAGCTATTTCTATACAGGGCTGATAGTGGTTCATGTACAGTAGTGAAGTACAGAAGTAATGTAGATTGTAAAGACTTAAGACTTGTGTGTGCATGTGTTTACAGTCACTTTAGAGCACACACACACACACACACACACACACACACACACAGAGTCGGTGAGAGGTCAGGATGACAGAAGCTGTTTGGGTGAGCCCTGGCCTGCGGTGTGTTGAGAGGACAAGGCCAGGCGTTCTCACTGCATTCAACACGAACAATGGCTGCCGCCAGCACACACAACACAACAGAGCCGCTCAGAAGAAAGAAAGCAGTTCAGAACCAAGGAGTTGATTTCTGTGGACTCTTGATGAATTGAATACACAGCACCACAATGGAAACAGGCCCTCCAGGCTACCTGTAACCTGTCAAAACGTTGGTCAAAATAACAATCCTTCTACATTTTCTAATTGTGTAGATTCTTGAAATTAAAGCGTAAAATTATTTTTCAATCTGAAGAGGTAGAGATCTACAAGGGTCCATTTGGTTACCAGCTGTGCATCATTTAGCTGGGGACCATCTGGAATCCTCTCATGGACCACTGGTGGTCCCCGGACCACTGGTTGAAAACCACTGAATTATCCAACCAAACCAAATCTATATCTAATCAAAAGGGAATATCATTTAAACACATACAACATACTAATAATTAGATGATCTTTCAACTTGTGTGACCAATGGGTCGCAGACAGGAAGACCCTCCATCCATCAACCCACAGAACCCCAGCACTCTCCCCAGGGTCGGATTGACCACTGGGCCTACAGGGAGGTCTCCCGGTGGGCCACAACCCCTAGGGGGCCGCTGGTATCATGGTATGATTAAGAGCACTGATCCGAGGGCCCACTATTCATTCAGAATTTTAAGCCACGGAGGACCACCATTTGATGACATTTTAGCCCCAACAGCCCCCAAAACTAAAGATTTATTTTGCTTTTTTGGTCTACAATTCCAGGCTGGATTTGGGAAACAAAGCAGTCAAACATACAGATCAAAATGACCATTAATCTTCTACATTTTCTAACTAGACTTGGGTCTTTTGAGAGTTTGAGAGTGGGCCTCTCAAAGAGTTACATCTTTGTTAACCAACTATACCAGGTAGAATAGGTCCATCATGTGCTGGTTGTGGTTGTGGCCGGTCTAGGCCAAATCACGCTACAAATTCCGGGCCGATTTTTTCGCCCAGTCCACCACTTACTCCCCCTCTGGTCACGGCGTATCAACCCGGCGGGATTCCCCCGTTTATACTATCAATTGTTGATTGATCACTGGTCCAGTGGGACCGCTCTTTGATGCCCAGAACAAAGGCTTCCTATTGGGTTACAGAGGTCACAATTGATGATGCGTGAAAACCGAGGGGAAACCAGAGGAAGACATTTTCTCCTCTCTTGGAAGATTACTTAGTTGTTCCCCCGGCCCACACCCCAGCACTTCTTTTAGCCCTCACAAACATGCCGTCTGTTACCTAAGATCTTTGGAAAAATAGCTTAGGGTTTAAGATCCACCACACCCAGAGAGATCCCCAGATGAAAGAGGGGCTTCAAAGAGGGGATCTAAACGGCTCAGAAGCAGGTGAAGGCCTCTGCCCTGGGTTGTGGGGAGGGAGGGGGAACTTCATGGGCCGGTGGGCGGAACTTCGCCAAGCTACAGTGGGGAGATAGAGAGGAGAGCATCGGAATGACACAGCAGTGAAATGGTCTGGCTGGTCCGGGAATGGAACTGGAGACTCGTTGGTCCGATATAGCTGTTCCAGTATGGCATGCACCCCTATGCACAATGTGTTTTGAGATCTGTGCTACGACAGTAATATGCAACGTGGCCCTCTGGGCTTCTTCGCCCGTGGCGCGAAGCGACACCCATACCATTTTTGGTTACAGGATTTTATTAGTCAAGTAAAGCATCAATAATCATCAGTTGTTGTTGAAGTTGCAACAGACACACAGCATGCATAAAGCTAAAGGTCTGACTCAGAGTTTTCTGTTTTCAATGATGAAATGCTGTTGGTTTAGTGGTGACACAGCTGTAGTTAGTTAGTAGCAGTAGTAGTGTTTCAAACCATTTTAAATATAAGCACTTTAATTTAAAATCTTGGGTTGTTTAGCATGCCATCATGTTTGGTGGGGCAGCCTGGGCATTTAGGAGGGCATTGCCCCCCCCCCCCCCCCCCCCACCCCCCCCCCCCCCCCATGCCCATGCCTAGATCCGCCCCTGATTCGTTACATTTAGGTTATTTCAGTGTAAAAGCTAAAGTACTAAAGAGCGTCTCCTCCCGGGTTGAGTCATCATCGCTCATGGGAAGTGTTTCGTTTTTGCAGCCACTTGAACGGATAAAACAAATTCCCCCATTCATTCATTCATCCCTCCAGTCCAGGAAACAGAGAGGAGCCGTTGTTTGACAGCCCAGGCCACGGACTCTCATCCTCCCTTTCTCTCATCTGTCATCTCCTTCCTCTCTCTCCCCTCCGACTCCCTTCTTCCCTTCCTCCCTCCTTGTCTGCTAGTTGAGGGATGGAGCCGCTGACAGATGGGTCTGGGACATCCGGGCATGGGGGGGACGTGGGCGGGTGTGGGAGACAGGGGAAATCAGTGGTGGACTGGGCGATTTTTTTGGCCTAAAACGGCCCACCACAACCAGCGTGTGATGGACCTATTCTACCTGGTATAGATGGTTAACCAGATGTAACTCTTTGAGAGCGTAAACATGAAACCAAATGGAGCCACAAGGGTCCATTTGGTTTCATGTTTACACACTCTCAAGAGTAAAAATATTCATCTAAATTGTCTAATTAAGAGAATGTAGCAGATTAATGGTCATTTTAATCTGTATGTTTCCCCAAATCCATCCTGGAACTGTGGACCAAAAAGCAAAATAAATCTTTGGTTATGGGGTCTGTTGGGGCAAAAATGTCATCAAATGGTGGTCCGTGGGTCAGAATTCTGAATGAATAGTGGGCCCTGGGATCAAAAAGGGTGAAAACCTGCAGTACTTCTATTCATACCGTGATACCAGTGGCCCCCCTACGGGTCGTGGCACCACCGGGAGACCTCCTCCCTGCAATGGTCAGTCCGACCCTGGGGGAAATAATGGAGGGAGGTGTGTGGGACCATTGTGGAGTTGAGATGGAAGCCAAACTAGTTACAGTAGGCAGACATTTACATGTATGCCTGTGCCGACTGTAAATATAAGATAACAGAGACCCTGCAGTTGGTAAACAAACTGTAGGAGACAAGTGTGCCGTTTGGAACGAGCTTCTAAATGATTTTTTCCTGAGGCTTGACCACCTGACACCTTTCCTTGTATTCTTGGGAAAATAATATGACGGGCTCTGTGCACAAAAAAAATACATATTTGAATTTTTAGGTTTCTTAAATATGTGACAATAAGAATGTAACATTATTCAGTTACGTATTGTGCTTGAGCACAATACGGTACATTCACTTTTCGAGTATACTCCCATTGTTGGATACTTGTATTTCAATACGGTAATCTGTACTTTCACTCAAGTAAAATTGTTGTACGCCGGTCTTTCACTTCTAATGGAGTATTTTTATGTTGTTGCTATCCAGGGGGCAGATGTAACATTTCCTAATAGGGGGGCAGTAGAAAAATGGTATGGGGAGCGGGACTTTTATTGGACAAGTAAAGCATCAATAATAACATCAGTTGTTGTTGAAGTTGCAACAGACACGCAGCATGCATAAAGCTAAGGTCTGACTCAGAGAGTTTTCTGTTTTCAATGATGAAATGCTTTGTGACACAGCTGTTAGTTAGTTAGTAAGTAGCAGTAGTAGTGTTTCAAATCATTTTAAATATAAGCACTTTAATTTGAAATATCTTGGGTTGTTTAGCATGCCCTCGTGTTTGGTGCATGGGCAGATTGGGCATTTAGGGGGGGCATTGCCCCTCCATGTCCATGCCTAGATCGGCCCCTGTTGATATCGCTGTACATTGACTTAAGGGAAAAAAAATCCCAAGTGTAGACTAGAGTACAGAAAGGGGATGAGGGAGGGAGGGGAGGAGGTCAGAGGAGAAAGAAAGAGCAGCAGTAAAGTGATGCCTTCCTCCTCCACCTCCTCTTCCTCAGGCAGTCACACAGAGATGTCCGATTACAGGAAGGGAGGAATGATAAAAAGGTTGAAAGGAAGGAAGGAAGAGGTTGTTGGCTGGATGCGGAACACGGGGAGAGAGGGGAGGGGAGGTGGGGGCTCCTCGGAGGCAATTTAGGATGGGGGTTCAACAACACCTGACGAGGATAAGAGGATAGATGGAGGGAGGGAAGAGGACAGAGGAGAGGAGAGCTCTGTTTGTGATCTCCAGGACAAATGCTTTGTTGGCACTGGATTAGGACAGGGAGTGCATGCACTCTCTCTCTCTCTCTTTGAGTTATGCGTGTGTAATCCATGCATAACTCGAGAACCGACTACAAATTTGAAAGTAGGCCTACAATATTTGCCTCCAAGACTCAAGTAGGAGTGGTAGCAAATGAACTGGGGAAATACCCCAGTGAAGTAAAAAAAAAGCCTCAAACATTGTTGAGCAGTACATCCTTTATAAAGGGCAGGTTTCTGTGATGTGGTCTATGCGGGTGGAGTAAAGTAACGGGCATGGGAGGTGTCAAGGTTAGGATGATTCAGAGGTTATGGACGTGGGCAGGGGTGTAGTGGAGGGGGGAACCACTTTAAAGATACGATGTCCCTATTTTGGGGCATGTCATTTCCGATTAACATTTCTGTTCAAAAAATAAGTAAGCCGTTATTATATGCTTTACAACACCTCACTACAAGACATCGAAGACAGACTGTGAAGCTGTATTCTCACGCAACCGGAACATACAGTAGTAAGTGGGTAAACAATTAAGTCAAAGAATAACCTGAGCTGAGAGAGCAGCCGCAGGCTGTCAGCCCTTCAGGGGCGGATCTAGGCATGGGCATGGGGGGGGCAATGCCCCCCTAAATGCCCTGACTGCCCCACCAAACATGATGGCATGCAAAACAACCCAAGATATTTCAAATTAAAGTGCTTATATTTAAAATGATTTGAAACACTACTACTGCTACTAACTAACTACAGCTGTGTCACCACTAAACCAACAGCATTTCATCATTGAAAACAGAAAACTCTCTGAATCAGACCTTTAGCTTCATGCATGCTGTGTGTCTGTTGTAACTTCAACAACAACTGATGTTAAAACTTATTATTGATGCTTTACTTGACTAATAAAAGTCCTGTAACCAAAAATGGTATGGGGGTGGCTTTCATGAAGCCGCCCCATACATTTTCTCCTGCACCCCCCCCCCCCCCCAATTGGGAAATGTTACATCCGCCCCTGTCAGCTCTTCATCCAGTCCTCTATATCCCAGCGCTCTTGGCAGGCGACATACAGTACGTCCACACACACGCACAAAGACACCCGGCCAGCCCCCTCAGATCAACACAATCATCCTCACGCAACCATTCATATTAGGGACGGACGGACGGATGAGGACACACGCCCTGCCTGGCCCGCTGGGCCGCCGCCGGCCACATTGTACAGTACAGACTGAATGACAGGAAAGAGACGCGACAGGGTGTGACACCACATCACAACATCTCACACACGGTACGGATCCCTGAGACAACAGAGCAGACTACACACCGCAGGACAGGCAGAGAGAGAGACATGCCTGGGAGACACAGTGATGCACGCCTGTGTTTGTTTACATTCTGGATGGACTAGTGTGGATTCAGGCCAGCTAGGGTTATAATAGTTAACCGAAACTAACTAAAAACAAAACAAAAACTAAAATTCAAAAAAAAACATTTGAGTTAACTGAAATTATACCCAATACCCTTAGCCTTAGTTTTGACAAAGCTTTTAAATTCAAAATGTGTTGGTGACCACTAACCAGCATGAGGAGGAGATGCTTCTAGATCTTCCATTCACTACTGAGTTCCATAACACTGGGGGTAAAAATTGTGTCCTTGTGGGAGAGCGCAATCATCCAATCTACTAAGAAATTCAAAGCAAGGGTTGAATACCAACCGTTTCCTACCTTGTTTAAATCCTATACCTGACAACAGAAGTACAGAAAAAAAAACTATAACTAAAACTAAAACTAAACATTTTCACCATAATGAAAACTAAATAAAAACTAGCAAACCCTCTCTAAAAACTAACTAAAACTAACTAAAAACTATAACTGAAACTAAACTGAAAAAAAAAAAATCCATAACTATAATAACCCTGATTCAGGCACCGTCCGAGACACATTGTTTAGAGCGTGTTGGACATCGGAAGCAAACTTCGAGCCCTTGATAATGTATTTCATACACGGCTCAAATAAAGATATAAACAAGAGAGAGTATTTGGGCATTGATCTTTTACCCATCTGTATACTACTACTCCTACTTGTATTACACTCATTGTAAATACATTGTTGAGGCACAAATACAATCTCAAAGTTGTTTTGCTTTTAAGAGAAGTTAAGTGGAGGAAATAGAGTGGCAGAGGAGAGAAGAAACTAGAGGAGAAAAGGGAAGGAAACAGGCTGAGAGGAGACAGTCAGTCCAGTGTAAATGAAGCCTCTCTACTCAGAAAACTGAATGAGGGGAGAGAGAGAGAGAGAGAGGAGAGTGAGAGAGAGAGAGAGAGGAGAGAGAGAGAGAGAGAGGAGAGAGAGAACAGAGACAGAGACAGAGACAGAGAGACAGAGAGAGAGAGAAAGAGAGAAGAGAGACCGAGAGAGACAGAGAGAAGAGACAGAGAGAGAAAGAGAGGGAGAGACAGAGAGAGAGAGAGAGAGAGAGAGGCCATTGCAATCCAATCAGTGCAGGTAAATAGGATGGAGGGATCAGGCAAACTGCATGACAGGAGACCTTCCAGTCACGTTCCAGGAGAGCCGTGCATATCGCCGCACGCACAGACCCAGTGTTGCCAACAGCCAAAATCCAAAATGCACTAGTGGCGCTTCCAAAATGCACTAGAATGCGCCAGAGCAGTCGGTTTTCACCATTTTTTATACCAGGGCCCACTATTTATTCTGCATTTTAGCCACAGACCACCATTCGATGTTGAGACTGGCAAAATGTTGGTAGAAATAGCAATTCTACTACATTTTCTTAATGTGTATATTCTTGAAAATTACTTGAAAATTACTTGAAAATGACTTGAAAAGTCATTCAGATGTTTAAATATAATTTAACTCTTGAGAGCGTAAAATGAAACCAAATGGACCCATAAGGGTCCATTTGGTTCCATTTTACAATCTCAAGAGTTACAGATCTATAAGGGTCCATTTGGTTACCAATGGTCCCCTTCTAGGAAGGAAGGAGGACTCTAGGAGGACTCAATAGGAGGAAAAATTGTGAAAAATGAGGGTTTTATCTCTGGCGCCTGTCAACCAATTTCGCCCCAACTCACCAGCAAAAAAGCACTAGATTTTCCGCCAGGAGTTTTTCACTAATTTTGGCGCTAGGGAGGTCTGGAAAAGAGATAAATATAGTGACAAATGCGCCAAGTTGGCAAGACTGCACAGACCATCCTCCTATAACATGTGCATGCTCTTCATCCACAACACCAGGGGCCTGTGTGCTTAAAGGCAAAAGAGGATCTCTCAAGTAAGCATTCAAACGCATAATCCAGTAACCTGCAGGTATAGTGAAGAGGGAGAGAGGGAGAGAAAGTAAGAATGAGAGAGAGAAAGAGACCATTTAAATCGATACAGACTCAGTGAGCATGCTAGGCAACAGACCTGTCTCCCAAGAGAAGACACACTATGCACTCACTGACACTTCCTAACCGTCTGCCCACTGTACCAAGACATCAGAGACACATACTGCCCACTGTACCAAGACATCAGAGACATGATACTGTCCACTGTACCAAGACATCAGAGACTCATACTGTCCACTGTACCAAGACATCAGACACATACTGTCCACTGTACCAAGACATCAGACACATACTGTCCACTGTACCAAGACATCAGACACATACTGTCCACTGTACCAAGACATCAGAGACACATACTGTCCACTGTACCAAGACATCAGAGACACATACTGTCCACTGTACCAAGACATCAGAGACACATACTGCCCACTGTACCAAGACATCAGAGACACATACTGTCCACTGTACCAAGACATCAGAGACACATACTGTCCACTGTACCAAGACATCAGACACATACTGTCCACTGTAACAAGACATCAGAGACATTATACTGTGTGTGTGTGTGTGTGTGTGTGTGTGTGTGTGGGTGGTGTGTGTGTGTGTGTTCTCACATATGTTATCTACTTAGGACCGTTTCGAAGAAAAACACCTTCCAACTTAGGACCGGTGGACAAGTTAGGACACAAAAACCCGGTCCTAAGAAGTAAGACCACTTAAAACAGATAGAGAATGTCATAAGCCATGCCTGGTGTTGAAATTGGCATGGTCCTAAAAAGGAGGCGTTTTTACATATGGCCCTAAAAAGGAGGCATTTTTACATTTGGTGTGTATCAGGTGTGTGTGGGGTGTGTGTGTGTGTGTGTGTCCTACTTAGGACCATCTGGCAAACTTAATATTTTAACTAGAAAGGAGCAATTCCAGAGGGAATTGCAGAGTGTGGTCGCCCAAAGGCAACCACACTAATAACAATAGTGTGTTGCCTTTAAGGCAACCACACTAATTATACAATAAATTACTATATATAGCTCATATAGGCCGCAGGTCGCATGTAACTGTAGAACTCGGGGAACTTTGTCCGAGGGTGGGCGGGCGGGTCAGAGTTTAGAAAACTCTGGGGCGGGTCACACTGATGACATAATCATGTTCACTCATCGTAACAAGTGTCTGGCAGCCCGCATCATCATGGTGACACGTGTCTGACATGGGACCATTTCTATGTTCCCTCAGGTCTATGTTCCCTCGCTGACTAACCCCAACCCAAACGCACAAACCATAACCCTAACCGAAAGCATGTCAAACGTTACTTCGCGACATTTGACATGCCTTCGTTTAGGGTTAGGTTTGGGCGTTTGGGTTAGGGTTAATCTATTACTATCCCTACCCTAATCCTAACCTGACTTTAAGAGCTGAGGGAACATAGACATGACCCCTCTGACATCACTCTGTGACCCCTCTGACATCACTCTGTAAATTTTTGTCTCAAGCCTGTCCCCTTTTATGTCCTATACTTTAAAGCCCGGCTTAAAACCTACCTTTTCACTCAGGCGTATTACTGAATTATTACCGCTCTTGTCTTTCTTTTACTTACTACCTCTATGACCTTTCAACTTGGCTGCAGTCAGACAATGTGTGTCTTCACATATTGAAAAGTATGCCTTTCGGGATAGCAATCCTTTGTTTTCTCATATTTTAGCACTAATCACTAGTTTAATATGTTCTTTAGCATTCCCATATACTTTAGTTGGGAGCCCGCGCGCTGTTTTTGGGCTGAACCGAGTCTTTACTGGATTTGCGGGAGATCGGTACATAAAGGGGTTAATGTGCATTAATTAACAATTCAATAATTAATAATCATATACTTTGTGCATATCCATATTCACAAACACTATATAATGATAAATTTGATGCATTTAGACCAAGTAATTTGCATTAAATACCATACAACTGTATTTTGTATGGATTTTTTTTTTATATTTTGGACATTAAGGGGTTAATAATTAAAAATGCCCGAGGCATATCAGTGGGCACCCTCTTGATTTCTTAAGAAGTGACTCCCAGCTACAAGAATCACTACTATATCACATATCCAAAACAGTTCATATCAATGTTTATTTTAGCCAGTTTAAATACACGTATACTATGTGATTAGAATAGATGTTTGTGTGAGGCAAAAATCAGTATGATGCAATAACAGGATACTCTGATTTTGTCTTTCACCTGTAAGAACAATTCACTGCTGTAGTTCTGTAAGCTCAGTTCAACTGCTGCCCTTCCCCCATACTGCAATGGTTGGGTCGTTAATTAAGCAATGCAGCCTAATTAACGACCCTGCACTCTACAGGCAAACTGCCTAAATCTTTTGGTTGGTTGAAGCAGTCTGGACAAAACCCATGCAGGTGCATTAATGTGTGTTTTTTGGTAATCTTACAATGCCCTAGTATCAATCTCAATTTCTAGTATCTATGTCTATTTGTAAATTATAAGTCAAATATCAACATCCTAACATATGCTGTCTCCCTGTTAGAGCAGTGTTGTTGTGTAACTCTTCCAACTTCCCCATGTCTTTAGCAGAACAATATTAGCTCAGCATAGTCTATTGAATTTAGTCATATTTGGTGGTATCCTGTCCAAGTGAAAAAGCTATTATGCTGAACCTGTATGAGGTTCTAAAATTGCCAATGAAGAGTGAGAGATGTTTATCATGGGCAGATGTTATGTTGTAGACAATGTGTGTCTTCACATATTGAAAAGTATGCCTTTCGGGATAGCAATCCTTTGTTTTCTCATATTTTAGCACTAATCACTAGTTTAATATGTTCTTTAGCATTCCCATATACTTTAGTTGGGAGCCCGCGCGCTGTTTTTGGGCTGAACCGAGTCTTTACTGGATTTGCGGGAGATCGGTACATAAAGGGGTTAATGTGCATTAATTAACAATTCAATAATTAATAATCATATACTTTGTGCATATCCATATTCACAAACACTATATAATGATAAATTTGATGCATTTAGACCAAGTAATTTGCATTAAATACCATACAACTGTATTTTGTATGGATTTTTTTTTTATATTTTGGACATTAAGGGGTTAATAATTAAAAATGCCCGAGGCATATCAGTGGGCACCCTCTTGATTTCTTAAGAAGTGACTCCCAGCTACAAGAATCACTACTATATCACATATCCAAAACAGTTCATATCAATGTTTATTTTAGCCAGTTTAAATACACGTATACTATGTGATTAGAATAGATGTTTGTGTGAGGCAAAAATCAGTATGATGCAATAACAGGATACTCTGATTTTGTCTTTCACCTGTAAGAACAATTCACTGCTGTAGTTCTGTAAGCTCAGTTCAACTGCTGCCCTTCCCCCATACTGCAATGGTTGGGTCGTTAATTAAGCAATGCAGCCTAATTAACGACCCTGCACTCTACAGGCAAACTGCCTAAATCTTTTGGTTGGTTGAAGCAGTCTGGACAAAACCCATGCAGGTGCATTAATGTGTGTTTTTTGGTAATCTTACATTGCCCCAGTATCAATCTCAATTTCTAGTATCTATGTCTATTAGTAAATTATAAGGCAAATATCAACATCCTAACATATGCTGTCTCCCTGTTAGAGCAGTGTTGTTGTGTAACTCTTCCAACTTCTCCATGTCTTTAGCAGAACAATATTAGCTCAGCATAGTCTATTGAATTTAGTCATATTTGGTGGTATCCTGTCCAAGTGAAGAAGCTATTATGCTGAACCTGTATGAGGTTCTAAAATTGCCAATGAAGAGTGAGAGATGTTTATCATGGGCAGATGTTATGTTGTAGACAATTTGTGTCTTCACATATTGAAAAGTGTGCCTTTCTGGAAAGCAATCCTTTGTTTTCTCATATTTTAGCACTAATCAATGGTTTAATATGTTCTTTAGCATTCCCATATACTTTAGTTGGGAGCCGGCGCGCTGTTTTTGGGCTGAACCGAGTCTTGTAGCTTAGGGCAACCTCTTAAGAATTCAAGAGGGTGCCTGCTAATATCCCTTTGACATTTTGTAGTTATTAACCCCCTGATGCCAGAAATACAAAAACATCCACCCGAAATAGAGTTGTATAGTATCTAATGCACAATTATGCATTTTATTTGTGGAATGTGTTATTAATTAACTACCTGTTAAAATGTCTATCATGCCGTTTGTGCCCGTTGTATTTGTGATCTGGGACACGTCTTCAGCACTGCTACATTTCCCTATTACGTCTATGAAGCTTTACGTCTACAAAGCACTACGTCACATGTATCCCCATAATAGGCATGATGTGGTGACTCAGACATAATGAAACCCTGGGGCGTGAGGTCAGAGTATCCCATATAGGTATGACGTGGTGACTCAAACATAATCAAACCATGGTGCGTGAGGTCAGAGTATCCCCATATATGTATGATGTGGTGATCCAATATAATGCGTTAATTTTGAAAAAAGGGCTTTGTCAGTCTCTTCCTAATATTATGGTTAACAACCGTGTGAAACCGTGTGAGCGATTGGTGCAGCCAGCGAGGAGTAATGGCGGTTTCAGACATTCAGACAGACATTTTCTGAATTATAGTATTGATGATGATGATGATGATGATGATGATGCATATTCATCCGTTCATGCCCAAATTTGACTGCCAGAAGGTCCTGATAATTCTTAAAATGTCCTTATAATTCATGTGTATGTCAAAGTGCTGTGTATGATTGATTCTAAAACTCTTAGTCCCAATACTCCACACCTTGAATCAGATAATAACAAACCCAGGTGCGCTATTTCTTTCCACTGTATTGTGAAGATGACCTGGGGAAGGGAGCGCTTGATTTACCAACAAACCCTAGCCGTGTGGGTGCTTTGAAGCACCGCCCACATGCATAGGACAGTGACTGAATAGCTCCAGGGTGGTCCGTCTAAAGACAACAAGCGCTTCCTATCGTTTGTCTATTTGGTTTTGGAATTTCAATTCATGCAAATATGCTTAAATCAAACTCATGAATGTGGTCATCACACGAGTTGTCACACCAGTTGCCAGAAGTATATTAACTAAATTCTATCTATTCAATGGTCATGTGTAGGCCTATGCAATGGCACCATTCTTAACTGTGATGTTCACAGAGGGTGGAATACAAGTTTAAAAAGCCATGTCAACATTGACAATGTCATTCCAGGTCGGAAGGGATGCGGCTGACGCAGTTGTCATTGCCATTGATGTCTACCTATTCTTTTACTACTAGGTACTCTGATTATAATACCAGGTCAGCCAGCAGGGATCAGCAAGAAGTAACCTATCATATACATATCTCCTCCTATTAACAATGTTTCTAGCCCAGAAGCTTGTGATCTCAAAGGGTCAATGTATTGGCCCCAAATGGCAGCACTGACTCCATTGTAGCTATACTTCACTCTTGAGGTCTGACTACCACACTCTCCTCATCCTTTTTGTGTGAAGCTTTCCAGGCAAGTGCCATCTGAACATTCAGGTACTATAGCTGTTTTGTTAAGCAAACTGGAGGAAAATGCATTTATCTCTCAAAATGTGTATTTTATTGGATTTGGGGGAGATCAGTATATAAAGGGGTTAATGTGCATGGAACTGAGTAGACCATAAAAAGACAAAACGTTTTTTTGAAAGTGAAATACCCCTTTAAGAGCGTCTGATTTGCCTAAATTGGAGGCATATTGTAATGTGCATGTAATGCTAGACAAATTTCTCCCCTGGGAAGATAAAAAAATGTGGTCCCATTATTATTATTACCCTTATAATTGTTAATTATTATTATTATTACCCTCATTATTATTGTGTTTGTTGTTTCCTTTATTATTTTTTATTTGTTTTTCTCAGTTATTAAAATTGTTTTTTCAATTATTAAAATTGTTTATCAAATTCAAAATGAAATGATTTTCTCTAAAGTAACTTCATTAATAAGTCAAAGTAAATCTAAGAAACAATCTACAAGCTCATAAGTAAGTCTTAAATCTCTCTTTTTGGTCACAGGCAAAAGTGTCCGGTTTTGATGTCCTGAATCCATTTCTGCCGTATGTCAAGTGATACAAGTGACGGTTTTGTTAGAAATTTAGTAGTTATAATAAGCAATTACGAAAATTGGAAATTGGCTATAATTTTTGATGTACTTTTGTTGTTTATGATTTTTTGCTGTATTGCATAATCACCATGAAATGGAATAGGTCTATACTTTTAGTGGCCTACAGGCACATCTTATAAAAGCCCTGTGAGCTTGGTTTCCAGAAAAAAAATCTGCCTCATATCACTTGGCATATGGCAGAGTGGTTTCAGCACATCAAAATCATATAGAAACAACTTAAAACAACTTAAGTACAATTTATCAGAATTAGACCAATTTCTATTTTAGTTATTCATTATCCTAATTATTAGATTAGATTATTAGATTAAAATGGGGATTTGTATCACTTGGCATATGGCAGAAATGAATTTGGCTCATAAAAATCATATAGAAAGGTTTTTTTTAATACATCGAATGGATGCAACCTGGGACGTGTCTTCAGTGATGTATCCTAAGCTCATTGGGGTTTCGGGTCTCTCGAACATCATACCCCTCACTCAGGTGACCCAGCCGGGGTTCATGACACCCCGACTCACGTCCCAGTAGCTACCCCTGATCAATCCCACAAGGGAAAGGCCAAGGCCGTCCAATCCACCGCCCCTGAAATACTCCGCCAAAACTGGGAGGTTCTGATGCGTGGAGGGACTAGGCTCTGTGGTTTGACACCTGTCCGTGCCCCTCCTACGTCTCACCAGGAGGCACAGGACCTGTGCGTTGCACCAGACTCCCAACGCCGGACATGGAAGAGACATGAGCGGTGGACAAACAGCCCTCCTAAAGGACTAACCAAGGGGTTAACCCATTATGTACATTAAATATCAAAATTAAAGCTATTTGATTTTTCTTTTCTTTTTTTTTAACTGTTGTTAATTTGGGGTTTTACTTGCTAATTACTCAATTTCTGACAAAACGGTCACTTGTATCACTTGGCATGTGGCAAAATGCATTCAGCACAGTGTCACTTGGCCACAGTGTCACAGTGGCAGAATTGGACCTTGCTTAAGGTCTAAATGTCATCAGCCACCATTTTTTGGGGCATTCAGGACCAGACTAGTCTGCCTGAACGCTCATCATGTACTGCCTCAAAACCATGGGATGAATAGCAGCTTTGAATAGCACGGTGTCTACAGTATATTTCACTTTGAATGCATGTCCCATTTATTCATGTTTGACCCTTTAATTCACCTGTATGTCTTGTAAGTGTGTTGTATAGCCATGGTCCATACAAATCAAGATAGTCCTGACAATTACCATTTGTGTCATGGGCGGAGCTAAGCAACTCATTATCTTTTGTCCTCCTAATACAGCATCATGTCAGGTGGCTATATTTTGAGTTCTATTGTGTGTATTCAACATTTGAAGTGAGATTTGTCTTGTAGAGCTCAAATAATATTTTTTGGTGTTTATTACATCTTCGTAGCACTAGTGGAAAGGGGTGTCCCTCTAACGTTGCAGAACACAAGTCCTGGAAAAAAGACCTTCTAGTACATAGAAACATGTAGCCTGGAGGAGAGGGGCAGTGATCTGGCCAATCACTGCTGACCAGCCAACTGGAGAGTGTCGTGGGCAAGGGTCGAAACACTCTACGAAGGTTGGAGACCACCTGATGACCTCTCTTCCAGGCCAAGGCAACCACTTGTAGTGGAGTATATTTGCATCTTCGATGTATTTACAAACATGATTAAACTCATAAGAGCCAATACATCTACGTTAACAAAAGGTATTAGCTTCTACAATGTTTCTACAATGTTAACAATTTGACTATACTTGTTAGGACCACTCTTGGTCCTAACAAGTAGGGTAAAAATTGTTAATATCTAGAATGTTCTAAAATGAATTTTAATACAATCTGCGGTGATTGTATTAAAATAGATTTTTTTTTCATGTTCAGGAGTGTAATTCATATGTCTCTACAATGTCTAGAAAGGGTGGTCCTAAAAAGGATAGCAATAGTCCATTTTTTTGGAGTGGTCCTAAGTAGTTAACATATGTAAGAATGTGTGTGTGTGTGTGTGTGTGGCATGCATGCGTGCTGTGCGTGCGTGCGTGTGTGTGTGTGTGCGTGCGTGTGTGTGTGTTAACAGCTAAATAGGACATGCCAACCAGACTTGCCACCCACAGCCCAGATGGCACTTCCTGTACACTTCTGTGGGCCGGGGGCTCTAAAGGGCCAAACACATGTGCACACAAATTAACAAGGTAGGTTAGAGATAAGAACATTAAATAATACAATATGAAATAGAGAGAAGAGTTGTAAAGTGTTTTTTTTATGTGAAAAGGCAAGAGAGCATATTCACAATTTCACTTGTGAACTATCACCAAATGTATTTTTGGGGTCTCAGGCTAAAAAGTGTGGGAACCACTGCTCCAAAACCACTGGGTTCTCTCACAGGGGAAGCGGTCCCCAGCAAAATGAGGAACCGTCTTTGTTTGTCAGGTTTAGACAAATCTTCTCACCAAATCTTCATCCAATTCTTCTATATTCCCAAATTGTGTAGACCAGGGCTGCCCAAAAGGTAGATGATCTACCAGTAGATCACACAGCCATGCAGGTAGATCACATGACAGTCCCCCAGCACTTGGAACCGTAAGGGTCCATTTGGTTTCATTTTAACGCTCTCAAGAGTTAAATTATATTTAAACATCTGAATTACGTAATTTCAAGAGTCCACACAATTAGAAAATTGAGAATAATTGTTATTTTGACCAACGTTTTGCCAGTTCTCTTTCCCAATTGTGGACAAAAAAGTGAAAGCTCTTAGTTTTGGGTGCAAGAGACTAAATTCAACATCACAAACCGTCAACTCAAACCCCAAATACTGTTTTCAAACGTTAGTAGTAGCATATACAAGAAAACCTTCCAATTCTCACCCTATATTTTTCATTAAGTGCATTATTCTTAAACACTATAACAGTAAGTAACACCATCACCACTATTCCATTTCTTGGGGGCCTTGAAATGTTTATTTTTTTATGTATGTGTAGATCTTGTTGAGCCGGTCATTTTGAAAGTTGCTCTCAAGTCAAAAAAGTGTGGGCAGCCCTGATTTACAACAAGAGTGTTTACAAATTAAAATTTAGCCATTAGCAGATGCAAATTACAGTAAGCAAGAACGCGTTTTTTCAGACTAAAGACTTAATAAGAATCCGATTGGTTAACATCATTAATATAGCATGCGGACCACCCTGGAACTGCCTCAAGTATCCCTAGTGGTCGCAGGGCTGCTGGTTGAAACCCCCTGAGTTTGTTGATGAGGGCGAAGGAAGGGGAAGTGGTATATATTCTTCTCTGGAAAGACCTTGGACCCACATGGCTCTGGGCCAATACCACGTAGGATCAGGGGCGGATGTAACATTTCCCAATTGGGGGGGCAGTATACCATTCTCTCTCTCTCTCTCTCTCTCTCTCTCTCTCTCTCTCTCTCTCTCTCTCTCTCTGTCATACCATCGCACCCATACCATTTTCAGTTACAGGACTTATTAAGCAAGTAAAACATCAACAATAACATCAGTTGTTGTTGAAGTTCCAACAGACACGCAGCATGCATAAAGCTACAGGTCTGACTCAGAGAGTTTTCTGTTTTCAATGATGAAATGCTGTTGGTTTAGTGGTGACAGCTATAGTTACTTAGTTACTTTTTTTGCATGGCATTGTGTTTGGTGGCGGGGCAGACTGGGCATTTAGGGGGGCATTTAGGGGCCCATGCCTAGATCCGCCCCTGCGCAGGATGCCAGGAAGTCTGGCACTTCCTTATCTGCTGCTGGTGGAGGTGGTCTACAGTGAACTGGACACAGCATGTTCCCTGACAGTTCCGGAGCAAAAAGGGCGGAAACGCCAGGAAGACGGCCATGAACTATAGTGCGGAAGGAAGCACACAGGGTTTATGGGAAGCCGGCGTTGCATTTTTATTTGTTTTGTAGTCAAAGGAGAAGTAGAAGAAAAAAAGAACCTTAACCTCATTTTTAAGTTTCACCTTAAAAATGAACTTTAAAGGGGAACTCCATTTTCAACATAGAGATGTTGTGTGGACATGATTAAAAAGTTCCCCCAATTCTGTATTTCCTAAAAATGGAGGTCTGAAAAAAATCATTAACATGGTGAAATACATCTGATGACATCATCAAGATGTATTTCACCATGTTAATGATTTTTCTTTCAGACCCCTTTTTCCTGAGAGAGTATCCTCTCAAGAAAATTTTGAAAATGGGTGGAATTCCCCTTTAATCTCATTTTTATGGTTCACGTTAAAAATGAACCTTAATAAGGATTTTTTGCGTGTCAACAGAAGGTCATTTAGGACTGTTCTGTCAATGGAGGTGTAAGTAAAATAAAAAAAATGGGGATCAAATCAACTCATCAAATGATTCCCGAGCGGAGCACAGCTGCAGCTCACCACTTTTAGGGGCCTAGCTCCCTCTTTTGGGGGCCTAGCTCCCTCTTTTGGGGGCCTAGCTCCCTCTTTTGGGGGCCTAGCTCCCTCTTTTAGGGGCCTAGCTCCCTCTTTTAGGGGCCTATAGCTCCCTCTTATACTGTATCTCCCAGATGCTCGATTCTTATGTCCACTCTAGAACCCTCCGGTCTTCGGACAAAGGGCTCCTCACTATAAAAAAAGATTAATTCTAGGTCTGGTTTTGGTGCATTTATTCACCATGGTCCTGTAATGCCTTAACAATCGATTTAAGATCAGAAACCTCACTATCTCTATTTAAAAGTAAATTGAAAACCCATCTATTTACGCTTGCTTTCTGCTAGATGATGTGCTGTGTAATTTTATCTTAACTTCACACTTTGACTGCTGACCTTTGACCTTTTCCTGCTGTTCATCTGCTTTAATATAGTTCAATAGGATATGTGATGTAACTTTGAAGGCCCATTGCATATTTGTGATAATGCGACAATAATCACAATATCCCAAATGAATCAGGTGGCTGTCCTTTTTACCCAGAAAAAAAAATTATGTTTGTAGCATATTGCATTCTTTAGATATAAGACATTATATACAGCTTGCTACCTCCCCAAATCAGGCCTCTGGAGACTACATTTTGAGATAGAGCCTGTTGTTTGCAGCACACTTTGTAATGCCTATAAAACATTCTCCCTTGCAGTGACATAGACATGTTATACATCAAATGAAAGCTCTAACACTCTACTTTCACTGGGACATGTCAAAAAAAAAAAAAAATCTATAAGGTTTGTCATAACACAATGAAAAACACACATTGCATTTTCTCAGGCATTTTTATTTCTCTTCTTCCACACACAAATCAAATACAAAATACAAATTGTGTGTGTGTGTGTGTGTGTGTGTGTGTGTGTGTGTGTGTGTGTGTGTGTGTGTGTGTGTGTGTGTGTTGCATACACGCACATGCGCGCACCCACACGCACGCACATACTTCACGGTACCGACACGGTACGCAGTTGCATGCACCCACACATGTGCACACGCACACACGTGGCAGATCTACAAGCTCAGCACTGAGCAGTTCTTGTGACTGGATCTGGGGGATGGGGGGGGAGGTTGAGCCTGGTGAGGCTGTGGTTCTCAGCACCTAGAAACATATGAAAAAACATATAAAAAGATCATCCACAAAGTCCTCCTCCCCCGAGCCTATACATACATTACATGAAAAAGGAAACAACAAATTAGGAAATTTTAGCCAGTAAAATAGCATTCACATTCAGTCATGAGAGCCCTAGAGTAGGAACAGAGTACATTGCTTATTTCTCTCACAGAATCTGGCAACGCAGGTTGCTTCTTTGAGCCATCTCATTGGACATTGATTCGGACATTTGGACATTGAGGGGCCTGATCAGCTCAGCTCCAATGCATACACTCCAATGCATTCCGTGACTCCTTCTTGTCCCTTTTTGTTGTCCCGATTCAATAGAAGTCTATGTAGAAGAGCCTCCATTGGACTGGCCCAATGAATTGAACTGGAGTTGTCGTAACTACTGTATTTCTCTGTAAGTTCCCATTTCCTGGAAAACAGAAACTTATGGGTCGCTGCCGTTTGGAGTTAGATCTTGGAGGGGACCAGTCGATCGTTGTATTAGGCTTACACACACCTTCAGTTAGCTTGTGTGACACTCTCGTTCTCTTTTTATGTTTTGTATTGAGAAATGCACATATTAGGCATAGATCATGCAGCCTGCAGCAGCAGCCACACACACGCGCGCACACACGTAAACGAGGTGCAGTATAGTAAAAAGAAAGAAAGCTGTGGTGATAAAACATGAGGATCCACCAACCTGATTGATTCGACACGGACTTCTGGGAGTTGGATGGACTCTGCAACACGTTCCTTTCGGACAGTGATCTTCCCCCCGGCGTGGAAAAAGCAGAGCGGACCCCTTTACTGGCGTGTTGGTCGGACCCCGTATCCGCTATCCAGACGAGGAAAAAAAATCCACCATAATTATTTTTCCACAAGAGCGTCTTGATCCAGCCTCTTCCACCTACACCAGGGTTTTTCAACTTTTTCATCCAAGGGACCACCATTTATTCAGCATTCGAGCCACGGACCACCAATTGAGGATATTTTTAGACGCACAGACCCCAAAACTAAAGATTTCTTTTGCTTGTGTAAAAATGAAACCAAATGGACCCGCCAGGGTCCATTTGGTTTCATTTTTACACTCTCAAGAGTTACATTTGGATAAAACAACTTGGGGACCACCTGGAACTCTCTCAAGGACCACTGGTAGTTCTGGTACTGGATTAGGGCTGGAGCTGGATCAGAGGCAGCCAGCCCCACGGCACTTCGCCCAGGGACCCGGCTGCTCTCCCGGCTGCGTGCAGCCAAACGCCTGCTGGCTCTGCGGGTGGGATGGGGGGTCCGGGGGTCCGGGACAGCAGGAGCAGCCAGGATAGGGCTACTTTTGATTGATTGATTGCTTTATTAGACACTCGACCGCAACAAGGAACAGTAAAAAGTACAGTCCAACACAGCAATTACTAATACTTGCTAAATGGATTCTATCAAGACTGAACTCACAACTACGTCTACGGTATGGAGCCTTTTATATTGTTTATATTGTTTGTGTTTGATTGTGGATTGCTTTCATGTTGGATGGCTGTGCTGCCATGAAAAGGCTTGTTTTGGGTCACAATGCTTTGTTTTGCCTGGTCCTGAGTCCAGACAGCAAAAGATCAGAATGGCTGGTGTTGTGTTGTTGTTGTGGTGGTGGTGTTGTTGTTGAGCTGGCCTCCATGGCCCACTAACGACCACAGGTGGTCCCTGTGACCATTCCTGTGACTTTTTTTTTTCTTGAGATCAGAATATGTATTGCTTGACTAGATGGTGTGTGCACGTGCCCCACTGTTTACATAGAGCAGCCGGAGCACATGCTCTGCTGTTGCCATGGTGCGGCAGTTTGTTTTGGTGTTGAGCTGGCCACCGTGGCCCACTACAGACCACTCCTGTGGTCCCTGTGACCATTCCTGTGACTTTTTTTCTTGAACACATTATTTCTGACCCTTTTTTTTATCATAGAAGCTTGAGATTTTGTGAGAAGCTGGGAAAGTGTCCCAGGTATGTAAATGCAAATAAAAATCAAATCCCGGGTATCTCGGCTACCGCAGCCTGAGCCATTTCTCGGATTTCCCGGATATCCCGGGTATCGCAGAGAAGGTGTTAACTTCACACTATTTTTGCCATGAAATGCATGAAATTTTATTCTTTTGTTTTTGTACGCTCATACAGAATGTTTTCTCTGTAATTCCCTGTACTTCTGTATTTCTCTGAAGCACATTGAGTCCTCACTCAATTAGAAAAAGCCATTCCACTAAAGAACTGGCCATAGGTAAACGGCCCCAGGTTTAATGACAATAAGAGTGCATACACACAGAAAACATCAAAATGTTTTTGCTTCATGCAACGCGAGTGGTTTCAGAATTCAGACTGTCAGTCTAGTAATTGTTTTCTTTTTGCCTCAAGGCTTCGAAGTCGTTTGCGTAAGCTGCACTGGGCGACTTTTAGCGCGGTACAGAAAACATAGCAGGGTGCATAAACAAGTCAAGGCAATTATGCAATTGTCTCAACTGAAAGGCATGCATGTACCAAAAGGCATGTCTGTGCTACATAACACAGTTAATTAGCAAGACGTTCGTGGAACATGACAAAGGCCATGAGTTCCTTCTGGGAAATGCAGGAATACTGTTGATTATGAGGTAACAGGCAGTTAAATCAGCAAAGGTAAACCAATATGTGGGTGGGATGTGGCACAGGAAATCCTACAAGAAAGAGGAGGAACTTGTATTTGTCTGTGAAAGGTTGAGAAAAGGGGAAGCACATTGTAAAAAAAACACGGCTCTCCCTCTCTCTGTTTCTCTGTTTCCTGAGAGAAATAAAAGGACAAGAGGCAGAAAAGGAGGGAATGGAGAGAGAGAGAGTGAAAGACTGGATGAGAAAGGGAAATAGAGAGAGAGAGAGAGAGTGAGAGAGAGAAAATGAGAAACACAGCGAGACAAAGAGAAACAAGAGAGAAAAACAAGAGGGAGATAGAGTGATAGAGAGAGCGAGGGACAGAGAGGGCTGGGGGATCAAATGACAACAAACAGATCAGACAGCAGCGGAGGTTCTCTTTGAACCTTCCCTCTGCGGAAGTCAGTCAGCTTCCCTCCCCCCCTGTCTCTCCATCTCTCTATTTATCCCCCGCTCCCGCCCGCCCTGTCCACCGGAGATGAGCTTTCAGCACACAAAACCCTGTAAAAACAGGCCACGAGTGGCTTGAGCCCCACAACTCACGCGCTAAAAGGTGTCACGGCACGCCATGCTTAAGCCTGAAATGCTGTGAGTCACTTATACCGAAAAATAACCCACTTAAAAGTTAAACATTTGGCCAAGGGAATGCAGGGTAGGCATCAAAAACAGGAGAGGCCTATTATATAGACCATACCTAGGCATTATGCGGCCCGGGGGGCCAAATGCGGCCCTTTGGCTGAGTCTGACCGGCCCAGGGACCACCAGTGGTCCTTGAGAGAGTTCCAGTTAAATATGGAAAGTTGGTTAACCAGATGCAACTCTTTGAGAGCGTAAAAATGAAACCAAATGGACCCGCAAGGCTCCATTTTTACACTCTCAAGAGTTAAAATATTCATCTGAATTAGACTTACGTCTGCAAAATCAGAGAATGTGAAAGAATGGTCATTTTTGATCTATGTTATCCTGTTTTGTTTGAAAAATCCAGCCTGGTATTGTAGACAAAAGCACAAGAACTCTTTATTTTTGGGGTCCTGTGGGGCTAAAATGTCATCAAACGGCGGTTCTCTGTGGCTCAAATACTGAATAAATAGAGGGCCCTGGTGTCAAAATAGTTGGTCTTACTTACTTTTATCTATATTTATATTTTATGTATCTCATTTGTCCCCTTGGAAAAAAATAATTGCCCACCCCTGGTATAGACCTTTTAAGAGTTACAGTCAACTAAATATAGCACTTC
>CM076969.1:11343988-11363988 GCA_039105355.1 Benthosema pterotum
TGTCACTGTTTGAACAGGTGTCACTGTGTGTGTGTGTGTGTGTGTGTGTGTTGTGTGTGTGGTGTGTGTGTGTGGTGTGTGTTGTGTGTGTGTGTGTGTGTGTGTGTGTGTGTGTGTGTGTGTAGTGTACTTGTATTGCTATAGCCTATTGCAGTGTTGTTGTTGTTTTCAACCTTTTTCATCCCAGGGCCCACTATTTATTCAGCATTTGAGCCACGGACCACCATTTGAGGACACTATAGCCACACAGACCCCAAAACTAAAGATTTCCTTTGCTTCTGTCCATGACCATTAATCTCCTAGTTGTGTAGATTAGAACTAATTCACATGATGAATATTTTAACTCTTGAGAGTGTAAAAATTAACATTCTCAAGAGACCACTGGTGGTCCCCTGGACCACCTGTTGAAAACCCCTGCTATATAGTGTACTTGTGAGAAACAAATATAAAATATAATAGCATTTGAGAAACTCAACATTTGATGACATCTGACTATTTTTTGTATATATGTGTATTACAGACGTACAATATTAGGCAAGATTCATGGCTAAGATTTAAAACATTTTCAGGAGTGCATGGTGCCTGATTTCGACCCAGTTATGTGCGGCCTTGCTTGTACCAGGAAATGCCCATTTACAAGCTAATTTACAACTTACATGCATTGCATCACAGTATAGATTTAAACAAAGCAACTACAGCAACGAAATACAGGCTCTTCACGAACACGGGTGTATTTTGACTTTACAGTTTACCTCAGCGTGTAATTCAATATTTGAGCACCTCCTCTCTCTCTCTGTCTCTGTCTCTCTCTGTCTCTGTTTACCTGCTCATTCCCTGGAGGGATTTAAGGGGGAATTTCCTCAAAGATAATCCATCCGGCTTTCTTTCATTCCTCTTCCAGTGGAACCAGAAAGCCGGTAGGAGAGAAGAGAATGAAAGAGGAGAGAGAGGGAAGAGGTGTATCAGGTCCACAGGGCACCTTAACATAATGTTTACCTTCCCTCACTCCCTAGTAGGGTGTCAGTTTGGAAAGAAGAATGGGACGTTTTACTATGCATATTTTCTGATGTGCACGCACGCACACTGCCACTTTATTACACTTGGTTAGCTTAGCAACTTCACCTCAAGTTAGGTGTACAGTTAGCACTTTACTGGTCTGCTGCACTATTGTTTGTCTCGTCTATATTTTGTCTTGACTATTGTCTTATTGCACTGTCTATTGTCTTGAATATTGTCTTATTGCACTGTCTATTGTCTTATTGCACTGTGGAAAATGGAAACACTACTTCATCCCTGTATATGTCCTGACATACACTGGAGTGACAAATAAAAAACCTTGAACCCTTGAACCTTGAACACACACACAGATTTGACATAATTGTAAATCCACAACCCAAACCATAAAACAACCTCTCTTCATCTCCGCCTCTCTCTCTCGCACACACGCGCACGCACACACACACACACACACACAACACACACACACACACACACACACACGCGCACACACACACACACACACACACACACCCCACACAAACACACACACACACAACACCACACACACACACACACACAACACACAACCACACACACACACACTCACAACACACACACACACACACAGTGTTCCACTGAGCCAACAGACCAAGCTGTGTCACTAACAACAACCAACAGGAAGACACTCCTCCAGGAAGCTATTAACACATTATAGCATCACACACACATTACAACTATACACCACACCGTTTATATACGGCTGTGTGTGTGTGTGTGTGTGTGTGTGTGTGTGTGTGTGTGTGTGTGTGTGTGTGTGTGTGTGTTCTATAAAATGGGTGCTGTGTGTGTGCACATAATGAGAGGCAAGTGTAAGTTGGTGTAAAAGTGTGTGTAACCTTTTTTATTTTTTGTGAGTCTGTGCTTTTACACACAGGAGGTGACAGGGGCGGATCTAGGCATAGCCATGGGGGGGGGGGGGGGGGGGGGGGGGGGCAGTGCCCCCCTAAATGCCAAGTCTGCCCCACCAAACATGATGGCATGCAAACAACAACCCCAAGATATTTCAGTGCCTATGTATAAAAGTATTTGAAACACTACTGAAAATGTTATGGGTGCGGCTTCATCGCCCGTGGCGCGAAGCGACACGGGCGATGAAACCGCACCCATACCATGTTCTCCTGCCCCCCCCCCCCCCCCCCCCCCCCCCCAATTGGGAATATTACAACCGCCCCTGGGAGGAGGTTGTGTTTATGAAACGGGTGTGCATGCACGCGTGTGTGTGTGTGCATTCGTGTGTGTTTATAGAACGTATGTGCGTGTTATTTAATGAGCTGCTGGTGGAATCAAAGGTGGACCATTATCTACAAATGAGAGCACAGTAAAAGCCTGAATGTCAACTTGACTTTTACAGTCAACAGGATTTTGTTTGCTGGCACCAGTGTTGCCAACCTGGCGCATTTGTTGGAGCTATATTTAGCTTTTTTTTTTTCAGACCACCCCTAGCGCCAAAATTAGTGGAAAAACTCCTGGCGGAAAATCTGGTGCTTTTTTTGCTTGTGAGTTGGGGTGAAATTGGTTGACAGGCGCCAGAGATAAAACCCTTGTTTTTCACCATTTTTTCCTCCTATGATAGAGTCCTCCTTCCTTCCTAGAAAGGACCATGGTAACCAAATGGGACCCTTTAGATCTGTAACTCTTAAGATCGTAAAATGAAACCGAACGTACTTGGTTTCATTTTACGATCTCAAGAGTTAAATCATTATTTAACTGAATTATCTGAATTACCTAATTTTCAAGAAATACACATTTAGAAAATGTAGAATAATTGCTATTTTGAGCAACATTTCGTCAGTTATTTCTCCTAAATTAGGCTGAGAGACTAATCTTAACATCAAACGGTGGTCCTCCGTGACTAAAATGCAGAATAAATAGCGGGCCCTGGTATGAAAATGGTTGAGTACCCACTGCTCTAGCGCATTCTGGTGCATTTGGAAGTGCCACTAGTGCATTTTGGATTTGGGCAGTTGGCAACACTGGTTGGCACAGCGTGGCTCAAACTCAAAGTCCTCTAGTGACTGAACTTCAACACACAGCCTCCTAGGCCAAGGTGTGTGTCTAATTATACATGACTTAATGCTTTTCTTTGCACTACTAATGAATGAAAGACAGAATAGTTCTCAAACATTGACACAGTTCAAGTGTGTCAAACCAGGTCATTGTGGTCACCAAGCAGAGTAAACCAAAAACACAACAAAAACGAAAACACAAAAACAAACCGAGAGCAAAAAATCACCCTCTGTGTGAACTGAGCGGCACACCATCTGTCCTATACCATACTGCAGTCTGCATCTGCACTGTATGGTGGTGCTAATCTGTATTGTGTATGGTAGGGGTTTTCAACAGGTGGTCCGGGGACCACCAGTGGTCCTTGAGAGGGCTCCAGGTGGTCCCCATGCATGCAGGCTAAATGATGGAAAGTTGGTTAACCAGATGAAACCAAATGGACCCTTGCTGGTCCATTTGGTTTCATTTTCAGACTCTCAGGAGTTAAAATATTCATCATCTGAATTAGCACTATTTAATTAAAAAAAATCTACACTTTTTTTTTTTTTTTTTTTTTTTTGCAAAATCCAGCCTGGAATTGTGGACAAAAACAAAATAATTATAGTTTTAGGTCTTTGGGGCTAAAATGTCATCGAATGGTGGTCTGTGATAGCTCAAATGCTGAATAAATGGTGGTCCCTGGTGTCAAAAAGGTTGAAAACCCCTGGTGTACGGTAATGTGCACTGTACTGTACTCACTGTAGCAGTTGTAGTACAGCGTAAAGCTCAACAGCGCAACTTGAAGGTGTAGGTCACTCAACGCCATTGCAGCTGTTCCAACTCCAACAGACATCCCGTCTATAGGCTCTCGTACATTTAGAAAGTTCTCGGGACTGGAGGCATGTACCTAAAATGGTGAAAATTTGAATTATTTTCATTTTGTGGCTCGAGATTAGACAGTAGTCTTCATGGAGACATACCATAGGGCAGGGGTGCCCAAAAGGTAGATGGTGATCTACCAGTAGATCACACAGACCGTGCAGGTAGATCACGACAGTCCCCATAGATCTGTAACTCTTGAGGGCGTTAAAACGAAACCAAATGGACCCTTATGGGTCCATTTGGTTTCATTTTACACCCTCAAGAGTTACACTCTCAAGAGTCCACGCCATTAGAAAATGGAGAATAATTTTATTTTCACCAATGTTTTGCCAGTTTTCTTTCCCAATTGTGGACAAAAATGTGAAAGTTCTTAGTTTTGGGTGCAAGAGAAACTGTCAACTCAAACCCCAAATACTTTTTTCAAGCATCAGTAGTAGCATATACAAGAAAACCTTCCAATTATTCCCTCTATTTTTAATTATAAGTGCATTATTCTTAAACACTATGACAGTAAGTAACCAACTTATCACCGCTATTTCAAAGCTCACACCTTCTTTTCAAGAGGCCTTGAAATGGATTTTCAGCAATAGGATAACCACATTTTTTATGTATAGATCTTGTTGAGCTGCTCATTTTGAAAGTAGCTCTCAAGTCAAAAAAGTGTGGCCACCTCTGCCATAGGGGCACATGGAACCAGTCAAATAGTGTGAAACATTTTCCACAAACTTTTCATTTACATGTGCATCTTCCTTGGTAGCGTTCCACCATCCACCCACCTACCCCAGCGGATATATTGGACCGTTCCTCTGGGTCCTCCTCTCTCTCTCTCTCTGCGGGCTGCACCACTTTACGTAACAGGGGAGGGAGGTGGTCTGGAAGCAGGAGGGGAAGGATGTGGTGGATGAGAGCAAAACAGGAGCCAGCAGCGCAGCGCAAAGCAGAGCAGAGCGGAGCAGCCCTCTCTCTCTCTTTGTGTGGCTTCCTGTCGGGACGCGTCTCCCTCACCACATCTCCACCACTACCACCACCACCACTGGAACAAAAACACACAAACAGGCCCACCCAGTGTTGCCAACATGCCAAAACCCAAAATGCACTAGTGGCAATTCCAAAATGCACTAGAATGTGCTGTGTTTTTTATTTATTTTTAACAATTTTCATACCAGGGCCCACGATTTATTCTGCATTTTAGCCACGGAGGAGGACCAGCGTTTGATGTTGAGCTTAGTCTCTCTGACTAGTAGAAATAGCTGGCAAAATGTTGGTCAAAATGGCAATTCTTCTATATTTTGAAAATGTGTAGATTCTCGGAAATTAGGTAATGTAGATGTTTGAATGTAATTTAACTCTTGAGAGCGTAAAATGAAACCCGTAAGGGTCCAAAACAATACACAACACAGTACACACACACATTTATACCAGACCAGAGAAGGACGAAGGCAGATGACTCTTTCCAAAATAAGCAAATGGTCCCTTTGTGTCCATTTGTACCGTCTTGGAGTTGTGGTCTTGGAGAGAGCGAGCCGAGACAGTCCAAAGGAACACAGGGCTGGTGTCATATTATAGCAGACTGTAAGGCTAAGAAACAGGGGCGGACTGGCCATCTGGAGTACAGGGAGTTTTCCCCGGTGGCCTGGACAAGATCCAAAATGCACTAGGGGCACTTCCAAAATGCACTAGAATGTGCTAGATGCTTGCCTGGAACATACAGATCAAAATGACCATTAATCTTCTACATTTTCTAGTTGTGTAGACTAAGTTGGGCTAATTCACATGATGAATATTTTAACTCTTGAGGGTGTAAAAATGAAATCAAATGGACCCGCAAGGGTCCATTTGGTTTCATTTTTACGCTCTCAAAGAGTTAAAATATTCATCATGGTGGCCTGGGGTGGCCTGGCAAAGGCAAAATTGTCCCGGTGGGAAAATATGTGCCAATCCGCCCCTGCTAAGAAATAATTGAGTCTTGATGAAGTTTCCATCACTACCAGAGGAAAAAAAGAATGAAGGATACCCATATAAACATGCATGCTAATTAAATGGGACAAGAGCAATATATACTGTATTGTGGCCGTCTGACAGAAAGCAGCTAACATTTTTATTTGGGATTTTGATTATTTTTCCCCCACATGCTATGTGTGTTAAACAAATAGAGCTAAAAGCACTTCAGCCAAAACCTCCTAACTTTACCCATTTAGCCATAATTTTATTTTTCTATGAATCAGGGCCATTGAACACAATTTATGTTGGTATGTTCATTTAAAAAAAAGTTCAATCAATCAATCAGTCAGTGAGTACAATATATACTTTAGATTTTATTCATATAAATAAGACAGGTACGGAACGACGAGTGAAATGAGTACAATAGCACCGAGATAAACCAAAAACCTCTTCTGTTTACTCCTAGGAACATTTAACTCAACCATTAAAGCACAAGACACGCACGCATGCACGCACACACGCACGCACGCACACACACACGCACACGCACACACACACGCAGGAATGTAGCTGACTGTTTGGCTGTACAGCATGATATTCTTAAGAACTACAGAGACTAGTAGGAAACATGATTGGGTGTCTCGTTTTACCTCACACACTCACATGCACCGTCTCTCTCACACGTTAGTGTCTGGCCTTGTTTCAATGCATGGCTGTTTTTTCTGCCTGGACTTTTCTGTTTTTATCTGGTCCAGGAGCAACATCGTTCTCCATCCTTTGAAGTACAAAGGTATTTCTGAACCAGCTGTCTGTGTCTCCTCTGGTCGGTGTTGTTCTCTGTGGTCCCTGTTCAACCAAACCTCGGTCGCATTCGCGTTCCAGCTCCAAACAACAACTTTTAGGGTCCCGAACCAAATAGTTTTCAATGGAAACACTATGACTTGGGTCAATATTGGAGAAACAAGAATCAATCCCATAGGGATGATCATCAGGTGAACAGAATGCTGCATGTCTTCTTTGTATTCTATCCTGGAATTGGGCTTTGAAAGTCTGTTCCACACCTCTATGGTCTGTGTCCATGGAGATTCACCAGACACCAATCAGCAATCAGGGCGACCGTTTGGACGATGGGATGTATTGGGTATAGCGCTGTGCTATACTATGCGGAGGTAATCAGTAAAACCTTTGGGCAACATCTTGGACTATGGGTTGGTGCAACTAGAGAGAAATTCCTGAGGATGCCTGTAAGGTCAGGTGTTGTTCACCTGACACTGAACTACTGTACGCGGGGCCTGTGTCCAATCCAGCGATTAATCATCAACAGGAGGAGAGGGCGTGTGTGTTCCTTCCCTCTCCTCGTCGGACGCCGCTCCTTCTTCCGCCTGCTGCGCGAGGGCTGCGTCCTCCTCCTCCTCTGGCACCGCTCCTTCTTCCCCTTGCTGCGCGAGGGCTGCGTCCTCCTCCTCTGGCATCACTCCTTCTTCCACTTGCTGCGCGAGGGCTGCGTCTTCCTCGTCGGGCGCTGCTCCTTCTTCCACTTGCTGCGCCAGGGCTGCGTCCTCCTCCTCAGAGGCCGCTCCTTCTTCCACTTGCTGCGCAAGGGCTGCGTCCTCCTCCTCTGGCACCACTCCTTCTTGCACCTGTTGAAGGAGATCTGCGTCCTCCTCGTCAGACGCCGCTCCTTCTTGCACCTGCTGCGCGAGGGCTGCGTCCTCCTCCTCGTCAAACGCCACTCCTTCTTGCACCTGCTGCACGAGGTGTGTCTGGTGGAGGAGGCACTCCTTCAGCTTGTCCTCCGTCAGTGTCAGGCGCTCCTCCAGCACCGCCACCGTCTGTTGGAGAGTAGGGGGGCTCAAGTATATTTTACTCAAATACTGTATACTGTATCTACCAGTGATGGGCAAGTTACTGGGAAAATGTATTAAGCTACACTAAAGCTATCCCCAGAAAATTGTAGCAAGATATACTACAAGCTACATGACAAAAGTAGCTTGCTACATCAACACTACATATATATAAATACTGTATATATATCTACTTAATGTACGTTGTACAACTTTCTAAATAATAATAATGATAATAAAATAATATGGGTAAATAATAATAATAATCTAGGGGTGGGTTTGGACATAGGATGGTGGCAAGTTTATCTACCCATTGAAAATGGGTGAATTTGAAAATCTGTGCGTCTACATTCAAAAATGTAACAATGTCCTTACTTGAAACAAGTTGTGTAGCTTCACTAAAAGCTACTCGAAACAAGTAGTGTAGCTTCACTATAAGCTATTCCCAGAACAAATGTAGTAAGCTACACTCAACATCCAGAACAAATGTAGTAAGCTAAATAGCTTAGCTACTTGTAACAAGTTACTGCCCATGTACACACAAAAAAACTAATCAGTAAAAAATTGTAACTGAATACTTAGGTCAATTGTATTAAGTTAGCTTGCTGGGTTGTTTTCTTATAACCCCAACCATTTGTTGGGTTATAGGGGTTTTATTTTGACCAAATTAATAGGTTGTTTTGTTAGGTTAACTTTGTTAGGTTATTTTCCAGACGGTATAACCGATTGTTGGGTCAAATAAGTCACACCCCTAACACTTCCTACCTTCATTTCAAACTTTTGAAATTCAACAGCACACCATGTACCAGTTGCTCATTCGTGTTCAGTTTAAATTTAAATGTTGTCGAAAGAGCCATTTTCGACCAAAAAAATTAATTCAAAATCTTAGTCCATTCCAGGTTTTTACGATAACCATAGAAAATTGGATGCCACTTCAGGATTTAGTTCAAACCAAAATGAAATAAGACAAGGCAGTGCTCTGGTGTGTGTGTTGTGTGTGTGTGTGGTGTGTGTGTGTGTGTGTTGTGTGTGTGTGTGTGTGTGGTGGGTGTGTGTGTGTGGTGTGTGTGTGTGTGTGTGTGTGTGTGTGTGTGTGTGTGTGTGTGTGTGTGTGTGTGTGTCAGTGGCTAGCCCTGTAGCTCACCCACATCTCAGCTGCTCGTTAAGTCAACAGTATCACGGATGCTTCCTCATCTCGACCCGCTCCTGGTTTAACGTCAGTTTAACATCTCAGTGCTATATTCAATGGAACCGTGTTGAATCACGGACTGAATCTGTTCTGTCCTCATTTCCAGTAATGGGTGTAAATAGTAATGTAAAATAATATTTAAAGAGGGAATAACTGAAATGATTATTATTGTGTGTGTGTGTGTGTGTGTGTGTGTGTGTGTGTGTGTGTGTGTGTGGGTGTGTGTGTGTGTGTGTGTGTGTGTGTGTGTGTTTCTGGTGCTCCTATGTGTTTTCTATCCAAACAAATTATCTAGTTTGAACAATCAGGCGTTCGTATCATATAGGAGCTTTAATCTAAATGTCAGTCTATTAACACATTGTGAGGTTGTAGACTGGCCATTTGAACTACTGAAAAATGTTTTTTTAAATACCGTAATTGCCGGACTATAAGCCGCTACTTTTTCCCCGTGCTTTGGACCCTGCGGCTTATTCAGCGGTGCGGCCAATGTATGGATGTTTACGGCTAACAAACCTGCACCCCAACTTTAAGCCGGCCGAGCAGGAAAGCAACGATGAAGTACATATAACGCAGCTAAAGTCAGTCGAGCTGGTGGAAAAATAAGGAAATCTATCTTCTGCACGAGCCTTGGGATCAATGAATCAATGGTTAGACGGTGGACCAATGCGAGGAACGCCGGCGCGGCGGAGACACCAGCTCCTCGAACGACGGCGCGCGGTGGTGGTCCGCGCGGTGGTGGTCCGAGGAGCTGGCGCCACCAGCCGCGGCGCCACCAGACGCGCGCACCACCAGGGGCGGGGAACATGCTGAAAGCAACTTTTTTCTCAAGTCTGCCAGTGGATCCTGACTGCGTGGAAAAGTGTCAAAACATCCACGAACGGGTTTAGAAAGGCTGGCGGCAGCAGCAGCAGCAGCAGCAGCAGCCGCCGCCGCCGCCGCCGCGCGAGGAGGAGGAGGAGGAGGAGGAGGAGGAGGGGTCCGTGGAGGCGGCAATAAAGACGCCTCGTCGAGCGTCTTAAACATTGAGAGGATTCCTGGTGGTCCCCAGCTAAATGGTGGACAGTTTGGTTAACCAGATGTACGCTGGCTACCTTTTTTCATGAACCAAATGGACCCGCAAGCGCTCATTTGGTTTCATGAAGTGATCGGAGTTTGCGTATCTCCGGCTACACTCTATGGCCACTGGCCAGGCCTGGATGTAATATTTCTCAATCGGGGGTGCAGCGAAAATGGCAGTTGGTTTAGTGGTGCCAAAATTGTAGTTAGTCAATGTCTAACTACCGCTATAAGCATTTGATTTGAAATATCTTTGAAGTTTTCATTGTTTGCATTCCGTCATGTTTGGTGGGGCAGTCAGGGCGTCTAGAGGGCATTCCCCCCCTCATGTCTATGCCTAGATCCGTCCCGGTCTATGGCTCTAGCGTTAATTACATACAGCACGTGCAGTTCTGTAGTCGTTTAAATAATAAAAAGGATGCTTCTCAAACAGCATTTCGTTGCCGACAATCCCATCTGTGCAAGAACCCTTACGGTAATTAAGCATTAAAACACCCGCGGCTAATAGGCCATGCGCCAGTGCGCTTGTATATGTACACAATTGATGTTTTTTTTCGCAAAATTTGGCCGGTGCGGCCTATATTCAGGTGCGCTTTATAACCGGAAAGTACGGTAGTTTTAAAAAGGCAAAGAAGTTAAGGGATAATTGGTTTAGCGGTGACGAAAATGGAGCCCATAGTGTACAGACCATAATGCTTTGGTGAATGTAGAATAATTGTCTTTCTGATCAACGGGGGTGGTCCAAAGAGGCTGAATCTCATCGAGCACTGGTCAAACAATGGTTGGAAAACCACCGGGTTGGGAGGGAGGGAGGGAGGGAGGGAGGGATGGAGGATGTTCAGGAAACAAAGGCTTGCACTACACTGACCTGAGTGAGGATGTCCAGCTGCATGACTATCTGCTGCAGGGTGGACTCCAGCGGGTTGCTGGGAGGAGCAGCAGCAGCAGCAGAGAGCAGCTCCACAGGGTGCTGCGCCTGTCCCCTCAGCTCCTCCTCCTCCTCCTCCATGTCCCTGCCTCCTCTCCCGGCCGTGTGAATGGCCATGGCGGAGGGCCTGTACTGGCTGCCGTCGTCACTGTCCCCGTCCTCCTGGCTCCAGGGTTTGGGGCTGGAGCCAGCGAGGCGGTGTGGTGGTGGTGGTGCTCACCGACGGCCCGGTGACCACTGCTGCAGCTGCTGCCGCTGCGCTGACCAGTGGGGAGTCCTAGTGTCGGTGACGGCCGGTGTCCCACACCGTTTAGAGACTGCAACAGGAGAGAAAAAGTCACAGAAATGTGTGAAAGGAGCGTGCTAAACAGGCAGTAGGTACTAGTCAAAAAATGAGACTCTCTTTAGTTGGAGTGCGGCACATCCGGCGGCTTTCCAAACGCGTGTGTTCCTTCAAGTGGACACTTGACGGGGAAGAAGTACTAAAAGTAGGAATGCCACAAAGTAAAAGTACTGTACATCAGCTTTTCCTTGTGAAACATTTCCCAAAGACCCATGAACCAAGAAGTACAATGTATGTACCGTGACTGTTAGAGAGGCAAGGACTCCTGAAGAGGGCAATTTCTGGACAAAAAATGTGAAAATAGCAGATCTACAAGCTCCCAACGTGTCACACTTGTAGATCATCTATTTTCACGGCTCAACCCTTCACTCTTTAGCTACTCGAGATGTGGTGTATGACAACGAAAACAAAATTCTGCATGCATTCATTGTGCAATTCTCCTGCATACTGCCTTGATGAGGAGAGGAGGCAGGGGCGGATATAACATTTCCCAATGGGGGGGGGCAGGAGAAAATTTCCATTTTCAGTTACAGGACTTTTATTAGTCAAGTAAAGCATCAATAATATCATCAGTTGTTCTTGAAGTTACAACAGACACGCAGCATGCATAAAGCTAAAGGTCTGACTCAGAGAGTTTTCTGTTTTCAACGATGAAATGCTGTTGGTTTAGTGGTGACACAGCTGTAGTTAGTCAGTAGCAGTAGTAGTGTTTCAAATCATTTTAAATATCAGTTGTTTCATGGCATCATGTTTGGTGGGGCCATGCCTAGATCCGCCCCTGAGAGGAGGGCATAGTGAATGCTGCATCAGTGGTCTGGAGGGGGAAGCTGATTTTCAGACAGATAAAAAGCTAACCCACCCGTCCCTGGAACCAACGCATTTAAATCAAAGCTCTATTATCAAACACATCAGAGAACCAGAGCTTCGCCTGGCACTGGGGGGGGGGGGGGGGGGGGGGGGGGGGAGGAGGGAGAAAAAAAAAAAAAACACACAGGAAGGAAACCAATAAAAGCATTGGAGTATTATTACTTGGCTGGACTAAAGCACAATATAATGATATATAGCAGAAAACAGTGTTAGCCGACATCCTTCCTGCTGTCTTAATGTTTGTGTTTTATTATTGTTATGAAGTAGTTATGACCCCAGAGAGACTTGGCCCAGATATAAGACAGTGACACACTGTGGATGGACTGAGATCTGTGTTACCACAGGGTTTTCAACAGGTGGTCTAGGGACCACCAGTGGTCCCTGAGAGGATTCCAGGTGGTCCCCAGCTAAATGGAAAGTTGATTAACCAGATGTAACTCTTTGATAGCGTAAACATGAAACCAAATGGACCCTTGCGGGTCCATTTGGTTTCATGTTTACACTCTCAAGAGTTAAAATATTCATCATGTGAATTAGCCCAAGTCTGGGATTGTGGACAAAAACAAATGGAATATTTAGTTATGGGACCAAGTGGTGGTCCGTGGCTCAAATGCTGAAAATCCCCTGGTATGAAAAAGGTTGAAAACCACTGACCTACTTCAATCTGGAGCATTTTTGCATGTTTAGAATTACCGTAACGCAAAAAAGGGAATAGTATGCATCTTTTTTCAACAATTTCCCTATCAACCACCAGAGTATTGTGGGAGAAACACATTTTTCTCACTATTTGATTTGATACATGTGGATGTATGGGGAAACCAAAACAAAACATCAAAATACAGTGAGTGGAGACTGGGGAGACCCTTCATCATGTTTCTGGTTTCAGACTGAATTTAAAACATGTAGACTCACTGTGCTCACCGTGTGAGAGACATTCATCACAATGTTAGTGTATAAAATACAAGATTTATGTGTCAACCACGTTCACCTTTTCCATTCATTGTCAATGGACTTTAATGTTCTGTTGTTAATTATGGTTTGGGACGAATAGCAGGTGATATTCACTAAAAGCTGGACATACTGTAGGGCACATATGTCAAACTCAAGGCCCGGGGGCCAAATTAGGCCTGTGAATGGATTATCTTTGGCCTGCGGGATGATATTGACTTAGTATTAGAACTGGCCCTCTGGTATATTGCACACACCATGATTAGAAATGAATGCAACTAATTGTTTATACTTCCTCAATTCAGTCTCATTTACTTTCTCAATTAACTATGAAAGCCGCACCTGGTGAGGATCATAGAAGAAAAAAAAATCCCTATGAGACGTGAACACCTGCTATTTTTCATTAAAACCGGTCTGTGTTTCAACCGGTGTTGAAACACAGACCGGTATCTCCGGCCCTCGACTTGTACCAATTTTTCTATTTTGGCCCACTCTGTATTTGGGTTTGACACCCCTGCTGTAGGGGGAGCTTTCAACCCCTCAAAAACATACAATTCTATTTGTATTTGTACATCTAATAAATAATAAGCGGAAGGAAATGCCGCCTTTTTGTTTCCCTGTCTGGGTTCTAGTCAGAACACAGACCAAAACACCATGAAAACAAACAGGACAGGCAGGTACAAGCACTGTGTCATTCTGGACACATATACAAATTGGACTGCTTATGTTTAACATGATTTGAAACACTGCTACTGCTACTAACTAACTACAGTTGTCTACAGTACACCACTAAACCAACAGCATTTCATAATTGAAAACAGAAAACACTCTGAGTCAGACCTTTAGCTTTATGCATGCTGCATTGGAAAATGTTACATCTGCCCCTGGAGACAGGAAATCATTTTGCCCGCTAGCAAGTATGACAACACAGACTAAAAGACGCAATAACAGTTTCCCATGACAACAGGAAAACAGTCGGAACTGGAGAAAATCCAGGTGAATTGGTCAGGCCTCAGATCCATCCAGACTGAGGACCTGGTGGGCAGACAGAGACCACTGCGCTAGGACCAGGTTTCCTTTGAAGACCTGGGCTGGGTGGAGAGCTCATCCGATCTGACTGTTACATAACAGATCGATTTAACAGATACAGCCTTGCTCCAAGCGGTTGGAAAAAAGCTCTAACATTTATTATTACGTAAGAGAAATCATCAATACGGCAAAATCTACTTGAGTAAAAACACAAAAGTATTTGCATAAAAATATACCGGAGGTATTAGATAGTGTTATTATTGCTAATTATTTAGAATGTCCCATTCCAAACAGTATAATATCAATCTTGTGAAAATGTACAGAATCTGGGCAAAAAAATGCAATCCTATTGGTCCGTTAGCCCTGCGAGGACCACAGTTGTCATATGACAACATATTTTATTAATTATTTAACTAATTTATACATTTTTTTCTTATTCATTTTTCACATAAACATTATGATGTTCATTGTCATAGTGTTTCCATGCCACTGGTCATGATATTTGAATATACAGTAAATACTCACCACAGAGGCTGTAAATCACACAATAAAGAAATCTCTAGTGGACACGCAATTTTTAACCTTTGACCTTTAACCCTGATAATAGTAAAGAAGTAAGCATGCTTTTATTTTTCCTCTACAGCCTTGTGTCCAAAACGGTCGGACCGAAATGACAGAGTTGCAGACAGTGTTGCAGCTTTTCGTGCTGGAAAGGATACAGGCACATGCATACACACACTGCCACTTAATGGAGTGGTTAGGCACCGCTCAAAAACGATACTTGATGTACGCAACATCTGTTTGTGGGATCAAATCATGCAGCCCACACGCACGCACGCACACACACGCACGCACGCACGCACGCACGCACGCACGCACACGCCACACACACACACACACACACACACACACACACACACACACACTCACACACACACACACACACACACACACACACACACACACACACACACACACACCACACACACACACACACCAATACAACAACACAGCTCAATCCTCAAACCAGCTGTACTGGGATGATCAGCGTCTGGGTGGGACAAGCTTCGCAGAAACAAAACACACAGCCGAGCAGGCAGGGCTTTGTGCCAGAATACCAGAAATGAATCTATGTCCAGGGCGGATATAACATTTCCCAATTGGGGGGGCAAGAGAAAATGGTATGGGGGCGGCTTCATCGGCCGTGGCGCTGTTTATCAGGTATATATACCTGACAAACAGCTCCACATTTGGACGTACCTGACAAACAGCTCCCATACCATTTTTGGTTACAGGACTTTTATTAGTCAAGTAAAGCATCAATAATTACATCAGTTGTTGTTGAAGTTGCAACAGACACGCAGCATGCATAAAGCTAAAGGTCTGACTCAGAGAGTTTTCTGTTTGGAAAGATGAAATGCTGTTGGTTTAGTGGTGAGATGACTGTAGTTAGTTAGTAGCAGTATAGTAGACAGTGTTTCAAATACTTTTAAACATAAGCACTGAAATATCTTGGGTTGTTTTGCATGCCATCGTGTTTGGTGGTGGGGCAGACTGGGCATTTAACCACCCCTGTGTATGTCCAGTATGAATGCATATCCACACATGCCTTACCGTGTTTGTGCGTGCGTGTGTATGTGTGTGTGTGTGTGTGTGACAGAGAGGGGGGTGGAGGGGTCACACATTCCTGGTCTAATGCACTGAGCAGTGAGCTCTGCCTCTGCTTCCTGTGTAGTGTCCTCACTTCAAAGAGACCGCACAGAGGAGAGGAGGAGAGGGAGGGAGGAACGGATGAGGTGGAGTGGATGTGTGTGTGTGTGTGTGTGTGTGTGTGTGTGCGCGCCTGTGTGTGTGTAAAATGCGCTTACCACGTGCAGCAGAGAGAGGCATTGACAAATTGTGCGCGGGTGGTGTGTGTTTGTGTGCGTCTCTCTGAGTGAGAGAAAGTGTGCTTGTAGGCACGTGCGTCTTTGAGAAATCACAAGTGTGTGTGTGTGTGTGTGTGTGTGTGTGTGTGTGTGTGTGTGTGTGTGTGTGCACGTGGAAATCTTTCTCCTGCCTTGAGATGAACAAAGCTGTCAGTGTTGTGAATGCAGAGTCCAGATTGAATTGAAATGCTCTCTCTCTCTCTGTCTCTCTCTCTCTCTCTCTCTCTCTACGTCTACTTATCCCACACACATCTGGCCCACATCTGTTGTGTTCATTTAAGTGGAGACCGCAGACCCCTACCATCATTCTCTCTGTCTTCAGAGGGACCCCTCCCACCCCACCCCAGCCCAGCCCAGCCCACCCCCGGTCTCTGTTCTTGTCTAGCAGGAAGTTTGGGTGCAATCAGACATAAGAGGCGGATCCTCAGGCTGGGCCGGCTGTCAATCGCGCGCACACACACACACACACGCACACGCACACGCACACACACACACATGCATGCATGTACATTCACACACTATCACGCTCTAAGCGCCGGCAGCACCCTATAGAGCAGTGGTTTTCAAGCTTTTTCATACCAGGACCCACTATGTATTCAGCATTTGAGCCACGGACCACCATTTGACGATAGTTTCACCCCACAGACCCCCAAACCAAAGCAAAACAGTCAAATATATATAAAAAAAAACATTCTTCTACATTCTGTATTGCGTAGACTTGTGCTAATTTACAAGAATATGATGGATGATGATGAATAATTTATCTCTTGAGAGTGTAAACATGAAAAGCGTAAACATGAAAAAAAAGCGTAAACATGAAACCAAATGGACCCTTGCGGGTCCATTTGGTTTCATGTTTACGCTCAGCCAGTACTACCAGTACTACTCCCCAGTGTTAACTTATCCATGCATAACTTTTGACACACTTGTTGAATGTACTGTATTGTACGCTATATGCACCTAGTATAGTACCATGGTCTGACAAATATACCTAACATCTCCACGTTCAGCAATTACGTGCGCGCGCACACACACACACACACACACACACACACACACACACACACACACACACACACACACACACACACACACACACACACACACACACACACACACACACACACACACACACACACACACACACTGAGGGTCCCTTTGTTGAGATCCCAGTCCTCTGCCGTGCAATGTGGAACGTGGGGGCTGGCTGGGTGGGTGGTTGGGTTGGGGGCTCTCTTCACGGCTCACTGCCACATCAACCAGGGTTAGCGGTGGGGTATAGTAGGATCAGCAGCGGTGGCACGCCGCCAGGGCCCCCTCAACAACCCCAACCACCCCCCCAACCCCGCTTCGCTCCTGTGTCCGGTGGGAGAGGAGTGGGCGTCCGGAAGAGAGAGAGAGAGAGAGAGAGAGAGAGTTGGCACGGGGCGGGCAGAGGAAACTAGTTGAACGTGCTAATGTGAGAGAGAGAGGGCAGCAGGGGCCCAGCGCGATGCACACCCACACCCTCGCCCCCCTGGCACTCCACCTCCCCCAGCCCCATGCAGCCCTCCCTGGCGGTGCACGTGAAACGTGCACGTGGAGCCCGGGAACGCCATGATGAAGCCAACTCTTACGTACGTCAGCGGAACACAGCGGTATACGGGAGACGGGCAGACGCCATCGTTGCAAGGGACAAGGAAGAGGCTGGGCAGTTGGGAAGGACGGGGCGGGGGTGGGGGGCACGTACGCAGACGCACACACACCACACACACACACACACACACACACACACACACACACACACACACACACACACACACACACACACACACACACACACACACACACACAGAACAAGCGACATGGCGGGGCACACCACACCTTCAGTGTGATGTGTGCACACTCACATGGGCACTGAACAACACAAGCAATGCGAGGGGACACACAGAAAGGGTCTTGCGTGGCGTAGACGGTGTGCTGTGTCCCACCGTGCTGAGCAGAGACAGAGAGAGAGAGACGGCAACAATCATCACCCAGCAGCCCAGCGCAGGGGTGGATCTGGGGGGGGGGGGGGGGGGGGGGGGGGGGTATTCTTCAGGAAAACTGTAATAAATTAAGGGGTTAATGTTAACAAAATGCAACATTGGGTCTTCAGGGGTTAAATGATTACTATGGGGAAAATTAACAGGGAATGGTGTGCTGGGCCACTCGTGGCTTTGAACGGGGGCGGGGGCCTGCCTCGCTCATAATAATGCCCTAAATGGGTCTGGTTGCCATGTCCTCCCTTACATGGCACTGAGTGGCCTACGAGCCTCTTGTCTGTGTCGTGTCTCTTGTCTGTCGGGTGTCGTGACCTGAGCTCCAAACACAGTGCACACAGTCACGCGCACAGGTAAGTGTATGCGCTCAGGGACACACATACTGCATAAAGAAACGGGCGGATCTAGGGATATGGGGTATGGGGGGGGGGGGGGGGGGGGGGGCAATGCCCTCCTAAATGCCCAGACTGCCCCACCAAGGGCAAATTAAAGTGCTTATATTTAAAATGATTTGAAACACTACAACTGCTACTAACTAACTACAGCTGTGGCACCACCAAACCAACAGCATTTCATCATTATTATCTTATTATCGATGCTTACTTCCCAATAAAAGTGGAAATGTAACTGAAAATGGTATGGGTGCAAAGCCGCCCCCCATATCATTTTATCCTGCCCCCAATTGGGAAATGTTACATCCGCTACCTGATTACACCCATTACAGTAATGCACGGATAAGTGAGTTCACAAATAACCCTGTGCTGCCCAATCTGCCCAAGCCATGCATACACCCACGCACGCATACAGTACATGCCAGGGCGCATCTAGGCATGGGTATGGGGGGGGGGGGGGGGGGGGGTGCAATGCCCCCTAAATACCCAGTCTGCAGCCCCAAACACGATGCCCTGCAAAACAACCCAAGATATTTCAAATTAAAGTGCTTATATTTAAAATGATTTGAAACACTACTACTGCTACTAACTACAATTTTGGCACCACTAAACCAACAGCATTTCATCATTGAAAACAGAAAACTCTCTGAGTCAGACCTTTAGCTTTATGCATGCTGCGTGTCTGTTGCAACTTCAACAACAACTGATGTTATCATTGATGCTTTACTCGAATTAATAAAAGTCCTGTAACCGAAAATGGTATGGGTGCAACTTCATGTCACCCCCATACCATTTTCTCTTGCCCCTCCAACATGTTCTCATGCACTCCCCAAATGGGACATGTTACATCCGCCACTGATACATGCATGCAAACACCCGCTGCTCTGAGATAACTGCGGTATAACAGTTCAATGTGCACAGTACACTCTCCAAATGTGAATATGCCTGATGAGCTCTTTAGGCTGAGTGGTTTCATAACAACGGTCCATCCAGGATTCCATTGGCTACTTGGGTCAGTTGCTATGGTGTGAAGTAGAAACATAAACCACGGCCACGAAGCTCACCCTGAGCTTCACCACAATGCTCACAATACTCTTCACCTGACTGGTGGTGATTTACACTTGGTCGCAGGCCGGTGTAAGCCACCTGTGTTGCAAGCTCACTATAGAGCGGCTTTCTGGCCACCCGCTTCTACCGTTATCAAGCGATAATTCCCCGTAGGCTGCTTATCAGCACCATTTTATCGATGATAGCATGTTGTCTGGAGCCTACTCACTGATAAGATGACAAGTGCGACAACTTATCCACTGATAACAGTCAAATCTGCTTGCGGTTAGGTTTAGGGGTAGGTTTAGAGAAGGGTGTAGCAATGTTTGTAGCCACCTGTTGTTGTAGCAAAACCCTAGCCCCCTAAATCCTAATCCCCGACGCTCAACCACCTCACAGACCGTCAGGTCTGTGAGGTCTGTGAGGTTAGGTTGACCGTCAGGTCTGTGAGGTTAGGTTGAGGGTCGGGCATTTAGGATTAGGGTTACGGTTGGAGTGGGCTGGGGTTTTGCGTCTCGGAACAATGGCAGTAGGCAGAGCATG